>OZ025295.1:333936941-335139047 GCA_964019185.1 Maratus speculifer | reverse complement strand
ATATGTTTTAAAACTTTAAGAATTTTTTAAAGCATTTTAAAGATTTTATATATATATTTTAATTTCTTAAAACATTTTTAAAATTTGTTGAAACTTTTTTAAAATTTACTTAAATATTTTTTAAATGTGTTGACACTTTTTTAAAAATTCATTTAAACTTTTCAAAATACGTTAAAACTTTTTTTAAATTTACTAAACTTTTTAAAATTAATTAATAGATAGTCATACAAAGATCCATACACATGGGATAGTTAACTAATCACATGTAAACAGAAAATCATATTTAAACACATATATATACACCCTAAACATTTATATACATTTATATCATAAAGTGGAATTCATGTAAAAAACCTTTGAAACCCTTCTAACAAATATCAGTGAAAACAAGAAAATGATATAAAAATGTGTCTTTGATGATGAGACGTGAAAAATCAACATATTAGGTGTTTGATCATATAAACATCGCTTGTGGGGGTTGAATGCTGTGGATTGATTGCCCATTAGCCTCATGATTGATTGCCCATTGCCCCTCTCCTCTCCTCCTGTGGCCGCAGAACCGGCCTTTATACACTACTTCGGATAATTCGAACATTTCTCGTGGTCCCGACGAGTTCGAATTAACGAGAGCCGAGTGTATCTGCTTTTTGTTATATAGATAGTAACTTGTAGTAAACCTCAGCAACGTACATAAATGTCATAAAATGTGAAATAGTTTAACCCTTTCCGGCGCACTACTCTTTCAAGTTGGAATTTAAAGAAAAAAAATTAGGCAATCTATTTAGGTCTAGAAGAGTACACAGGTATAATTTTGTAAAGATTGCACAAACCATTTTAATTATACAGCTGTTGCCGAAGTGGTAACACCGTGCAAATATAGCATTCATAAGAGCAGTGAGAAGAGCATTGCTGTGAAGCGCATATTAGAATAAAATATTTTACCTATTATTTAAAAACAGTAGAATTTGATCTCTGTGGTGCTGCCATTTAGAACTCATAAGACGGATTTAAAGTAGCCATTAGAGTAGTTTTTGAAATATTCACGGAGTTATTGTGTCTCTAAACTGGGGCAACTTTAGGTGTTGCCGACCCGGCAACACTGCGCTGGAAAGGGTTAATAGTTTTAAAACTCGCTTCAAACAATCTTTTCCTCTATACCACTGTGTAATGGAATACTTTTTGCAGCCCTATAAATTAATAACAAATATTCTTTGCACCAGAGACTGCACAGAAGTATATTTTAGTATATACATCGTAGACGCATATCAGTTTTATCATGTTCAAAAGAGTGTAGCACCATTAAAATGCACTTGAAACTATTTCTTCCTATAGACCGTAATGAAACGAAATGCTTTTGATTGCTCCTGTAATTGAACTATACATCCGATTTTCATAAAAATTTAAATGACTCGACAAAGTTATGCAACAATAATATATTTTAAATTTCAAACCATTCAATTGGGTAGTGTTTGTTCTGTTATATTCGGACAAATGGACGGACTGAATGACGACCATAGGTGCTATGTATTTTCATAATTGCGAACGCACTAAAAAAACATTAAAATAAACCGAAAACATTTTCAGCCTTTACACTTTCGTTATCAGTAAGGATTTAACTGTATATTAATTTTTTTTGCGCTTATTCAAGAATATTCTAGATGGAATTTTTGTAATTTAAGGGTTGCACGTAAAATGAGATAGATGTCAGGTAAAACTAGTTAAATTTAAAGTAAAACGAGTAACTGCTGAAAATATTTTTGTTATTTTTAATGACTTTCAAAATATTTTAAGACATTCTTAAGGGTGTATTCGAAAAAACGCTTTTCCACCTTCAACAGCTCAAAATTTTCCGATACAATTTCAGACAAATTTTTAAAAGTAGAAACATGAAACTTGCTGAGGGAATTTTTGAAGAGACGTATAAGGTGCCGTGTGATGTCATTTTACGCTCAATTCATTAGAATTTGATTTATAAACAATTATCTTCTCAGTATGACCCTTTTTTTCGTTCGCAGATCTCCCGCTAGGGGAAAATCTGTTCAAAATGCCGTTTTTGATTGCTTTTTTTGCAATATTTTCTGCATTTATCAAAGAATCGACGATTACGCACCTTGAGTACTTTCTGAATAAGATAATTTGCCAGTTTGGTGCATATGACGGCAAAAATGAATTAAAAAATAAATCTGAAAATAAGCAGTTCGAATCGAAATACGCCCTTAATGTACTTAACCCCTTCGGGACGGGAGTCTTTAACGAAATATTTAATGTTCTGTCACCAGTTTTAAAAAAGAGAAATTTGTGGCTTATGAAATCCAGAAAATGCTCCGATTAAATAAGCTAAAATTTTCAGTATAATGTTACTGGTGGCATTAAACACGGATTCTTAAGCCTATTTGCGGCACGTATACGTGTCGCTCTTCCCCAAGGGGTTAAAATAATTTTATATCAACACATACTGGACAGTTGTACAAATAATATAAGTACTAAGAATGTATTTGTTGAAAACACATAACCTTACTCATTGGTATACAAAAACAATAACTTTAATATTAACCCCTTGAGGGGCGGTGGTATATATTATATACCACCTACGATTGATGAAGATTTACACCAGAAAAATGTCATTAAATTTCACTTTTCTAACTTTGGTGGAAAACAGTCGTGAAATTGCTTTTCCTCTTTTTGATATAACGTTTATACAAATTTCCGGTGGGAGTTCAGA
This sequence comes from Maratus speculifer, assembly GCA_964019185.1. NCBI lineage: Eukaryota > Metazoa > Arthropoda > Arachnida > Araneae > Salticidae > Maratus > Maratus speculifer. The sequence goes on along the minus strand of OZ025295.1, from coordinate 335,136,325 downwards.
ATTACACGAACGCAATTGCTTCGCGCAACGCAATTGCAAGTTGACCCTCAAAGGGTTAACTTGTACAATTAAATATAAAATGAAATATAAAATCAACGTTTCGAGCCATCACCAGGAAAATATGATGGTGAAAATAATAATTATTTTTTTTCACTATCATATTTTCCTGAAGACGACTGCAGAAGACGGTTCGAAACGTTGATTTTATATTTAATTGTACAAGTTAATATTAAAGCTCTTGTTCTTGTGTATCAATGAGAAAGGTTAAGTATTTTTAACAACTACATTCTTAGTACTTATAATTTTATATTTTATGTAAGCAGCAGAAAATAATTATAGTATATTTATTTGTGCTTTTTATATGGCTTTCACTTATTTGACTCAAGGTGAATTTAGCACTACAATTTTAATTTTCATTTAATGTGATATTTTTAAATAAAATATCAGACACATGAAAATATAGGAATTATCAAACACTATGACATTTTGGAAGACGATCGTACACAAATCTAGATATATGAGGGTGTTTTAAATCCTTTGATGTATACCACCGAACCCTAATTTTTACGACCCCAAAAGCTACCCCCCCCCCCCCCAAATGCTGTTCAACATTATGCCGCTGAGTAAGGGAATTTCATTTTCGTCAGATTAATCTTTTAAGTAACAAATTCAACAATCTAAAACTAAATCAGACAATACGGGTCAACTCATTAACAAAACGAGTATATATCTGGGACAAATATATGAAAATATCGGAACTATCAAACACTATAATATTTTGCAAAAAATAAAAAATAAAATAAAATAATATATATGTATGTACATATATATATATGTGTGTGTGTGTGTGTTTGTATCGTATACAAATCTAGATACAGAGTGTCCAGCAAATAAGACTTCAATTTCAAAATTAAATAATTAAATTTCTCAAAAACAAAGATCAATAGAATTATGCGGTAAATTGTTTATTTATTATGTAAACTGTAAAAATCTTATACGGAAGTTTCGAACGGTGACTATTTTGAAAAGATTGTGTTCTGATTGCAAAGACTAATTGATTTGAGATTTTTCAAGTTTTACATTGCTTGCAGTGAACGAGTTTTTCAGCGTACAGTGCCATATTTTAATTCCGAAATTTCAAAAATTTAACTCTAAAAATCAACTTGTTTATTCAAACTCGTACTATGCAAGCAATCTAAAACAAGAAAAATGTCAAGTCAAATATTCTTTGCAATCAGAACGCAATCTTTTCAAAATAATCACCGTTCGAAACTCCTGCATAAGCTTTTTGCAGCTTTCATAATATATAAACAGTTTACCGCATAATTCTATCGATCTTTGTTTTTGGGAAATTTAATTTTGAAATCGGGGTCTTATTTGCTGGATATCCTGTATATTACGATATATCACCGAACACTAATTTTTACGACCCCAAAAGCTATTTTTTCCCCTAAATGCCGTTCAACATCATACCGGTTAATAAATGAATTTCACTTTCATGAGATTAATCTTTTAAGAAACAAATTCAACAATCAAAAATTAAATCAGACAACACGGGCCAACTCATTAACAAAACGAGTGATATCTGGGACAAATATATGAAAATTTCGGAACTATCAAACAATATGATATTTTGAAAGAAAATATCGTATACAAATCTAGATATATCACGATATATATTCTTTGATATTTATTACCGAATCCTAATTTTAATGAACTCAAAAGTTATTTTTTCACTAAATGCTGTTCAGCATCATGCCGCTTAATAAATTAATTTCACTTTCGTGAGATTAATCTTTTAAGGAACAAATTCAACACTCAAAAACTAAATCAGACAGCACTGGTCTACTCATAAACAAAACGAGTGATATGTGGGACAAATGTATGAAAATATCGGAACTATCAAACACTATGATATTTTGCAATAAATAAATAAATAAATAAATAAATAAAAATAAATAAAATAATATACATATATATCGTATATAAATCTAGATATATCGCGATATCTATCCTTTGGAAAATATCCACCGGACTTCATTTTTACGACCCCAAAAGTTGTTTTTTTCCCTAAATGCTATTCAACATAACATCATGCCGCTTAATAAATGAATTTCAGTTTCGTGAGATTAATCTTTTAAGAAACAAATTCAACAATCAAAAACTAAATCAGACAACCCGGGTCAACTCATTAACAAAACGAGTGATATCTGGGACAGCGGATACTCATTGGGAGGGAGTGACCATAGGTACCCCTCAAAGCCGACCTTCCGCTGGCTGTGATAAATGGCAATATGGACTTGAAATTATTCGTTTAACATATATTTACATATACTGGATGTTTTTCTAACTACCAATGACAGGCAATTACAAATCTAAGATTGATTCTTCAGAAGCAAGAAGAACAAACTCACAAGGGATTGGAGAAATATAGCTTGGTGCTAAAGATTTGCAATATTTCACGAGAGTGTATTTGAGCAACTAATCGTATTTTAAAAGTTAATTTAAAACTAAATAAATATGAAGTGAAGGAGAAATAAACGTAATGCAGAGTTTTAAATAAAGCCTAATTTAAAGTAACAATATTGTATATATTCATGACAAAAATGAAAGAAAATAAAATGCAAAGCTGTAAATACTTCTTCATACATTATGTAATTTACAGAAAAATTTTATATTAAATATAAATATATATACATATATATATCCAATTTTCCCAAGTTCTTTTTAGTGTTGGCCGTAAATTTGTATTATTTTGATTTTTTATGACTAATACGAAGATGAAATCACACACTTTATTTGTTGTGCCAAAGTATTTAGGACTTGATAATTCCACTTCGGTTCAACAAATTTCTATAATATTAGTTTTCTTTTCTTTTTTTTTTCTGTGTTTCTATGAGGTAGTAATTTGTAATTCTTAACTTTGTAAAAAAATCACTTTCAAATTTTTTTATTTGTTGGTTTTGCTTTTTATCCATTTCTTTTTGTATAACATTACATTTAAACTACTTTCAAATTGTTCTTATTTTGAAAAACTACTTTTGAACTTAAAAAAGCGGTTAATTAAGATAAAATAATAAGAATAATTTCTATTATTATGTGTAGCTTCTTACTGATGACTTTAATGAAAAATTAATTGATTGCGACAATCTCAAAATTTTCTTCGATTTCATACATCTTACTATTTCAAAAAGTAGTTAAATACGATTAGTTCAATTCTATGCCGACTTTGATTTCCATCTTAATCCATTCGGGTCTAATGCACTATTAATAGTACTACATGCCTTTTAACGACGTTTTATTTTGTTTTAACAAATTCATTGGTTATTATTTACATGTAAGAATGTTTGTATATATATGGGTGATTCTCAAAATAGGGGACAATTTCAAAAGTGAAATCTCAAAAAAATTACTGTTAGCAAAATTCCTGAAAAAAATAGGTGTTGTTAATATAGTATTAGGTATACTTTACATGTAGTCAGCAGAGCTAAATATTTAAAAATTAACTTTAAAAAAATAATTAGTATTTTTTGAGCCATGCTAATGATAAAACAAATTGCATGGAATAAATATATTAAGAAATTTTTATTGTCTTCCTGTTTAAATATTTTTTCTATATTTATTAGCCTTCCTTTTCAGCAAATGGTTTCCATTTTTACATATATACATATAAGGAGAATAAAAACATTACCAAAGAGCAAACTTTGTTTACATGAGCAACATTCTGACACTAACAATGTAAGAAGCTGTCTTAGTGATTTTCTGACAGATTTAATGCATATTTTAGGGATAATAAATGTAATACCTAAATTTATACGTAAAATTAAACTTTATAAAAGATACAATATAAGCAATGGTTACATTTATGCACATAGGAGTCTTTAGCATGGACAGAAAAACCATGCTAATGACACTGATATTTGTCCATGCTAATGACAAATTTTAATTTAAATAAGATTATGAGCCATAATATAATTACAATGCAATAGTCCTTTCTGGGGCTTTTTAAAACACAAAAGTCCTATGCAAATAAGTAAAATAAAAATTTTAATCATAAAATAAACATGAAAATTATTATCCATTCTAATGACAAACAATTGATGTTCGCCCCTAATATTCAACTTCTATTTTTAAAATACAACACATGCTTCTATTTTCAGGCTGGGATAAAATGGCTACTTGTTGCCATGGAGAAACTTTATATTTTCAAACTATTGTCATATGTGAAAATGAAATTTTGATTAATAACCAGCGGTTATAGTATGACCTTGTTTTGAAAATAGAATATGGAGGACAAAGTTTAATTCTTTTTTTATGTACTATAATTTTATTTGTAAAAAGAAATTTATTGGATAAATCCTCTCCTTGATTAATTTAAAGAAAGAAGAACATTTGTTTTATTTTATAAACATGATATTAACTCTTGAAAAAGCTAGTATATACAAGGGACAGCTGCTGTGGACATCCATGCTAAGGACATTTTGAACATTTATTCTGTTATTTTAAGGTGTTTTTAACTAAAAAGTGGGTAATTCTTGAGTGCAAATAATCAATAATATTAAGACAAACATATCTAAGTATAAAAACATGACAGAAAACCTCTCAATTTTTTTTGTATGCTGAAAGACATAAATTGTCCCCTATTTTGAGAATCACCCATATATATATATATATGCATTTGTTATATAACTTTATTTATGTTTAGGTATTTAGTAAATAACAATAAATATTTGCTTGATTCTCTTAGATTCTTTACGATATTTTAAAAATTTTAAACATATATTTCATTTTTTAAATTTAAAAGAAAGGTTACTTTTCTGAAAGAGTCGTGTGTAGTAAAACTCAAAAAGTATTAGAAAATTGTAATATCAGTTAAATCTTGTTGTATAATAATATTTTCTAAACACCTCCAAAAACTCTTTCTTAATCTATTTTCATATGAAAATGAATGAAAAAGTACGCAAAATAACTACATTAATTAGATTTCAGACAATGGCAAATTCGTAAAACTTCAGAACATCTATTGGACAGGTACTATTGAAATTATTAGAGTAAACGTAATTTTCTTCCCAAAATTGAAAAAAAATCGGTCCCGAAAGGGTTAAATTTCTGTTTCAATCATGGAGATATATTAAAAATTATTATTATGATTCCTCTCATTATTATGATTTTTCATTATTATATCATACATCAGGTTTGCGAATAATCGGCTATTAGAAGGATGCGAATTTTCCGTCGCTGCACAGACCGCCGAAGTAGAATGGAATACAAAATTTACTATTGCAGTGTCCCCCCCCCCCCCCTTTCAGGTGGAACATTTCGAAGTTTAAAAAAGACCTGATTGCGATAGGATAGCCCAACAATTAAATATGAAATTTGGTTAAATTCTTTGTATAACTTCAAACCTTTTTCAATGGTACATCAAAAGAAAGTCACAAAAATCACTATTACAGCGCCTCCTTCCGGATGAATATTTCCAAATTCAATTAGAATCTGCTTTCCATGACCAAAAATATATACATCAAAAGAAAGTCACAGAAATCACTATTACAGCGCCTCCTTCCAGACGAATATTTCCAAATTCAAGGAGAATCTGTTTCCATAACCAAAAATATATACAAAAATTTAATTCCATACTATTCGTAACCTCATACACTTTTCGATGATAAATGAATGGAAATAACACAAAAAGCGCTAATACAGCAGCCCCTTCTGACGGAATTTTACTAAATTCATTGAAGACCTCTTGCAATAGCCAAACAAGTAAGAAAAACCATGCGTTAAGCATAGATTATGAAGCACTTTCCAATACTTCTTGAAACTTTTAACAAAACTTCGTTATCCAGGGAAATAACGTATTATTGTCCATATCCAAATATGTATTCCAATACTTTTGAAAAGCCCTGTATTTGATCAGTCGATTAATATATAGACTATATAATGGTAAAATTTAGTTTAGCAAGAAAATGCTTAAGTGTTTGAAATTTTCCAGTCATCAATTCATACTAATAGATGGAAACATACTTGAATACTTTTGTTTAGAACTGTAAAATGCATAGTACCATTAATGCACGAAAGTATTTTGCTAAAGTTTAGTTAAAAAAACATTTCTCTTTAAAATACTTAAATCAAATTTCTAGAAATTATCATCCAAAGGCGACCATGTGTCCAGTTCTTTGTGTGACCCTGTATATCATTTTATCTATATTCTACAAACATTTCTTAGTAAACTAAATGCAGTTCAACGTAAAAAGGCATAACATAGTTAAAAACCACCTTTAAGTAAATTACGCTCATATTCAGTAACCTTTCCGAGATCTTTTGTGTAACCATGTACAGTGGAACCTGCCTAAAGTGACCACCCTCGGGACCGGCTAAAATGGTCACTATATAGAGGTGGTCACTTTATGAAATGTCTGTAAAAAATGGCACATTTTTTGTGATCCTCAAAAAATTAAATATACAAATGGAGAAATGCACTATGCTAAGTAATGAATTGATTAATTAACAAATATAATAATTGAATTACTAATTTAATTCTTTCAAGGGAAAGCACTTCCATTTTGTAAAATCTTGAAGTGAATGACACCAGAATTTATATACAAATCTATTTGAAGGTAAGAACAAGCTATATTTCGCATACATAATAAACGGGGAAAATAGTATACATTAAATTATAGTATATATTAGTACAAATTATACTAAAAGTATTGTGTCATTTGAAAATTAAATTTAAAAGGTTTCATAAATACAGGGTGTTTCGCTACCAGACCAACAAACTTTGAGGGATGATAGTAGACACGAAGACAAACATTATTAAATAGGAAACCATGAGGCGCAAACGTCTTCTGTAGGAGCTAGGGGCCATTAAAGTTTAAGGTCCAAAATTTCAAACGATGATAAAAAACGGAAAAAAGGGTCGATTCGTTTGCAGTTTTCACTAAAATCATTCTTAATATCACGATTTGTTTAGAAATTTTTTTTAAAGCTACGCTCAAAAATTGTCGATAGAGGGCGCTTTAGATTTTAGAGTAACGAACAACTACTTTTTACCGTTATTTTGTGCATGGGGTTGAAATTATTCTAAAATTTAGACTAACTTAAATTTTAAGACCAAAATTGGAAACATTGGGTTTGGGTAACTAGCGAAAATTGAACTGTGAACATAGGGGGAGATTTTAAACGCTCATAAATATTGGACAAAAAAATCAATTTTGATGCGGTTTGCGTGTAAGTCATTCCCTTGGTAATTATTTTATTTAAAATGATGTATAGCTTTGGTGTCCTCATTTTTTGATAGAGGGCGCTTCCGACACATCTCTGACATTTCAATGGTATTACTCCTGGGTGTTTTACTACCAGACCAACATACTTCCAGGAAGTGTTAGGGATATAAAGAAGACTCGGAATCACATAGGAATGTAACGTTGGAAATGCCTTTATTGCAAGTTACGGTTAAAAGAAGTAGAAAAAAAAGTAACAGAAACAGCAGAGAAAGAGCGACACGTTAGTGTAACAGAAAACAGTTTATTTAAAGGTTTTACTAGAAATGGTGTTCGAAATTACGAGCAGAAGTGGTCCGGCAAGTTTGACAGCGACGGTAGATCGCGCTGCGGTTTTCTTGCGGTAGATGGCGCTAAACGGTAATGCGCCTGAGCAGCGATCACTTTGAAGTGATCATTCGCGAACCGGTTCCAAAGGTAGCAGAATGAAGTATCTGAACGATGAACAGCGCGATAGGGCTCCTCCACATTTTACCAATGACGTTTGCCAACACTTCAAAGTAACATATGGACTGTGGTGGATAGGTTGTGGTGGCCCGGTACATTGGCCTGCCAGATCGCCGGACCTATCATGTAATGACTTTATCTGCTGGGGTCAAATGAAAAATTGGATGTATAAGATTCCCGTACCATCAGTTGAAGACCTCGTAGCTGGTATTTCTGTAGCAGCCAGAAAACTATCAGAGATGCCAGGAATCTTTCAAAATGTGAGGAATTCCACACAATGCCGCTGTCAAGCATGCCGGACTGCTTCTGGTCGAAATTTCAAACACCTTTTGTAGTAAAACATTTAAATAAACTGCTTTCTGTCACATTAACGTGTTGCTCTTTCTCTGCTGTTTCTGTTTTCTGTTCTCTGCTGCCTTTAACCGTAACTCGCAAAAAAGGCATTTCCAACGTTACATTCCTATGTGATTCCGAGTCGTCTTTGTATCCCTAACACTTTCTGGGAGTATGTTGGTCTGGTAATAAAACACCCAGGAGTAATGCCATTGAAATGTCAGAGATGTGTCGGAAGCGCCCTCTATCAAAAAATGAGGACACCTAAGCTGTACGTCATTTTGTATAAAATAATTACCAAGGGAATGACTTACACGCAAACCGCAGCAAAATCGATTTGTTTGTTCAATATTTATGAGCGTTTAAAATCTCCCCCTCTGTTCACAGCTCAATTTTCGCTAGTTACCCAAACCCAAAGTTTCCGATTTTGGGCTTAAAATTTAAGTTAAAGTCTAAACTTTAGAATAATTCAACCCCATGCTCAAAATAACGGTAAAAAGTAGTTGTTCGTTACTCTAAAGTCTAAAGCGCCCTCTATCGACAATTTTTGAACGTAACCTTTAAATTTTTTTCTAAACCAATCGTGATGTAAAGAATGATTTTAGTGAAAACCGCAAACGAATCGACCCTTTTTTCCGTTTTTTATCATCGTTTGAAATTTTGGACCTTAAACTTCAATGGCCCCTATCTCCTACCGAAGACGTTTGCGCCCCATGGTTTCCCATTTAACCCCTTGAGGGGCGGTGGTATATATTATATACCACCTACGATTGATGAAGATTTACACCAGAAAAATTTTATTAAATTTCACTTCTTTAACTTTGGTCGAAAACAGTCAAGAAATTGCTTTTCCTCTTTTTGATATAACTTTTTTACAAATTTCCGGTGGGAGTTCATAATTACACGAACGCAATTGCTTGCCCCTCAAAGGGTTAATAATGTTTGTCTTCGCGTCTACTATCATCCCTCAAAGTTTGTCGGTCTGGTAGCGAAACACCCTGTATACAAATGGCCTTGAAAAAATTGAAATATACTACAAAAAAGATAATTGACTTAAAACTCGCCTTATTCCTTTTGAATTCCTTTGAAGAAATTCTATAGTGATTGATTTAATTAACACATAGCCAAAGGCGTGCGAAGAGAAAACTGCCCCCGGGGTAAAGTGTAAATTTGGCGCAACCCCCCCATTCTTCTAACTTTTTTTATGACAGGCTAAAAATAACATTCGTGGTATTAATTTGGTGCCCCCTACATTTTTGTGCCAGGGGCAACCGCGCCCCCTACCTTTTGCGCGGCGCTGTACATAACCATGAGGTGCACTGTAATTAATATGCGTTTTTATTTTGTTTGTAATTGCTTAGTGATAAAGTTTCTATAAATAACAATAATAAACTATTCATAAAAAAATCAAACTTTTATAAAATTTCATTTACAAAAAAAAAAAAAAAAAAAAAAAAAAAAAAATCAGAAATCTTTTGTTGTTTAATTTTTTTTTTAACAATTATATTTTCAGTCATTTTCAAGTCATTTTCAGTCATTCACAATTATATTTTCAAGTTGCCTCAATAAATCCAGAATTTCTGGACAATTATTTAGGGCATACGTTTTCATTTTTTTACACATTTTTAACATTTCTGCATCGGAAATTGCATCATTTTCTTCGAGTACTTCGTCTTCACCAACACAATCGTCTTCACTTTCCTTTTCATTTTTAAACATATCGCAAATTTCTTGTTTCAGGCTTTCTCGATCAATTGCATGTTGGGATGTTATTGTCAAAATTCATGAATAATTCAGCATTCACTGGTTCATCTTCAAAAGGCAATTGATTCATAAGAATTTGAATATTCGAAAGAATATTGTCATCATTTGCAGACGGTGAATCACTGATATTTTCAGAAATTACTTGCGAAAAGCCAGATTTTTCAATGCATTTTGAAATTGTACTTTATCGTACTGAATTCCACAAATCATTAACCCACATTATTGCATCGAGGACGTTTATGCATGAAGCAATTTCATTTGTTGATTTACATTCTTCTGCTCTGGAAATTCTAAACTGGAGCAAGAATTTTCTATAATGTAGCTTGAATGCTTGAATTATTCCTTGATCTAGCAGCTGTAAATGCGATGTGGTATTTGTTGGTAAAAATTTCACTTCCACATTTGAAAACGACAAATCTCTTGGATGGGGTGGACAGTTATCGATAAATAACAAAATATTCCTCTTTCTTTGCTTCATCTGCTTGTTTAATTGTGTAGACATTCAGTAAAAATAGAGGATGTCATCCAAAATTTTCTGTTTCCATACCATGAGACTGGTAAATTCTTGATGTTAACTTTTTTAAAACAGCGTGGTTTTCGGGCTCTTCCTATCACAAGAGGTTTTAGTTTCTCTCCTGTTGAACTGCAAGCAAGCAAAATGGTAATTCTCTCCTTAGAAATCTTTACATTTATCTCTAGCCATTGCTAACGTTTTGTTAGGCATTGCTCGATAAAACAAACCATCAGCGTTCAATATGTCGTCTTTCTTGTAACTTGTCTTGTCTTTCTACCATTCTCCAGTAAATCGGAAACCCGTCTTTTAACCCTTTAACGTTCATTGGTTTCGCCACGAAAACACAAAATTTTAATTCCGATACGCAACACTGACACCGGTATTTTTATCAAAAAATATCCCTTTTATTTTGTATGGGAAAAATCGCGCTTTCTTATTTAGAAATATATTTGTTCTTGATTACCGGTGTCATTCATTTATTTCGACATCTTAGCAATGAAAATGCTATGATCGTTAAAGGGTTAAAGGAATCTACATTTTCCATGTCAGCATCATGAGACTCTCCACACGAAATTTACAGAGAAATGTTATTTCTTTTCTTGAAAGATTCCAACCAGCCATTAGAAGCAGTAAAATTTTCTACATTGTTTTTTTTTTTTTTTTTGAAACTCTAAAGCTGCTTCTTGTAACAAAGGTCCAGAAACACAAGCATTCATCCCACGCATTTTTTTAAACCATTCAAAAGTTGCTTGATTTACTTCGAAATAATTAGTTTTGAATTTTTCGATTTCTAAGCTTATTTTCATTTTCTTCAAATCTTTGTAGATATTCCGATTTTCTTTTCAAAATATTGTTCACTCAAGTTTTACTGATTTGGAATTTTTCAGCTGCTGCTCTTTGACTATTATTTTTTAGAAAATTAATAACTTCAATTTTATTCTTTAAACAAATGTCTTTATTGTGTTTAGATTTTTTAAATTTAGTTTCTTTATTCTCCATACTTTAAGAAAAAAGGCAACTGCATTAAAAATTTTCAAAAATTATAACAAAGGAGCGTTTTTTAAAACAAACCCAAACAATCGCAAAGTCGTCTCCTCAGAAAAACGTATTACTAACACGTGACTTAATTAGCCAATGAGTAACAGGCGCAAGATTTCTATCCTACAATCCATCAATATGTGTGTGTGGGCGGGGGGCATTCTTCATTCCTTTTACACCTCGAGAAAAAAATGGGAAAGGCTTGACAGGTGCAAATATCATTACAATAAAGCGCAAACTGTATATTAAATATTAAACAGGTTGTTAATAAAAGATAAATTCCGGTACTTTTTTGTGGATGAAAATAAATATTTTGAAAAATGGTCACTTTGATCATTTAGTTTAAAAATTTTCAGCATGCAGAAAAATTGATGGTCACATTTTGCAGGTTCAAATAACATTGACAATGACAGGCTATCTGGTCAATTTACACTATAGTCAGGTGGTCACATTATCGAACAATTCTCATATTATTTTATATGAGTTTGGGTAAAATTTTGCAAAAGCGGTCACTTTAGCCAGGTGGCCACTTTACCAAGGTGGTCACTTTAGCAGGTTCCACTGTATATCTAAATTGTGTAACAATTAGAATTTATATAAATATAAATCATATAATATGCATACATCTAATGAAAATTAAAAGCGTATATCATTATTTTAAAAAATGCATTTCATCCATCTAACAGTTTCCATAATATTCAGGACTTGGGATAGATTATACTATTTGAAATCTTTTGTGTATCCCTGTAAATGCTATGCACTACGTATTATGCATGAAATAACTCATATTATTCCTCAGCAACGTATATTAATTTAATTATATATGAAATCGTTTATCACAATTAAAATATGTCGCAAACAATTCCCCACTTTATAATTATGTATCGGAATTCTTTTGTGTGGCCCTGTAAATGAATAATAACTATTATTTTCGCTACATACTTTACAAAATACATATTTTAGTGAACTTCCGAGATGCATATAAATTTGAAGTTATTTGACAGGGTGTAACACCTTTAAAATTCATTTGAAACGATTTTTCCCCATAGGCCGTAATCTAATGGAAAACTTTTGACTGTCCCTGTAAAAAAACTAATCATGGCAGAAACTTCATTTTCAATAGGGTTCGTGCTCGGGTAAACGTCATTGACGTCCAAAAATTTCATGACAATCCGAGTATATTTACGAGTGTTAGAGCGCGGACACACGGACAGACGGACAGACAAACCGAATGCATAAGCACTTTTCATCTTTGTTGGAAAGTGCTAAAAACAGACATAAAACATTAGGTTTAATACTATGGATAACTTTATGCACGTTTCGTTGGTACATTATGGAAATAGTACAAAAATCGCTATTACGGCGGCTTCTCTAGGAAAAGTATTTCCGAATTCAAGGAAGTTCTGCTGGCCATTGCAAAAAAAAGAAAAAAACAAGTAAGAAAAATCACGCGTTAAGCATAGATTATGAAGCACTTTCCAACACTTCATGAAATCTTTAACAAAACTTTGTTATTTTGGGAAATAATAGTGTATAGTCAAATATACCCAAATATGTATTCCAGTACTTTTGAACAGCCCTGTATTTCATATGTCAGTTGATATAATGGGAAAATTTAGTTTAAGAAAATACCCAGTAGCTTGAAATTTCTTTTTCAGCATTTCATACTATTAGATGGAAACATACTTGAATACTTTTGTTCAGCCCTGTAGTTTACATTGTACCTTTATTACACGTCGGCATTAGGCTAAAATTTATTGTAAACTAAAACACTTTTAAAACAACTGAAATCACATTCTCACAAATTATCATTCATAGGTGTCCATGTACCGAATTCTTTGCGTGGCCCTGTATATCCTTTTATCTATATTCTGCAAACATTTCTCAGTAAATTGAATGAAGCTCAGCGTAAAAATGCATAGCTTATTTAAGTACCACGTTTAAATAATTTACGCTCATATTCAGTAACGTTGGTGAGCTTTTTTGGGTAGCCCTGTATATCAACTATAACATTTATACACACCATATAATGTGCATATATTTGGCGAAATATAAACGCGGATATCATAATTAAAATGCATTTCATCCCTCCATCAGCTTTCATCGGACACATATACGGTACTTCGGAAAGAATATACTATTTGAAATCTTTTGTATGGCCCTGTAAATGCTGTGTACTTCATATTATGCAAGACAGTAGCGTATAATTTATATTAAGCTTCAGTGACATATATCAATTTTATTATACATGAAACAGCTTAATATATTTAAAATATGTCACACACAATTCCCCCTTTTACCATTATCTAATGGAATTCTTTGTGTGGCCCTGTAAATGAATAATAGCTACATTTTCACCTTATATTTTATAGAATGCATATTTTAATATGTTTGACAGTGTATAACATCTTTAAAATTCCTTTGAAACGATTTTCCCCATAGGCCGTAATGTAACGGGAAACTTTTGATTCGCCCTGTAGATAAACTAATCATGGTAGAAACTTCATTTTCGATAGGACTTGTGCTAGGGTAAACGTCAATAACGTCCTAAAATTCCATGGCAATCCGAGTATATTAACGATTTTTCCCCATGGGCCGTAATGTAATGGAAAACTTTTGATTCGCTCTGTAGGTAATCTAATCATGGTAGAAACTTCATTTTCTATAGGGTTCGTGCTAGTGTAAACGTCAATAACGTCCTAAAATATCATGGCAATCCGAGTATATTAACGATTTTTCCCCATATACCGTAATGTAATGGGAAACTTTTGATTCTCTCTGTAGATAAACTAATCATGGTAGAAACTTCATTTTGAATAGGGTTCGTGCTAGGGTAAATGTCAATAACGTCCTAAAATTTCATGGCAATCCGAGTATATTAACGATTTTTCCCCATAGGCCGTAATGTAATGGGAAACTTTTGATTCGCCCTGTAGATAAACTAATCATGGTAGAAACTTCATTTTCAATAAGGTTCGTGCTAGGGTAAACCTCAATAACGTATAAAAATTTCATAGCAATCCGAGTATATTTACGGGAATTAGAGCGCGGACAGACGGACATCCGGCCAGACGGCCAGACGACCAGACGGCCAGACGACCAGACGGACAGACGGCCAGACGGCCAGACGGGCAGACAAACCGAATGCATAAGCACTTTTCAACTTTGTTGGAAAGTGCTAATAAAAAAGAAAAAAAAAAGGTTTTATTTTCTGCGTAACTTTACACATTTTTCGATGGTACAATACAATGACGAGACATGGATACACGCATACACACAAACATAATTGTGATAGTAATTATGCAGACATTTTTGACGAATTTGTTAATCATGTATTTCTTTTGGACGCATTCGATAAAATAACACAACACGTTCAAAATAAAATGTGTAATATTAAGGAATGCATTTTGAAATTCTTTTGTGAGATTATGTGACGTTTTTGCTAAAATGTCAATACTTGTTTTTTGTACCAAACGATGAATCAAACATTCTTTAACTGGTGTCCTTGGGGTATATGTGTCCCACTCACCCCCTTCCCCAATATGTACGACTGTGCAGCGCATGGAGTTATACGTTATATGTTATATGTTAACTTAATAAATAGTGTCACTATAACCTAACACATTTTAAAAGTATCCTCAGAAAAATATACGATGAAATACCCATGAAAAACAGATGGACTGGACTACAACTACAGGTGTTATGTATTTATATAGTTAAAAACGCTCTTAAACAGATTCAAACAGATATAAAAGAAATCAAAACGGAGAATATTTCCAGAGTACATCTTATAAAAATAGCTAATTGATTTAAGATAATTTTTCATACAAAACTTTTTTGTATGTTTTCTATTTTAAGCTTAAATAAATTTTTAATACTGTATGAGAATCTGTTGCTCTTCTATACATACAAATAAAACATACATACACACCAAAAGAAAACCCAAACATTCCATTAAGAAAATGAAACAGGAAGAGAGAGAAAATGAGCAAAAAAAAAAAAAAAAAAAAAAAAAAAAAAAAAAAAAAATCAAATGTCAAAATAAAAATCTAATTATTGGGTTAAACTATAACAACCACAACAAAAAAATTAAATTTAAAAACAAAAACAATCGTTTTTCTCTGTATGAAAACATAAGGTAAAACAAAAAGATAAATACTAAAGACATGTTTAGTCATTTTTGGTAAGTTAGTGACAAAACGTGTATTTACATCGAAAGTATTTCACAGCTATCATTAATTATGACACACGACAAGGTTTAGGCTCAGTATCGGCTTGTCGATCGAACGGATTCGACATTTCGTGATAAAGTAGCATCCAAAGCAATAAATTACTACTAGCTTTAAATTCCCACCGCAGATGAAGATGATGAATTTTATGAAGGCCGACCACGAACTGCTACTATGACACTGATGTTGTACAATAGATGATTGTTTTAGTCTACTGTGTTACGTAGGATTTCAGTTTAAAACATCAACATTTAGTTGTTTACAAAGTATATATTTTTAAATGTTCATTAAAAATCAAATGGATGTACAATAAGTGATTTTTGTACAATAGATTGATGCTGTACAACAGATGAATGTTATAGTCAACTAAGTTACATAGGATTTCAGTTTAAAATATCAGCATTTAGTTGTTTAAGGAGTATATGTTTTTAAATGTTCATTATAAATTAAACGGTTGTTGTACAATAGATGATTGTTGTAGAATATATTGATGTTGTACAAAAGATGAATATTTTAGACTACTATGTTACATAGGATTTCAGTTTAAAACATCAATATTTAGTTGCTTACAGAGTATATATTTTTAAAAGTTCATAAAAAATAAAACGGCGGTTGTATAATAGATGAATATTGTACAATAGATTGATGTTGTACAATAGATGAATATCCTACACTACTATGTTACATATTAATTCAGTTTAAATTTAGTTGTTTACATAGTATGTATATATTTTTAAAGGAAGGGCAGGAATTTCAATGGCAATTTTTGCATACTGAATTATTGCAATGGCAATAATTCAATCTCATAGCTGCCAACTTTCAACTAATCTTCCGTAATACCTGGATTAGTTTGATGCAGGTTAACGTCATTTCAAACCAGAAAATATATTTCATGAATCTTTATTTATTTAATTTCATGTTTATTATTGGAACATACTTATTTTCATTTCTTTGAAAAAATTCTGGTTCGAAACTCATTAAACCAGGGTCAAATTAACGCATGTATTACGGATAATCGATGTCAGGTTGGCACCTATGCAATCTAATGAAATCCAATTGTTCAATAGAACTAGAGCTATCTTGTTAAGATGGTGCTGAACAATAAATGATTATTTACATATCGTTGATTGGCAACTTGTAGTGTTTGCTAAGGGTTTAAGTTTGTTTTTGTACTACTACTTTTTAAATAATAATCTTCACTTTAATTAATCGAAAAGAGCATTATAGGTTGGTGAATTGATCACTTATATATACAAAGTTGTCAAGTTTTGTGCTTCTTTGTTACTACTATATTTGAATAATAAATGCCTCATTATTTAACCTTCCTACCCTGTTCAAATTTTACTCAATCTTGATAAAAACCTTTCACACCAGAATTGTTATTTAAGATATTTTAATATACTTAATTGACTTATATTTCTTAATCTGTTAATTAACTTTCTTTATGATAAAAGTTCTGGTTCGAATCGTATAAAACAAATTATAGTTGTGGGTCGATTAGACCCATTCAGGGTAGGAAGGTTAACCGCTTCCCAGATTTGCTCGTACGTCATGGGCAACGTGCTTTTGCCAATCATTTTTCTCACCAGTAAATTTTTATTGAAATTTTTGATTTGTTCAATCGGAGCATTTTTCTGATTCAATTAGGAAAAATTTATATTTTGAAAAACAGGTGATAAAAGATTATAAATTTTGTAAGAGTCACGGAAAAAAAAAACATTATTTGAAAGTTTTTTTCAAAAATACTGATCAGCTAAGTGGTTAATCGCATATTTTTGCGATTAAACATTTACGAAGATTATTATTAAAAATAATGGTAACAAAAGTGCAGAACTTGATATTGAGAATTCAATAACTGTATATAATGCAGTACAGTATGTGATATCTTTGTATAATTTATAGAATTTGTAAACAGTATTTTTCGAAATAATTCAAGTTTTAATAAACAGATGACGTTGCTTTGTCACAGTCTTTAATAGCCTTTATCATAGTTGCCAACATTTACGCATTTTTGCTACCACTAAACTTGTATAAAGATTTTTCATTTGTTTAATGATAAGATTTCGACGATTAAACATGACAATATTTACTATAAATTTTTTGTGGTAGGAAAACTGAATAAAAGTTGGCAACTATGCCTCTATCTTACCTGCAAAACTTTAAAATTAAGATATCTCTATCTGTCTATCTTTATTTTTTTTAAATAGTTGCATAGTTAAACATTTAAACAATTATTTACATGGAGATTAAAAACTGAATGAACATAAATTTCACATTCTAATTTACATTTAAAATATGTAACGTGAACTTTAAAAATTCATCATTTGCTTAAGGAGACGGTGGACCTTTTATTTGAGTAAAATCGTCCATAGCAAAATCTTTGCAAAAATCTCTATTTCTGTGGTATAATAATGCTAAAACAGTTTTTTCTTATAAAAATATCATTTATGAAGGTTTTAAGATGAAAAAATAAAAAAGGTAAGTGTATTTATATACTTTAAATCTGTTTTTTTTAAACTAATTTTTCAGCGTTTTTAGATTTTTGAAATGCTCCTTGCAACGTAATTTTTGAGCAATATTTATGAAATTAATAAGGAAGATTCCTGACATTGCTTAGAAAGAAATTGTGTAAGCTTTTTAAAATTCGTCTTCATTAAGATAGTCAAATTTGATTTTTTACTTATTAAAAGGCAAAGTTTTGATGAAAATTGATATGGAATTTAGAAAAAAAAAATCTGTAAAATATTAACTATTCAAGATATTAAAAAAATCATACACAAATTTGTTTATAATGGAGTTTTAAATAATAAAAACGCAAAAGCAAGAAAATGTCTCAAAAATTAAGACACGAGGAGCATTTTAAAATTTCGTTTAAAAATTGAAATTTTTTTTTTAAAGAATTAAAAATTTTAATAAGATTGGAAATTTTTTTGAAGGTGTTCTATATACTTTTAGTGAAATGTATGCATGCACAAAATTTCATTTTGTTATGATGAAAATTAAAAAAGAAAAATTTTAACGTCCACCGTCCCCTTAAAAGATGACTATAAACAACATAGATGTTAAAATGCGACATAACTTTTCGACATCCACAGCCTAATCGGGGAGAAAATTTTCTTCTGTAATATTCATCCAAGAGTTTTCTTTTAGACACATTTGAATGAATAGAACGGCAGTTGACGAAAATTTTCTACAAGAATAATTGTTTCCGAGGCTATAGAAACCGTTTTGACATTCTTCAACTTTTTACCACGAAATTACTCATTGAATTCAACGACGACAGTACCTAAATTTACAGGGGAGTTATTTCTGTTTCGAAAAATATGTATATGTATAAAACTCAGCTAAATGCGAAAAAACAATGTTAAAATTCGCTTTAAAACTTTGAGAAAAATTCGATTTTCTAGGTAGCAAAATTTACTAAATTTGGCTAAAAAACTGAAACCGGATTCTTTTTATGGATGTCAAATAATTGCAGTGGTAAATGAAAAAACGCAAAGGGCCGTATAAAAAATGACGAAAAACTTGAAAACCGCAGCGAACAACTTTTTATACATTGAGCTAAAAGATTAAATACGGATTCTTTTTATGAGAGTGAAATAATTGCCATGGTAAAAACGCAAAAAATCGCACAAGCACATGAGAAATTAAAAGAAATATCAGTATACATTCTGTATAGATTTTACTGAAAAATGGACAAAATGTCATACATTGCGCTGAGAAATTGAAACCGATTTCATTTTACGTATGTAAGAAA
Source organism: Maratus speculifer (assembly GCA_964019185.1). Taxonomy (NCBI): domain Eukaryota; kingdom Metazoa; phylum Arthropoda; class Arachnida; order Araneae; family Salticidae; genus Maratus; species Maratus speculifer. The sequence goes on along the minus strand of OZ025295.1, from coordinate 335,116,960 downwards.
AAGGACTGCGATAAAAGTAAAAAGGAAAAAGATCACACAAAAATTAATAATAATAATAATAATAATAAAATAAACACCAAAAATTGATAGTTTATTGAAATCTAGACAAAAACTATTATGTTGTGATAAAAAGTTAAAATCGCATTTATTTTATGAATGTCAAAAATTACCATAAGACAGATATATATAATACACAAACTCACACACACAAAATAAATAAATAAATAAAATAAAGATAAAGATAAAAATCGTGAAAACTTAAAAGATAGCAGAGTACAAAGTATACGGCATTCGGCTAAAAGATTGAAATTATATTCTTTTGACGAAAACCAATAATCGCCGCAATATGCTAAAAATTGCATAAAAAATTAGGGAAATAAGTATCAGATATTGGGGTAGGAATATTGAATATATTTTATAGAAAAGTTGACAAAATTCAGTATATTCTAATAAAAAAAGCGAATTCATCTTACTGTCGAAAAATCGCTGCAAAATGCGACAAAATGTAATTCAAGAAAAATTTAAAAACCTCAGAGGCAAAATTTTCTGCCTTTGGTCTGAAAGGTTGAAACTAAATTCTTTTTATGAGTATCAAATAATCGTAGCAGTACATGCTTAAAATCACATAAAAATTTGGGAAAATTTTAAATTATGTGTATTTTGGAATAGAGTTTATTGAAACGTGGACGAAATTTATTATATTATGCTAAAAAAATGAAACTACATTTTCTTTTATAAATGTCGGAACACCGCCACAAAACGCGAAAAAACACTAAAAATACACATAAAAAATTGCAAAATATCCCAAATTTGCAGAAGACAAAATTATTAATCAGAGATAAAAGACTGGACTCTGATTCTTTTTACTTTAAAAAAAAGCTTGAAAATATTTTAAAAAATTCAAAACTTTGTGTGGATTTCGAATAAAGTTTATTGAAATGTGAACATATTTACTATATTATGCTAAAAAACTGAAACTGCAATCCATTTAAAATCTTCGTACAAAGCAAATATGCTACAAAAACGTATAAAAATCAAATTACAAAAATCTTGTGCGAAAAAATATCAAACGAGCCTTCAAGCTGCATAACTTGAGAAGTATTATGAACCTTCCTGTCAAATGCTGTATCTCTTCGCGCAGCAACCAACCGATTAAACAGCACACGGCAGACAGAAAAAATCATCTATCTTTATTATTATAGCTTCACTGGCATGACAATTCTAGCATACTTTCTGAACTTCAACGTATCAGTTACATGATGCATAGTAAAATTGATTTGACGTTGTTTTTAGTCGTCTGACTTAGCAGCACCCAGAATTTTTTCCTTTCTGCTTCTAACTACAAAAAGTAAAACCCGTGATCGCTGTTCAACTGCTCAAAATTTATAGTCGTAGCTTGAATGGGCATGTTGCTGTTTGAGTTATCTTCCTAAAAATTAATTTAGCACTATTTTTTTTTTCTTTTTGCTTCTAACTATAAAAAGTAAAAACCGTGATCACTGTTCAACTATTCAAAATAAGCAGACTTATCTTGAATAGACACGTTGCTGTTTACATTATTTTCATAAAATTAGTTTAGCAGCCAAAATTTTTTCTTTTTGCTTCTAACTATAAAAAGTAAAACCTGTGATCGCAATTCAACTGCTCACAATAAGTAGACTTAGCTTGAATGGACATGTTTCTGTTTACATTATTTTCCTAAAAATTAGTCAATTTGAATAACAAGAAAGAAACATTATACATTAAGTATAGATTATGAAAAACTTTCCAACAATTTCAAAACATTTTTTTAAAATTTCCTTTTGTAAAAATTAAAAAAAAAAAGAAGAAGAATTATAACACATCCGAAAACCGTTTGCAAATTTGAAATATTTCAATAATTACCTCCCGTAGTCATAAAGTTACTACGAGTGTTTTGTGCAGCTCTGTATATGATCTACAAATTTATAAGCTTATACATAGCGTGCTAAAATTTAATATAGTAAGAAAATGCATAACACACTGTTGAAAACGCCCTTCAGCAATTTCTACATGCATACGAAAACGTACTCAAATTCTCTGAACAAATCTGTATATAACCTACAGAATTTAATACACACCAGATGTAAAGCTGAAATTTAATTAAAACATAAACGCACTTAACACTACTAAAATATCACTTCCAGAAATTATAATCTTTACGTGGCCATGTATCCAGTTAATTGTGTAGCACTATACACGATTTTAATTCCTTCTATAGTAAAAAAAAATAGCCTTAAAAGGAATGACTCCTGGAATGATGCTGATGTGTAAGATTTCCGGAACTAACGAATCCGGGTAGACCACTCCTTCCATGAGTCGTTTCCAACCGGTAGTGCAAAGCAATATCGCAGCAGAGTGTTACATGCTTGCCCGCTTAATCGAGTATTACAGAAATACTACATTTATGTGCTTGCCCGCTTAATAGAATATTGCTGAAATACTTCATTTATATGCTTGCCCGCTTAATAGAATATTACCGAAATACGCACTTTTATATGCTTGCCCGCTTAATCGAATATTACCGAAATACGACATTTATATGCTTGCCCGCTTAATCGAATATTACCGAAATACGACATTTATATGCTTGCCCGCTTAATAGAATATTACCGAAATACGACATTTATATGCTTACCCGCTTAATACAATATTACCGAAATACGACATTTATATGCTTGCCCGCTTAATAGAATATTACCGAAATACGACATTTATATGCTTGCCCTCTTAATAGAATATTACCGAAATACGACATTTATATGCTTGCCCGCTTAATAGAATATTACCGAAATACGATATTTATATGCTTGCCCGCTTAATAGAATATTACCGAAATACGACATTTATATGCTTGCCCGCTTAATAGAATATTACCGAAATACGACATTTATATGCTTGCCCACTTAATACAATATTACCGAAATACGACATTTATATGCTTGCCCGCTTAATAGAATATTACCGAAATACGACATTTATATGCTTGCCCTCTTAATAGAATATTACCGAAATACGACATTTATGTGCTTGCCCGCTTAATCGAGTATTACAGAAATACTACATATATGTGCTTGCCCGCTTAATCGAGTATTACAGAAATACTACATATATGTGCTTGCCCGCTTAATCGAATATTGCCGAAATACTTCATTTATATGCTTGCCCGCTTAATAGAATATTACCGAAATACGACATTTATATGCTTGCCCGCTTAATCGAATATTACCGAAATACGACATTTATATGCTTGCCCGCTTAATAGAATACTACCGAAATACGACATTTATATGCTTGCCCGCTTAATAGAATCTTACCGAAATACGACATTTATATGTTTGCCCGCTTAATAGAATCTTACCGAAATACGACATTTATATGCTTGCCCGCTGAATAGAATCTTACCGAAATACGACATTTATATGCTTGCCCGCTTAATCGAATATTACCGAAATACGACATTTATGTGCTTGCCCGCTTAATCGAGTATTACAGAAATACGACATTTATGTGCTTGCCCGCTTGATCGAGTATTACAGACATACTACATTTATGTGCTTGCCCGCTTAATCGAATATTGCCGAAATACTTCATTTATATGCTTGCCCGCTTAATAGAATATTACCGAAATACGACATTTATATGCTTGCCCGCTTAATAGAATATTACCGAAATACGACATTTATATGCTTGCCCGCTTAATCGAATATTACCGAAATACGACATTTATATGATTCCCCGCTTAATAGAATATTACCGAAATACGAAATTTATATGATTGCCCGCTTAATAGAATACTACCGAATTACGACATTTATATCATTGCCCGCTTAATAGAATATTACCGAAAAACGACATTTATATGATTGCCCGCTTAATAGAATACTACCGAAATACGACATTTATATGATTGCCCGCTTAATAGAATACTACCGAAATACGACATTTATATGATTGCCCGCTTAATAGAATACTACCGAAATACGACATTTATATTATTGCCCGCTTAATAGAATACTACCGAAATACGACATTTATATGATTGCCCGCTTATTAGAATATTACCGAATTACGGCATTTATATGCTTGCCCGCTTAATCGAATATTACCGAAATACGGCATTTATATGCTTGCCCGCTTAATTGAATAGAGACGAAATACGGCATTTATGTGCCTGCCCGCTTAATCGAATATTACCGAAATACGGCATTTATATTCCTGCCCGCTTAATAGAATATCACCGAAATACGGCATTTATATGCCTGCCCGCTTAATCGAATATCACCGAAATACATTTATATGCCTGCCCGCTTAATCGAATATCACCGAAATACGACATTTATATGCCTGCCCGCTTAATCGAATATCACCGAAATACGACATTTAAATGATTGCCCGCTTAATCGAATATCATCGAAATACGACATTTATATGCTTGCCCGCTTAATCGAATATCACCGAAATACGGCATTCATATGCCTGCCCGCTTAATAGAATATCACCGAAATACGGCATTTATATGCTTGCCCGCTTAATATAATATTACCGAAATACGACATTTATATGCTTGCCCACTTAATTGAATATTACCGAAATACTACATTTATATGCTTGTCCGCTTAGTCGAATATTACCGAAATGTGACATTTATATGCTTGCCCGCTTAATCGAATATTATTGAAATACTATAGTTATATGCACCCGTTTACTCGAATATTACTGAAATGTTACACTTATATGCTTACCCGTTTAATCGAATACTATTGAAATACGAATGCACTCGTTTATTCTCCTTCTATAGTAAAAAAAAACTATACTTAAACAAATCTCAAGAAATAACTCGTGGAATGATGCTGATGTGTAAGGTTTCCGGAAATAACGCGTCCGGGTGGACCACACCTTCCATGAGTCGAATAAACCAATCAAGAAACATTCCAATATTGAGTGTATGGAAAATAAGGTATCGCGTAGCGATTCCATGGGGTATTGGCGAGCGCAGCAAGCAGGGGTAGCCTACAACTTGGAATCGCGAAGCCTACAACTTGGAATCGCGGGGGATTGGCGAGCGTAGCGAGCAGGGGGGCTGAGCCCCCTAGTATGTTCTCAAAAAATTAAATGTAGTAGAGCTTAAAATTCCATAATTAAAACAACAACAACAACAAAACAATTTGCGCGCATTGTAAGTTAAGTAACTCATGCGAATTATTTTGTATAGCAATGTATTGTGCCATGAAAAATTTAAATTGAACAGAACCAGCCATTTCTTGAACAGAACACGGACTTAACAAACATAACACTTGAAAATTTTACACGCAATAAAACTTAAATCCAAATGGTCGACTCGCATAGGAGCTGAGGCCTTCTCTATGCTCAGGGCTGTCAAATGGTCCGCAAACTGAACATCAGAATTTTCTTAGAGAAATTTTTCTTTTAGATTTTTCTTGCAAATGACCAAGAAACCACCTTTAGAAGTTAATTCTAGCTCAAATTCTGTAGAAACCTACCATGAAAATTTCTGTTACAAAAATATTGATGTTCAGTTCTCGGACCTTTTGGGAGCCCTTAAGTTACTCTCATCCATCGAAATCCCCAAAGGGCCTCAGGTACATCGCATATCTAAGACCTATTCTTTGATAAACTGCCAGTCTTTGAGAGGAATGAAGACGCCGCTCAAGTGTCTGTGAGTTATAATATTCAAACTGTCAATGATTAAGTTCCTGGCATAATATATAATTTTCATTCAGTCCGATGATGAGATTTGAAGTGGAATTTACTGCAAGTAGAATTGGGATTGTAAAAATTTTAGGTACTACTCTGTCAACCCATCGACCAAAATACTATCACTAAATTATAAGATTAAATGCCAATAATGGATGATCGTGAATGTCAATTCAAAGACATTAAATACGACACACGTGTTTAAAACGTCATTAAGTGATTTTTATTTCGACTTTTTATTTTTATTTTTATTAATATTCTACTAATTATTTGTTTCTTTTACTACTTAAAATAAAAATTACGTCAATATGTATAATTTGGCTATTAGTTTGGCGATTTCTATAGTTTGGCGAAATCGGTCGACCGGATAACAGAGTAGTACCAAATTTTATTATATACAAAAATGTAACTGTCTTGTATGAGAGGCGGACTATTAGGATGAAACATCTGCCTTTTTTGACAGTTTTATTTAATGATTAAACTCAGATCGTTTTATTCAGTTTTGTTTTCCGTACAAGGAGAATTGTATAATTAGTCGCAATATACAATTTGTAGGATTGGTACACACCAAATGATATGCAAACATTTAGCTTATCTACACACACTATAACTGAAAACTTTTCAGCAATCATTTCTTTTTGCACAATACTTCCGAAACACTATTGTATCTGAAATCTTTTGATTCAATCACTCTTGCGTATGTCAAATTCGCAATGTTTGATGTAGTGCAGCTTAATTAAAATACGCTGAGATTAGTTTCCCTGTTAGACACTTGTATAACCAAACTCTTTTGTGTGACATCGTAAATGGATAATTTTTTTTTCACCAAATTATACAAGAAGCAGGTTTTAGCCCACCTCAGAAATTCATATCAATTTCAATATGTTTGTAACAGAATAATATCATTAAAATACTCCGCAAACGAATTTTTTTCATAGTATATAATATAAAAAAATTTTTGAATTCTGTACAGGTACTATACTTATTATACATAACATATCATACTGCGACACCGTCTAATGCACCATTATAATGTATATACATTTCATTATGTTCAAAATAGTGTAACGCCATTAAAATACACCTCAAATGATTTTTTATTATAGACAATAATGTAGCGTAGTACTTTTGAATGTCCTGTAAATGGACTATAAATGTTACACACTTAATTTTCAATACTAAATTTGTCATGGCAAATATAAATCATGTATATCAATTACATAGAAATCCGGGTATATTTACGCGAGTTAGAACTCGGCAGAACAGAATTTCGGACAGTCCAACTCAATTTTAAAACACTTTTCAACTATCTTGAAGTATGTTAATAAAAAGATTCAAATTTTACTTCAAGAATTTTTTTAAAGAAGACTGTTGCAATTTTTAATAAAAAGAATATTGCCCAGTTAAACTTATGGCATTGAGCTCACAGGCTACGCATACTAATTGTACATTACAGCCTTGTATTTTCGTTAATTCCATTCGAAAAGAAAATTAAGAAGGGGAAACAGCTCTCCCCTTTCTCCTTTTTTATACTTAATCATTGAACCTCCTAAACTATCAAGGAGATGCTTTATCATGTAAAAAATTTATATCCGAAATTCAGAGCAAATCAGATAATTTTTAATAAAAACCCATTTAGCATTTATATAATTTAAGAGGAGTTATTTCCCCTCTTTTATATTTAACCATTAAACTCCCAAAACTATTCAGAGATTTGAACGAAATCTGACATTTCTGCTTGAAAAATCCATTTATACAAGTTAAGGGGAGGGACATTAGAACCCCCGTTCCCCCTGTTTATACTTATTCAAGGAACACCTAATAACAGCCACGGACTCGCCTCATCAGAATGATCCTATATCTAAACTTTGAACGAAAACTGTTAATTCTGCATGAAAATCCCGTTAATATCAATTAAGGGGAGGGGCATGAGCCTCCCGTTCCCCCTGTTTATACTTATTCAATAAACACCTAATAGCAGCCACGGTATTGCCTCATCGGAATGATCCTATATCTAAATTTTGAACGAAAACTGTTAATTTTGCGTGAAAATCCCGTTTATATCAATTAAGGGGAGGGGCATGAGCCCCTCGTTCCCCCTGTACATATCGAATGAACTCCAAAAACTAATCAGGGAAACGCCTTATCAGGATATACCTATATACAAAATTTCAAGTGGATCCGATATTTTTATCATGAGTTATCGCGTTACGCACGAAAGTACGAACGTACATACAGAACGGACGGGCACATAAGCTCTCAGGCTATGATAGCCTATGAGCTAAAAAGTATTCACACAACACAATATCAATCCATTTCAATTTGTGTGGAAGAAAGGACTTGTGACTTTGTTATGTTAGATTAGAAGTGATATTGGCTGAATTATAAATGAATTTAAATGTGTGAAGTACCTTTATTTTTACAGTGTTGTAAAATCATACGTAAGGAAAAAAATGACTGAGATATACATACGAGGAACTAAAATATGTTGATTTTTTTAATTCAATAAAAAATGGATATGAAGAAACATTAGGGTTATTATTAAAGGCGAGCTATATATGGTAACTAGAATTTCTTTGCAACAATCCGTTTTGAACACAATCAAAATGCGGATGAGGTCAACAGGGATAAATCTCTTGCATTGAACTTTAATGATATATCATTATTTTGAACATATAGAAATTAATATGCATCCCTGAAGTATGCTATAGAACTCTTACTGTACAATAAGGCGTGCATAGAACTTATCGTTCATTTACAGGGACACCCAAAAGAATAGACAAGAAAATGAATAATAATTGAAATATTGAAGCTTACGTAAAATTTAATCGCTGGTAGTGCGTAAAGTTTAAATGCTGATAGTGCTTTGTCAGTTGTGAAATGTGTTTTTAAATGTAGTTGTTTTTAAATATCACTTGGAGAGTATAAATTTTAAAAGATCATGTACACAAAAGTTTTCAATAACATCCGTTTATTGCAGGAAATAGCTGAGTGAGAATATTTAATTCTACTATACGTTTGAAAAAAAAACTTTCAGCATAATATATAACATGCATATATATGTAGATCATATACAGGGATACAGAAAAAATTCGTATTTTTAACATCTATTCGTGGTAATAGCAGTGACGTTTTATTATAGAATTCTGAATGCGTTGGAAAAAGTTTCATAATATATGCTGCACGCGTGACTTTTCGTTCTTGTTTCAATTTCAAATATCACTGATAGAGAGTGTCTTATATAAAATGTATGTAACTAACATTCAAACTAACGTACATAAAGCAATCAGAGTTTTCTCAATATTCTCATTAGCATTTTTTCCAGTAAAATATTTTTTTAAAATAGAAAAAAAACTCAAATCCCGCATAATATCGTCTAAACGTTTATGGATTACTTTAATAACCATATATAAATTGTTATTTCTGTCGGTCGAGATTAGAAAAATCTGAAACATGTCTGAAGTGATGTCCGGATTTTATTCGCTTTCTTATAGGTCCATGTGTAATCCCTTGGGGACGAGCGGCACGTATACCTGTCGCAAAAAGGCTTAAGAATCCTTGCTTGTACCCACCAGTAAAATGTTACTGTAAAATTTGCCTTATTTAATCCGAACATTATCTCTATTTAACCTTCCTACCCTGTTCAAATTTTATTCAATATTGATAAAAACATTTCACACCTGAATTGTTATTTAAAATATTTTAATATATTTATTTGACTTGTTTCTCTGAATCTGTTATTTAACTTTCTTTATAAAAAAAAGTTCTGGTTCGAATAGTATAAAATAAATTGTAGTTATGGGTCGATTAGACCCATTCGGGGGGTAGGAAGGCTAATAAGGCACAAATTTCTATTTTTAAAAACCGGTGACAAAACTTTAAAAATTTCGTAAAAGGCTCCCGTCGCGAAGAGGTTAATGTCTAGAAATGGAATACCTTTATCTCTACGATGACAAAAAAGTATATTAAAAGGAGTAATAACTGAAAAACAAATTCTTATGGAGTATTCAAATTCTATTTAAAGGTATATTTTTTTCCTATAGGACGGTGTGAAAACTGAAAAGGTGCGATGTTCAGAAATTAAAAAATCCCTGTCGGCTTGGTGTATAGGCGGAGGTAGATTTCGAAGAGCGCTCGTTTCAACAATAAAAAATAAAATATGATTAGAGATAAACCCAGTTTAACAACTTTATTTGGCCTCTTTAAAAAAAAAAAAATTAATTTTTTTTTTTTTTTTTTTTTTTTTTTTTTTTTAAGAAATGGTTTGATCCGAATCATCTTAAGCTAAATTCGGATCAAATGCACATTTTGACAACATATTTTGAAATATATTCTGATTTTATTAAAAAATTGACTAATACGGCATATTTATATATAGTTAGTTGATAAATAACAAAAAACTGTCAATTGAATGCGTTTGAGAGCAAAATTGAATTTAAAAATGAGTTATAAAATAACCAATTTGTTATTTGAATACAATCTATATTCCTAATCATGATTGATTCGGGAAATTTTGTGCGAAGTGGCCACTTTGACAGCATTTTTTTAAAATATATTCAGCCTTTATCAAAAAACTGACCAATACAGCGCATTATACAGCTCCTAAATAAGAGAACCTGTCAATTGGATGCGTTTGAGAGCAAAACTGAATTTGAAAATGAGTTAGAAAAAACGCAATTTTTTATTTGAATACCACTTCAAATTTTCAATCAATTTCACTTCAGGAAATTCTGTTCAAAATACCCTTTTCGGCAGACTTTTTCGAAATATATTCTGTCTTTATCAAAAAACTGATCAATGCGTGTCATATTATAGTTCCTAAATAAGAGGACCTGTAAACTGGATGCGTTTGAACACAAAAATAAATTTAAAAATGAGTTAGAAAAACGCAATTTGTTATTTGAATACTTCCTCAAATTTTCAATCACGGTCACTTTGAGAAATTCTGTTCAAAATACCCTTTTTGGTAGCCTTTATTGAATTATATTCTATCTTTAGCGAAAAACTGACCAATGCGTCACATTATATAGTTCCTAAATAAGAGGATCTGCAATTTGGATGCGTTTAAAATCGGAAATAAATTTAAAAAATAGTCAGAATATAAGCAGTTTGTATTTCAGGTTTCTTCTCCAACTCCTATTTTTGTTTATTTTTGCTATACGAATTGGTCCTATAAAAAACTTGTCAATAAAAAAGATGTAGATAGTGTTGAGAAGATGTAAAATATTTGGTAGTTTAAGAATTGACACAGTTATGGATTTTTGTCTGCCCCTCCCTTTTTTGTTTTTGTTTTTATTTTTTTTATCGATAAGAAATAGTTTTATCAAAAACATGTAAATACAAAAGTTTTAGATAATTTTGATAACATTTATACAAAATTTAGTTGGATCTGATATCTTGAGAACTGACGAAGTTCTTCCAAAAAACCTGGGTTTTTTTTGCACCCCTTGAGCCTATTTTTACATTTATCAAAAATCTGTCATGCAAAAACTTTTGGCCCATTTTTAAGAAGTAATATCGACTTTAAATCGATTCGATATCTATTTTAATTAAGAAGTTATGGCGTTTTTTCCGTTTTCACAAAAACCCTCCATATTTCCACCCCCTTAGACCGATTTTGCCCATTCATGAACTTAGCCGAGATTTATACCCCTTGATTTTATGTATTTGTTTGGAAGAGATTGGAGGAGAAATATAGAAGTTATCGTGTCCATAAGAAAGTGAGATCTATCTATCTATCTATATCTATATCTATATCTATATCTATCTCTCTCTCTCTCTGTATATATATATATATATATATATATATATATACAGGGTGTTCCGTTAAAGGGGTCCAATATTAATAGGGGTAATAGAGGAGATCACATGGAGCATAAATCAGTATATAAAGCCTGGTCGGATCTCAATAGTTTTCAAGTTACAGCAAATAGAATGAAAATTCGGAAAATTGCAAAAGAACCCTCATTGCTAAACTATCGATAATGCTACATAAAAACGAAGCACATATTTAGAAAGAGCAGAAAAAAACCTACAAAATGACATCAATTGTATTAAAATAGCAATATTTATTGACGAGTTACGAGCCCTGAAACAGTGAAAAAAGTACGAAATCCAATATACATCAAAATAGTTAATCGTTAATTCCAAAAAGACAACTCTAGCTACAACAAGGGAAATGTAGTAAAATTTGGTCCATTCCGAAAGCTTTCGAAAAAGCTTACATTGAACCATATCGGTTTAATTGTGTGAGAGAAATTAATCAGTTTCTTAGTTACAACTCCGCTTTCTTTGACACTAGCAAAGGTTAAACTCCGCCCATCACGATTGGAAACACCGCCTTTTTAATTACTCTCAACTATACATTTTCGATCATGCTTCTTCTGAGATGCAACATTTTTAATTATTCAAGAGTTGAATGAACCAGAATAACTTTACAATAATAGTCTACATTTTAAAGTGGTCTTTTATTTATATAAAGCTTAAGTTAAATTCCTTAAAATTAAACTGGTGGTGAAAATTCGGAAATAATTAACAATATTGCGATTTGTAACTATGCAAGAAGTTTCAGTACATGTTTTACATGGACAATTATTGTATGCATATGTGCATCATAATTTATGATAGGAAATAATAATAACAAATAGCATAATAATTTTATTAATTATAAATTTAAAAAAGACACTAAATTTTAAATTAATTCATACAAACTTTGTAATTTACAATTTGAGTACACCACAGTCTGTGACTTACAAAATACTGTGCCAAAAAGTGTTGAAAATAAAAGAAAAATGACAAATAAAGAAGTACATTCCACGTACTTTATGACATATGTGAAGCATAGTCTTCTGGCCTGCGCTGCACAGTTCAATGTCGGAAGGCAGACGAACGGACATTATTATAATAGGTGTTCGAAGTTGCGCCCATTAACAGAATCGCACAGCCGACAGCAACGTCGTAAAGATTGGCGAACACGCCGAAAAACTCCGACGGAGTTGGGAATGTCTCCTGCAGCGACAACGATTCGCGCTAGTAAATCCTCCGGTGTATCCACAGGCGTTTCATACACCAGCGATTTAACACTAGAACCGCGGGAAAATTCATACAAGTGTTATACAAATATTTCTCACCGGAATTTTCAGTTAAAACTATTTAAGTTATTTATGGAAATTATTTTTCCTCAGCTTATATTTAGCTTATTTCATAAAGAGTTTTCTGGTTTGAATCAACATCTCTGCATATGATACGGGTCAAAATGACCCGTCGCCGCGGTTCTAGTGTTAAGGTGTCCCCAAACAAAAAAGTCTAACGAATTGAGGTCTGGAGAGCGTGCAGGCCAAGCAACAGGTCCACTGCGTCCAATCCATTTCCCAGGATATGTTGAATTGAGGTGATTGCGAACACCTATGAAAAAATGTGCCGGTGCGCCATCGTGCATAAACCACATATTGTGGCGCAATGTTGCTGGCACATTTTGCAGTAACTGCGGTTAGATATCCCGTAGGAAAACCCAGTACCTACTGCCATTGAGTACATCTGGGAGTAAATATGGTCCTATGAGATAATCGCCGAGGACACCTGCCCATATGTTCACACTGAATTTTTGTTGTGCGTTCGACGGGAAAACAGTGTGCGGATTTGTATATGACCATGTGTGCATATTGTGCGTGTTTACCACGCCCTCTCTCGTAAATGTTGCTTCATCAGCAAATAAAATATTTTCCAGAAATTGTGGATTATTTTCTGTTACATTAAGAAACCAGCGTACGAAATCTGTCCGCTGAGCACAATCTGTTACTGATAACAGTTGTACCCGCTGCACATGAAAGGGGTGCATGTTTTCTGCACGCAGAACACGCCACACACTTTGGTGAGAAACACCGACTTCAGACGCAGCAGCTCGTGTACTCGTGGAGGGGTTATCTTTAAAAATATTCAGTACATCTTCTTCCATTGCAGGTGTTCGTACATGTCGAGGTTTCCCTGCATCACTGCTTGCTGTATTAAACGATCCAGTCTCCCGTAATCGTCTATCGATTTTTATGAAGAGTTTCGAACTTGGGCAACGTCTCCTTGGAAATTGCTCACGGTACATGCGCTGTGCTAGACATGCATTTCCATGAGCTTGCCCGTACATCAGATGCATGTCCGCATATTCTTCGTTAGAGTATTCCGGCATAATTAATATACATCAACTTACTACAATCCCACTTACAACAGCCTCCCTTTAACATAACGCCCACTGATGACTGCTGTTTTATTACACTTTTCTTCCTATACACGTAGAAAATTTGCATAAAAAGTACTTCTTCTTCATCATCCTGAAAGTTCATGGAGGAAACGCAGCAGTCTCGGAGTTTGCTTTAAGACAAGGCGAGAGCTGCACAATATGTCATTCACTTGACCAGACTGAATAATGAAAGGGTATTGATAGAGGTTGATCAGAAATGTATAATTGAAAGATATTAAAACGGGGTGTTTACAATCGTCATGGGCGGAGTTTCGCCCTTTCCGAGCGTGCAACAGTACAGAGTTGTAACTAGGGAACTGCTTGATTTCTCCCATACAATTAAACTGATATGGTTTATTGTAAGCTTCTTCGAAAGCTTTCGGAATGGGCCAAATTTTATAACATTTTCCTTGATGTAGGTAGAGTTGCATTTTTGGAATTAACGATTAAATATTTTGCTAAATATTTGATTTTGTATTTTTTCACTGTTTCAGAGCTTGTAACTCGCCATTAATTCTCAATATTCTAAAACAACTTATGTCATTTCGTAGGATTTTTTCTGCTCTTTCTAAATATGTGCTTCGTTTTTATGTAGCATTATCGATAGTTTAGCAATGAGGGTTTTTTTACAAATTTCCGATTTTTCATTCTATTTGCTGTAACTTGAAAATTATTGAGATCCGGCCAGGCATTATATACTGATTTATGCTCCGTGTGATCTCCTCTATTACCCCTATTAATATTGGACCCCTTTAACGGAACACCCTGTATATATATATATAGATAGATAGATAGATAGATAGATAGATAGATAGGTATATAGATAGATAGATAGATAAACTTTTTTACTGATGGCAGTTTTGGGGTATAGCGATCATGATCGGTGTAGATCTGCAAAAATTTTTCAGAAATTGCAATATTGGAGCGAACTCAATAGGTAGTATTTCATACAAAATCTACCTAAAATTTGCAGTACCGAAACAGTAAAACTGAAATTTCATTTAAAATTTGTTAATGATTGGTCTAAAAGTATAAATCCACGGCGTACGTAATCACGTAAGTCATATTTTGATCATCATAAAAATATGTTTATCATTGTTATTTTTATTACGAAAATTGATTACATTTAGAACATTTTTTTTATTTGAATAAAGGCAAAAATGTCGTTGGTAATAAACAAAAAAGTAAAAATATTAAAAAATGGATAACGCAAATTTTTAATTATGGAAAACAGTGAAACCAAAGAAAAACGTCGTAAGAAAGGCCGCCTTTTAAAGCACAAAACCGAGGTCTGATTATCTATCCCGTATCATGGAATATTACATCCTGCAGGGCTCCCAAATGATCCGCCAACTGAACATCAGAATTTTCTGAAAGAAATTTTCCTTTTAAAATTTTTTTGTAAATTGCCAAGAAACCAGCTTTCGAAGTTAATACTAGCGCAAATACTGTAGAAACATGTCATGAAATTTTCTGCTAAAAAATATTGATGTTCAGTTGGCGGACCATTTGGGAACCCTGACCCTGATGCATTTTCAGGAAGAATCACGTTTTGAGCACCAGCCTTGGCGAGTTGGCGAAAGCGAGAACGTTCATCTAGCTGCATCGCCAAACGCCAATCGTCGTTTTGTTTTGATGTTTTAAACTATGTTTTAATCGTAAACAACGGTGGATAACATTTCTTCATATTATAGTCTTTGCTTGATAACATTTACGGAAAAACAAATGAACAATAAGCGCGATCTGTTTGCAGAAGGAAGGATTGCTATCCGCTAGGCGTTTGACGTCATAAACAAGAAAGGGTGCGTAGCATCGACTTCATCTTCGCGCCAATCGTTGTTCTGGCGATAAGGTGCTCAAAACGTGATTCTTTCTGAAAATGCGACCCTGATACGACACCCTGATGTGTGTCGAACAATGTGCGACGACCATAAAAAAGGAAAAATTGTAATGTTGAACTAATTGATTTTACAATCAATTAGTTCAACATTAAAATTTTTGGACCGTAGGCTTTTTAAAATATAGAATTTATTTAAAACTTAAAATTTTAGTCTCGGAAAAAATCATTTTTCAAATGGTTGTTGTAACTTCTTAAATTACATTTTTTTAAAAATTTGTGTCAACCGAAGATAATTTTGAAACAAGGACGAAAAATTATGCGTACAGCATAAATTATGAAACACTATCCAACACAGTCAGAATATTATAACAAAACGTCAGAGTTTACTAAGGCGAAAGATGACATCAAAATGAAGAATTTATTAAATGCATAGTGCATTTGAAAACACGAATTTTGCTGTCACCATGAATAGTGGTTAAAGTCTACAATCTTTTGTGCAGTTCTGTATATGATCTATATATATGTATACCTAATACATATTATGCTAAAAGTTAAGCACATAGCACAGTTGAAAATTGTACACAGCAACTTCCGCTAATAAACGAATGTTATTAGGAACATTTGTACGACCCTGTAAATGATCTATGCAATTTACACACACCAAGTAATGTTTAAAAAATAAGTAAATTTAAAAGCGCATATCACAGCTGAAAACGAACTTCCAGCAATTATTGTTAACTTCCGGCAATTATTGTTCATATTCTTCAGTAGTTCAATTAATGCTCATTTTCTTCTATACCCAACTTCTTTTGTGAGTCCCTGTAAAGGAACGGTAAGTTCTATAAACTCCATATTATATAGTACGAACTTTGTAGTGCACCTCAGCACCGTATGTCACTTTCAATATGTTTAAAATAAAAGGCAAACAGTTTCCCCCGTAGACTATAAAGTAACGGAATTCCTTTGAGTGGCCTTGTAAGTGAACTGATAATGTAAATACTTTATCTTTAATATCGAACATGCCATAGTTATACCCAAAAACATTTATTAATTTCGTAGCAACAGGACTATATTTGCTTGAGTTAGAGCACGGATAGACGGAAAAACCGACAGACTGGGACAAACAAATCGAATTCAAGAATGAATTTCAATTTTGTTGGAAAGTGTTAAAAAAAGATATTTTAAAATACCCTTTAAAGAAGCATTGCATAAGTATTGCATCAAACTGTTGCTGATGCAATATACCTTTCACATATCATGCTACATATTATATCTTCCTATTTCATACTTAAAATATCACAAATTATATCTATATGTTAATTGAATCGCTAAATATGTAAAAACTGAGAGGAATAACCAAGAATTATTTAATACCGAACGTGCCATAGTTATACCCAATAACATCTATCAATTTCATAGCAGAAGGACTATATTTGCATGAGTTAGAGCGCGGATGATAGACGGACAAACAGACCGAAATCAAGAATGAATTTCAATTTTGTTGGAAAGTGTTAAAAAAGGATATTTTAAAATACTCTTTAAAGACGCATTTCATAAGTCAGGGGTCGTACATGTCCTGAAATTTTAAGACCAAGAAAATCTTCAGCACCAGTATTATCTCATAGAAAATATCTTCTTAAAATAAAGTGTCATTTCGTACGTTAAATCTAGATGTATATTTCTATAAATAAATACTGATATTTGTCCTGAAAAATTCCCAGAAATGTACGACCCCTGCATAAGTATTGCATCAAACTGTTGTTGAAACAATACACCTTCCACATATCGTGTTACATATTATATCTTCATGTTTCATACTTCACATATTATATCTATATGTAAACTGGATCGGTACATATGTAAAAACTGAGAGGCAATGTATAAAATGTAATATGTAAAAATTGAACTGTGTAATATGTAAAAACTGAAAGGTATGTTGTTGATACATATTCCTTTCACATATCATGCTACATATTACATCTTCTTTTTTCATACTTAACATATCACAAATTATATCTATATGTTAAATATGTAATATCGCTAAATATGTAAAAAACTGAGAGACATAACACAAATATTTTATTTTTCTTTAGAAAAATCTTTTCTACTCCTTTAGCACAGTGTGAGGACTACATATTTTACATGTTACCTATAACGCAGTAAAAAAATGGAAATTTATATCTTCCACCGTGCATTCCACGCCACGTACTACATCATCAAAATTCATACCCAACTTATCACACATAGCATCTATATGTTATTTTGGTCGTTAAATACCTAAAAAATTAAAAGCGTGGTCAGAAATATATTTTGCACAGTGTGAGGACTACATACTTCACATATTATATATAACACAGGAGAAATAAAAAGAGAAATTGTTCTTTAAAAATGTATTGCATCAAACTGTTGTTGATAGAATACACCTTCCACATATCACGTTACATAATATATCTTCATGTTTCATATTTCACATATCACAATTTGCATCAATATGTTATTTGGATCACTAAATACGTAAAAACTTAGATTCATGATTGGAAATATTTTATTTTTTCTTAAGGAAAATATTCTCAACTAGTTCTTTAGCACAGTGTGAGGGCTGCATATTTTACATTTTCCCAATAACAGAGTACAAAAATGGAAATGTATACCTTCCATCATGCATACCCAGGGGTCGTACATTTCTGGGAATTTTTCAGGACAAATATCAGTATTTATTTATAGAAACATACATCTAGATTTAACGTACGAAATGACACTTTATTTTAAGAAGATATTTTCTATGAGAAAATACTGGTGCTGAAGATTTTCTTGGTCTTAAAATTTCAGGACATGTACGACCCCTGTGCATACCACAACACGTATTACATCTTCAAGCTTCGTATCATACCTAACTTATCACACATTGCCTCTATATGTTAATTTGGTCGTTAGATACCTAAAAAATTTGAAGCGTGATCACAAATATCTTTTGCACAGTGTGAGGGCTACATATTTTACATGTTATCTATAACACAGGAAAGAAAAAAAACAGAGAAATTTCTTTTTCAGAAGCATTGTTACAAGATAAACATTTTTTAAAGGAAAAGTGTTAACAAGAGTATCATATTTTTTTTTCATAAATTGCGATGGAAGTCACGTCATCCCGGGATAGTAAGTGTTCGGATTTCTAAATCCGACTTTCCCCATGAACAGAGACATACAGATGGATGGACAGACAAACCGAATTCCTAAATGTATTTCAATTGTTAAAAAAGATATTTTAAAATACTCTTAAAACATGTATTTGCATCAAACTGCTGTCCACATATCATGTTACATATTACATCTTCATGTTTCATACTTAACATATCACAAAGTGCATTGATATGTTATTTGGATCACTAAATACGTAAAAACTTAGATTCATGACCACAAATATTTTATTTTTCTTAGGAAAATATTTTCGACTCCTTCTTTAGCACAGTGTGAGGGCTACATATTTTACGTGTTAACAATAACAGAGTAAAAAAATGAAAATTTATACCTTCCACCATATACATTCCACACCACATATTGCATCTTCAAACTTCATACCTAATTTATCATACATTACATCTATATGCTAATTTGGAATTTGGACGTTAAGTACCTAAAAAATTAGAAGCGTGGTCACAAATATCTTTTCACAATGTGAGAGCTACATATCTTCATATTTTATACTTAACCTTTCATAAATTGCATCGATATGTTATTTTGATCACTAAATACGTAAAAACTTAGATTCATGACCAGAAATATTTTATTTTTCTTAACCGTTTGAGGGGCAGGGCAAATTCATTGCTTAAGTATTGAAATTAATGACTGACACCGGAATTTGAAAACAACTTTATTTGTAAAAAAGAAAACGCTGCATTTCACGCATTCAATAAACCGTAATTTTTTTCTAACAAAATTCTGTTGCCAATGTGGCGTTTGTGAATTAAAAGTAAGTGGTATATCTATGAAACCAGCGCGCCGCAAGGGGTTAAGGAAAATATTTTCGACTCCTTCTTTAGCACAGTGTGAGGGCTACATATTTTACATTTTCCCAATAACAGAATTAAAAAAATGGAAGTGTGTACCTTCCATTATGCATACCACACCACGTGATACATCTTCAAGCTTCGTATCATACCTAACCTATCACACATTCCATCGATATGTTAATTTGATCGTTAAGTAGCTATAAAATTAGAAGCATGGTCACAAATATCATTTGCACAGTGTAGGGCTACATATTTTACATGTTAAAAACACGAAAAAAAAAAGAGTGAGAGAGAAATTGCTTCTATCTAGTGCACTGTTACAAGATAAACATTTTTAAAGGAAAAGTGTTAACGAGAGTATCATATTTCTTTTCCCTAAATTGCGATGGAAGTCATCCCGGGATAATAAGTGCTTGAATTTCTGCACCCACTTTTCTCCGAACAGACAGAGACGGACAGACATTTGGACGGACAAACAAACCGAATTCATAAATGTATTTCAATTTTCTTGGAAAGTGTTAATAAAAGATAGTCTAAAATACTCCTTAAAGATGTAATTGCATAAGTATATCATCAACCTGTTGTTGATACAATACATTCCACATACCATACTACATACTATTTTCATATTTTATACTTAACGTATCACAAATTGCATCGATATGTTATATGATCACTAAATACGTAAAAACTTTATTACCATTATTTACCACGAATATTTTATTTTTCTTAAGGGTGTATTCAAAAAAATAATTTTCCACCTTCAACAGCTCGAAATTTTCCGATACATTTTCAGACTCATTTTTAAAAGGAGAAATATGAAACTTGCTGGGGTGATTTTTGAAGTGATGTAAAAGATGCCGCGTGAAGTAATTTTTCGCTGAGTTAATTAGAATTTGATTTATAAGCAATTATTTTCTCAGGATGCTCTTTTTTTCGCTCGCAGACCTCCCGCTCCGGTAAATTTTGTCCAAAACGCCGTTTTTCACAACATTTTTTTGCAACATTTTCTACATTTATCAAAAAATCGACATTTACGGCAACTTGTGTAGTTTCTAAATAAGAGAATTTGAAAGTTTGGCGCATTTGAGAGAAAAAGTGAATCTAAAAATACATATCTAAAATCTAAAACTAGATCGAAATACATCCTTAAGAAAAAAAAAAAAAAATTCAGCTCCTTCTTTAGCACAGTGTGAGGGCTACATATTTTACATGTTACTTATAGCAGATTGAAAAAAAAAAGGAAATTTATACTTTCCACTAAGCATTCCACACCACACATTACATGTTTAAACTTCATACGTAACTTATCACACACTCAGGGCCTGATTACTAACGGGGCACTCTCCCACCAGGAAAAAGAAATAAAGAATTTTTCCTTATTCATGACTGTAATCTTGTATGAAAAGGGCGTTTAAAGAAGACGAAAATTTCTATAAATTTTTTCTGGTGAGAGAGTGCCCCGTTAGTAATCAGGCTCTGCACACACTACATCTATATGTTAATTTGATCGTTAAGTAGCTATAAAATTAGAAGTATGATCACAAATATCTTTTGTACTCCACCTTTTGCACAGTGTGAGGGCCACATATTTTACATGTTATCTATATAACACAGGAAAGAAAAAAACTAGAGAAATTGCTTCTATCTGAAGCATTGTTACAAGATAAACATTTTTAAAGGAAATGTGTTAATAAGAGTATCATATTTCTTTTCCCTAAATTGCGATGGGAGTCACGTCATCCCGGGATAATAAGTGCTCGAATTTCTGCACCCACTTTTCTTTACGGGCAGAGACAAACAGATGGATGTTTTTCAATTTTCTTGGAAAGTGATAAAAAAGATGTTTTAAAACACTCTTTAAAGATGTTTTGCATAAGTACAGCATCAAACTTTGCTGATACACACCTTCCACATGTCATGCTACATATTATATCTTCATTTTTCATACTTAACATATCACAAATTGCATTTATATGTTAATTGGGTCGCTAAATACGTAAACACTACGATTCATGACCACAAATATTTTATCTTTCTTAACCCTTTAACGATTATAGCATTTTCATTGCTAAGATGTCGAAATAAATGAATGACACCGGTAATTAAGAACAGATATATTTTTAAATAAGAAAACGTGATTTTTCACATACAAAATAAAAGGGATATTTTTAGATAAAAATACCGGTATCAGTGTTGCGTATCGGAATTAAAATTTTGTGGTTTCGTGGCGAAACCAATGAACGTTAAAGGGTTAGGAAAAATCTGTTCTACTCCTTCTTTAGTACAGTGAGAAGACTACCGTAATTTCGGGTGTATAAGCCGCAGATCAAACAATTCTTTTTCGACCCAGAAATCTTATTTAGTGATTGAAGACAAATATTTTCGGCGATCTAACTAGTTATATTTGTTTCTTAAAAAATTCTGGGTCGAAAAAGAATTGTTTGATCTGCGGTTTATACACCCGAAATTACGGTACATATTTTGTTACATTTTCAAACTTCATACCTAACCTATCATAAATTGCATCTATATGTTAATTTGGTCGTTAAGTACAAAAAAAAAAAAAATTAGAAGCACGGCCACAAATACCTTTTGCATAGTGTGAGGGCTACATATTTTACATGTTATCTATAACCTATGAAAAATAAAAGAGAAATTGCTTCTATCTGAAGCATTGTTACAAGATAAACATTTTTAAAGGAAAAGTGTTAACAAGAGTATCATATTTCTTTTCCCTAAATTGCGATGGAAGTCACGTCATCCCGGGATAATATGTGCTCGAATTTCTGCACCCACTTTTCTCCGAACAGACATCTGAGGCTCCAATATGTTTTGACACATGCTGTTTCTATAATGCCCTCTAAGTGTTCCTGCTTGTCTGGGAGCTTTGACACGAGGTTATTTATGATTGCTCGAGTTATTTATTATTATTTTTTTTTCGGAGAAATATTAACAATAGGTTAGTTGAGTGGCAGAAATATGTAAATAAACTAGTATTGAGAACAAAGTTTGAGAAAATTCCCAGTAATGAAAATGAAAGAGCTGGTTCACGAAATCAAGACAAACAGTACGCGTAATACATTGATATGGGAACGTTTTGCAGCCCTATTTACTCCTTATCGAATATGTACATGCATGAACTTGTTATTTTGTCTTACTTAAAAATCGATACATGTAAATAACATTGAATAATTATGTCACAATTTACGAGTCTGGGAGAGTTTAAGTGTTTAGAAATCGGTATGTAATTCAGAACTATGAAAGTCCTTGATTTTATTTTATTAATAAATGGGTTATAAAAGTTATTAGGTAGCCGTATCAGTGATTATATATATGTATCATTATATTATATATATATAAAAATAGTCGTTATTCATAGCACAATAGTCATTAAATATAGGAATTATCATTATGTACGTCACAATATTCGTTATATATATGTATAGTACAATATTTATTATATTATAAAACACAAAACATCGTACAACATTTTATATAGTCACCGTATTTTTGGATTTAAGTATGATGAGCGTCATACAATATAACTAAAATATGCTATATAAATCAAAACTGAGATTTCTGGACTGTGCATGCTATGTTTCGAAAACGAGTAATATTAATTCTCACGATTTTTTAAATTAAACGCAATAAGAAAACGCAAAGTAAACGCAAATTAACGAAAATTAAACGCAGATAGAAAATATTTTTTAAGTCGCATTAACCCTTTCCGGCACACTGTGCCCGGTCTGGGATACCTAATTTTAATTCGAAACTTGCAAATGACACCAGTAATATTTTAGCAAAATTTTGCTTTTACCATAAAAGTTTAAATTAAGGAATTCAAAATATTTAAAAAATTCTTTTGTGAACTCCGGTGTCAGTCGATTATTTTTCATTTTAGTGCAGATTTTGCCCGTGCCGGAAAGGGTTAATCATCATATATATTATATCTGATACAAGGTTCGCACACTCCTTGGAATTTCCAAGGACTCTGACACCACCATTAAAAACAAGAAAATTTCCATTTAATTTTTAAACCATGACATTCGTAACTTCCACCTTCATTCACAGATTTTACGATGTTTTTCTGCAGTGAAACACTTCAAAAATACTCTTAAAATTTAGTGGTAGAAGTGTGCGAACCCTGCTGATATCTACACCCTTATATAGTCTCTTATACACATTCAAAACACACAACTACACGAATAAGATTTTTGCACTAAAGGTTTTTCGACCACCTTTTGGCATAATACACACACATTTCGTTAAAACATGTTGTTTGAAAAACAAAATGTAATTAATAATGAAGTAAATAGCCTGAAAGATTTCAGTATGAAATTTTGCTAATTATTTATTATGAATTTGCTAATTATTATGATTTTTACTTACCCATCATACGTAGTATAGGGTAAGTCTTGCAATCGTTTTGAAAATCGAAAATTTTTTTTGACGGATTTACACGTTTTAGATAGTGGAGATTCCGAAAAACATATTTTTAGAAAAAAATTTTTGCCGTCCGTCTGTCTGTCTGTCTGTCTATCTGTCTGTAAACGCTCTATCTCCCGAACAAATTGAGATAGAGACTTGAAATTTTGTATGTAGTTAGTATGTAAGAATGGGACAAACCCTATTTAATATCAGCAACCTCGATTATCCGGAACTATTTTTTCGGACTCTCGAAAAATTCGTTCTAATGAAAGGTATATAAAAATTTTCGAATTTTTTTGTTCTAAGAAATGGACGTAAAAGGCAATAAAATAACACACATTTTGCATATAGAACGAAGTCGATCGGATTATTAGTTGCCGAGATATTTGTAATCTTGTTTTCCACATTCTTCGATTTTTCATGACCCTGTATTTCATTCAAATTTCAATTCAGAAGTATATTTTAATTGGAAATGAAACGCTTAATCCGACACAGTTAATTGTTAGTTAATAGAATTATTATTTTTGGAGTTATAAGGATGTTTTTTTTACGCAGTTCGGTACTACTTGAGTAGTTTGGCGTTTTATATAATTTGTCGAAATTGGTACATCAGCAGTTCTTTAATATAGCATTACTATGTATATTAACAATATTTAAATTTTGTTTATGAATTGCAATGCGTTGTATAAATAGTTTCACATGTTTTATTTTCATATACATATCAATGATGGGTAAGTATTACGATGGCCCCCAACGACTAGTTTTATTTTCTTACCCTTTCAGGCCTGGTGTACTATCAATAGTACATGCCTTTCAATGAAGCATTACTTTGTTTTAAGAAATATTTTTGCTATTGTTTACATGAAGTAATATTAGTATATGTCTATGCATTTACTATATGATTTCCTTTATGTTTAGGCATTAGGTAATAATGATAATTATTATTATTTGTTTAATTATCTTTGCACCGTTTGCAATTCTTTTATTTTAATTATATATTTCACTCTTTAATTTTAAAATAAAAGTAACTTTCCTGAAAGAATCATGTGTAAATAAGCGCAAAAAATATTAGAAAACTGTAATATTAGTTAAATCTCATTCTAATGTAATAATTTTCTAAACATCTCCAAGAATTTTTCCTTAGTCTATTGTCATATGAATATGAATTGAATAATACGCAAAACAAATAGCATTCGCTTCTTTCAGACAATGAAACATTCGTTAAACTCTAATTAATCTATTTAGATAGCGAGTGTTAATGTTATTAACGTAGAAGCAATTTTTTCTAAAAATTAAAAAAAAAAAAATTCGGAGCCGAAAGTGTTATATATCACACAACAGGATGTAATTAAATTGCGAAAACTGACACACGGATGTATTTATGAACTTTCGTAATTTGAGTATGAGGAAGGACAAAATGTCCTTTAGATAGCTTTTTTCTAATATTAAATGTAAATAAATAAAAAAATAATAAATAGAGAGAGAAAATTGAAAACAACAACGAAATTGTAATCACAATATAATTACTGTAAAACAATCTTATTTAACAGGCGGATTAAATCTAATTTTTCTACGTTACAAAATAAAATGATAATATGAGATTATAGAGATATGTATTTGTGTTAAGTAGAAGACATATTGAACATTTCATAACAACGAACCTACTTTAAAATTCTCTTATTTTGGTGATTTTTAAAATCTCACCACCAAAAACTCGATAGATTCCGAGATTTAAATCAGGTTTTTCCAACTTTCCGAAATCTTTGCAACCCTACCTAAACGTTTCGGGATATAATTCAATTGATACAATTCTGAATTTTTATACCTGTTCTTCTTTTTGAAAATCTTTAAAAATATGATGATTTACGCTAAAAAAGAAACGGTATCACCGGACTTTGGTTCTTTTCGAAGCTATTGCAATCGTCCGATATACCGGGTGTTTTTTTTTAACTAACGCTATTTAGAGCTCTCTATAGCTAATAATAATAACCGGAACTGCTTTAAAATTTCTAAGGGGAATAATGAAACTAAGGGAAAAAAGATTCCTTAGAAAAAAAAAAAAAAAACAGTTCCAATCACCAATAAGGGCTATTCCATGTAACATGTTATGCTTAGCCGTCGAAAATGTTGCACAAAGAATGCAATGTGTGATGCAAGTGAATGGTGGTCACATTGAATGTGATTAATTCCACGTCGGGAAAGTGAATAGGATAAATAAAACATGGCATTTCATCCAAATTATTAATTTTGTCTGTTTCTGATGCTTTGTTTCCATGTACAGTGCCAAATTTTTCGCTATCGGTGGTGATTGGAACTATTATTTATTTATTTGTTAGAATCTTTTTTCTTATGGTTTCATTAGTCCATTTATGAAATTTTGTGTCATTCCAGTTATTAGAACGAGCTACCGGCGGCTCTGAATAGTCAATTTAAGAAAAACATCCTGTATTAAATGCTCTATCCCTACTGAATCAACTGATCGAAAATGTTGTATTTCACTGTATTCTTTTTGTTTGGTATGATTACCTATGATTGAGGCCACCTTCTTCGGAACATTCTTGAAAAGGATTGCGATGCCACCCTGTTCTGCGGATAACGGTGGTATTACATCTCACTTAACAGCAAGCAAGAAAAATGACATATCTAAAAAAAAGTAAATTTCACAGAATCAAAAGATAATTTGCATGATTTTACTATAACATGAAATTATAGCGCTTACTAGGGAACGTTCCCAGGTGTAAGTTGTGGATTTGGACGAGTGTGGTATCAAAAGAAAGATTTCGTCATGCACGTTAAAAAAGTGCAATGGAACTACCCGTCCGAATCCAACCGTTTTCGAGGTATCAGCATTTGAAGAGAGAATGAATAAATAAATCGATAAGCAGGCACCGGGTGTCCCAAAAATGACTGATGGATTTTAAAATTCAATAACTTGCAAACGGTGACAGCTATTTAAAAAATTTTTGCACCAGGGTTATGTATAATGTCAGGAGTTTTTTTACCGTAATATTTAATTTTAGTTCGAATTTCAAACAATAGGAGGCGCTGACGGCGATTGAAGGCCAGGTCGACGCCTCACTCAGCACTGATCACTTGGCCTTTAATCACCTTCAGCACCACCTATTGTTTGAAATTCGAACTAAAATTAAAAATTACGGTAACAAAATCCTGTCATTATACATAACCCTCTTGCAAAAAATTTTGAAATAGCTGTCACCGTTTGCAAGTTATTGAATTTTAAAATCCATCAGCCATTTTTGGGACACCCGGTATATAAACTGTTCGCAAATTAAAAGTTTCTTTGCATTGTTTTTAATCCTCCTTCCAATAACTTTTCCCGAGCTACGAGAAAAATCCTTTATACCCACTCAATGTCGGTTATTTCTGCTCTTTTAGGCAGGCATTTCGCATTCTACGAAGTTTTCGTGTACGGCTTCTTTTACACTTCAAGTGCTGATATTTCGAAAACGGTTAGATTCGGACGGGTTGTTCCATTGCACTTTTTAACGTACATGACGAAATCTTTCTTTTGATACAACACTCGTCCAAATCCACAACTTACACATGGCAACGTTCCCCAGTTCGCTCTACATGCAGGAATAAAAACCTGCATAAAAGAATAGACCATCTATATACAATGAAACACAGTGTTACGAATCCGGGTTTATTCATCAATATCTTATGACTCTCCGATAAGATGGAGCCACGTTAAACTTGATATCGATTTCAGATAGATAAGAAGAAACTTATCTGCTTAATAATAAATCTTTTGTATCTGAATTCCCTTCCGTTTAACCCTTTCCGGCATGGGCAAATTCTGTTAGTATAATGAGAAATTATTGACCGGAATTCACTAACAGATATTTTAGATATTTTGAAATCCTTAATTTAAGCTTTTATTGTAAAACCAAAATTTTACTAAAATATTGTTCATGCTGTTAGTAAGTTTGGAATTAAAATTAGGTATCCTAGATCGGGCACAATGTGCAGGAAAGGGTTAATATAAATTTCTAAAACAGATTAAAAAATAACAAAATTTCAGTGATTTGCTCAGTTGAAAAACGATCTAAGAAATCGAATTGTAAACAAACGTAGCTTAACGCATGAACAAGATGTGCAGACGTAGATCTGAGACAAGAAAATGTAACGAGTCATTCATATCTGTAATTCATTAAAAAAAATTCATGGAGCTATTCTTTTTGGAGCGCAAACCAACTAAAGTTAATCCACTATTAAATCAACTACTGTCTACCTCTCTGGTGACAAGAACAAATACTTCAGTAAATCGTTTCTTCTAAAATGTGACGGAAAGATCACGTAGAAAAATATTTGCTAAACAGTTTTAAAAACTAAAACACGTGCTTTTATTTCAGGTTGGACTAAAAAGTTTAAAATGATTTTTTGGTTGCATAGTTACGGTTTTCATATGTGCTTCAGTGATTGTCATGTGTCTAGAGCAATGGTTCCCAAACTTTCTTGGTACGCGACCCACCTATCAGTGAAAAAAAATTTGCGACCCACCTTTCAGTTAAAAAAAAAATATATCGCGACCCACCTAAGAAAAAGTTGTATATCAGTATAGCAATTTCTGTACAATCTCTATACGCTCGGCTATGCTATCATACGTAAAACGGAAATTTTGGTACGGAAGATACATGATCAACAAAAACAAGAATCGGTAATCTCAAGATGTGTAATTGAATTGTAATTATAATAATGCACAAAGTACAAAGATAGTTTAAAATGCTTTTAATTATTATGAAAACATAATTTTATAGTCAATGAGATGTTTCCTTTTGAAATTGTCATATCATTTTAAACAGATAAAAATAAAAGATATATTTTGATGACAAACCTCAATTTTTCGGCGACCCACCAAAACAATGCCGCGGCCCACCAGTGGGTCGCGACCCATAG
Organism: Maratus speculifer; assembly: GCA_964019185.1. Lineage (NCBI taxonomy): Eukaryota > Metazoa > Arthropoda > Arachnida > Araneae > Salticidae > Maratus > Maratus speculifer. The sequence continues at coordinate 335,087,799 of OZ025295.1, read as the reverse complement.
ATTGGGAACCGCTGGTCTAGAGTGTCAGGTGACTGCTAATTTCTCAAATTTGTTTTAAGCTGTTTATCCGTCCGTTTTCGATTTTGATTCTTTTAAACGGCGACTTTTCAAATTGTTGAATTGTCATCGGTTTTCAATAAGTGTGCGAAGTTTCAGTTTAATCTGATGTCTTAAAGTGGGTGAAAATAACGTTCAAAGATTCCGTTGCATGCATACATACATACAGGTGAAGCTAACAAAAACGTGTTAAAAATCCCAGGTTCCAAGAAAAAGTTTTTTTTACAGTGTAATTAAATGAATGAAAAAAAGGGGTGATTTTCATTGTTTTAAAGTAAAAAGAAATCGCTGCAGTAAGTTGAGCAAATTAACACTCTTTGCGGAGGATAGAAGAAAATAATTAAAAACTTAAATTTCTTACTTCTCAAAAACAACGTGTTAATATATATATATACAGGGGTGCAAAAATCTAGGCGCCAGCAGGCAGTTTCTCACCACAAAATTTATTTCGTTTTTCTTCGTCTAATATTTCGTGTAAAATTCCTGCTAAAATGCTATTAAATTTTGAGCAAAAAAAAAAGCTTTAAAATTTTAGTGGTGAGAGACTACCCTCTGGCGCCTAGATTTTTTGCACCCCTGTATATATATATATATAAACAACACCATTAATTGTATTACAATATATAAACCATTGAATTTAATAAAAAATTACCACATTGAAACATGGTAAAAATAAATAAATAAAATGAATACAAATGGAATATGCAGAACCATACATATATCTACGGCAAACCAATTAAAAATGTCAAATGTAGCAAAAATAAATAAATAAATAAATAAATAAATCACTTAATTTAAAAATTTAGAAATAGAAATAAAGGAAAAAAATTGATTCTCAATATTTTAGAAGAGAAAGGAAGTGGGTGCTGTAATTTGAGCTAGGAAAAAAAAAAAAAAAAAAAAAAAAAAAAAAAAAACATACGTGATTCGCTTTCTAAGTTCTAACGTAATACCAAGGCGTTGTTATACATTGTACGGGAGGCAATTCCTTAAGTATATGCAAATTCTAGTAGAAAATAGATAGCAAGGTGTCGTAAGGACTGAAGGAAGTGGTAAGGGAGGGGGATAGTTACAACATATGCCTCCGCTGCCCATAGTTTTAATTGATTCTCGTTCTGAAACTAAATTAATGAGCTAAATAAATAAGGAAACAATTCCCTGAATAAACGCAATTATTTAATTTATGACGGTTAGCAAATTACTTAAAACACAATTAAGCATTTTCTAATTTATGTTGTTTGCGGGGTACGGTGAAAATTAAAACTCAATTACCCGTGTCTGTTTAGGGTGATAAGATTACAATCAGATTTAAAGGTAATCATAAATCACATTTGACGTATTTTTATCAATCATTTTGGAGTCATTAACTTGGCGTAATAAATTGTAATATTTCAGATGGGTGAAAAACAATATGTTATTTAGCCTGATGACGGAAAATAATTTTATGTTAATTTTCATCGTGTAACACTTTTAAAAAAAGTTGTTTTTAAAGAACATCTTTCGATGTATTATTATTGTTTACTATGCCACATTGAAAAAATATTAAAACCACACTTAGAGAATGAAAATCACTAGATATTTTCAGAAATATTCATGTTCAATACTGATTATTTTAATTTAATTTTGGAACGAAAGAATTATTATTTTTTTTCTTTAGAAAAATAAATTGGCTGTAGTTACTTTATTAATTCTATGGATTCTATAATATACTTATTTTTAGGTGCGTTCATAATTATGCAAATACGTAGCACCTATAGTGATCGTTCAGGCAGTCCGAACGTCTGTCCACATATAACAGAACAAAATCTATCCAACCGAATCTTTTGAAATTTAAAATATATAATTGTCGCATAATTTTGTCGAGTCATTTCAAATTTTATGAAAATCGGATGGATAGTTTAATTACAGGGACAATAAAAAATATTCCGTTATATTACGGCCAATAGGAAAAAATAGTTTCAAGTGCATGTTACACTCTTTCGAATATAATAAAACTAACATGAATGTATGAAGTACATACTAAAATATACAGTCTGTACGATCATGGCACAAAGAATATTTGTTATTTATTTACAGGACCACTACAAAAGTATTCCATTACATAATGATATAGGGAGAAACAATATTCGAGCCGCGTTTTAATTATCGTAAACTATTTCACATTTTACGTAATCGATATCCGTTGCTGAGATTTACTACAATTTACTTCATGTATAATAGAAAGGACATACTACTTACAAGGGCACACAAAATATTTCGGCTACTGTATTGCATCAGAAGCTATACTATTACTGAATATTCTGAATATTTTTGAAATTTCATTATAAAACGAACAAACTTCATTTCCTACGCATGACGTGCAATTTTCAACTAGTTAAAACAATAATTGTACCATAAAACTTTTATCAAGACAAATTTGCAAATATTTTTATTCAAAGATTTAAAAATATCTTAAGAAAGTATCAAAATGAAATTAAGAATTATATAGGAGAGGCTGGGGAGACTTGATCTACAGGGAGAGCAAAATGTCCGTAAAAACTTTAAAAATTCATAAAAACCGAAAAAATAACCGAAATGAAAAACGGTTTGCAGGGTTAGCATCCATAGGTCACGGGGATTTTTTAAGACAGAAATTAAAAATAATTCAAAAAACAGCCGACAGATGGCGCTGGTACTTGCGATTTCCGCGGAAATATGCAAATGAACCGGTTATAAGAGCTTGCGCTCCTAATCCACAACTAGTTCACCGTTGTGAGCCGTGAACTTGATCAAGGATGCTCACTGCGAAGGACAAAGCTTTGTTGGTGAAGTTATTTTACATGAACAAGGAATCAGCGACTATTGCTTTGCGTAAATTCCGATTTCAAAAGGATTTGAGGACGGGAAAGGGGCCTTTAACAGCGGCAGGCCTCATAAAGCTTGTTCGGCGGTTTGAGGAAACATTCTGTTCTTTATTTGGGTATCTTTTCTTTGATTTTGGTACGTCAGCGCCACCTATTGGCTGTTTTTTGAATTATTTTTTTTCATGTCTTAAAAAAATCCCCGTGACCTATAGATACTAACCCTGCAAACCGTTTTTCATTTCGGTTATTTTTTCGGTTTTTATGAATTTTTAAAGTTTTTACGGACTTTTTGCTCACCCTGTACCTTTCAGTTTTGTTACCTAACCCTTTCCGGCACGGACAAATTCTGATAGTAAAATGAGAAATTATTTACTGAGACCGGAATTTACAAACGACTTTTTAAGACAAGAACGCCTTAATTTAAGCTTTTATTGTAAGAACAAAATTTTATTAAAATATTATTGGTGCCAATTGCAAGTTTGGAATTAAAATTAGGTGTGTCCATTACTGGACACACTGCGCCGGAAGGGGTTAAAAGAATTTCAGAGTTTGTCAATAGACTGCAACGAAAGCGATTGAAATTTTCAAGCAATAGTCTTTGTTTCAGACAGAAAATAGAAATTGTTGTAGAAAAATCCACTGTGAAAAGTTTTAAGCTTTAGGTGATCCGGGACAAAAAAATCTTCAATTAAAATATATATACAGATATATACAGATATATACATTATATATATATTATATATACATTAAAATATATATACATATATACAGTGTTCTCGCTGACATTTGACCAACGTTAGTAATTTGGCTAATTTAAAATAAAAAACGTTCGCTAAATGAAAAAAGTATTAGCAAAGTAAATTCGCCGTGTAGCACAAAAAACTTTAATTTTTTTTATGCTTTCCTTTTTTTCAAATATGTTCTAAAGTAACCTAAGTTTTTATAACTGCGACAACGATTGTCATTAATCTAATTTCAACAATCCGCTACAAGTATATTAAAAATATGTATTTATGCATTTGTATGAAAAACGAAAAAGAAAAGAAACAAAAAGAAAAAATTGAGCACTAGCAATTTGGCGAATCTAATCGCTTGTTTACTCGCCAAATGAAGAATTTAGTCGCAAGTTGGCGCAATGGCGAGCGACAGCGAGAACCCTGCATATATATTACATCAAAAATTTCTTTGCTTTTTTTTATTCCTATAATGGCGCTTAAATCATGTTTCTATCTTTATTAGAAGAGGAAATATTATTTTTTTTTCGTTTTGTTTTGTTTTCAAAATCTAGTTTTCAAGCAATGGTTGTCACGGAAATGACTTCCTGTGGAAATGCGTTTCACTTCATGATGAGTTTTTTCACAATTTCTAGATTTAAGCTGTTATAACTCAAGAACCGTTAACTCTTTCCGACACGAGCAAATTCTGTTAGTATGAGAAATTATATATTGTCACCGGAATTTACAATTGACTTTTTTAGAAATTAAGATGTCTTAGTAACAGCGTTCATGGTAAAAGCAGAATTTTATTAAAATAATACTGGTGCCGTTTGCAAGTTAGTATTAATTTTAAATATCCCGGACTGGGCACAGTGTGCCGGAAAGCGTTAAAGATAAATGCTTCAAACTCAGAACATACCTTTTTTGATTATATTACTTTAATTTTGATTCAGCAAATTTGAAAAAAAAAATATTTACTTTTGAATCAAAAAAAAAGTTACATCTTTTTTTTAATTTTTATTTTAAATATTTTAAATATTTTTAAACATTAATATTTAGAAAAAAATGCCAAATCAAAATTAAAATTAAATATTTCTGTTTATTTAAATGCAAAAAAAAAAAAAAAATTGAAATTCTACAATTAACATTTTGAGTTATAACGATTTTAATTTACTCCACATTTTAATAAATTTTTAATTTTTTTTTTTTTTTTTTTTGAGAAGTATTATTATGTGATTTTGTTTACAAATTATATATGGTTAATCATCACAAAAAAAATCAAGATTAACTGAATAAAGAATCTATCGCGGAAATCGTGATGAACACAGCATAGAAGCAACATCTGGTGAGTGATTTACATCAAAACTAAATATAATTTATTTATTTTAAGGTCTGTCTAAAACTGAATTTAACTGAAATTTCGTGTAAAAAAATTTTCGGTATCGCTATTTTGAAAATCTTCAAAAATTCAGTTTAGCAGGGCAACCTGATGGGATATTTATGCAAAAACCTAATCAACATCTATTTATAACAAGGGGTAACAGAATGTAAAGATTGATGAAATTCTGTACTTTAGTTCTTGACATATAGCCGTAATTCAAAATGCGAAAAACGTAACATAGCAACGCTACCTGTTAGGCGATTTAATCAAAAACTAGCCAGAAAAAATTCATGTCATGGTCTGATTGAATGATTTGATAATGTCCGGCATTAATTTTTGAGATAGAAGGCCTATAAAATTTGTGGCACATATGAGCAAATTTACAAATAGATATTTTCTGATAACAATTAAATTACGTTATGACTATCTAAAACATAAAAAATCCCTCGAAAATCGAAACTCGGGAGTTTTCATAAATCCAATACGTCCTTCTTCTAAAGATAGAAGATAATAGTAATAATGAATAACATGGACTTTAGCACTATTTTAAGGAAATTATAATTATTAAGATTGATAAACACATATATAATAAATATTCATTATGAATTTTTTCCTATTTATGGTATATTTTATATATTTTTATAGCAAAGGTAGCTAAAAATATTTATTACAAAAGTTATGCGCTAAGGTAATTGCTGCGATGCACATAACCTTAGCGTATTGTCATCAAGATTTCTATTATGTAGTTTTCTGATACCACTTTAAAGGAATTTCCATTAATAGTAACAATATATTGTCTAATCATACATATATTGGGATTTAATATACTATTTAAGGATAATGTTAGTGGTTTAATGTTGTAATAATTAATTTAAAATGTTAAATTCAATGTCTTGATATACTTATAGTTTTTACATGTATTATTACCATGTTGAAGATAATTATTTTTATTTTTTTTTTTCTCTTTTCATTTTGCTATCCAATTTAGTAATTTTCATGTGCCTTGTTTTCGATGTTTTTTCTTCATTTAATTTTGGTTTTATGTTGACGGGGTAGTTAAAAATTCTTGAACATGTTTGTAAAACATTTGTATTTATTTTAAGTTATTTTTATTTACAAATAATAATAATGATAATTTAGGAAAAATACTAAGAACATAATTTATACAAAATAAATAAATAAAAATATTAATAATAAAAATAAAATCTGAAATATATCCATTATTTTAAAACATGACAAAGTTTCACTTTTTATCTAAAAATTAACCCGATTACCTCTACTATTACTAGACGCCAGACAAAAATGTATCAAATTTATCATATTAAAACCTTCATTTCGAAACAGAAGGATTACATTTTATTTTCGAACAATTTAGAACATATTCAAAAATTGAAAACTATAATTACGTATTACCTTGTAACAAATCGATGCTTTTTAAAAGTGTCTTCTTATGTAACAAATTCGCTTATTCTATCTAGAAATCTATGTCATCTTTCTTTCTTCAATCGATCATAATAATTATTTTATTACTGGGAGGATCTGTATAAATTAAATTTAACCTTCCTACCCTGAATGGGTCTAATCGACCCATAACTATAATTTGTTTTATACGATTCGAACCGGAACATTTTTTATAAAGAAAGTTAAATATTAGATACAAAGAAATAAGTCAAATAAATATATTAAAGTATTTTAAATAACAATTCTGGTGTGAAATGTTTTTATCAAGATTGAGTAAAATTTGAACAGGGTAGGAAGGTTAAAATAAGAGAAATTCAAGGTAATAAGTAAAAAAACTGAATCCACGTACTTAACATTAACCTTATTTCAGTATCAACGAAATAAACACTTATATTTATTTCTTTACAGCCGATATTTCGCTCGATTCATTTTATTTCTGAATATCCACTTTCCGTTTCTAATAGAAATTATCCTTTCATTACTAAGAGTTGCTCCAATTAATGGGATAATTATTAAATAAAAATTCTTGAACATGTTTGAGACGCTTTCTTATTTATTTTAAGTTATTTTTACTTACAAAAAAGTAATTCAGCGAAAATTCTAAAAACACAATTTATACCAAAAAAAAAAAAAAAAAAAAAAAAAAAAAATTGAAATGTATCCAAAAAATAATTTCTTACAACAAAAGCTCACTTTTTGTCTACAGATTTTTCCGGTTCTCTACTATTACTAGACGCCAGACAAAAATGAATTAAATATATCATATTAAAACCTTCACTTCGAAACAGATATAATCACATTTTATTTCCAAAAAATAGAAAACTATAATTATGTATCACCTTGTAACAAATCGATGCTTTTAGAAAGTGTCTTCTCATGTAACAAATTCGCTTATTCTATCTAGAAATCTATGTCATCTTTTTTTCTACAGTCGATCATAATAATTAATTTATTACTGGGAGGATTTGTATAAATTAAACTTAAAAATAAGAGAAATTCAAGCTAATGTATTTAGGGGAAAAAACTCTATCCACGTATTTAACATTAACCTTATTTTAGTTTCAACGAAAAACCCCTTATATTTACTTATTTATTTACATTCGATATTTTATTCGATTAATTTTATTTCTGAAAAACCACTTTCCATTTCTAATAGAAATGACCATCTAACGAGTAATCGCCTGCAGTTACAGTTTTGGTTACAGACGAGGTCTCGGTTTTATTTACTTTTAGCGATCCGAATGACATTTAGATCTAATTCGCTCGTTTTCTTCTCATTGTTAATTAGATCAGCGACTAACCTGTTATTACCCTACTTCAATGATTTTCATTAAGCTGATGAAAAAAAAAGAATATATTTTGTTCTACATTTTGTCAATTGCTGATGAAATCTTTTAGAAAATACTATAGAATAATGCAAATTTTCGTCAGCTATAATTTGTTTCTAGCCTTGAGAGAAAATACCAGAGTATTTTAAAAAAAATATTAGCGATCCATCTTCTATTATTATCACCTTTCTTCTGTCATTGTTAAAAAAATTGTTGGCTCTTTTTTTTTTTTTTTTTTTTTTTTTTTTTTTTTTAAACTATTGTATTCGAATTATTTTTGTGACTAGTATATGACTGATAAATGCATTTCCCACCATATTCTGAAAAATCATGTTTTACTGTACTTCAAAACTGTATATCTATTTCATCATATTTCAAAGAGTGTAGCATTATAAAATACACCGCAAAGTGTCTTCGTTCATAAAACCATAATGTAATTATTTTCAGTGTCCCTGTAAACGAATTATAAATGCTACAAACTTTATTTGTAGCAGCAAAGATGCCATAGTAACTCTCAATAATATGAGTGAATTGCATGGTAATCTGTTTACATTTACGAGAGTTAGAGCAAAGACAGGCAGCAAGCAAACTGAAGTCATAAACGCTTTTCATCTATATTAATTTCAACACAATTTTTCTAATTGGTAACTAATTGTGTAATTATCTATTCAGCGTTTACTAGAGTTTTACTTACTACGATTATTCTGTTGAGCTATTAATATATAAGACCAGATGCTATGATCATTGAAGTTAATTGAGTGAATTAGGTCCTCCAGATTCGTCCAGGATAACTCGGTTTGCAGAGTATTGGCAGCTTTAATGAAGAGATCCCTGGTTTGAACTTTGACGCGGACATTTTTCGCCCTGTTGGAAAATTATAACGTCTACTTTTAAACTATGTTAAAAATAAAAATAGGGAAAATTTGTTTTCTCTTCTATTCAGCATCCGCACAGATAAAGAATCACCGACAGATAGATCCTCATGCGTAATAAACACTCCTTTATAACTATAAATGAACTATACTATGAATGAGCTGTAACTATAACGAACTATAAATGCTACAGAATAGATTTTCAATAACGGACATGCCATAGTATTCATGAATGATGTATGTAAATTATGTGGTAATCCGAGTATATTTACGAGAGTTAAATCACAGACAGATGGCAGATAGACAAAATGAAGTCCTAAACACTTTTCAACTATGTTGGAAAGTGTTAAAAAGTAAAGATATACTTGTTATCTCTTGTGTTCAGTATTCACCCAGATAAAGGGCCGCCGATAGATGGTCATGAATGATAAACACTCCTTTGTTAGTTTCGATTTTGTAATAGTTTAGCGCAAATAACGATGGATATCTTTACGTATATCTCAGTTCATCTAATAAGTGTGGGTTTATTCAAGTAAAACGAGTTCTATTAAGGAGCAATTCATGCATTGTTGTAATAATATATTCATGAATATCGCGTTTTATAAAAGATTGAATAAGAAGAGGTTTTTTAACCCCTTGAGGGGCGGCGGTATATATTATATACCACCTACGATTGATGAAGATTCACACCAGAAAAATTTTATTAAATTTCATTTTTCTAACTTTGGTGGAAAAAAGTCGTGAAATTGCTTTTCCTCTTTTTGATATAACTTTTTTACAAATTTCCGGTGGGAGTTCAGAATTACTCGAACGCGATTGGTTGCCCCTCAAAGGGTTAAAAATGTATTAATGTAAAAGTACTATCTTATCAGAATTAAAACCATAATGGGGGAAACACAGTAATATTCATTACAAATAATTATGTAGATTGATTAAGGTTATAGTATAACAAGATGAACCCATAATAGATTTTCTAAGAAAAAGATAAATAATAATAAAACCTGTTGGAATAATTTCTATACATGAGATATTTAACCTTTAATTGATATGACAGAAATTGTAACGTAACTAGAGGGAAACGGTCTGTGAGACCGCAAAATCGAAAGATGAATAAAAGGCATGGTTAATTCATAGGATGGTGTTTTTGTACTAAACTTTTTGTACAAGACTATTATAATTAAAATTTACATATTTAGAAGTCTCTAGTGATAGTACTAAAGTTACAAACGAAACAAAATTTCGGTAGTGTTTGTAATAAAAACTGAAAATCACAAGTTGAACTATAAAAATTAAAAAAAAAAAAAAATCAGTGGTGTGTCAGACAGGTCACATTAGTTAAACGTTAAAGTTATTTTCATACAAGTCATATCTATGTTATAAAGCAAAAGCTGCCGTGAAAAGAGCTTACGTCATATTGACTATGCCTGACCAATAAATTTTGCTTTTACTGCAGTTTTTTTTGTTGTTTTGTTTTTAACTTCTAAACATTGCACAATGGTGAAATAGGGAAAAAACTTCTTTCAAATGCATTTGTTTTAAAAACTGGATTTTGATTTGCTGATTTTTTAAATATTTTAAAGTAATCTTCAAGCTTGAATTTCTTTCAATCTTTATCATATGCAGCGTGCAGATTGCGAATGATTAACATGTTTAAAACAATATAAATAGTTTTAGTTCATCTTTTGAGCCTAATTAATATTCTTTAATGAAATTCCGTAATAAAACATAACATAACATACATAATAATACTTCGAATCCCCTGACCCCCCCCCCCTTCTAACTACAAAATGATATCGTTATTAATGTCTAAAATTTCTTTTGATTTTTTTTTTATTTTTTATTTTGTTTGCATTGATATACATATATGATTATAGGGTAATTATTTGCCTTAATTATTGATTCAAATAAAGAGAAGTCAATAAAATATAATTTTTTATATGGGGAACTATTTTATATAAATATATATATAAAGTACTGTTTAAAAGTGTTCCATAATAGTTTTTTACTAAATATATTTTTAGTAAAATACTAAATATATTTATGAATGTTTACTTAGAATGTTTAGAATGTTTTACTAAAGATATTTATGTAACGCATTCAACCGAAATGCCTTCCTACATTTGATGTCGGGCAACACCGATGCTAACTTCTTTCCCTTTTCCTTACAAGTAAACGCATGCATCATTTCAAACAGGCTTCGTTAATGGTTTTTCGAACATCGGACTATATATGCATTGCATACAAATATGATACAAGAGTTAGTATGCCAACCGTTGAAATTCATATTTTGGAATTAAATAATTTTCTAATCATTTGATGATTTTAAAAATTGTTTTTATTCGCATAAAAATAAATAGTGGAATATAAAAAAAAGTTTTTACTATTTTTTAACATTTAAAACAGACTATTTTGATGTGCGAAACAAGTTACAAATATAAAGAGTAAACTTTGGTTGGGTTTAAAGTAATAACGATATTAAAAGACAAATCTTCCCTCCCCAAAGAGATTACTTTCGATATCATGATAATTACTTCATAACCCGTCAACTGGCAATGGCGGATCTAAGGGGGGGGCGATCGCCCCCCTCTCCTTGAGCCCTATTAAAGGATCTGCAGAACGACATTAGATGCCCGCACGGAAAAGTTGTTGGTCTTAAATTCGAGACCGGCGCGACCCGACTCGGGTCGCGCTGGTTTGTTATAGAGGGCCGCCCAACTTTAATTTCTTATAATGGGACTGGGTCAGGTCTTTCAGAACCGCGTCGGGTCGGGTCTAATTTTTTTCTGCAGAGCTGGATCGAGCCACACCGTTTTTTCCAGGTCGAGTCTGGCGTAGACTTCCTTCCTACTAGAGGTATACACGGGCCAAAATTTTCAAGCCCAGGCTCCGTCCGGTATAGAGAATCGATCTGAGTCTCAACACAGCCCCTATGCTGTGGAGGTTCTAAATCTCGATGGTTCTAAGGGGCGAGGGGAGGGGGCGAAGTCCTTCAAACTTTGGACCCAGACCTGGCCCGAAGCAAAAAAAAATCAGAAATTGACTTGACCAGCAGCAAACATTAGAAGTTAACCGGAACGCGACCCACAAAAAAAGGGAAAAATTAACCCGACCAGCAGCAAAAAAAAAAAAAAAAAAAAAAAAAAAAAAAAAACGAACCGGATATCAAATGTTGTGAAATGATCGCGGAATAAACAGGAATTTTTTCAAAGGATCGTGAAACAGACGCTCATTTCGTCCAAAAATTGCGAAAAAAACCCGAAAATTTTATCAAAGGACTCACCCTAATCAATTCGGGTCAACACGAATCCTTCTCGCGAAAGTAAAAAGCAAATCTTAAACTGCCCCAAATCAGAATTGTATGTCAAACTGCCCCAAATGCGCTAAGCACAGCTAAAAAGTAAAAATCAACCCGACCAACAACAAAATGTAGTAGTTGACCGGACCCAAACCCGACCCAAAAGCAAAAAATCAGAAATTGACTCGAATCGCAGCAAAGAATAGAAATCAACCGGACCCAAACACGACCCAAGTAAAAATTAACCCGAACAGGAGCAAAAAAATGGATGCTAACCGGACCCAAATCTGACCCACAACAAAAAAGTAGACGAAACACGACCCGCATTAGACTGGAGTTTCCAAATTTCTAAAATCGCCCCTTCCCCCCCTTGAGGACTCTCCAGATCCGCCCTTGTCAACTGGTAAAGTTATGTATATGCATAGCCCCTGAATATATTCTTCATTCAGAATAGTTCATATATTATAAACTTAATATACTTTAACTTATTTGAATTTTTAATTATTTACTTTATATAAAAATTCAAATTTTGGCTATTCATTAATATAGCTTTTATAAAAGTTCGTATAAAAATAAATAGTTTATAAATCAAAAGCACTCATTAGAAACAACACATTTCCTAAAAGTTTATTTGTTATAGAAATAGACTGTACAAATATATGTACTTTGTTATAAAAAGTACACTGTAAAACAAATCTGCTTATATTACATAGACATGGGTGATTTTATATTAAATTTCTTTTTTTTTTTTTTTCAAATAAACATTTTTCTTTCTATTTTGAGCGGAAATACAGGGTATGCGAAAATTCCTTGTCACACTTTAAAATCAGTAATTGTTGGACTAGAGTACAATCTGAACTAAAATGCTTTTCACGAGGAAAAGTTTTTTCAAGGGAATGAAAATAATTGTTTCCGAATTTCGGTCATAGATGGCGTCACTTGTCCATAAGTTTGCTATTATACATGCTTTTTTAAAATTTTCATATTAATTTTGACGCTGTGGCACAGAAATGATGACTCCCAGCGCTGCTAGTTGTTATTTGTACGTCACCCCGTCTCAAATTAATAATAACAAGTAAGAAAAAATCATGCGTTAAGCATAGATTATGAAGCACTTTCCAACACTTAATGAAATCTTTAACAAAACTTTGTTATTTAGGGAAATAGTGTATAGCCAGGGATAGTGTATATCCAAATATACCCAAATACGTATTCCAGTACATTAGAACAGCCCTGTATTTCATATGTCAGTTCATATAATGGGAAAATTTAGCTTAGCAAGAAAACACCCAGTAGCTTGAAATTTCTTTTTTCAGCAATTCATACTATTAGTTGGAAACATACTTGAATACTTTTGTTCAGCCCTGTAGTTTACATTGTACCTTTATTACACATCAGCGTTAGGCTAAAATTTATTGTAAACTAAAACACTTTTAAAACAACTGAAATCACATTCTCATAAATCATCATAGGCGTCCATGTACCGAATTCTTTGCGTGGCTCTGTATATCGTTTTAACTATATTCTGCAAACATTTTTCAGTAAATTGAATGCAGCTCGGCGTAAAAATGCATAGCTCGTTTAAATAATTTACGCTCATGTTCAGTAACGTTGGTGAGCTCTTTTGGGTAGCCCTGTATATCAACTATAACATTTATACATACCATTTAATGTGCATATATTTAGTGAAATTTAAACGCGAATATCATAAATAAAATGCATTTCATCCCTCCATCAGCCATAATCGGACACATATACTTTACTTCGGAAAGAATATACTATTTGAAATCTTTTGTATGGCCTTGTAAATGCTATGCACTTCATATTTTGCAAGACAGTAGCGTATAATTTATATTAAGCTTCAGTGACATATGTCAATTTTATTATACATGAAAAAGCTTAATATATTGAAACTATGTCACACACAATTCCCCCTTTTACCATTATCTAATGGAATTCTTTTGTGTGGCCCTGTAAATGAGTAATAGCTATATTTTCACCTTATATTTTATAGAATGCATATTTTAATATGTTTGACAGGGTATAACATTTTTTAAAATTCCTTTGAAACGATTTTTCCCCATAGTCCGTAATGTAATAGGAAACTTTTGATTCGCCCTGTAGATAAACTAATCATGGTAGAAACTTCATTTTCGATAGGACTTGTGCTAGGGTAAACGTCAATAACGTCCTAAAATTTCATGGCAATCCGAGTATATTAACGATTTTTCCCCATGGGCCGTAATGTAATAGAAAACTTTTGATTCGCCCTGTAGATAAACTAATCATAATAGAAACTTCATTTTCAATAGGGTTCGTGCTAGGTTAAACATCAGTAACGTCCTAAAATTTCATAGCAATCCGAGTATATTAACGATTTTTCCCCATAGGCCGTAATGTAATGGGAAACTTTTGATTCTCTCTGTAGATAAACTAATCATGGTAGATACTTCATTTTCAGTAGGGTTCGTGCTAGGGTAAACCTCAATAACGTCCTAAAATTCCATGGCAATCCGAGTATATTAATGATTTTCCCCCATAGGCCACTATGGGCCACTAACGATGGGCCACTAAGAGGCCACTATTCCCATAGTAATGGGAAACTTTTGATTCGCCCTGTAGATAAACTAATCATGGAAGAAACTTCATTTTCAATAGGGTTCGTGCTAGGGTAAACCTCAATAACGTATAAAAATTTCATAGCAATCCCAGTATATTTACGGGAGTTAGAGCGCGGACAGACGGCCATCCGGACAGACGGCCAGACGGACAGACGGACAGACGGACAGACAAACCGAATGCATAAGCACTTTTCAACTTTGTTGGAAAGTGCTAATAAAAAAGAATGTTTGTAAGCAAATATAGGAATAAGCGAAAAGCCATCTATGATCAAAATTTAGAATTAATTATTCTGCTTATGAATTGCTGGCAATTTTAAAAAGTGTTCTTTATCTTTAGGAAATATGGAGACGAATATAATATTTAAAGAAACATTTATCTAAAAATGTTTTTTTTTATGCCACTGATTTCCGGAAACGTTTCGGAGTAGTTTGTAAGTAGTAGTAGTAAATCGGTTTTCTCAAACATGAATATCTGTTTTTTAGGATAGAAGTTTAATAAGCGTATTTTTATAATAAATAAATTTCTTTGTTTATTTTTAAAATATCGTCGAGTTTCTGATTTCGCGGTAATAAAAGACCTCGGGTGAAAGTTACTTAAATTCAGATTTATTTAAAATTCCTGGCCCATTTTGCACCCCTCATTTTTATATTTTAAAAATAAACTATTAGTATTACGGTAGATCTGATTATTACTAGTAAGTTTTAGCCTTATGATCATGTTGATCTGTTGAAGAATACAATTTGCAAAAGATGAGTTTAAAGACTTCTGTTATCACTCATTTAAAATGAATGCAGTAAAGAACCATTTTCATATATTTCACATTATCGAATAATGTGAAAAATTCCCAAAATGTACTATGTATATTTAGATTTATTTTAAGGGGTCTCAGGATGCTTATAACATTAAAATTTTCAATTTTCAATTTTTTTAGATGTTAAACTGTCATTTTTCTAAATATTTTGATATAATTGTTTCCATGAAATCCCATTAAAAAAGAAGTTATAACTTTTAGAATTATACCACCTCAAAAACTAAAGCGGCATTTCCGAAAATTTGAAGACATTTTTCTCAAAATTACGTTTTTGGGCATAACGCACTGGATATCTCAAAAACTTTCGAAGATTTCTTCATGAAAATTTCAAAAAATGGGTTTTATATTGGTATGTATAAACTTAACCTAAAATTCCTTTTTTATTGTGCAAAAAAAAAAAAAAAAAAAAAAAAAAAAAGGTGTTTATAGTATTGAAATGTTCTAAATTTTATATTAGTTAAATAATAATAATAAATAAATAAATATGCTTAAAATACAAATTTATTTGAGTTCAGGGTAATCATTACAATCTGAAGTATAAGTACGCGCCAAAATTTTCATTCTAGTTGCAAAATGCATTTTGTAATACTGCGCGTAATCTGTTATGTCAATTTTCATAAAATAAAATTTTCATTTTTAAAATTCACTGATTAAGATTAAAAATTTCTGCTCGTTGCAAAGACTTAAGTACATTTTTACTCTATTATTTAAAGTATTTTTTGCGCATAAAATGCGCAATTAAACCTTTTTTTTTAACAGGAAGTTTTTATTTCAAATTTTGCCATTCTGTTCATACATATTGTATTTAATTTACAGCTATGTGGCATTTCCTTACAAGGACTATCACATAGCTTTTTATATTACTTCCTTCTCCATATGACACTAAATCACCAACATTTTTATTTGTCGCCTTTAGGGGTTTAAACGGGAACATTACAACAATTAATTTAACTATTTTAAAATACATAATCACGTAAAATATAGCATGAACATACATAAATTAAACTCTCCCATCGGTATGTTTCGATATTTTTTTCTTTCAGCATGATTTCTTTCAAAGATATCTTACTGACCCTGTTTTGAATTTGAGATGAGCCAGAGAATTTTTCGTGAGGTCAAAACCGCAAGAAAAAAGTATTTAATTCCATCTTTCTCTTCCGTATTAGATGAGCATCTTCCATTATCCATTAAACAGAACCCCCGAAGAGTGTGCGTGATCTGCGAAATAATTATATCATTATGAAAAGATTTTTTTCCCACATTGATATTGCAGTTCTGAGTATGAGATAATGAAATAAAATGCTGTGGATAATCATATAAGCTACTATTGTAATTGCTACGATCTTTTTCGTTTAAGGGGGTCTTGGACATATTTTAAAATAATTTCTATTTATTGAGTTAAAATTTTGAAATGTTTTGTGATGGTTAATCATATTATTTGTAAATAAAATCGTACTGTTCATTGCAATACACTATTATCGCTCGTTTTTTTCTAATGCAGAATGAGATATTTTACTAAGGACGAAGATAGAGGCTCAAACATACAAGTATTTCCTTTATTATTCTGCATCCAGAATTTCTGGAAAAACTACAGATTCAGACAAAAAGTGATTCGAAAAACAAGGCGTTTTAAATACCTATGCCAGGGGTTTTCAAACTATGGTACGCGTACCAGTACTGGTACGCGAGGCTCTGTTTACTGGTTCGCGGAAGTCCGATATTGGTA
This sequence comes from Maratus speculifer, assembly GCA_964019185.1. Lineage (NCBI taxonomy): Eukaryota > Metazoa > Arthropoda > Arachnida > Araneae > Salticidae > Maratus > Maratus speculifer. The sequence continues at coordinate 335,070,687 of OZ025295.1, read as the reverse complement.
CGTGAAATAAAATGAAAAATGCAGCTTATGAAACGAAAAAAAAATGGTTCAATCGCTTTTTTCCTTCACAATAAAAAAAAAAAAAAAAAAAAAAAAAAAAAATGCAATTTTTACAGAAAAAAAAATTGTTTAAAAAAATAGTTTTTTTTTCTTTTCATATTTGTGTTTATGTAAAGAATATTTTAATAACTTTGCAAAAATAACTTTTCCAAAACAAGGCTTTTTTTTCTTCCTACATGGAAAAATGATAATAATAACATAAAACGTGTTGTTAGTAACTTCACTTGTGGGCGGGGAAGGAGGTTTAAATTATGAGTAAATTCTTAAAATACCGTAATTTCGGGTGTATAAGCCGCGGCTCAAACAATTCTTTTTGGACCCAGAAATCTTATTTAATGATTAAACACAAATATTTACGGCGATCTAAGTAGTAAGATTCATTTTTTTAAAAATTCTGGGTCGAAAAAGAATTGTTTGAGCCGCGGCTTATACACCCGAAATTACGGTATGCTTTTTATTACTTGTTAATATTAAGTAGGCGGCCTAAGTACAAATTTAATAATGCAATCATGCCATTAAATCACTAAAATCTGCCCAGATGGATGCACAAAAGACTGGGTAAATGTTTTATTTTTGACACTTTCTGTTTACACAAATTTTTCTGAATTAGCTTTGAGTTTGTCACCTGCCGGAACGCGAAAGTAGGAATTTCTATTTAGTGGTACGTCAGTCTGAAAGTTTGGGAACCCGTGACCTATGAAGTTAAAGCATTCATTTTAAAATTGCTTTTCGTTGCTCAAAAGTTAACATTCGAAGAAAAAACCAACCTTTTCTAAGTGGAAATACAAAATATATGTCTTTTTTAAAAAATTATGTTAAGAATTTCAAATCAAGAAACTCAAATAAATTTGTATTTAAAGCATATTTAAATTTTTTATTTAACTAATATAAAATTTAGATCATTTCAACAATATAATCACCTAAAAAGTAATTTTTTGTACAATAAAAAAGAAATTTTAGGTTAAGTTTTCATATTTTCAATAATCTGAAAAATAATCTACACACCTTACGTAAAATTGCAGAAATAATTGTAATTAAATCCATTATTAAAAATTTTCATTGATATGTGTAATTTCTTTCTTTTGTATAAGTTTATATAATACTAGAGGAACTCGACTTTTTAATTTTAAGAGTTTTCTTGCAGATATATTTAAAATGGTTAAAAATCAAACGTTTATTTTATTACTAATCGTCGAAAAAGTATATTTAGTTTAAATAATTCAAATTACTTCTGTTTTTGTTTTTAGTAAGTTAAATTCTCCATTACATACTTTATTTTTTAATGAAATACGAAATTTTTTTCTGAAAAGTGCACTCTTTTTTAAATGTTTAAAAGCTTAAAAGACGAGGGGGGGGATAATATAGGAAATCATGTAGTTAGATTTTTTTCCGACAGAGGGCAGCATCGGAAAATTAATTATGAGGGGAAGATCAGACTGATGTGGGAAATTTTGTGGGAAAATCTGGCTGACAAGGTTACCATCTGACTTGTTGTCTAGTAAAAGTAAAAATGTTTCTTATCAAAGTGATGCCAAGCGAATAAATTTGGATTAAGGTTGCCAGGGCTGCTTATAAGTCGACATTGGTCGCTGCCAATGAAACGCTCAAGGCTTGAGAACAGGAGGCGTGAAGTCATCACTCATGGACTAATTCTCACTAGTATTGGAATTGACACCGGAAAATTTTGAATAGCAATTTTCATTGATTTTATTTGTGAAATAACTTTCATCTTATAAAATTATAATAGCTACTTAAACTTACGGGTGAAATTTGGAATTCCCCCATAATAATTCAGCCAGATGCGCATTGCGTGCAGTGTTTCCGCATCTGTCTGATTTTTTACTGGGAAATTCAACATTCTTACCCATAAGTTTAAATAATTATTGTAGTTTTATAGGGTGTTAGATATTCCACAAATAAAATTAAGGAAAATTGCTGATCAAAATTTTCTGGTATCAATTCCAATGCTAGTGAGATCTCTGTCCCTTAGTGATGACATCTTACCTCCTGTTCTCTGGCCTGGAGGGTTTCCATCGCAACGCATTGGTCCGTTAAATGTTAAATCTTGATTTTTTTTAATGCATAGTTTGTAAAAACATTATTGTCACTGCGTAAAACATGTTTAAAAGGAAATTAGCACCCATAATGGATTCAAATGTATAAAATTTTCACGTGAAAGGTCAAAATCAGGAAAAGAAGTGCTTGTATTACAATGGACAGTTTCACTTCCGCCATAGATGAAGATCTATGAGCATCTCCAGAGGAGTAATCCTTCTCCGAAAGAGCGTGATCTGTGAAAGAATAAGGGGTGTTCGTGAGAAACAACGGAAAATGAATTAAGCTCTGTTAAATGTTGGCATGATAGGAATAAACTGATAGTACATATAGAATTAATTGTTTTGAATGTTATGTAACGTTGAGGAATGAGAGTTGATAGATCTGACTGAGATATTTTCATTAGAAATTTTCATTCAAAATGTACATTACAGAAAAAAAAAATCGTAAATCGTACGTCAAATGTGACAAATGTGGTGAGTTTGTATTGTAACCATTCTTTTATAAATATTCAAATCTTGGTGCAATAGCTGTTCCACTCTTATGCAAAAATGTAGGAATTTGAAATTTATTACGATTCTATATATTAATTTCTATAATGCGAACTAATATGACATCATCTTAAATAGTACTTAACTACCATGGCAACCTAGAATGATTATCTAGCATTGTATATTATTCAAGTAATTACTCATGACAGGATTTAATAGAATATTCGTCATGACAATCTAGAATCGTCACTTACCAAGGAAAACTGGTAATTTAGCTAAGGAAGGAATTTAATAGAATGAAGAAAACGTTTATCACTGTTTTGTCACCGGTTTAAAAAAAACAGAAATTTGTGCCTTATTAAATCGAGAATAATACTCCGATTAAATAACACAAATCTTTCAGTATAACTTTACTGGTGGGAATAAAGAAGGATTCTTAATCCTTTTTGCGGCACGTATACGTGTCACTCATCCCCAAGGGGTTAATATCTTTTGAGTTTTGATTCAAATTTTCAAAAAAATTAAAATTATAAAAATCCTGCAACGGTTATATATATTAAATTTTGTTTTTGCGCTGTGATATGTGGCCAGTGATGTGCGTGCGACGACTATCCCACTGACAATCTTTCAAAAGGGCAAAATTGTAATGTTGTTTTCTCTCAATTTTGTTTAAAATGCTAAAAAAAGATGATTCGATCAACATAACATAAAAAACCTTAATTATGAAGATGAATGTAATCCTTGTGACTATTAATTGTTGTTTACTGCTTTGAAAATGCATTAAATTAGTAGAATTATAATGCTTATATTATAGTGAAATCTGGAGCTTAGCGAACGTGTTAACACGAGCTAACCAGTGAGATGATAGATGCAACATATTTAAATATTTACAAAAGCATATACAAAGGTGCGGATTACTCCATCATTGACGTCAATAGAACACAATTTTTCAAAGGCGCACAATATATTTTGTCAATACTGCAATATTGTACATTATAGTATTGTACATATACTGCCTCAATGGCGCCAACGTTTGAAAAATATTGGGTGGGTCAAAAAAATTTTGAACAAATACATAAATATTGGATGGGCTCAATTAATAATGGGTGGATAGAGATATCAAATTATTGGGTGGGCTCATGCCCCATGGGCCCATATAAGTTGGCGCCACTGTACTGCCTAATGAGTAATAGTGAAATACAGTTGAAATGTTGCGGTGATGTTGAACAATATACGGCACGTATTACGTTTGAGTGCAATCATGATATAAGCAAAATTTCTAGACAGAGTTGAATGGGTTTTTTCTGTTTCAAGAAATGTATGAAATAAATATTTAATTTGATTCATTTGCTATTCGAGTATAACAAGGTTCAGGAAATTGTAGAATTTCTGACCAGTAACGTGACGGTAATGACCCGAACGAAGATGGTAAGTCTGACCTGCTTGCTGCCCACGCTCGACCTTTTGCTCTTGTTGCTCTATGAATTTCTGTTTAAAAGAAAAAAAAAAAAACACCATATTCGTTTCGCTTCATTAAAACCTGCATAAGAGAAGTTCCACTGTATCATTGTTACAAGTGATAAGGGAGGATTTAAGTCAATCGGCCTTAGAGTCTGGGGAACATTTGTTTAAAATTCATTCGAAATAAAATTGACAATAAGTTTATTGCATACAGCGCGGTTATAAAATAAATCACCCCATTCAGGGTGAAACTAGCACAAATGCCAGTAAAGATATCGACATGAAATTTGATATTTGCACGAAAAAGAGCAAAAGAATGCGATAGTTGGATTTAAAAATAATTCGAGTACCGATCATCTACACAGTAAAAAAATCTGTAATCCTGTTTTGGTTCTAAAAAATTCTTCATACGTCCTTCTTGGACTAAGTGAAAGAAGACAGTATTACTGTCGAATGCATCATGTAACAAAAACCTTTTATTAAATATTTTTAAGTAGTATTTCTTATTGCTATTTGACATAAAATTTTTCTATATATAATAGTGTTATTTTATTAACTTCTTCTCATCATTTAAATCAATAAGGTATGTGAATAATAAATGTAGAAATATATCTGTATATCATAGCAAACGTATAAAAAGAAAAAGAAAAAAAGAAGATTCTGATAACGATATTATTTGGGGGGAGGGTGAGTAGAATAAAGATTGAGCATGATTTTCTGTCGTGAGAGGAGGGGGGGGGGGGTGTTCAAAATTGACATAAGGTTCAACTTCTATTTCCTGTCACTTTAAAATATACATAAAATCTCACATGTACATCAGATAGAATAATCCGATTTTACAGATTTTTATTTTACTTAACCAGATAGAAGCACAAGAATCTCTTCGGATCCGGTGGTCGTTAATATTATTTTCGGTGTAGTTTGAGTTGGCTTGAATTTTTTGGGTTTCGTGTTGAGTTTTTATTCTTTCAGGTAGGATTAAAATGACCGACACTATAAAAGAATGTCCTAAATATTTTTTTAATAAGAAAAACTATATATTTGAATGCTAAATAATGTGTATATATGTGAGTCTATATGCGTTATTTTTCTAACAAAAAAATATTAAATTGATATAAGAGATATACAATCGACTCTCGTTAATTCATAATTGGATAAATCGAATCTTTGCTTAACTTAAACTAAAGAAGAGAATGAAGTCCCGAAATTTTCAAGGGCAGAATAACGTTAAAAATTTTCATTTATTCGAACTCATTTTCTCTTGACATCGTGTAACCACTTGAAGGGCGGTGGGATAAAATATACCCCACTTAATTTTAATTGAAAAATGCCACATTGACACCAGAATTTTGAAACAAAAATTTTAATTTTATTAAGCACGTAGAGAAAAGCATTTTAAAATACTAAATTTGTTTTTAAATTCTGTTGCCATTCAATCATTTGAGCATTATATGATTAGAAGTGCTTTGCCCCTCAAATGGTTAATTCGAACTTACGATAATTCCGATTCTTCGTTTTTCCATACTTTCACATGGACTCCACATCCTTAAAACAACTTTCTTTCTTTCATTTTTGTCAGTATTGTTCTGAAACTAGTATATATATGCCATTCATTTGATACCCGCTTTCTAAATGAGGTCTATCCATCGATGAGATCTCCAACCCTTCTTCCATTGCGCTTGTTACTATCCCTTTTATTAGTTTGTGTATTTATAACTTTTAATTTAATATTAAGTTACATTTTAATGATAATGGACGAATTAAATAAAAAAAGCATAACATTAATTCCTTTACAATAGTGGATCTTTAACACGTTGACAGCCGACTACGAGATAACTCGTAGGTTGCGTTCTTTTCTAGGAAGCCAACTACGAATTATCTCGTAGTCGGCAGTCAATGTGTTAATTATATTTTTCCTGAACAGCACCACTTAAAAAAAAAAAAAAAAAAAAAAAAAAAAAAAAAAAAAAAAAAAAAAAAAAAAAAGAATTGCTTGGCGCATCCTTTAACAACATTTCAGTGTTGCCAGATTGTCGAAAGCCAATTTTCCCAAAATTTCAGAAATTTTCCCCAAATCAATGTTTTTTTCAGAAAAAGTCCCCGACGCAATTTCTACTCAAAAAGGCAATTTTCCCAATTTTCAATTTTCGTTATAAAATTTTTTTAACAAATTTAAACTCAAATTTTTCCCCAAATCAAGCATTTTTTTGAAAAAATTCCCCATTTATGAAAAAAAAAAAACATTTAATCTCAACAGAATTTTTCATGTATGTTAGCTAAAAACAAAAACAAAAAAGAAAAGTTATGAAATTGTTTTTATTTTTGTTGTATAAATTTATACTATTAAATGAAATGTATTTCTGTGCTGGTGTTTCTGTCCGTATTGACAGGAAAATATGAATAACATATCTGAAAATTCAGACGAGGGATAGCTCAGTGTAGATCATGATGAATCTGTAGTACATATAAACGGTGAGCACGACCGCGAGAATGATTTATATCTATTATTTCTATATTTTATTTTCGTTTTCCAAACCAAAATCGAATTCGAAACAGATTCAGTATTGTTTAATGTCTGAAAGTAAAAATTGAAATTGTAATAACAATTCCCCAAGTTTTTCTCCAAATATGTTCATAGTCCCCAAAAAAATCCCCAGGAAGTTCAAAATTCCCCAAAATGGGGACAAAATCCCCAATCTGGCAACACTGTAACATTTGCAAGATAAATGGACTTTAGTATTTATATTAGAAAAATACTGGTGGGGATTTTTAATAATATAATGTGATTATATCAAACTGTCATTTTAGGCCAGATTTCTGAAAATTGCCGTGGCAGTCAACGTGTTAAATATGTTTTCCTCTCATACCTTCCATAATTCGAACTCTGGATAACTCGAACATTACTTGTCGTTCCAGTTGGAATTAACGAGAGCCGACTGTAATTGTAAGGCTATTTTTCCATAACTGTATTAAAATATGGATTAACCTTTTCATTAATAATTATAAGGATAATTTTATAATGAGATAAAAAATGACATTTCTTACGATTTATTCATTTTATATTAATAAGAATTCAAAAAGCAAAATAAATAAATAAATTCATAAATGGAAAAAAAATTATAAAAATTCACATCAGCCATTTAGTAACTTTTACATTAGCCATTTTATATTCGGTGTATAACACGAATACGTAAAAATGAAGTTATTTTTTACAATTAAAATTGCATGTTATACAGTGGTGTAGTCTTAAAAAAGCCAGAGGGTATACGTTCAAAGCAGTGAGTATACCCTAAGATGTAAATATTATAGCTTTTTAGAAAAACAGGGGTATACGGTGTTCCTTAAGAAAATTCAGAAGGTATATGGCTTAGACCCCGTATACCCACCACTAAATCTCCGATGTTATACGCCGAGATATATGGTAATTATAATTATTAAAAACTAAACATCAACATATGTGACCAAGGGCGTGAAGAGACTGATTTTCTTTTACTTTCGATTCAGATCAATTTCAAAATGAAGGGTGACGGGTTACAAGTTGACGATTTTTTTATTGTCGGTTATTGATGGAGTGCAATATAACTCCTGCAGAAATCTACATCGACCTTTGCATTTCATTTTCAATTCCACGTTACTCCATGGCAAGTTTCTTTCGTACACTCTTACATAGCTGTATAAAGACTACCGTGCATTTCCGCACGTTAAAAGATGAGTTGAAATAGTAAGACACTGCAAAGAAATGACATCATATATTCAGAATTTCCTCATTGTAGTAGTTCAAAATTTTATACATAAAATAAAGAATATATTGTTTACTATGATGAATTCGCTAGCTACAACTCTTAGTTTATCATCTATATAGTGATGTAGTTTTTCAATTCCTCTCAATTCTAAAACGCGAAACAACGATTTATAACAACAAATTACAATTATATGTATAACAATCAAACTCACTGAAACAATGAACCTAGAATAGTAACGACTAGATTTTATTAACGACTAGATATTAATAAATTCCATTTCCTGTATTGTAATAGAGTATTTGACTACAAAAAACAATATTCTTTGCAATTTTTATTACAGTGGACTCTCTCTATTCCGAACACTCATGGGACCGACCAAAAATGTTCAGATTATGGGCGTGTTCAGTATAGAGGGATATTCGTAAATGCATTACTACTACTACTACTATGTATTGAATTTACAGTCGGTATAAAATGTTTAGCATGGTTAGTCATACCATTGTGCAATGCCAAACTAAATTTAGTCAATTTTGTACTGTACCATCTTATTTTTTTTTATAAATTTTTTTTAGAAAACATACTTTTACATTACAAAACACCTCTTGAAAACATAATCAGTATATTATTTAAACAAATAATTTTTGTGTGTTTTTAAATTGTATGTGCTCATGCAATGTACATGTTAAATGGCTGTTTAAGAAGTGGAAAAGCTTTGAGGCAGTGTTGCCAGTGGGCTACTAATTTTTTAATGAGATTTCTTGACTGGCACCAGTTTTTTGAAACGGTAAAATCCTCTTTGTTTTCACTTTTATTAATATGTCACTAAATAAGGCTCATTTTATTATGTCAAAAAAGTGGTTCAATCAAGAATCTGAATTTAAAAAAAGTAGCCCATCTGGCAACACTGCTTTGAAGTGATGTTCAGACACATAGTTCAACTGGTCTTGAATGAAACTCTTAGTCATATTGCTTGATTGTAATCATCGTTCTCTTATTTCTTCAGTCTCTTCTGGTTCTGCTTCTCCTTCACTGTCCTCTTCCTCTTCAACAATATTGTTCTTGCAAACCATGAAGATTTCATCGGTTTCGAGATAAGTTCCAAGTTCTGTTTCAATATGAAGCTTCTGTAGAATTGATCCCAAGTCACTCACAGGCTGTTGCTTCTTGATCCTCTATTCTTGTTTGCCTATTCTCATATAGGAATCCAACTTTATAGAAGCATATTTGGATGGTATAGGAGGTTGTTTAATTTATGCTGTTGATATCCAATAAACAGCATCCATGATGTTAATTCTTCTGCCAAATTTGCCGCCTCCATCACCAGGGACAATTTTTTCAGAAAATAGATTTGTTAGTAAGTTTTAATGGTCTTGATTATTCTTTGATCCAGTGATTGGATTATATAAGTAGAGTTTGGTAATAGGAACTTCAAGGTTATGTTGCTCAGCTGCATGTTTGTAAATCATCTGGTATTAACAACAATAATTTTTTTCTTCTTTTCTCTCTTCATTATCTCGTTAATTCTCTCGAACCACTATGAGAAAATTGTGAACACCATCTACACTTTCCGATTTGATTTATTGTGTATAGGCAATGATGCGATCTTCACATTTTTTACATGTTTTCTGATCGCAAGTGATTTGAGCTTCTCATCTATAAAACTGGTTCAGAGCGTAATGGCAAATCTTTCTTTTGACATTTTCCCATCTATGCAATTTTCGCTTCATTTTGCTTAGGTTTTGTTTGGAAGAGCTGTGAAAAACAGGTCGGTTTCGGTCAGCATTGAAAATGTTTGCTGTATCGAAATCCTTCATTATGTTCAGAAGTTTTATTTTCTATTCTTTCACAGTGTCGATATTTACATTTGCAGCTTCACCACTGATTATTTTGAATGCGATGTTATGTTAAATTTTGAAATGAGCCAACAATCCTTCCGATGCCTTTATTTCTGCAATTTTCTGAAAAATCTGAAGTAGGAGTCCAGTGACAGGATGATTCTTTGTTCCCATTTGACAAAAAAATATTCCGAACATTAATGTTTATGTTCTTGTTTTCCATTTTCTATTCCAAAATTCTATACTTATTTGAATTCGTTAAACATTTTTATTATTCTGCAACAAGTTTCGTTGTATTTCCATGATGCGAGAATTTCCTGAATTCCGATTCCAAACACATGTTCAGTTTACAGAGAGGTAAGGTAAATTTGGGGATCGAAAGTAGCGTTCATAATAGCGGGGTGTTCAGATTAGAAAGTGTTCAGAATACACAGAGTTTATCTTATGTTAAGTCCATGGAGTGTCGCCGGGACCATCGAAATGTGTTCATAATACCGGGGTGTTCAGATTAGAGAATGTTCAGATAGAGAGAGTGCACTGTATTAACACTTACCAACATAGTTGAAAAGTGTTTATGTATTCGATTTGTCTGCTCGTCGGACTATCGGTCTACGCTCTAATTCGCATAAATGTACTTGGATTACAATGTAATTTGCATATGTTATTAAAGACTATTCTGGCAAGTTTGCTATTGAAAATCAAATCTGTAGCTTTTATAGTTTGTTTATGGGACTAAAAGAGTGTTTAATAGCCATGATCAGGGGTGCAAAAATCTAGGCGACAGCCAATCTATTTCGTTATTTTTCGTCTAATATTTCGTGTAAAATTGTTATTAGAATGCTACTAAATTTTCACCGAAGAAAATTTTTAAATTTTAGTGATGACACTAGTTTCGCTGACGCTTAGATTTTTTCACTCCTGTTCATGACCATCTCTATGTGGTCCTTTATCTGGTTGAATATTGCACACAAGTGATAAAAGATTTATCTTATAACAAAAACAAAACAACAACAACAAATTTTTCTACATATGTTGAAAGATGTGAGTTGTAATTTTGCTGCATGTCAATGCTGTTTACATTGGCGTGTTTAGTATTGATTATTAAGTGATAGCATTAACAGTTCATTTACAGGGGCACCTAAAAGAATTCTGTAACACTATAATCAATGGAAAAAAATAGTTTGTAACGTACTTTAATGACTCGACGCTTTTTCATATGTACTGAAAGGGATATAATTTACTGAATTTCACTTCAAGATTATTACTATAGAACACAGTATTCTTTGAATTTATCGTTCTTTTACAAGGATATACAAAAGAAATTATTTACAAAACTATGTGAGCAATAGTTGCTGGAAGTACTTTTCAATTTCAGTATGCTCTCTTAAATTTAACAAATGCTTTACATGTTACTCGTTGTGTATAAATTCTACACCTTATATACAGGGATGCACAAAAGAATTCAGTTACAATTCTCTTTATTAGCAAAAAATCTGAAAGGGAAATTTTCATTTGTGAAGTGCCTGATATGCATTTCCCATCTCAACTAAACTTTTGCATGAATGTAGTTTATAGATAGAAATTTTATATCATATGCAGGACTGCTCAAACAATTCGCAACAATTTTCCCACTGCAGATGGGACTTGCTCATAGGTTTTAAATGTGTTGTGCGTTTCCAAATCATTCAACGTTGTCAATGTTATCAGGGTTTTGACAATTTTGGATCCCTACCTCCTTTATGATATGATTATGCGATTGCCCCTCTCCATAAGGCTATCGCTACCAATGTTAAAAAATTCTTTTTAATTTTAGAATTTTTCCCAGATGTGTGATTACACATTTATTATTCGCATACTTTACTGATTTAAATATAGAGAAGAAGTTAATGGAACATCATTATTGTACATCAAACAACTTTTTATTAAATAACATTTTAAAGAAATGCTTACTATTTAAAAATGTTTAATAATAGCTTTATGTTACATAATGCATTTAACAGTAATATAGCACTTTTTGCACTTGCCCTCAACATGGTGCTGAGCAGAACTTCCTATAAACAAAACAAGTGGTCAACATTATTGTTGATTTTTTACTAGGAAACATAACAATTATCTTTTCGAATCAAGTTTGTTTAACAATGATTTATTTAATCAAATGGCAGAGAAAAAGGTAAACATTGAAATGAAATGATTCTGCAGTCATTTAATGATTTAAATAATAACTTTGTATTTTCAGGATTTCGTTCATTTGACGAAATTCCCTATTTGTCCCTGTCCTCTGTCTGTCTGTCACCGAGTCCGTACACAAAAACTATATACGCCAGAGAGTTCAAATTTTGGGTACTTACCGCTGAATATCTCTTGTCACAGGTCACACAACAAATCATAAAAGTTTGAAAAGGACTATTATTTTAATTAAAATATTTTGTTTTAATATCATCCGTTCATTTTTTGTTGTTGTTTTCTCTTCCAGTTGTTGCCTAAGTTTAAATAGATTTAGAAATTATTATGTATGTAACATAAATTAATGGATTAAATAAATCACGTGAAAAACGTTTTTATTTGTTTTTTTTTTTTGGTAATTAATTCCAGAATTGTTTGAACTTTGAACTTTGAATTGACAGTGCTCTGAGGCCTATAGCTACAATGGATGTCGCCTCGATTGATCCATAATACACAGAAACAGAGACAATACAGAACACTTTTTTTTTATTACAGATATCCATTACATATATTTATTACACTTATAAGGGACAACACACCATCCATGCCCGAACCCGGATTCGAACCGGGGACGCGCGGTGTCCAGAATTGTATTAAATTTGTTTTTGATCTTGTTTGTTTTTTCTCGAGTTTTAGATCACTCAAGACTACAGCACAGCTGCTATAAGTCTTAAAAAAATCCTCCTCCACACCATATTCAAAACTGCATTTTTTTGCCACGGCAAACTATGTGAAATGAAAAGAACAAGAGATAATTTTTTTGTAATACTTGATAATCGCAGTGCAAATTTTTTAAATTATTGATTTTACAAATTTGGTGCTTCCGCATGCGATTGTTATTTCATGTGCTGATTCATAAAATTTAAATTTAAAAAAAGCGAGACCACAACTTTACGATTTATGAAAAAATAATTTTTTAAACTTATAGAAAAGATAGTTTTTCGCACAGACAATTAACGGGAATTTTTTTAAATTAGGAAAAGTAAATGATCTCTCTTACACTTTGACATAGTTTATAACACATAATACAAATTTTATAAATTTAAGATAAATTTAATTTTTGTTGGGAGAAGGGCAATGTTGTCTTTTAGGTAGCTTTCATTACAAAAATTAAAAAGCTACCTATTGCAGCCGTCTGGAGGAAAACATTTCCGGAAAATTTTAATATATTTTCACCGATCATGACCCCCAGACCCCAAAACCAGCCTCCGTTCAAATGTTGACATATATATATTGGCATTAACAAATTTTTACAGCAATTGATGTTGATTTGTAGTATTATCTAATGGTTCTATATATATATATATATATATATATATATATATATATACCGGGTGTCCCAAAAATGACTAATGGATTTTAAAATTCAATAACTTGCAAACGGTGACAGCTATTTAAAAAATTTTTGTAGGAGGGTTATGTATAATGTCAGGAGTTTTTTTACCGTATACTTTCATTTTAGTTCGCATCTCAAACAATAGGTGGCGCTGACGGCGATTGAAGGCCAGATGATCAGTGCTGAGTGAAGCGTCGACCTGGCCTTCAATCGCCGTCAGCGCCACCTATTGTTTGAGATGCGAACTAAAATACAAAATTATGGCAAATAACTCCTGACATTATACATAACCCTCCTGCAAAAATTTTTTAAATAGCTGTCACCGTTTGCAAGTTATTGAATTTTAAAATCCATCAGTCATTTTTGGGACACCCGGTATATATATATGTATATACATATATATCTGATTTTTGTCATGCTGTAACTGTCGTATTTATGAACCGATTTGAATGAAATTTGGTATGTGCATAGTACATACAAATGTCCCGACCGAGTTCGTTGGCCAGCATCATTCGCCATCTTGTTTCAAAATGGCAGCCATTTAAAATTAAAACAAAAATTTAAATTTAAAATTAATTGAAAAAAATTAAAAGTTTAAACATATTTTCTTTTATGTGTTAGAACTTAAAACAACGATTCCAGAACACTTTTTATTTCGTCTATATCTTAAAAAATGACTCAGTTATAGCACTTTGAATTTCTAGTGTGGCTGACATTTTGAAACGATCTGATTTTTGTCACGTGATAACACGCGTATTTATGAATCGATTTGGATATAACTTGGTGTGTACATAGTACATAATAAGGCTTGGACCGAGTTCGTTAGCCAGTTCCATCCGCCATCTTGTTTCAAAGTGGCGGACACTTAATTTTTAATTTAATAAATTGAAAAAGATTTTTCTTTTGTGTTTTTGAACTTGATGCAAAGATTCCAGAGCATTTTTTGTTTCACTTATATCTTCAAAAATGGCTGAGTTATACAACTTTTAATATCTAGTGTTGCTCACATTTTGAAACGATCTGATTATCGTCATGTGATAACACACACATTTATAAATCGATTTGGATGTAACTTGTTGCGTACATAGTACATACCGATGGCTGGACCGAGTTCGTTGGCTAGTTCTATCCGCCATCTAGTTTAAAAATGGCAGAATATTTTTTTAAATTTAAATTTTAAAATTAGGTGCAAAAAAGTAAGAAATTTAACCCTTTCAGGGGCGGTGTTTGCAGTCTGCAAACACTTAATATTACTGATCCAATTTAGAACTGGCACCAATAAAATTTTAGTACAATTTCGATTTTATGATGTACGCGAAAAATAGCTCTTGATTATTTTCAAATAAATCTGTTCTTAAATTGTGGTGTGAATCAATTATTTGAACATTTTTGGAGCAGAAATACCTTGCCCCTGAAAGGGTTAAAAAGATTTTTCTTTTGTGTTTTTGACCTTGATGCAAAGATTCCAGAGCATTTTTTGTTTAATCTATATCTTGAAAAATGGTTGAGATCACTTTAGATTTCCAGTGTGGTTGACATTTTGAAACGATCTGAAATTTGTCCCGCGATAATATGCATATTTATAAACTGATTTGGATATAACTCCATATATACATAGTACATACCAATATCTTGACCGAGTTCCCTGGCCAACTTCATCTGCCATTTTGTTTCAAAATGGCGGCCATTTAAGTTTGTCAAAAATCTTTTAAATGTATAATGATGTACAAACAAAAAATTAAATATTGAAAAAAGGTTCTCTAAAGTGTTTGATCTTAAAGATGAATTGCTGAGTATTTTTGCTTTGTCTTTACCTTAAAAAACTCCTGAGATATAGCAATTTGAATTTCTAATATGGGTGAAATTTTTTTAAATCAACTTGCCCTCGACAGCACTCGTATATGTTAATCGATTTCAATGTGAGTGTGCATGTGCACATGAAATAAGATTTCGACCAAGCTCATTGGTTTGTTTAAGTTATCATGTTGTTTTAAAATGGCATACATTTCATGATATCGTGGATTTTGGAGATCTTATAAATCACTTAAAATAAAACCAACTTGAATAAAATATGACTAATTTCTATAAAATTCCCATTAATATTGAGTTTTGACAAAAACTAGTATTCAATCTTAATTGGGTTCTGCTAATTTGAGCTTCGTATGTTTGAATAATGTAACTTAATTTAAAATAACTATATAAATAAATAAGTATATGAAAGCTACCTCTTCCTCCCGGTACTGCTGGAAGGACTTTTTTCTTTAGATAGGCGTGTTTATTGCAATTTGAATGCTTTTTTTTTTTTTGCTGAACACTAATGTAAATGTTATATCTTAACATTAAATATTTGTAAAAGTGAAAAATTCAGGGGGAGGAGAGTGTCGAGGTACGTCGAGGTACGAGGAGTGTCGATAGGAGGGACTATTTTCTGAATTTTTCCATTTTTGGAAAAACTAAAGAATCAATCCCTTTAACCCTTTCCGGCACACTGTGCCCGGTCTGGGATACCTAATTTTTATTGCGAACTTGCACTCGGCACCAATAAAATTTTAGTAAAATTTTGCTTTTATAATAAAAGCTTAAATTAACGATTTCAAAATATCTATAAAATTCGTTTTTGAATTCCGGTGTCAGTCGATAATTTCTCATTTTACTAACAGATTTTGCCCGTGCCGGAAAGGGTTAAACGTTAACACATAATAAGAATAAGGATAAAGTTTTTTGAAAGAGATACTAAACGAAACCCTCTGTGCGATCTTTGATCACATTTATACACTTGTTATGGAAATAGATATCAGTTACTTTTTTTTAAGTATAAAAAAGTTATAAAAATAAGGCTAGAAACTTTTTCTTTTTTTCCCTAAACTAATAACATTATGTATGTTCAGTACAGCCTCTAATAGAAAAACAATTATCTACGAACCGAGAAATCTGTGCTTATAGTAAGTTACAATAAGTTTTATTAAACGTTTATTTCAAATAGAATAAGACAGCAAATTTAATGTTTGCAGTTGATGTTGTTATAACAAACATGTCTTATGGAATTAAATAAACAGACATATAGTGATCGTTATCAGAATATTGAAAATACACCATTATAAGTAATTACTATGAGTCAATAATCTCCATATACACACATATAATACCAAACACATAATTTAAAATACAATGACAGCGTGGAAGTATGGAAATGAACTAAAGCCTAAACGAAACGCCTGAAGAAAATTCAGGGTGAGCAACATATTAAGTCATCAAGTAAATAAAGTTTTTATAATTACCGAAGCTTATTGAAAAGAATTTAACTTTTATGAAGGCAAATTTAATGTACATTGATATTTTCTCTCATAATTAAAAGTATTAAAAACATGAAATACAAGATTTCGTTCCATCTTAAATGGAATTTCTAAACGTATTTATGATATTTAGTTACACTCATCTTTAGGCATTCATCTGATAAAGTCTATGTTTAATTATTAAATTGATTCTGAAATACAGCCTGCAAAAGCAGTTGGCCTTGTTAAAAATAGCATAATTTAAATTTCTGCAAAGCTAGGAACGCCTTTTCAATTAGCCCAGAATAATTCAATGTAAAACAAAACTATAACCATATATTAAACTGTGGACCCTTTAACCTAAAGCATAGATAAGTATCTATGCGATTGATGTTTTTTGAAATCTGAAATAGATCCTTCTTTTGACCTATGCTAAAATGTAAATGTTCATTAAAAAGTCTTACTCAACTTTCGTTGAATCCCCCGATTCATTTTACTAAATTTTAATGTAACATTTACAGTTTTTTATATCATATATTTTCACATTCTATAAACCTGCCTATACTTAAAAAAATTAAAAAAAAAAATAACAATCTAATCGGAGTACATTTTGTGCCGTCGGATTTTTGTGTCAATAAATAAATATATAAATAAAAATGACAGATATATAAGTTCCAATTATAAAAAAAACCCTGTCGTGTCGGTGTGTGATTTCATAAAAAAAAACACCATCTTCGTGAAAAGGTATTTTTGTAAAATAGAGATTTTTTTTAATCTCGGAGTTAATTAAATTCGCTTGCATTTCGAAAAAGTCTCATAATTCTTTTCACAGATCAAACTTATCGACAAGTGGTTCGTACTAGGCATGGAACTATTAAGAAAGAGGAACTGACAAAACCTTAAAATAATGAAGTTTCAACTGTAACCGCTTTCACAGGATTTATTACCATCGCAGAAAGCTTCCCCCAGTAAAATTAAGTAAAAAATTTCTTTTTATTCAAAATCCATATTAATCCATATGGATTTTGAATAAAAATGTCCATCATAACCATATTTTTCAATAAAAATAATGACAAAAACTGACATTAAATTTTATTGGTGGGAATTTACTTCGATGGTAATAGTTCCATTGTCATAACCAAGATAACCTACTGTCTGTGTAAGTAAAAAAAATTATAATATTGGGTCAAACAGTCACCAGTAAAAAAAAATAGTAGTTTTTTTTACCGGATTTGTATGAGAAAACTTCGTTCAATTAGGCGCTTAAATTAGTCGAAATTTTCTAGTCAAATTTACTGGTAGGAGAAACAATTGATCGAATTAAAAGAAATACCCGTCATCTTGTGAGCAGTTTCTTTACTCGTAACTGCTAGACCATATACTATATGTCTTGTCCCCTTTATTCATAACTCCATTGTACTAGGATGTCTTGATACGAAAGCAATATTTGGGATAAAATATTTAATTGGTTGGAAACGACTCTGGACAAAAGTGAATAGAAAAGCACATTGAAGAGTTGTTTTCAAAAACAAGAATGTAACATTTCCTAAAACAATATTTTTTTTTCAGTAATGGACGTATCTCATAAATGAATGTTATTTTTATTCCTTTATAAAAATTTAAAATTTTCTGAATATATACATGAAAGAAAATTAACTGTAATATATTTCAAACAACAATAGTATGATTCTTACATATGACTTCATAAAATTCTTATGAATAAAAAATAATGGGAGAAATTGTCCCATTATATGAATACTTATTGTAAAGGATGTACAGCCGACTCTCGTTAATTCGAAATCGGATAATTCGAATCTTCGCTTAATTCGAACTAAACATGAAGTCCCGAAATTTTCAATGGCAGAATAACGTTAAAAATTTTCATTAATTCGAACTCATTTTCTCTCGAATTCGTTTAATTCGAACTAACGAAAATTCCGATTTTTCATTTTTCACTTCTTTCTCGTGGATTTCAGATCATTTAAATAACTTTCTTACTTTGATTTTTGTGAAAATTGTTCCGAACAAGTATACATACAATCCAATGCATTTGATATCCACTTTCTTAGTGCCCCGTCTTTCCATCAGTGACGCTTTTAAATTTTCTTCCATTGTGTCTGTGTCTAATCTTTTAATTGGTTTATGTATTTATACATTCTAATTTAATATTAAGTCATTCTAATGATAACAGACGAAATAAATTTAAAAAACTCTATAATATTAATTCTTTTGCAATAGTACCCTATTAAGCATGTTTTTATTTCAGATTTCCCATAATTCGAACTTCGTATAATTCGAACATTTCTTGTGGTCCCGAAGAGTTCGAATTAACGAGAGCCGACTGTATCACTAAAAGTAACAAACTTATGAGTTTTGAATTTATCGAACTTTTAAAGTGTTTTTTTTTTTATTATTTTAAAGGTTTTAGGTGATAATCACTGCTTATTTCTAGAAAGCAAAAACAGTTAAGCTTGCACAAATATATTTATTAACATTAATCAATTACAAATTACTTCAAATTACACTCTGTGAAATTATGTTCAAATAATAATCTTCTATTGTCGAACGAAGGTCCTGGACTTAACGATATTATTTCTTCTTTACTGGTCGTTAAAACTATATTTGAAGACCACACAAACTTTTCTTCAACATTCTTAAGAAACTTCACTGATTCATTGACACTTGGCGAATCAAAAACCCCATTTTATTAATTTATACAACTTTCATTTTTATCTCTTCGGTTTATTTCAAAATGGAATTTCCCTACAACCAAGACAACCTCCTATCAGTGTTAGTGAAAAGATTATAATACCTGGGCAAACTGATACCAATAGAAATAAATGTAATTTTTTTTAAATGTTTGTGAAAGAAATTTCCCATCAATAAGGCACTGAAATAAGACGACATTTTCTATTTATGTTTACTAGTTGAAGTTTTCATATGCGGCGATTGGAAACTTTTGATCCGATGAAAAAAATAGCAGCTATCTTATGACAACTTCCTCTGTTACTTTACTAATTGATAGACAATTCAGTATATTGTCTCCTCTTTTTAGGTGCGTTCGTAATTATGTAGATACGTAGCACCTATTGTTGTCGCTCAGTCCGACCGTCTGTCCGTCTGTCCGTCTAATGTCCGTCTGTCTGTCCGTCCGCATGTAACAACACAAAAACTACCCAACCGAATCGTTTGAAATTTAAAATACATAAACATAACATAATTTTGTCGAGTCATTTCAAATTTTATGAAAATCGGGTCGATAGATCAGTTACAGGGACAACCAAAAGGATTCCGAGACATTACGGTCAATGGGGAAAAAAGTTTCAAATGCATTTTAATCTTTGAAATTTAAAACATATAATTATTGCGTAATTTCGTCGAGTCATTTCAAATGTTATGAAAGTCGGATGCATAGATCATTTACAGGGACAATCAAAAGTATTCCATTACATTACGGTCAATGGGAAAAAAGTTTCGAATGTATTTTAATGATGTTACACTCATTCGAACATAATAGAATTGGCATGAATCTATAAAATATGTACTAAAATATGCATTCCGTACAATCTGTGATGCAAATAATTTTTATTATTAAATTACAGGGCCACACAAAAGTATTCCACTACATAATGCTATACGGGGAAACATTGTTTGGGGCGTGTTTTAATTATATTCAACTATTTCACATTTTATGAATGAGATATACGTTGCTGAGGTGTAATAAAAATTACTTCCTGCATATTTACAGAAACACAAAGATTTCGACTACTATACTGTATCCGAAGTACGCTCTACTATATCAGCAAGATCTGAATATTTTTAAAACTTCGTTATCGGACGAACGCACCTCATTTGCTACGTTCACGTGCAATTTCCAACTTGTTTATTCATAACTCCATTCTATTAACAAACAACTGACGTTCATCAATAAAGAAAAATATAGGTTATAACGTACTGCGGACGAGCAACAGGTATGCGTGCCACTTAAAGTGCTCAAAATCTTCATTTTTCTCACCGGTTATTTTTATTGTAAAGATTAGCTTAATTAATGCGAGCATTTTTGCGATTCAATTAGAGAGCATTTTCTGTTTTGAAAAATTGGTGGTTAAAGATTAAAAATTAAGCAAAGGACTTTCCTCGCGAAGGGGTTTAGAAATATCATGATCGAGATTAACCCCTTAGGAACGAGCTACCCCTATACGTGCCGCATGAAGCGCTCAAAATCCTTGTTTATCCCCAACAGTAAAATTTACTGTAAAATTTATCTTATATAATCAAAGCATTTTCTTTATTCTATGATGCACGAATTTCTGTTTTAAAAAAAATGATTACAAAAGATTAACCTCTTTAGACCAGAGGGTTTATTGATCTACTTTTATTAAATTCAGCTGTGGATTTACATTAATTAATTGATAACTAAGAAAGATTGAACAACGAAATAATTAGAATTTATTTTTTGTACATAATTTTTTTGATAAATGGGGACTTGTAAAACACGCATTTTAACAATTTCTTAGGTTATTTTAAATTAAATTTTACGTTTCTGCATTGTAAAAACATAGAAAAAAGATCAAACACATATATATTTAATAATTTGTATTACTAATGGAGTCTACAAATGTTATCTTAACACACAGTAATTTTTTTTTCTTTTTGTACATTTCGTGCATTTCTGCTGCAAGCCATTTTTGTATATCACGTAATTCACTGAAAAAGCACTACGAGAGACAAATTGCTATTTTCTTTATTTCTGCTATCTCTTAGGCTCCATTCACACTAATTTCTCTTTTTATAATAGTATTTATATATGTGAAAACAAAATTATAAAGATGTGTATCCTATAGGATACACCAGGTCTGAAGAAGTTAAACAATTCGTAAAAGCTTTCATCGTAAAGGGGTTAACTCGCTTTTACTCCTGTTAAGAGCATACACTAGTCACGCGGTAAAAGCCGAACGCTAATAAGTCTATGGGCGCAATCTTTTCAAATATCTCTCTGAAATTTTAATATTTTTGCATGATTTTTTTACATAAGATAGCTGAGGACGATCCACAACCGGCCTAGGTTTTACTTTTTCAGTTTTGGTTTCAGATTTTCTTTAAAAAATTACTTTAACTTTCGAAACCGGTTTAAACCGGTTCTGAAACTGAAACTATCGTAATATAAAAAATATATAACCAAAATCAAAAAAGTAAAAACTAGGCCGGTTGTGGATCGTCCTTAGCTATCTTGTGCAAAAAAATCATGTAAAACTATTAAAATTTGAGCGAGATATTTGAAAAGAACGCTCCCATAGACTTTACACTATCATCCGGGTCTTTTTGAGTACTTTTTCTGTGACTATTGTGGGGCCTTATGGGTGTATTTCGATTCAAACTGCTTATTTTTCCGATTTATTTTTGAATTTATTTTTGCTCTCAAATACACCAAACTTTCAAAATCTCTTATTTGGAAAGTACACAAGTTGCCGTGATTGTCGATTCTTTGATAAATGCAGAAAATATTACAATAAAAGCAATCAAAAACGGCATTTCGAGCCGATTTTTCACAAGCGGGAGGTCTGGGGACGAAAAAATAGGGCATACTGATAAAGTAATTGTTTATAACTCAAATTGTAATGAATTGAGCGTAAAAAGACATCACACGGCACCTCATACGTTCCGTCAAGAATCCCCTCAGCAAGTTTCATGTTTCTACTTTTAAAATTGTGTCTCAAATTGTATCGGAAAATTTCGAGCTGTTGAACGTGTAAAAGCGTTTTTTCGAATACACCCTTAATGGTCTGAAGTAGAAATTTAAGATGAAATTCAATGTTGGTATTGCATTGAATTGATGATACTGAAGTACTAGCATATGTGACTATTTTTTGAATTATTCAAAAGTATTATAAGATAGAAGAAAATTTTGATATTGGAACACCCAACTATTTTGACTTCACATGCTAAAATTCCCAATTCGGTAAAGTAAAAATCGGCAAGAGAAGGAAGTAAATTGTTTAAATAGATTCGAAAAGAAAAGTTATATATAACTAAAAAATATAAAAACATTCAAGTACTTTCATTTCTCCCAAAAATTCCCCTAAAAAATGAAAAAAGAAGGAAGAGTGTCGATCTATCTGTATGAATAAATATATTTTGTGATATCCAAGCGTATAAAAATAATCGCGATTCTATTATTATATATTGATAATATAGTAAAAACATAATAAACGATAGATCAAGAATTAGATAAAAATGTCCTGAGAAAAAGAAATGACATGTTTATTTCTGTCTCTTACATATATATATATATATATATATATATATATATATATATATATATATATAACCATTATATATTTGTTCGATTTATACGAAATTGTGTATTTGTTTTTTCAAGAAATAAAAAGTTAGTGATTTAAACAGAATTGATGAGTTAAAGAATGTAAAAAAAACTCTCTCTCTTTATATACATATATACATGAATCTATTATATATGCAAAAATTTTATTTTAAAAAAATTCTTAAAAAGCCCAAGATTTTAGTGTGATTGAAAGCCTATATCTACAGAATTATTTTTATGAATTATATCGCGCAAATGCATGTGGGTGGTCTTCACCATTATGTAATTGTCTATAGATATATTTATCGATATCACAATATCATAATGGAAAGATCTAGGATTAGGTGAAAAGATATTCGGAGATTGACGTAGACAAAAATACAGTTTTTAAATTATTAACCTCTGTATATCAAAATTAGCATATGCTCAGTGTTTCCTACTGCTTCCTTTCGAGAAAAATACATGAATTTTTGTATAAAAAATGCCTTTACTTTTTATATTTATAAACGTGTCTTTCATAGGATAGGACATCAGGAAATAGACATTTCTATCAGCTATTTTTATCAAAAGGAATATAAAATCAAAATATCAAAAAAAAAAAAAAAACTTTCAAATAATGCTTATTTTTCATGTCTTTTTACAGAATTTTTAATCTTTTATAAACGGTTAAGGGAGATCCGTAAGAAAAAACCCAAAAATTTTATGATTGATTTTAAAGTAATGAATTTTGGTGTACTATTTAAGAATTTTCTTGTAAGGAATAATTATAAAAAAAACTCACTTTTTATTAAAAACAATATTTTTTATGGGGATTTTTATGAATTTTTTTTTTGTCGAAAAATACACTTTTAAAAATTACTACTTCTCATTCAATTTTCAATTTTTTGGTATTACTAAAATTTCTTAAATAGTGTTATAGTATATAGAAAAGAACTAAGGAGAGATATTTTTAATTTTCTATTTTAATCGGCTAAAAAAAAAATAAATAAAAATACGCATGGTAAATTTCCTTAAATTCGTTATAATTTTCATGTTTACCAATTTATGTAAAATTTTCAGTTAAATAAAAATCGTTAAAAAAAATATAAATAGTTAAAAAAAAATCCCTCTTCTTACTTTTGTTGCAAATTTCTTTAAGATTCTGAAAACATAAACACTTTGTTTCTAAATCATTTTACCACTGAGCCTTAGTACTTTGAACTTAGGCAAAATATGAAAAAAGTCATTTTCAGGTAAACACGTTTTAAATGGCCGCTAGTCCTTTAAACTCTATAGTGAGTACAATTTAAAAAGCTCATTTTCTACCTGTTCCAAGTGTCCCCGAGTTCTGAAATTTTGCATGGATATTCGCAAATATGTATTTTATCGTTTTCTGAGAAAAAAATTTGAAATTTGTTGATTTTTGGCCGAAAATGGGGTTCGGGTCTCCCTTAAACAAAATAGAAATTTTGCCTAATTGAATTTAAAATGCTCAATTTAAACAAGGCAGAACTTACTAATGAGAGTAATAAATCATGATTGAATTTAAAATGCTCAAATTAAACAAGGCAGAACTTACTAATGAGAGTAATAAATCATGATTGGCAAAAAACACGTTGCCTGTGTAACGCGCTGGCAAATCAGGGCAGCAGTTAATTAAACATTTTTACTCTTAGTTTGCGAAATTTTAAAGGTGATTTCGTGTTTACAATATTTCCAAAAGTTTATTATTATTTTCTCACAATACTTACACTTAATATTAGTTTAAATAATTTAAAAAAAAACATCTTGAAACATCACCTTTAAATCGATCACTTTAAACTCTACTGTTCCAGAGTAACAGAAAAACTATTCGTTACACAACTGTCACATAAAGAAATTCACGAATAACATAACAATCTACCTATCAGATAACATTCACGAAAAACTAAAGCTATGACATTAAACACCTTTGGCAGGCTGGATGAACATAACGGTCATTTCAACTTATGGCATGGAATAAAGGAGGATCTTTTTTTCTTAATATCGATTTTGGATGTTTTGGATAATTCATGTTGGTGATGGGATGTTTATTTAAAAATCATATAAATTATAATAAAATACTTTTCTGACGACGAGAAGAATATTTTCACATAGCTTAAAATTTTTAACTCCCACTAGCCCTTTTTAGGTGTCTTCGTAATTATGTAAATACGTAGCACCTGTCGTCGTCGTTGAATCCGCTTGTCCTTCTGTCCATCTGTCCGCATATAACAGAGAAAACATTACCCAACCGAATCGTTTGAAATTTAAAATATACTAGCAAAAGCCATGCTTTGTTTGCATTCGCGAAGCATTATTTTATAAAACAGATATTTGAAAGTAACAATATTTTTCGATATTATTTTTGCACCTTTATTAAACAAAAACTTTATTTTATGTTTTGGCGCATTTTACTTTTTTATTTATGATATAAGATTGGCATAATAAAATATTTTCGAAGCAAACTTTTACAAAATATTTGTAAATTTTGAACTAAAAGCTCTTTTAAAGATGTTTTTACAGTTTCCAGTAGCCACTGGTGTTTTTTAAAGTTATTTGAAATATGCATGTTTCCAATCTTTGTAATTAACATCAGATAATCTTTGATAGCTATTTTAGAATAATATATTTGAAGAGAGCTTGAAGAAAGTTACTTCTTCAAAATCCTATTTTCTGGAAAAACATTTAAAATCTGCTTTCGTTGATACTATGAATTTTTAACTTTAAAACATTTTATTCTAATTTCTTCGTTTTTAAACATGTTAGCGTATGAGAATTTTTGATATTGTAGAATTTTTCGTAAGGAAAATTTCTATTGAATGCTTAATTTTGAAGGATTTTCACTCTCGACAACGTTACGTACGTTTTTAAGCCAACTGGTGTCTATATATCTTCAATATCTACAACTGCTTCATCTAATGTTAAACCTTGGGATTTATGAATTATAACAGCAAAAGCTAACTGCAGAAGAAATTCTTTCCTTGAGCAATTTATGCTTCCATTTTTCCAGAATTTAATTATTGGGGAAATCGGCACGCACCAATTCTTATAAGTTAAATTACTGCAGTATTCAAATTTATCCATGATTATTCGCGATATCTGGTCTGGTGGCTTGCGATTTTCTTTAATACGTGCAACAAAGTCTAAAGTCCCGTTCACTAAACCTTTTTCGGCCCACAAATAAGAACGTAACATTACTTTAAATCCAAATGATAAAGTAAGAAATGGTTAAAGTCTATTTGTCGTTTCTGAATCGGCCAACTTTTCTTTAGTACATTTATAAAGAGCTTGAATCGAGGCAACATCTTCACGCAGTTCTTTTAATTTTTCATTTATATATTTGTTTATATTTTTATTCACAATTCTTTTGTTGCCACTTTACAAAAAAAAAAAAAAAAAAAAAATCCATTATACAATTCTTTTAAAATGTTTAAGTGTCATCTGTGCAAACGATTTTGCAGAATAATGAAAAAATGTTTTATTTATTAAATTAATCATGATTCTATCTATAATTACTTACCCCATGATTTATATTTTTTTTCCTGAAAATATACGCGTTTCATTTTTTATTTATTTGCTAAAATGCATCCGTATTGGAAATACATGTAAAATAAATTAATTAAAATAATAATTTTTTTTAACGTTTTACTGTAAAAAAATTATATTGTGCAAATCTACAGATCATAATTTATTTTTGTGTTTAATTTGAAGTTAAAATATTGAATAGTTTTTTTGTAAAGTGTACGACAAAATGTAATTTGAGTGGCCTAGTAGAGGATTCGCTTCGCTCATCCTAATAATTACTGCATAATTTTGTCGAGTCATTTCGAATTTTATGAAAATTGGTTGTATAGAGTTTAATTACAGGGGCAATCAAAAGTATTACGTTTCATTACGGCCAATGGGAAAAAATAGTTTCAGGTGCATTTTAATAATGTTACACTATTTCGAACATAATAAAATTACTATGCATTTATGAAGTACATACTAAAACATACATTTTGTACAATGAGTGGTATAAAAAATATTTATTAATAATTTACCGGTCACACAAATTACATACATACCATTTCATAATGGTATAGGGGGAAACATTGTTTCAAATGCGCTTTAATTATATTAAAATATTTTTCATTTTAAGAAATTGATAAACATTGCTGAGGTTTACTACAAGTTACTTTCTGTATAATAGAAATCAGATGGTATTTACAGAGACGCACATAAGATTTCTTCTTCTACATATTGTATCCGAAGTACTGTATATTACTATACCAAGATTTGAGTATTTTTAAAACTTCGTTATCGTACGAACATTTGTAAGCTTGATGTGCAATTTTCGACTTCTTTGAATACCACTATATCTGCTCAATTTTTTTTCTTCTAATTCATTTCCAAGAACAATTACCGTCTGGATAAGCTTCTATAAAATTTGTAATAAAAAATATAAAGAAGAAAATTTAATCTTTAAAAAACCGGACCAAGTGGGAGACCTACACATATGAATGACAAGGAAGAAAATTTGTGTAATATATATACTTTGATTAGAAATATCCTTAAAAATTTGATTTCCTTTAAAATGTCTATGAAATACCGATGTTTTGAATGCTGAATATCGATAATCGATCTAAAAATTTAACAGCGATATTAAAAAATGTTTCTTTCTGTACCCACATTTTCGACATACTATCACTTCAATCTACAATGTGCTCTTATGTACTTATGATTTGATGCATATAATACGTTTCAGTTTTATTTTAAACGTTTTCTTAGAACGGAAAATACATTTAAACGCAAATCAGTTACGTTTTAAATCCAGACCCTTTAACCTGTGATACCAATAACCATCTCTGTGGTTACGACTTCCTTATCGTGTTTTGCCGAATAATTTCTTTCTTCGATTTCTCAGAACGTGGTGTTTCCTTTGGAGCAAACAAAAAATAAAACATTTCAATGTATAGGCAACAAAAATGTGGTACATTACTTTCAAGCTCGACAACAAGGCGCCTGGAATCGACATGAAAGAAGGGTGTAAACTATGACAGCTGTCATAACAAGACAAAGAACTTTTGGGTCGTAACAAAATGGTCGAAGAGTAACTGTGACTGTAATCCGAAAGCTTATGTCACATGCGGGATTAAAAGAATTTTTTAAAGCGTCAAATGATTAATTATATTGGTATGCTAATATGACATGAATCATTAACCAATGTTTTTTGTTGCAAGAATTCAATTTTCGAAATTCAAAGTTCATTCTTGTTGATTATTTTTAACTGCAAAATTGACTTTGTATGATATTTACAATAATAAATTTTGATTAAATAATTGTCCAAAACTAATAATGAATCGATCAAAAGCTGAAGATTACAAATGAGTATTTTAAAATAAACCAGAGAAATAATTATTTAATTAATTCTCAATTTGTAAATTTTTAAAATATATTGAAATTTTATTGTTAAAAAAGCAAACGCATTTAAAATTAAATTAGGAACACTCAATTTGCGATTGGATTATGCTATTAAAATAAACTCTTCATAATAAAAAAAAATAAAATAAAATAAAAAAGAAGTTACTATTTTCTATGTTAAAAATCTTATTTTTTCTCTTCAATCCCACTTTTATAACACTCACAGGATTAAAAGCATTTTTTAAAGTGTGAAATGATTAATTATATTGATATGCTAATATGACATGAATCATTAACCAATTTTGTTTGTTGCGAGAATTCAATTTTCGAAATTCAAAATTCATTCTTGTTGATTAGTTTTAACTGCAAAATTGACTTTGTATGATATTTACAATAATAAATTTTGATAAAATAATTGTCCAAAACTAATGATGAATCTATCAAAAGCTGACGATTACAAATGAGTATTTTAAAATAAACCAGAGAAATAATTATTTAATTAATTCTCAATTTGTCAATTTTTAAAACATATTGAAATTTCATTGTTAAAAAAGCAAACGCATTTAAAATTAAATTAGGAACACTCAATTTGCGATTAGATTATGCTATTAAAATAAACTCTTCATAATAAAAACAAGTTGGAAATTGCACGTGAACGTAGCAAATGAGGAGCGTTCGTACGATAACGAAGTTTTAAAAATATTCAGATCTTGCTGATATAGTAGAGCGTACTTCGGATATAGTATAGTAGTCGAAATCTTTGCGTTTCTGTAAATATGCAGGAAGTAATTTTTATTACACCTCAGCAACGTATATCTTATTCATAAAATGTGAAATAGTTGAATATAATTAAAACACGCCCCAAGCAATGTTTCCCCGTGTAGCATTATGTAGTGGAATACTTTTGTGTGACCCTGTTATTTAATAATAAAAATTATTTGTATCACAGATTGTACAGAATGCATATTTTAGTATATATTTCATAGATTCATGCCAATTCTATTATGTTCGAATGAATGTAACATCATAAAAATGCATTTGAAACTTTTTTCCCATTGACCGTAATGTAATGGAATACCTTTCATTCTCCCTGTAAATGATCTATGCATCCGACTTTCATAACATTTGAAATGACTCGATAAAATTACGTAATAATTATATGTTTTAAATTTCAAACGATTCAAATGCATTTGAAATTTTTTCCCAATTGACCGTAATGTAACGGAATCCTTTTGATTGTCCCTGTAATTGATCTACCGATCCAATTTTCATAAAATTTGAAAGGACTCGACAAAATTATGTTATAATTATGTATTTTAAATTTCAAACTATTCGGTTGGGTAGTTTTTGCGTTGTTATATGCGGACGGACGGACGAACAGACGGACGGACTGAGCGACAACAATAGGTGCTACGTATTTACATAATTACGCATGCACCTAAAAATAAAAAAGAAGTTACTATTTTCTATGTTAAAAATCTTATTTTTTCTCTTCAATCCCACTTTTATAACCCTCACAGGATTAAAAGCATTTTTAACCCATTAGTGCCTGGCATCCCTTTTTAGGGACGCTTCAAAAGGTGCATTCAGCACTGTTTTTGACACCGGTAAAAAAGAAAAGCAATAATTATTTTATTTAAATGATGCATTTTCGTGATTAATCAACTAAACTTAAATCTTCTAAAAATAGTGGTGCCAACCAAATAAAATTTACGCAAAAGATGCTGAACACGAATGTGTTAAAGTGTGAAATGATTAATTTTATTGATATGCTAATATGACATGAATCATTAACCAATTTTGTTTGTTGCGAGAATTCAATTTTCGAAATTCAAAATTCATTTTTGTTGATTAGTTTTAACTGCAAAATTGATTTTGTAGGATATTGACAATGATAAATTTTGATTAAATAATTATAAGTCTGAAACTGATGATGAATCGATCAAAAGCTGACGATTACAAATTAGTAATGTGAAAATATCGAGAAAAATAATTATTTAATTAATTTTGAATTAGTCGTTTTTAAAACATATTGCAATTTGATTGTTAAAAAAGCAAATGCATTTAAAATTAAATTGATTATTAAAATAGAAACACTCAATTTGCGATTGGATTATGCTATTAAAATAAACTGTTCGTAATTAAAAAATAAAATAGAAAAGAAGTTACTGTTATCAGGATTCGCACAGTTTTACCATTAAGCTTTAACAGTATTTTCAAAGTATCTCATTGCAGAAAAATATTGTGAAATCTGAAAATAAACGTGGTGATTCAAAATCTTGTTTCATAAAAATTAAGTATTACTTTTCTTATCATTAATAGTGGTGCCAGAGTCATAAAAAATATAAGGAGTGAGCGAACCTTGATAAGTTATGCACGTTAAAAATATATTTTTTCTCTTCAATCGTACTTTTATAGCACTCACAGGATTAAAAAAAATTTTAAAGCGTGAAATGATTAATTATATTGATATGCTAAGATGACATGAATCATACACCAACTTTGTTTTTTGCGAGAATTCGATTTTCGAAATTCAAAATTCATTCTTGTTGATTAGTTTTAACTGCAAAATTCACTTTATAGGTATTGACAAGAATAAATTTTGATTAAATAATCGTAAGTCAGAAACTAATGATGAATCGATCGAAAGCTGACGATTACAAATGAGTAATGTGAAAATAAAAGAGTAAAATAATTATTCAAATAATTTTGAATTAGTCCGTTTTTAATACATTTTGAAATTTGATTATTAAAAAAAGCAAACGCACTTAACAGACCAGAAGTTTTATGAAAAGAGAATGAAGAAGTTTTATGTTTAAAGACCAGAAGTTTTATGAAAAATATTTAACACCAGATTTTTTATTTCAAACTTTTCAAATTACTTAATTAACCTTTTTTTTGTTTCTTTTAACATATTTTAAAAAGAAATTTATGGTTTGAACCGAAATATAATCACTTAGTAGGGGCCAATTTGGCCCTTTGCCGTCATTCTAGTGTTAAAATGAAATTAAATATTGAAATAGGAACACTCAAATTTGGATTAGATTATGCTATTAAAATAAACTCTTCATAATAAGAAAAAATAAAAAATAAGTTACTGTTTCGTATGTTAAAAATCTATTTTTTCTCTTCAATCCTACTTCTATAACACTTACATGATTTAAAGAATTTTTTAAAGCGTGAAATGATTAATTATATTGACATGCTAACAGGACACGAATCATTAACCAATGTTTTTTGTAGCGAGAATTCAAATTTCGAAATTTATTTTTGTTGATTAGTTTTAACTGCAAAATTCACTTTGTATGTTATCGACATTAATAAATTTTGATAAAATAATTATAGGTCCAAAACTAATAATGAATCGATCAAAAATTGACGATTACAAATGAGGAAGGTGAAAACAAATGAGAAATTTTTTTTTTTTTAATTAATGCTGAATTAGTCCGTTTTTAAAACATTTTGTAACTTGATTGTTAAAAAAAGCAAACGCATTTAAAATGAAATTATTAATTATTGAAATAAAAATACTCAGTTTGCGATTGGATTACGCCAGCGGTTCCCAAACTTTATTGGTACTCGACCCATATTTAAGCAAAACATTTTTTCGCGACCCACCTAATATAATGTTGTACATCAGTATGGAAATTATTGTATGACCTCTGTATAAGCTATCGGTTATCCTATCCTATGAAAAAGGCAAAATTTCATACGAAGGATTCACTATCAATAAAAACAACAATTCGTAATTAGAATGTGCGTGAGCGGAATAATAATTAACACTACACACAAACTACAGAGATAATTAAAAATACTTAATTCCTTTCAAAACATAACTTTATAATCAGTGCGTTATCTGACAATGGTTTTTACCGATGAGGGCATCTATATATGAGGGTTAAAACTAGTTAATTTCAACCTTAATTCACTTTCGACTTACAGTTTTTTCTGTACTTGTTTCTCAAAAACAGCCGTACAAAACGCATGTTCACATGAGTATGTTGTGTTGAACTCTATCAAGGAATTCAAAGCTCATTTAAATGTCTCTGGGTATTCTGATTGTACATTTCTTCTTGTGGAAATTAAGGAATTTCGCTCGAAATATTATTTGCTATTGAAATTGTTATATATTTAAAACAGATGAAATACAAAATATTTTTTGCCAAACAAAAATCGATTGTTTCCGCGACCCATTGAAATATTCGCCGCGACCCACCAGTGGTCCAGTGGACCCATAGTTTGGGAATCGCTGGATTACGCCATTAAAATAAACTCTTCATCATAATAAAATAAAAAAAATAAGAAATAAGTTACATTTTGCATGTTACAAACTTACATTTTTTCTCAATCCTACTTTTATAACACTCGCAAATAAATGTATTAACCCATTCGTGTCCAGCATCTTCTGCGTAAATTTTAAATGGTTGGCACCACTATTTTTAGAAGATTTAAGTTTAGTTCATTAATCACGAAAATACATCATTTGAATAAAATAATTATTGCTTTTCTTTTTTACCGGTGTCAAAAACAGTGCTGAATGCACCTTTTGAAGCGTCCCTAAAAAGGGGCGCTAGGCACTAATGGGTTAAAGATACAGAATCTTCAATTTACTGTAAACAAGATATTTCTAAGATGAATTTAAAACGACTTCAATGTGCATTGTGCAATAGTTCTCCAATGAATTTTAAAAATACCATCAGGAGCAAAAAACTGACCTCCGTCTTCTTCAAAACACATTTATTTGTGCTTTATAACAGTATGTACTTGTTAATCTTCGAAGTATGATAGCTTTTTGATATTTAATCATTATATGTTAAATCACACTAAATAATTTCAAAGACATATATTTTTTGAAGTTTTTATGTTTTTCATATCTAGTACTTCTTTTTTTTGTGGTCAAATTCCAAAATTTATTTAATTCACACACTAAGAAAGTTCGATTTGGAAAAAAATCTGTAAAATCTGGCAACAATCCTATTGATATACTGTATATATTCGTCTAATTAAATAGCTAATTATTAAAGATTAAGGTTTGGTCGAAAATGCTCGGGACTCTAGCGGATTTGTGTAATATTTATTTATTTATTTATGCATTAAAATCTGCAAATTGGTTTCGGTGTCTTAAAGCCTTTTAATCGTTTTTACACCCAAGTTTAGTAAAATAGCATAAATTATGTGAATGCTTTCATGTTTTAATTAACATTTTACGTTTAATTTGACGTTTCTTTTTATATAGATTTTTATTTCCGATTTTTATTCAAGGTTTGGCCGATAATGCTCGGGACTCTAGCGGATTTTTATAATATTTATTTATTTATGTATGTATTAAAATCTGTAAATTGGTTTTAATGTCTTAAAGCATTTTAATCGTTTTTACACATATTTTAGTAATATACCATGAATCATGTGAATGTTTTGATGTTTTTAATTAACATTTTGCGGTTAATTTGACGTTCCTTTTTATATAGATTTTTATTTCCGATATCCGTCTTTTTGAAAAATAGTCCTTGACTTTAATATTGCACAAAATTATGATGTCGTTATCATGTCTTTTTGCACTTAAAACCTGCCAGACATTCGTTAATGCATAAAGCGTTTATTGTATACGAAATTCATTATCACTGCGAGAGTCGCATCATTATCTCACCAAGGTATATCCTGTATAGAAAAAAAATCACTTAACCCGGGAGGACGCGCGCAGGGCCTAAAAGACCCGGAGTGCGCATGGTTTTTACAGTTGCAACCACTAATTTTTTTAAAGTAATCTTCAACTTATTTTATCGCAAAATTTGAAGGAATTGTATCCGTATAAATAAACCGACTGTTTTAATTTGATTTTATTGGTGACAAAGTTAAAACCATTCATATCTTCGATATGCGCGCGTTCTCTCGGGTTAACTGGGATGTTTACTCAGGGAACGAGAATTAAAGTTAAAAAAGATTCCTTTAATGATAATATTTTATAATATTGATCCTTTATATTTATTAAATTTTAGACTCAAAACAAGAATCAAAACTTCAAACTCAAAATCTCGAACCTTGATTAAAAAAGATCATGTTATTTTTAAAAATTGAAAAAAGACATGCTAATTTAAAAATTAACCCCTTGCATAGCTGCCAACGTGTAAAGATTTTTCCCACCACTAAAATTTAACAGAAACTTTTGTATTATTCATCACTAGAAAAAAGGTTAAATTTCGACGATTGTTTATGATAAAATTTTCTGTTAAATTTTAGTGGTGAGGAAAATCCATACAAGTTGAGAGCTCTTCTCCTTGGGGACGAATGACACGTATACATGCACGCGTGCAGTAAAAAAGGCGTAAGAGTCCTTGTTTATCGCCACAAGTAAATTATACTGAAAAATTTGCCTTATTTAATCGGAGCATTTTTTCATTCGATAAGGTACAAATTTCTATTTTTAAAAACCGGTTAAAAACATTAAAAATTTCGTCAAAGACTCCCCTCGCAAAGGGGTTAAATAACTTGCTTAAAGATATCGATAGAAGAACAAAGTCATTGGAACACTCATTTTCGAAGACGTCAAAATCTGATATAGAAATTTCAACATTTGCTACAAATGTTGACGACAGGTGAGCTCTTAAGCTGTAGTCGCAGGAGGATTCCTAAATTGAATGCTCTGAAGCACAGAGTGATCAATCTTCTTACAAATCAGGTGTTAAAACAAAATGCGAAATGACGTTTATTCATTTAAGGAAGTGTATGATATAATGTATTTCGTGCTGCAACGTGCTTCTCCAGCACTAGAGCATCATCGGTTAATTTCAACCCAAAGAAATTAGGTGCAATTGTCAATATCATTTTAAAATTGCAAAAGTTCTTGATGAAGAAATAATATGCCAGATTTTCTACAAATTGCAGCAGACAGACAATGCGCTGATGAATTAGTGGAAAATGTTAGTCCCATATAAGGCAGCAATTGCTTTTGAAAACATCGCGAGAGTCTGCAATTATTTCCTCATATGCGGCAGTGATTTTTGTTATTATGCGAGAAAAATGTTCTCATATAGTAAACAATGCTGGTTAGTGTAAAAACGTCAAAAGACATTCTGGGTCAATGCATTATAGCATCCAGATTATAAATAAATGTCGCGCCAATTTTTTTAAAGACGCAAAAAATTATATGTATTACATAAATTATTTATAAAACCAATTACATAAAAGGCGTACTTTATATAGTATAAAAAGTTATGCTAAATTTAAATTAAATTAAAATTATTTTAAATTAAAATTTAAAAATAATGCTAAATTTAAGTAGATGAATGAATTAAAAATGAATATTAATTATAGAATAGTAAAATTAAAAATCTGAAAAAAAAATTTAAATTATTAAAAAAAAGTTGACTGTGTAAATATTAACAGGGCTAGAAAAAATTCATTTCTAGTCTCTAGCATTACAAAATGTAATAACTAAAATACTTAAGAAATTCAATTTAGTTCACAAATTTTGTTTTTCTATTTATTATTTAATTTTGCTCAAATACAAACGATATTTGTAGCACAAAACATATTTCTGTAACTTAAAAAAATATCTGGAAATTTACGACTGATATGCAATCAAATGATAATTTTAAGTAATGATTTTTAACAATGTTTCATTGTAACTTCCATCAGAACCCACCAGCATGTCATGGTGAAGCGATTTAAAATTCTTGTTTAGCTTTACAACATAACTGTTAATGCATAGCAACGCAAGATTATTATTTTTGTAGCATATATTATTAAATTTTTTTGTTGACAGATCATTTTTTTTATTTTAATATCTTTGTAATAGTCAAATTAAAAGATGGCTATCTTTATCAAAATTGTGTTAAGAAATTAATTTTAGCAATGATTATACTACATTACAAAAGCAACTTATGAAATTGAAAAATAACTTATTTTGAATAAATGATATAATAAATAACCTAATCTAGTATTATATATCTGAATTTGCATGTTATCGTGCAGATGATACACAATAAGGCTAATAATTTACATTCTTACATCATTTGGATAAATTTGTTCTCCATTATACGTATATTTTTTCTAAAAATGAAAAAGAAAAAAAAATTATGAGGATTTGTTATGACCTTGCAGTGGTATTTTCCTATGACAGCACAAAAGAAAACCTCATTTAATAGAATACATCTGAAATTAGTTTGTCCTTCCAATTGAATCTTATGTTTAAAGGAGTTCTTTTTAATTCTTCAAGAAATCGCATTGAATTCTGCAGGACTTCCAAAGCAATTACTCTTATGATGTTTGCATGGGAAAAACCCAGTTCATCTTTGATAGTTTGTTTCCATGTTTTCTCTATTTTTTAGAGGTATCTCACATAAAATAAGGTGGTGTTCATTTTGAAATCACTACAGCTTTACCTGCTGAATTAAAAATTAGGCCAGTCTGTGCGGATTCATTGTTTATTGTAGTTTTTGCCTTGAATTTACTGCGGAGAAGTATATTTTATAGTTGCTTCAGTATAGCGTGCTGTTGATAAATTTTGTGAATAGCGAACTTTGTAAGAATTTGAGGAAGTGAATAAAACAATTGTCAGCTTTTAATTTTACGTTGCTGTTTTTTTTTTTTTAACAAGTAATATACATCCTGAATATTAAACAATATTTTAGAAACATTTATATAGATGAATAAAAAAACAAAACAGTAATTACAGCTGAGACTTATTGCTAAATATCTGAAAAGCTTGTGAAGTTTACATTTTTTTTCTTTTCAAATCATATAAACAGACCTAAGTAAAATAGTAAAAATATGAAAACATCAAGTCAATTCATTTGCTTAAGGTATCAGTACACCTTTAAAAAGTAATTTTCGATCAAAATATAGATCTTTTAAATCTATGCAATATTATTAAAATCGATTCTTTTATCAGTCAAAATCTGCTTAAATTTTGTTTGTGTCTTAATTACCATAATTTCGGGTGTATAAGCCGCAGCTCAAACAATTCTTTTTAGACCCAGAAATCTTATTTAGTGATTGAAGAGATATATTTACGGCGATCCGACTAGTTATATTTGTTTTTTAAAAATTTCTGGGTCGAAAAAGAATTGTTTGAGCTGCGGCTTATACACCCGAAATTACGGTATAATCAAAATTACAACTGTTTAAAGTTACAGCTATTAGAACTTTTGAATTGTGTTTAAAAGTTATTTTTAGCTTTTTTCTCAAAATGAAGTTCTCCAGATTTTTACTGTGCACAAACATAAAAAAAAAATTATGCATGAAATGTCATGAAATTTTCTGTACTTCTTTTACACATGTACTTTGAAGGAATAGACTACACTCATGGCAATACATTAATTAGCTTTATATTTACACTGTATAAATGTCAAACTTGAGACAAAATTTGCGAATTTCTTATTACATTAGTACTTTAATTTCAATATTATCTGAGATAGAGAAGCGATTTAGTCTAAATATTCAAGAAATTTATTCTGTTTTTTAAATTCAATTTACAAAAATGTCAATACATTGTTTTATTTTTGAATTATCACGTTTTGCGAAAAATCAATTTTTGACATTATTTCGATTATTTTTTTTTCTTAAAAAATGTTTCTGGGTATGTGCTGAAATTTTTATATTTTTTCAAAATTTTAAAGTGAATGCTATTATAAAAAATGGATAACAAGAGAAAATTAAAAAAAAAATCACATCCGAAGGTATTCGAATATCTTAATATTCCTAGTTTGTGCTCTTAACCCCTTGAGGGGCAACGGTATATATTATATACCACCTACGATTGATGAAGATTTACTCCAGAAAAATGTCATTAAATTTCCCTTTTCTAACTTTGGTGGAAAACAGTCCTAAAAATGCTTATCCTCTTTTTGATATAACTTTTTTACAAATTTCCGGTGAGAGTTCAGAATTACACGAACGCAATTGCTTGCCCCTCAAAGGGTTAAAGATAATTGCAGTCCAATAATTGAAATACTGAAGGCAGATGTAGATTATTTGGAGATTACGAAATATATAGTGTACTTTATCAGAAGTTTGAAAACAAATATCATTTTCAAGCCATTTGCAAACTTTTCATTTGAATTCCCTTTATTTCAGGGCTTTTCAAACTATGTGAATTCAACAAGACAGACCAGGGTTGCCAGCTTGGCCTTCACTTTTAGTCAGAAAATTCCGATTCAAGCCAGAAAATACAAAAGTATTTTCAGTTTTATTTAGTAGCAAACTGTTTTTCATTACTTACGATTAAAATTATTATTCTTAAATTTCTGGCATGAAGTGGAATTTTGGAATAAAAATGGAGGCCAAATTGGCAACCCTGAGGCAGATCAACATTTCATTGCGAACACACTGAGCGCAAATTGATGAAAATTAGAAGATTATGAGTCAAACAGTGCCTGATTACCAACGGGCCATATTCCCACCAGTATAAAGGTACAGAAAATTTTACCTTCTTCATTTATTTATTTGTTTTTATCTTTATCAATTTTTTTTTTTTTTAACAAATACGACAATCATATAAGGCGATCATTTTTGTAAAAATTTATTGGTGTAAATGTGTCCCGTTAGTAATCAGGCCCTCAAGTCAAATAAAATCATTTACTTCACGTTTGTGATTTTTTTTCCTACTACTGTACCATGGACTAATATCGAGAATTACGAAAGCGATGACAGACATCTCCATATTTAAGAAAAGATGGAAATTACTCAAATTATTTGCATAAACACGGTGTTACCTTTATTCGTCTCAAGGTATGCGAAAAATTATGAGTGCAGAACAGCAAACAAAACGTGTTTTTTAAAAGCTCTGGTAAAAATTGAAAAATCAGGCAAGTACCGTGAATAAACAACATGATAAACAAATGAGTAGAAGGGAGTATAGTCTAACTTAAAATTTAAATAACCCCAAAAATTTATTGGCATTAAATTCTTGAACAAATTTCTATATTTTACTTATTTAAATCAACCTCGTTTGCAGAATCTATTCTATGTTCAGTTTGATCTCTATGCAGCAATGCGTGAAATATTGATAAAAACTTTTTTGGAATATGAAACATTGGGATATAAGATTTTTCGGATATTCATATATATTTATTCGCGGAGGATTTGCTTATTATCTCTGTATTTTTGACAAAGAATGGCACACAGCGTCCTCATTTCGACCAAAGAAATCACGTCTGCATAAAGGTTTAAGCAATTATAATCCACTGTCAGTGCAGTACTACAGTGTCTAGAAGTATTTAGTGTAGAAAAAAACCCAGCCGAAACAGCATTAAAAAAAATGTTTCGCCAGGGGACGTTATGATCGAGTTCATTACCGCCATGGATAGAAATCCTTTTTTAGATATTTATGATGCAATTTAATATATGGGAAACTTATTTTTGAAAGATAAATCTTGAAAAACATAATTGAAAAATGTGTCTACACATTACGAATGAACGAAAATTATCTTAAATTCATTGCATTCTTTCCGAGCTATATTTTAACCCTTTATCTACCGACAGTACTTATAAGTACCATTAAAATTACTTATTTTAAAATTATTTTAATACTTCAATTGTAATACTGTTCAGAATGAGTTACAGATACATTACTTTATTTTGTTCCAAAAGCATTATTGGTTACACAAAACAAAAATATTTAAAAAAACAATTTAAAATAAAAGATTTGAGTGGGGTTATAAATATTGCACAAAATCCCTGTAAATTCAAATTTAGTCAATCCTTCTAAATCCTTTAATTCTCCAAAAATGTATTAAATGATTATGTAAATCTTTTAATTTCGTTTAAACAATTTACGTAAAATGCTTTCGAATGTAAAATTTTCATGAATTTATAATTCGGTAGATAAAAGGGTTAAATTCATTTCACATTCCCATATTTCTAGACACTGTAACTAACGCTTAACGTTAGTAACAGCGTTCGTTTGAAGCAATAAATTCGACAGCAGTGTTGCTTAAGAAAAAGTAATATTTTGCATGCATTCTAAAACAGCTGCATTCAGCCTGCGGCTCACGTACCTCATACAGTCCGGCAATCTTCTGTATGCGGCCCAAGATACATAATCAAAAATTCATATTTACAAAATTAATTAAAATGTGTGAAAAATAATGACTTTCCTTGTTGTTTTATATGTTTTTAAATGTGATGGCGAAATCTATTCTGTTATTTATAAATAATTTACAATTATCTTAAGACATCTCAAACGCTGTTTTCTTAGTCAAAAGTCTTATCAAAAGTCTTCCTTAGTCTACTTACACGTCTTTGTAGTTTTATTTTTGCTTTACAAATGTATAGGGGGACTGGGGCACATCGATACTTTTTTTTTTTTTAATAATTTTTTTGGTGTTCATAAAGTAGAAATTTCAAAATATTTTTCCATGTGGTGTCACCAAAACTTGTGTAGTGTGTTATTAAAATGTACAAACGCTGTTTTATATAGTATTTTTGCATGCAATTTTTAATAAAAAGGTCATTTGTATCAATGTGCCCCATCACCGGGGCAGATTGATACACTTCATGGCGCACTTTGATACGTTTGGGAAAAATGGAGATAAAATAACACCAATGCATATTTTTCGTAGAAAGTGAGTTAACAAACCATTTTATATTTATTTATAGAAATTCAAATCACCCATAATTCATTTGTAAGTAATATGAAAGAAACCAAAATTAAATATATAATGATCTGATGTTCTGGCTGTTACTTGTCTGATTGTTGGGTTGTGGTAACTTTGTCATATCTGGCACTTCAACCTCACCATTATCTTTTATTTTAGGAAAGATGAATAAATTACCAGGTTTTCTGTTTCTAAATTGGTTTATAAATAGAAAATGAAGGCTAATTACATTAAAAATTCTGTTTATAACATAATTATCCTTTGCTGTTCTGCTGCGTGTTTCTCTTATTTAACATTTCCCATGTCGAAAATATTTTTTTATCTGGAGAATCGATTTAAATTCGAAATTTTTAAG
Organism: Maratus speculifer; assembly: GCA_964019185.1. Lineage (NCBI taxonomy): Eukaryota > Metazoa > Arthropoda > Arachnida > Araneae > Salticidae > Maratus > Maratus speculifer. Next base: position 335,029,535 of record OZ025295.1, on the reverse strand, counting down.
GCTACCGTGCTTTTCTATTGTTAGTTCTACTAGCACTAGCTTTTGGGTGAGTTCGTACGTCTTCTGTTTGCAAAAGTACTATAAAATATTCGAATATAAAAAATTGGAGTTATTTCACTTCAATAAAAAAATAGTATGGTAAAAACAATAACAGAAGGTAATGAAAAAATGAACTAGAAAAGGATTTAGGTTGTCTGTAGCTATCATGAATGATATTGATACGTATCAATGTGCCCCGACATAGACGGTATCAATGTGCTCCATGCAGCCATTTTGAATAATCTGAATCTTAAATCCAACACTTCATAATTTACCTAGCAACGAAGAATGAGGAACTGATAAAGAGTAGATTTACTTATCAAGGAGAGTATTCTTTTCGGTTGAAAATACTGAAACAGTTGTATAATACCATTGCAAATGTACAGAACAAATTTACTTTTGATCACCAAAAACAATAAATATCCCGTCCCATTTTATCAAAATGCCAAGACGTCCTGTATGTAGTTGTGTACACTAGCATCATCTTTTGGAGTTATTGTGAAACTTCCTGTAACGACCTTGTGAGCAGTAGAGGGGATGTATCAATGTGGACCATGTATCAATGTGCCCCAGTTTCCTCTACATTCCTTATAGTCAAACTAGTCAAAGATTAGTCCAAATTAATAAAATTTAGATTAAAAATTTGAACTTAATTTCTGCAATTTAAAAAAAAAAATCATCGAGCAAAATCATTTATGAGTAAAAACTTTCCATTTTACTTATTTATTTATTTATTTAGAACTTGGAAATTTTGCAATATTAGATTATTTGATTTAGACGTATTACATAGATAATACTGATTTTTAGAGTTTAATGTTCGGTATAGAAAAAGAAATGGTGCCAAAAATATTCTTACACCACTCATTCAACAAAATTTCCCATACATTTCTACAATATTTACATAAAAATTTATCACGGAAATTATGGTTTGAAATAACGTTTTTAACAATTTTTGGTAACATTTCCACGACGACAAATGTCCAACTATGCTGATAATATTAACTTAGTCATACTATTTATGTTACTCTACTACTTTAACTGAATGCCTCTCTGATTTACTTGTACGTCGTACAGGCAACATGTTTTTGTAAATCATGATTTGCCCATTCGTGATACGGTTATAAACATCTCAATCATGATTTATTATTCTTACCAGTAAGTTTTTATTGTAAGTTTTGTATTATTTAATCCACACATTTGTTTATTTATTTATTTATTATTATTATTATTTTGATTCATCTATAAAAAAATTATGTTTTGAAAAACCAGTGACAAAATATAAAAATTCTGTAAAAAAAAAAATGAAAAAAATTATGAGTTAAGTGGTTAATTACTCCTCCTTTTACCCTTTTATACATATGTTGCTGCCCTCCTAATCCCGCAAACGTATGTCTGCGGCCTGCTAGAATAAAATAGATAAGTATGACGTGTTTAAACCAATATAGGTACAGTAGAACCCCGATAATTCGGATTAATTGGGACCAGGCCCAATCCGGATTGTCGAAAATCTGGATTATCCGGAGAATGTGTACAAATGAAATAAAATAAAACATACTCGTAGAAAAACACCTTTATACTGAACATATTCAATATTTACAGACAGTAAAAATTTTTACTTTATAATTATAAAATTTGTCATATTCTGCCAGTTTTGCGAGCCGCATGGTCACGCATTCTCTTGAGCATTCTCGTTAATTCCTCCTATTTCAAATTTTCCGTAAGTTATTTGTAGAAGGATTTTGGCACGAAGGCAGGGAAACAGGCCCAAGAGGACCTATATGGACTGGCCGACAAAGGTAGGATCGCGATCCTTATTAGTCAGTGTGTCTATAAAGACTTTAACTTTGCTTTCTTGAAATGCTCCGAGTAAAACTTTATTCAGCAGCAAGCTTTTGATGACACTTCCAAATGGTTTAAATAGAAAACTATGAAAACTGAAATTGGCAAAACTTAAATGATGTATCGTTGTTCCTTTCATAGATAAAATTAAAGAGTTTAAATAAGAAACCTTGAGGTATTCTTCCGAAAAGATTTCAGAAAATAGTTATTTATTCAGAATATGAGGCTGAAATAAATTTATGTTATGGAAAATCGCCGATCACTTCTTAAACTTGAAAAAAAATCGACCAAACCGATCCGGATTTACGGGGTCCGAATTTGCAAGGTTCTACTGTAAGTGCAATCTCCACAGTATATTCTTCTAGACACATTAGCAGTACCTTTATATACTTTTATGCAGGGCGTTTTCATTTTTTTCTCATGATGAGTAAAATCTTCTGAAATCTTCTGTGATGAAAAACAGACCGTCGAAAGAGTAAGTCAGTGTGTCCAAGGCATTCTGGTGTTATTAAGAAAGCAGTTCGACCCTGAGCGCGGCATCAGCCGTCAACTCTGATCCCCGGAACAATCCTGGCCCCACTGACCCCGATTCAAAATTGGTTCTTTAGGGATAATGGATTATGATTGAAATCGGTTCACCTTTTAATTTTTATTTATCATTAGCTGAGTAACAACCCGTTGTGTTGCATGTGTATTTCATAAGATCTTTCGAGTTTTTGTGAAACAAATACTTACCAACCCAGTTCTTAAATTAAAATGTGTACGCTGTAAACTAAAAATGCAATTATTACAATTGAAAAATGTTAATTAGTCCATTATAAGATTCCAATTGTCCAAGTTTCCAATTGTAAGATTCCTGTAAATTAATTAATTATTTCTCGAGTTTTTAAGCGGTTTCTTGATTAACCCATTAGTGCCTAGCGTCCCTTTTTAGGGACGCTTCAAAAGGTGCATTCAGCACTGTTTTTCACACCGGTAAAAAAGAAAAGCAGTAATTATTTTATTTAAATAATGCATTTTCGTGATTTATGAACTAAACTTAAATCTTCTAAAAATAGTGGTGCCAACGAAATAAAATTTACGCAAAAGATGCTGGGCACGAATGGGTTAACAAAAGCTATTTTATAGATGAATTCGACAAATTGCAGTGTGTAGGTAGAACTATCATTTATAAGTTTAATTAAAACTTGCAACAGTAGAAAGGTTCCTTAAAATTGGTCATTTGGTTCTAAAATTATTGAGCATGTTGAAAAATAGGTTGATTGATTTTTCGGTTTTTTCTGCTTTCCCAAAAATTATATTAGACTTAGGAATGCAACAAACTTCAGATTATAATTAGAATCATTCTAATCTGTCCCTTATAAGTTTAGAATTTAACTGTTTGTAAATCTATTCCGATAAACAGACAAAGATAAATCTAAAATGCTTTTTTTAATGTCGCCAAAAGGAGTGTCTAAAGCAAAATTCGGGGCAAAATTGTTTTTTATGTACAAGGTTAGCAAAAAAATTTTGCCCATTTCATACGGCTCTAGAATGCGTTCGATTTTGTCCAAATGATATCACATTTGAACTATGGATAACTCAAATGATACGCTTGACATTAATTAAAAAAAATACAAAAATACAAAAATACACCGATAAGGGGCGCTGTAACACACATAGCATTTAATTCATTTTATAAATAATAAAGAAGATTAATAAAGAATACTGCCCAGCTAAACTGATGGCATTGAGCTCACAGGCTACAAATACTAATTGTACATTAAAGCCTTATATTTTCAAGGGTTAATTCCGTTCGAAAAAAAAATTAAGAAGGGGAAACAGCTCTCCCCTTTCCTCTTTTTTTATACTTAATCATTGAACCTCCTATACTATCAAAGACATGCTTTATCATATAAAAAATCTATATCCAAAATTCAGAGCAAGTTAGATAATTCTTAATAAAAACCCATTTAGCATTTATATAATTTAAAAGGAGTTATCCCCCTCTTTTATACTTAACCATTAAACTTCCAAAACTATTCAGAGATTTGAACGAAATCTGAAAATTCTGCTTGAAAAACCCATTTATATAAATTAAGGGGGGGGCATTAGAACCCCTGTTCCCCCTATTTATACTTATTCAATGAACACCTAATAACAGTCACGGAATCGCCTCATCAGAATGATCCTAATCTAAATTTTGAACGAAAACATAATTCTGCATGAAAATCCCATTTATATCAACTAACGGGGGGGGGATTAGAACCCTTGTTCCCCCGATTTATACTTATTCAATGAACACCTAATAACAGTCACGGAATCGCCTCATCAGAATGATCCTAATCTAAATTTTGAACGAAAACTTAATTCTGCATGAAAATCCCATTTATATCAACTAACGGGGGGGAGGCATTAGAACCTCTGTTCCCCCTATTTATACTTATTCAATGAACACCTAATAAGTCACGGAATCGCCTCATCAGAATGATCCTAATCTAAATTTTGAACGAAAAATTAATTCTGCATGAAAATCCCATTTATATCAACTAACGGGGGAGGGGCATTAGAACCCCTGTTCCCCCTATTTATACTTATCCAATGAACACCTAATAACAGTCACGGAATCGCCTCATCAGAATGATCCTAATCTAAATTTTGAACGAAAACTTAATTCTGCATGAAAATCCCATTTATATCAACTAACGGGGGGGGCATTAGAGCCCCTGTTCCCCCTATTTATACTTATTCAATGAACACCTAATAAGTCACGGAATTGCCTCATCAGAATGATCCTAATCTAAATTTTGAACAAAAACTTAATTCTGCATGAAAATCCCATTTATATCAACTAACGGGGGGCATGAGCCCCCCGTTCCCCCTCTTATACATATCGAATGAACTCCAAAAACTAATCAGGGAAGCGCCTTGTCAGGATATACCTATATACAAAATTTCAAGTGGATCGGATATTTTTATCATGAGTTATCGCGTTACGCACATACATACAGAACGGACGGGCACATAAGCTCTCAGGCTATGATAGCCTGTGAGCTAAAAAAGGAAATTTGTCAATAAAAAGGCAAAATACGCCGTAAGATTTTTCGTATTGTGAGTACGGCATATAGAATACTCCGAAAACGACCGCCACACTCGCAGTGCCATGCGGAGACTGCATAAATAAGTTTTTCAGTTCAGAGGTTGGTCTAAATAAGATCAAGAAAATTGAAATCCAAATAACCCAAATAATGCACTTGATATTTAATAAATTAAAAATTTTATTAGGAAAATTCACCAACAGCCTGCGTTATAACACAAATGATATTTATGTGCATCATATATTGAAAATGTGAAACATCATTTGCGCATGTATTTTAGCATCATTCTTTAAATAAAAAGAAAGCGGATTCTTAACAAGTATTAGTTACTTCTCTGCACATCATACACACATTTATGTAAAAAGTGCACCCGGTAAAATTGTTTTTCTAGAGCCAAAAGAAGTCCATTGTAGCTGTGAAACAATTCCGCAGTATGAAGCAGATAGGAAGAGTTAGAGGCCCAATATGTCCATTTGCCCTACGCAAGATGATGAGGAAACTTGAAATAACCAGGGTTCGCACAGCTTTACCACTAAATTTTAAGAATATTTTGAAAGTGTTTCATTGCAGGAAAGCAGCGTAAGATCTGTGAATGAAGGTGGGGATTGCGAATGTTGTGGTTTAAAAATTAAATGTAAATTTTCTTATTTTTAACCCTTTCCGGCGCAGTGTTGCCGGGTCGGCAACACCTAAAGTTCCCCCTGTTTAGAGACACAAAAACTCCGTGAATATTTCAAAAACTACTCTAATGGTTACTTTAAATCTTTCTTATGAGTTCTAGATTGCAGAACCACAAAGATCAAACTCTACTGTTTTTAAATAATAGGTATAATATTTTACTCTAATGCGCGCTTCACAGCAATGCTCTTCTCACTGCGCTTATCAATGCTGTGCTTATGGGGAGTTACCACTTCGGCAACAGCTGTATAATTAAAATGGTTTGCTCAATCTTTACAAAATTATACCTGTGGACTCCTCTAGGCCTAAATAGATTGTCTAATTTTTTTTCTTTAAATTCCAACTTTAAAGGGTAGTGCGCCGGAAAGGGTTAATAGTGGTGCTAGAGTCCCTGGAAATTCCAAGGAGTGTGCGAACCTTGAATAACTGAACAACTTAGCATTCTTCAAGAAGTATAGGAAGAAAGTAAATCCAGTGTCCTAACATCGAAAATGTGGCTACTGTGGTCCCTGAAAAGTCTTCATCGGTAAGAGAGACTGTAGAAGTTGAATAGTTGGATAGGTTTTCAAAAACATAAAAGAACAAAAAATTTATATTATAAAACAATTTTCTGAATATGAAACACATTTTGTTCATTTGATGAATAAAAGGAAATCAAGACGTCCAAACGTATGATCTCGCATTGCGAAGAATTTCATTTAGCTTTAAAAAACAAACTCTTTACACCGTATGATATTTTTAATAAAGGAAAGTATTGTTATATCTTGGTTATAAAACTTGTGAAAGCGAGAGAATAAGGTCATCCGAATTCTGCTGCCCAACCAATGGCTTAGAGGTGTGCTTTCGAAGCTGGTAAACGGGAGGTGCTGGGTTCGAACCCATTCGTGCCCGTTGCCTTAGGCGTTCGAAGTTTTCCGTGGTTTTCTTCGAGGCTTGGAATTCTTGCGCAAATACGGGTTAGATTCCTTTAGAAAGACCCCCACGGAGATCACTCCCCCTAGGGTCCATGTCCCTAGTGCAGATAATCAGCCGTCATAAATAACATCAATGCAACCGAATTCTGTTCTTTCCTGAGGCAGGACAACAACAACAACAACAAAAGTTGACATTCCTCCTAAAATAGCTCAATCCAAATGCCATTGTTTGAAATCATCCTATAAAAAACAAATCGGATAAAACAAAATCTCGCCCACAACGAAATAGACCAAACAATCGAGTCATCAATGTTCTAGTCATAGAAACACATGTTGAAATCATCTTCGATATTGCAACCTTTAATCTGTAAACCGCTGATGTAGGTTGAGGGGGAGATTATAACTTATAGTTCACCCGATCTGTTTGATTGTGATTGATAACCAGATTCACGAATTTTCAATTTTATTCTATTTACTTTGATCGAGAGAGTAGTAAATGATGTCATTAAAGGGAAGTTACGATCTGAAGTTTGTAGAAATTGTGTTAAACTTTTGTTAATTAAAATTTATTGAAATTGATTAGAATTTTTTAGAAGAGTACAGAACATTTAAAACCCGGCATATGACCGCAATGCATATATAATTTATACAATCATCTATTAATTTCAAAATCAAGATTTCTACAAAAAAGAAAAAATCGCGTATTTGTTTGAAATCTCTATCACAATTTGTTTCTAAATTATTATTTTTTTTTAAGTTTTATTACTCTTTTTGTCATCCTGGCAACAGAAATATTCAGTTTTTGGACATTAAACTTGGACCAATCAGAAAACGAATAAAATAAAAGACAGAAGTATTCCATATTTGGACGTTAACCTTCCTACCCTGAATGGGTCTAATCGACCCATAACTATAATGTGTTTTATACGATTCGAACGAGAAATTTTTCCATAAAGAAATAAATAAGGAAATAAGTCAATTAAATATATTAAAATATTTTAAATAACAATTCAGGTATGAAAAGTTTTTATTAAGATTGAGTACAATTTGAACAGGATAGGAAGGTTAAATTTGGATCAATCAGAAAACGAATAAAATAAACAACAGAAGTACTTCATTTTTGGACATTAAACTTGGGCCAATCAAGAAACGAATAAAATTCCATATATTGTGGAATTCAACCAATTAAAAGATTGAGATATACTTTAGATTTCCCAATTTTTTACCGAGAAGAACAACTATTTTTTCCAAATAGTTAAAAAAGTAATCAATTAATATTTCTCCTAAAACAGCTCAATCCAGTTGCCGATGTTTGAAATCATCCAATAAAAACAAATCGAACAAATAATAATAATTTAAAAAAATCTCACCCACAACGATACAGACCAAACAATCCAGTCATCAATGGTTTAGTCATAGAAACAGATGTTGAAACCATCTTCGATATTGCAACTTTTAATCTGTAGACCGCTGATGTAGGTTGAAGGGAAGATTATAACTTATGGTTTACCCGATCTGCTTGATTGTGATTGATAACTAGAATCACGAATGTTCTTAACTATAATATTTATTTTTCTTACAAATTTATTCTGTGTACTTTGAAGGATAATGTAGTAGATGATGTAATTAATGGGAAGTTACAATCTGAAGTTGGTACAAATTGTGTGAACTTTTGTTAATTAATATTTATTGAAATTGATTAGAATTTTCTAACAGAGTATAGAATATATAAAAACAGGCATTTAACCGCAATGTATACATGTAATTCATACAATCATTTATTAATTTGAAAATCAAGGTTTCTACAAAAAACAAAAATCGTACATATGCATATATATTACGAAAATTATTTCCAACATTTAAAAAAATTGTAACAAAGCTTTATCTTTTAATATAACAAAAAAGATTTAATAAACGTATAACAAAGCTAATGGTCCAATTTTATGAATTAGTCATAACTATTAGGTATGGTCGGTAAGATATTAAAATTTATTTGTTTAACCTTCTTCTCTATAGCCAAAAGTCAACAGGCATTTTCAATTTTAGGGGTTTTTTCGCATATAAAGCGAAATAATGAAGACTTCTAGCACTTCAAGGTTATAATGAACATTTCAGGGCTCCCAAATGGTCCGCGAACTGACCTTCAATATTTTTTAACAGAAAATTTCATGATAGTTTTCTACAGAATTAGCGCTAAAATTAACTTCCAAAGATGGTTTCTCGGCAATTTGCAAGAAAAATCTAAAAAGGAAATTTCTCTAAGAAAATTCTGATGTTCAGTTGGCGGACCATTTGGGAGCCCTGACATTTCTGATCCCATTTTTTTCGGTGAAGATTTGGTCACAGAGGCAAATAGAGAACCAAAGATAAATTATTTAAAACACTGTAATATGAATGATCTAGGATCTTTTAACCCATAAGTGCCTAGCGTCCCTTTTTAGGGACGTTTCAAAAGCTACATTCAGCACTGTTTTTGACACCGGTAAAAAAGAAAAGCAATAATTATTTCATTTAAATGATGAATTTTCGTGATTAATGAACTAAACTTAAATCTTCTAAAAATAGTGGTGCCAACCAAATAAAATTTACGCAAAAGATGCTGGGCATGAATGGGTTAAACTAAAATTCTCCTTATGATTTGAAGCTCTAGCATACAACTATTCACAAAATTAAATTATATATAAAAATCAGAGTTTTAAATTCGAATATAGGAAAGTATGGGATATTTAAAAATTGTCGAGAAAGAAGGAAGATGAAGGTGATTATTTGCCTCTCGATATTTTTTTTCTTTTTTCCTAAAATGATATGACTGTTTTAATATAATTTAGGATCTGTACATGCTGTTTCTATCACTGATTTCTGTTTTAAGATTCATTAATGTTAGATATATCAAATCACCCGTTTTGAATAGCACTGAATGGTAATATTTCGATTCAAATAAAAAATTTACTCATAAAACGAGTAATACAAAACACAAGAAATTAACGAATCTTATAAACTTTAAGTAAAATTTCTAGTACGTATAGTATTAAATTGAATATGTTATACAACATCAGAATTATAGTTTTGTTTAGAGAATTGCAATGTGTTTCAGTTGTATAAATTTGAGATTTTTTTAAGACGCTAAGTGCTGAAAACAGCATGGTAATTTAATATACATTTTACTTTTGATACGCCTTTTTGCAAATAAAACATTACGATGATATTTCGAGCGCTTTATATCGTAAGAAGATCCAACTGATATAAAAAAACACATTAAAACTTCCTAAATAAAGCTGTGTGTCTGACTTTGCAATACAGATTTAAAAATATTCCAACAAAAATCAATCAAAAATGCAACAAATATAGATTCTAATCAAATTTAAGCGCTCAAAATATAGAAAACAGAATGTATAATTTTGATATTACACAGTTTATAAAAAACAGCCTTATCTGCACATTTTTTAAAATGCATATTTAAAAAAATAATTGCAACAAATTATTAAAATTAATCATACTTGCAATTCCGTGAGTATGACAAGTTATTGTCAGTAATACATGTAGTTACAATGTCTTAAAAAATAATTGCAATTTAGTAAAAAAGTAATTATTTTATGTACTTAAAATTTCATTTTTCACGGTAAAATGTATAATTTTTCATTTTGTACTAGAATAAGATATCACATAAGTTATAAGTTAACCCTTTGAGCCCTAATAGTAGAATTTTCTAACACGTAATTTTAATTCCGAAATATCCCAATAGCACTGGAATATTCGAGCAAATTTATTTGAAAAAGGTTTAACGTATTTTTTCGTGTAAATTTTAAACAGAATTTTTACTTTGCAAAATACTGGTGCTAAGTGACATTTGGAATTTCAAAGAAATTTACTCACCAGAGCTCAAAGGGTTAAAAAACAATGTAATAATATATTAAATTCACATAATTTCAAAATAAAACCGTGAAGTTATTTTCATATCGTTGCACTTCCTATCATTTTAATTCAACAACACGTGAGAAAATGTCCTTGAGCTTTCGCTATTTTTATATTACTTTTGCTTTTATTTTCACAGGTTCGACATGCAAATAAAAAGAGACGAGTATGCAACCTTGTAAAAAAGAAATAATTGAATCAAATGATTTCCCCTTTGCCTTTTTATTGTTCAAGTTGAAAAATTCCATCTCAGTGTGCGTGAATTTGTTTCTTCTTTAATAGCATCTCAACAAAAGAAATTTTAAAGAGAAAATATATTATTTACGTCAACACGTTCTAGCATAATTACTACTATGACATCACGATATTTATAAAAGTTTCTTCTCGGTCAAAATTATGTAGTAAATAGCCGAATAGTTTATTTTTCTGTATTCCGATGCATAGCTAGGGTCCTACGTTTCAGAGAATTTTTCCAGGTTACAGTCGACTCTCGTTAATTCGAACTCGTCGGGACCACAAGAAAAGTTCGAATTATCCGAAGTTCGAATTACAGAAAATATGAAATAAAAACATGCTTAATATGGTATTATTACAAAGGAATTAATGTTATAGTTTTTTTTAAATATATTTCGTCTGTTATCATTAGAATATGACTTAATAATAAATTAGAATGTATAAGTACATAAACTAATTAAATGATTAGAAACAAGCACAATGGAAGAAAAAATTGAGACGTCACTAATGGACAAACGGGGCACTAAGAAAGTGGATATCAAATGCGTTGGATTATATGTATACTCGTTCGGAACAATTTTCTCAAAAATCAAAGAAAGAAAGTTATTCAAATTATCTGAAATCCATGAGAAAGAAAAGAAAAATGAAAATTCGGGATTCTCGTTAGTTCGAATTAAACGAAGTCGAGAGAAAATGATTTCGAATTAGTGAAAGTTTTTAACATTATTCTGCCATTGAAAATTTTGGGACTTCATGTTTAGTTTGAATTAAGCGAAGATTCGAATTATCCGATTTCGAATTAACGAGAGTCGACTGTATTTCATTTTTCGAAAAATAAATATAGGTTAACCCTTTGCGGCATAGTGGTTTCATAGATAAACCACTTAATTTTAATTCTCAAACGCCACATTCGCACCGGAATTTTGTTTTAAAAAATTACTGTTTATTGAATGCGTGAAATATGGCGTTTTCATTTTTAGAAATAAAGTAGTTTTCAAATTCCGGTGTCAGTCATTATTTTCAACACTTAAGCAATGAATTAGCCCTGCGCCGCAAAGGGTTAAATATACTTAATCCCCTTCACGAAGACAGCGAAATTTTAATGAAATTTTTCTCTGATTAAACAACACAAATTTTACAGTAAAATTTTACTTCTGGCATAGCTGCCAACTTTTATGCATTTTTCCTACCACAAAAATTTTACAGTAAATATTGTCTTATTTAATCGTCGAAATCTTATGATTAACCCTTTGCGGCGCAGTGGTTTCCTAGACAAACCACTTAATTTTAATTCTCAAACGCCACATTCGCACCGGAATTTTGTTTAAAAAAATTACAGTTTATTCAATGCGTGAAGTATAGCGTTTTTTTAATTAGAAATAAAGTAGTTTTCAAATTCCGGTGTCAGTCATTATTTTCAACACTTAAGCAATGAATTAGCCCTGCGCCGCAAAGGATTAAATATACTTAATCCCCTTCACGAAGACAGCGAAATTTTAATGAAATTTTTCTCTGATTAAACAACACAAATTTTACAGTAAAATTTTACTTCTGGCATAGCTGCCAACTTTTATGCATTTTTCCTACCACAAAAATTTTACAGTAAATATTGTCTTATTTAATCGTCGAAATCTTATGATTAACCCTTTGCGGCGCAGTGGTTTCCTAGACAAACCACTTAATTTTAATTCTCAAACGCCACATTCGCACCGGAATTTTGTTTAAAAAAATTACAGTTTATTCAATGCGTGAAGTATAGCGTTTTCTTAATTAGAAATAAAGTAGTTTTCAAATTCCGGTGTCAGTCATTATTTTCAACACTTAAGCAATGAATTAGCCCTGCGCCGCAAAGGATTAAATATACTTAATCCCCTTCACGAAGACAGCGAAATTTTAATGAAATTTTTCTCTGATTAAACAACACAAATTTTACAGTAAAATTTTACTTCTGGCATAGCTGCCAACTTTTATGCATTTTTCCTACCACAAAAATTTTACAGTAAATATTGTCTTATTTAATCGTCGAAATCTTATGATTAACCCTTTGCGGCGCAGTGGTTTCCTAGACAAACCACTTAATTTTAATTCTCAAACGCCACATTCGCACCGGAATTTTGTTTAAAAAAATTACAGTTTATTCAATGCGTGAAGTATAGCGTTTTCTTAATTAGAAATAAAGTAGTTTTCAAATTCCGGTGTCAGTCATTATTTTCAACACTTAAGCAATGAATTAGCCCTGCGCCGCAAAGGATTAAATATACTTAATCCCCTTCACGAAGACAGCGAAATTTTAATGAAATTTTTCTCTGATTAAACAACACAAATTTTACAGTAAAATTTTACTTCTGGCATAGCTGCCAACTTTTATGCATTTTTCCTACCACAAAAATTTTACAGTAAATATTGTCTTATTTAATCGTCGAAATCTTATGATTAACCCTTTGCGGCGCAGTGGTTTCCTAGACAAACCACTTAATTTTAATTCTCAAACGCCACATTCGCACCGGAATTTTGTTTAAAAAAATTACAGTTTATTCAATGCGTGAAGTATAGCGTTTTCTTAATTAGAAATAAAGTAGTTTTCAAATTCCGGTGTCAGTCATTATTTTCAACACTTAAGCAATGAATTAGCCCTGCGCCGCAAAGGATTAAATATACTTAATCCCCTTCACGAAGACAGCGAAATTTTAATGAAATTTTTCTCTGATTAAACAACACAAATTTTACAGTAAAATTTTACTTCTGGCATAGCTGCCAACTTTTATGCATTTTTCCTACCACAAAAATTTTACAGTAAATATTGTCTTATTTAATCGTCGAAATCTTATGATTAACCCTTTGCGGCGCAGTGGTTTCCTAGACAAACCACTTAATTTTAATTCTCAAACGCCACATTCGCACCGGAATTTTGTTTAAAAAAATTACAGTTTATTCAATGCGTGAAGTATAGCGTTTTCTTAATTAGAAATAAAGTAGTTTTCAAATTCCGGTGTCAGTCATTATTTTCAACACTTAAGCAATGAATTAGCCCTGCGCCGCAAAGGATTAAATATACTTAATCCCCTTCACGAAGACAGCGAAATTTTAATGAAATTTTTCTCTGATTAAACAACACAAATTTTACAGTAAAATTTTACTTCTGGCATAGCTGCCAACTTTTATGCATTTTTCCTACCACAAAAATTTTACAGTAAATATTGTCTTATTTAATCGTCGAAATCTTATGATTAACCCTTTGCGGCGCAGTGGTTTCCTAGACAAACCACTTAATTTTAATTCTCAAACGCCACATTCGCACCGGAATTTTGTTTAAAAAAATTACAGTTTATTCAATGCGTGAAGTATAGCGTTTTCTTAATTAGAAATAAAGTAGTTTTCAAATTCCGGTGTCAGTCATTATTTTCAACACTTAAGCAATGAATTAGCCCTGCGCCGCAAAGGGTTAAAGAAATGGGAATTATCCGTACAATTTTAATGGAAGCAAAAATGTGTAAAAGTTGACAGCTATACTTCTGGGGATAAACAAGGGTTTTTAAACCTTTTTGTGGCACGTATGAGTGTCGTTCGTCCCAAAGGGGTTAAGAGTGTGAGCACTTTGACGGGCTTCCGAGTTGTCGTCAACTTTACACAAAGGCTATAGATGATTGTCTTATAATAAATGTGTCATTGGAGGATAAAAATATTTTTGTAGTATATAAATCAGGTAAAAGTTTAATTTAAAATTAAAGTTAAAATTTTAATAAAAATTGATATTATAAAGGAGATAAGATTGTAATTGAAATTGTCAAGTTTAACATGTATGAAAATAAAAAGAAAAATCATGATTTCGAATTTAAATATAAAAGTTTAGAAATGTTTAAGCATAATTAAGAAAAGGAACAATTCGGATAAATTTGGTAAAGGAAGTCAATCAAGGAATGACATATGTTAGGTCACAGGTAAAGAAATAATAATAATAATAAAATAAATAAATAAAAACACTTTTCAAGTTTAGTTTTTATTTATTTATTTACTTTTTTTACAAAGTAAAAGTAGAAATTTAAACTGTTACCGAGTAACAGGAATAATATATATATATTTTTTAAAAAATGGGTATAAAGTATTAATAAGAATAGTATAAAGGGATGTAAAAATAGACAGATGTGAGGAGCTCACGATTTCCATAATCACATAAAATTTTGCTCTTTTGTAATGATCAGGTTCGAAGGCATCGCATTCGGGTAATTACGCAATAATTTCATTTGGGAGATCAATAAAATTTTTATAAAATTTTGTTAAAAAGTCAACCACTGTTCTCCTGAAGAGTGCTCTCCTGAGGAGAGGACATTAAGATAACGATGGTGGCATTGCGTAAGTGGCCGGAGGCATTACGTTCGGTGTGGTGGTGTTTTCAAGGATGCTCGTCAACTAGTTTCTGAATTCCCCTCGGTAAAGTTAAGTCTAAGACATGTGATGCAATTTTACATTTAAAATATCTCCTTAGGTTATTTTTTTTCCGTTTTCTGTCTGCTCTTCTTAAAGAATGTTCCTATTTTTTAGTTGCCAAAACATTATAAAATCTATATTTAAGGCCCCACAATAATCACTGAAAAAGAAACGGATGATAATGTAAAGTCTATGGGAGCGTTCTTTTCAAATATCTCGCTCAAATTTTAATATTTTTACATGATTTTTTTGCATAGGATAACTGAGGACGATCTACAACCGGCATAGTTTTTCCTTTTTGATTTGGCTTATACATTTTCTATATTATGATAATTTCAATTTCAGAACACGTTTTGAAATTTAAAGTAATTTTTAAAAAAATCTGAAACTAAAATCAAAAAAGTAAAAACTAGGCCGGTTGGGGATCGTTCTCAACTGTCCTATGAAAAAAAAGAATCATATAAAAAAATTAAAATTTGAGCTCGATATTTGAAAAGAACGCTCCCATAGACTTTACATTATCATCCGGGTCTTTTTCTGTGACTAATGTTGCGCCTTAACCACTTAACTCATCAATATTTTTAAATAAAAACTTTCAAATGACGCTTATTTTTTGCATAATTTTCAATCTTTTACAACCGGTTTTTCAAAACAACATTTTTTACCTGATTGAATCAGAAAAATTCTCGAATTAAGTAATGCAAAATTTAGAGTAAAAATTTACCGGTGAAAATAATAAATCATGATTTGAAGTCAATTGCCCGTACCATCATGATTAGGAGAAACACGTTGTCCATTCGATGCATGAGCAAATCAGCAAAGAAGTTAATTTAATATTTTATGTGTTAACCTTTTCCGGCACACTGTGCCCGGTCTGGGGTACCTAATTTTAATTCCAAACTTGCAAACGGCACCAATAAAATTTTAGTAAAAATTTGCTTTTAAAATGTTAGTTTAAATAAAGGAACTAAAAATATCTAAAAAATTCACTTGTGAATTCCGGTGTCAGTCGATAATTTCTTATTTTACTAACATATTTTACCCGTGCCGGAAAGGAAACTGGAAATAAAATTTTAACGTTTCAGTTTTTGAAATACTTTGAGAACTAAGAAAAAAAGAGAGACACCCTATAACACCTTCAAAATCGGGGCAACATCACACAATTAAAATCTCTAACTACCACATTAGCATCCGATTTTATTAACGAGAATTTCACTCTTATTAAGCACTCGAAAAATTACTATTTATACAAATAATGTTTCTTGTAAATATTGGTGTCAATCAATTTTTTCAATATATTACAAATACAAGTACCTTGTCTCTGAAAGGATTAAGAAGAGTATACAGAAAAAATGTTAAATAACTTCTCGAGAAAATTTTTTAAATATATGAATGCACCAAATGCCCATAGACCAGCGGTTCCCAACTATGGGTCGCGACCCACTGGTGGGTCGCAATGATTATTTTAGTGGGTCGCGAAAACAATAGAGGTTTGTCACAAAAATATATGTTTCACTCCAACTGTCAAAAATATTTAACAATTTCAATAAGAAATAATATTTCAAGGGAAATTCCCTACTTTCCATATGAAGAAATACACGAGCAGAATATCCAGAAACATCTAAATGAGCTTTGAATTCCTTGATGGAGTTCAACACAACATACTCGTGTGAACATGCTTTTTTTACTTGGCTGTTTTTGAAAAATGAGTATAGAAAAAACTGAGTTGAAAGTGAACTAAAATGAGCTTCATGAAATTAACAAGTTTTAATCCAGATTATAAATTTACGTTTTGATAGTAGTTAAATGTATTTCTAATTATCTTTCTAGTTTGTGTATTGTGTTAATTATTATTCCCCTTACACATACTGGAATTACGAATTGTTGTTTTCGTTGTTAGTGCATCATCCTTTGCCTTTTTCGTAGATTAGGATTGCCGATAGCTTACAGAGATCATACAATAATTGCCATACTGACGTACACTCTTATATTAGGTGGGTCGCGAACAATTTTTTTACTTAAAGGCGGGTAGCGTGCCAATAAAGTTTGGGAACCGCTGCCATAGACATAATCCAGGGAAATTCAGAAACTGAACAGCGAGGAGCTTTAACAATGTAGTTATGAATTAAAGGAAGAGACATATTGTGTATTGTCTATCAACTGCAAGTAAAGTAACGAAGGAGGCTGTCACAAAATGATGGCTCTTTCTTTTAAACGGATCAATTGTTTTTGATTACCACCGATGATAACTTCCATCAGGAAACTTAAATAGAAAATTTCATCTAATTAAAGCGCCTTATTGATGGGATATTATCCTAAAAAATATAGTAAAAAGAATTTATTTCCTTTTATTTTATCAAGTTGCTCAGGTATTAGAATCTTTTTATTGACACTGAAAGAAAGTTTTTTTGGTTGTTACAATGTGGAGGAACTACTACCACCTACTACTAGGAACTACTAAGAAAACTCTTACCAGTAAAAATGAATATCAGTTTTTGACATTATTTTTGACTGAAATTATTCATTAATGAGACATTCAAATAAAGAAAAAATATCTGCATATATTTACTAGTGAAAGTTTTCTGTGGCGGTAATGAAACCTAGCGAAAGCGGTCACAGTTGAAGCTTCACTATTTTAAGGATGTGTCAGTTCTTTTTCCTTAACCCTCTCGAGCATAAATTATTTTTCAATATTTTTCATTATTCACAAAAAATCTTTTTTGATAGATGAGAAACCACAATAAAATAATTTTGTTATTGTATTGCATGTTAGATATTATCTGTTCAAAAATCAAATCTCCATATATAGATCCTCAGAATTTTTTCGCTTAATAATGCAACAATTGTACGACCTCATATGAGGTTCGTATGCCCGAGAGGGTTAATAGTTCCATTACATTAACATGTGAAATTTCGCCTAATTTAAGAAGAAATTTTCAATAAAAAAAAAAAAAAAATTCTGGTATCGAAGTATTTACTGGTCGCGAAACTCCGTGACCGATACGATTCGTTATACTGCTCTGGCACATTACATCTGGCACTTTATCTTTCTATTTTTAAGCATATTTAAAATATTACGCGCAGCCGCCTTTTAGAAAAAAAAATAATAAATAACGTTAATGAAATATGTAGCACTAAAATGCAATAAAAAGTATTAAACAGTTTGTAACTAGTACAAGTATAAACAAAATAAGAAAATGTTAAACAAGGAATTATGTTATTACATCTTAACCCCAAAATGCATCTGAAGCCATTCACTTAATAACTATAGTGCGTCTCAAAAATATAAAGAAACTGATATTTTCGAAGTAATATTTTAATAAATTAGTATTTTAAAATGTATTTATGCATATAACAAAAATAACGTGACAACAAAACATTTCACAATAAACTAAACTAGAATTAAATAATTTCAACTAAAAAATTAGTAAATGGAAACAGGTTATGTATACACACATAAGAAGCTCATAGATATAATGTTTTTTAAGATTTTTTAAAATTATCGTCTAATAATAGATCCATTTTTATTAATGACTGCAATTGTTTTACAGTTGGTCTGTTGTTTATTAAGTTGTTTAAGTAATTTGATTTTATATTGAACCAACTTCGTTCTATTTCTTTTTTTCAACTCTAGGACGTTTTAAAACTCTTCCAGATGCATATGTACTGCAAACAAGAATTCCCCAAAGAATTTCAACTGAATTTAAATAAGGGCTTCATCCAAAATAGCAATTTTAATTTGCCGTAAAGTTTTAGTAGATTTGCTTTGCAAACCTGAAAAGTTGCAGCAAATTCAACATCACAAGACTGGAAGTTCATAACAAGATTGCAGCAAGATAATGTAAACACCAAAATCACTACACTTCGAACTTAAGTCTAACTTGTGGTGCAAATTAAAATCTTGCTGTATGATATTTATTGCAAATTAACGGCAAACAAATAGAAAATTTAGTTCTGTCATGACTAAAGTGTTACAAATTCTTTGCAAAATAGTAGAAAATTTAGATTTATTTTGTCAAAACTATTGCCAACTTATTGCAAAGTAGTAATCTTCGCATGTCACACTATACAGCTGTCACACCAAAATGTGACAGTGGGCACCAAGACCCTTCAGGTCTATTGATGCATACGCACCATCAGAAGATGCATGAGTTCTTTTTACAACTATTGACAAAAAAACGGCAACACCATAGTTTTTTTTTTTTTTTTTTTTTTTTTTTTTTTTTTGTATTAGATAAGTAAAGATTTTAGAAAAAGAGTAGCCAACGGAATAGAATTTGTGTAAGGGATAAATCATAGACTCAGAGTCTTCAAAGAGAAAAATAAAGACATAGATGAATTCTAATAAAAACGATATTTTAGAAAAATCCAACAATATAGAGAAAAATCACATGATGATTAATATCTTTCAGCTAATTACAGTAGGCTTTTTTCTGACAGTGACTTACATTTACAGGGTTCGCACACTCTTTATATTTTGTAAGGACTCTGGCCCCACTATTAATGAAAAGAAAAATTTTATTTAATTTTTAAGACACAGAATTGGCAAACATCTCCTCGATTCACAATTTTCGTATTATTTTTCTATTGTGAAATACATTAAAAATACTGTAAAAATTTAGTGGTAGAGTTGTGCGAACCCTGATTTAAGCGTATTTTTTGTAATTGATAGACAGTGTGTTTTTGGTAATTTTCCTCGTTTGTTCCCTTTCTATCAATTATTATAAGACATTTTTATCAAATAACTGTCAATGTTTTTTTTTAATTGCAAATAACGGTAAATCAAATCATGTTTTCCTCTTAGAAGATCTGATACATTTTCTATTATATCCGAAATTACGCTGGGAAACTCTTTTTTTTTTCTAAATGTCTTTCAATAAAAGACCTTGATTGTAAATCAAAACCTTTAATTAACCAAGATCAATTATTCTCAATTATATTTAAACTTAAGGTACACTAAAGTAATTGTATAGCCTTGAAGATATTTCCTTTGAAATCATCCATGTCTCAAATATGAATAGGTACCAGATGCTTATCAGTTGTTCTTCTTTCTTCCCACTGCTTTTTTAATTCGTCACTTTCTCGTTGGTTTTATTGACTAGTGCGTACTAATGATGTAGAAAAGAAAAGTTTCATGTTTCAGATAAATGCGTCAGATAACGTTATAACGGAATGGAACCATCAAAGATGAAGTATATCTCTTTGAAAAATACATGAAGATGATGTCGAAGATACAAGTTTGCACGAAATGTAATTTGGTCCAAAAAGAATGATCCTTTTATTTTATTTTTGACTGTTACGATGTACAATATCAGGCCAAGGTCTGAGAAACAATGGACTGTAAAAAATGAGAACGCAGTCAGTAGGTTTGTCTATAGATGTCAATAGTAACAATAAAAAAAAAATAAATAAATAAAACTTGTAAGTCGTTTATATAATACCGTATTTACTGCGTATTACTCGCCCCCACATAATAGTCACATGTTAAATAAAAATTCGCCAAGATATTTTCCTGACGAAAAATATGGAGTCTATTTTTGTTTAACTATATACGATATTATATTACCTTATTTCAAATATTAATTACGGTATTATTATGGTATTATTATCATTTGATGACCTTATTCTAACGAATAAAAAGAATTCTATTGTTCTAATGCGGATAATATGTTCAAAACAATATTTTATTGGGATGAGTCATGAGAAAGCATCAACACAGTCATTTTAAAACAATCTAATAGATTACAGAAAATGTTCTCCCTCTCCCCCCCCCCAAAAAAAAAAAAACAACAACAAAAAAAAAAAAAAAAAAAAAAAACTGACGAGAAATTATACAACATATTTTACGAACATCATTATTGCAAATTTTTATATACCGTTATATACAATTATTTTAACATACTCAAACTGATTGGTAAATTTATCATACGAATTGAAAAATTCCAAGTGAGCGAAAAAATTCCGAGGCTGGGAATCGAACCAAGATTCTTAGCCAATGCTTTACCGTTTAAGATAACTGGGCGAGAACCAGCGGATATTTTCTGGTTAATCTTTAAAGTTTTCTGAGCGAAAAATGCCTGCCCATTGTCGCCAGGTAGCTTAAATGGTAAAGAATTGGCCTTGTAAGCCGAGAATCTGGGTTCGATTCCCGGCCTATAGCAATACTTCGCTCACTTGGAATTATTCAGTTCATATACCATTATATATTTTGAACATTTAACATGTTTACACATTAATTTTTACTGATCGGCTGGCTGCTGCTTTTAACGGGATACACTTACACCAAAAATTTTTAATTAAAATAGCCGCCTTGTGATAACCTTATATGCATAGAAAATTTCTGCCACGAATAAGGCAAAATTGTCTGTTTCTTTTTATTAAATTCATTAAGGAAATGTACATCAGTGGCAGGGGTGCAAAAATCTAGGCGCCAGCAGGCAGTTTCTCACCACAAAATTTATTTCGTTTTTCTTCGTCTAATATTTCGTGTAAAATTCCTGCTAAAATGCTATTAAATTTTGAGCGAAGAAAACTTTAAAATTTTAGTGGTGAGAGACTACCCTCTGGCGCCTAGATTTTTGCACCCCTCATCAGTGGTATTCATTAGGTTAAACAACTTAAATGCAAAACGTAAAAAAAGGGGCAATGTTTTCTTAACTAGAAGTGATAGTATCCCATGATGTGACATCTTATTATGACATTCTAGAAGCGATAAAATCATACTTTCTGAAAAAAATAATAAAACACGTGAAAAAATATATAAATCTCTGTTTTATCGAAATGAAATTTTTTTCTTTCGTGTGCTAATCCGTTTTCACAAAAGACTGTATCGGGTAACGGGAGGTAACTCGGAGCTTAATTTCTTAAAATAATGAAAAATAGTTATTTTAAAATAAAAATTAGACAGCATTTATTACTCTTTGTCCGTGTGGAATGTGAATAACGTCAGTGAATACTTTTATTCACAAACTTTATTTACATTCCAGTTTCTGCACTTTTGTATCATCTTACATGAATTTTTTTTAAAAAATCTAAAATTTGAAATGATCATTAGATTTAGCAATTGCTGATTTTGGCAATATCACTTTCATGTGAGTGTTCCATTTAACTAGCGAGTTGGAATATTTTTATTAGTGGTATTACATAAAAGTAAATTTACATTTCTTTTAAATAAAGAAAGGAAAAATATATATATAAAAGTGACAGCAAAATAAAAGAACTCATAAGAGCTTACTCTTTAAAAAAAAGGAATGAATCCTGTTAATTTCTTTTCTATAATATCGTGTCAGAACAAGTCGTTTTGCAAGAAAATGGCGTGCCACATTTAAGGCGCCATCTTTCATGGTGAACCATTGTTCAGTACAGTCACGACGGATAGCTATTAAGGATGAACATGGCAGCAGGAATAACAAAAACTATTCTCTGTTACATAATAGTAAATTTTCGTTCAGAAAAATCTATATGGAAGCAGGACTTTTTTGTAAGTTAATTGGAAACCGAAATCAAATAGGGCGTAGTCGAAGATTACCAACAAATAAGCTCATGGTTGTTTTTCCTGTTCTTTGACGAGGGTTCCAAAGAAATGTTGTTTTCGCAATGTGAATTTAAAAGACAGTGTTTCATGATGAGAATCGATGGAATAATTGAGAAGCCAGCGTCTTCTATAAACACTGTCGTGGAAGTTTAAAATTTTATTTGAGTAATGTGATTAATTTTTGGTGCGTGAGATAAATGTAAAACCAACTTTAGCATTTGTGACTTGACTACTTAATTAAGATTGTTGCTCATCTTCATGTTCAATGTGTTAATGGGAGCTCTTTTAGTTAAATACAGGTCAAATAAATAAAAGAATTACAAAAGAATGCTTCTGCTGCTTTATGCAATTATTGTATTTATTTCTTTTGAGAAACTTTAATCAAAGTTAGATGTTATAACATCCTCAGAAATTCTTACAGGAGTGTAATCGAAAAAAGGATGTTCTAGAAAATACTAGAATGCATTTCATTGTTTTTCTTCAGTCATTTTGATGAATTTCATACAACTATCCATTAAGAGGTTATTTCAATCGCGTGAAGAAACAAGAATGCTAATAGTAATCTTATGAGGATGTTATTTTCCAATTTATCGCTTTGTTTTTAATCTTTTTAACCGACTTCAAAGAGGAGGTTATGATTTCGACCTGTATGTATTTCTTGTTCAATCATAAATTCTTTAAATATGAATAAATTTTGATAATTCTTTTTTTGTTTGAAAGTATAAGATACCCATGTGGTCCCATTTTAATTTCATTAAATTCTGATGATTATAATTTTTTTAAATAAAAAAATGTGGATTTGATAAAAAAAAAAAAAATAATAATGATTTGTCGCAAATCATCTTTCATTGTTGCAACTGTTTTCAAATCATAAGCATGTTAAATCTATGCATTCATACGCGTTAGCGCCAAGTTGTCGCTAAGCTTGATTCTTTTTTTGAAGTCGGTTAGTATTTTTTAAAAAAAGCATATATTATGAATATATATATACAGGGTGATCATAAAAAAACTTTGCCGATATACGGAGATCTAGCGGCCAGTCCGCTCAACCGATCGGAATGAAATTTCAGATACAGCTATTCAGAGGTATGAGCTCGAGATTCAGTGAACGACAACAAAATGGCGCTCACGGTTACGGTTATAGTTACAGAAACTCGAAAATTTCCAATAGCAACACCCATTTTTTTTATCGCAAAATGCTCAGCGCATGCGAAAACCCTAAAGAGCGTTGGAACCGTACGTGTATCGCAAGAAACGGACATGTTATGTACGCACAAAAAATCGTTCTGGGAATCCTCCCCCCCCCCCCCCCCCGATAGAAAAACCTCGATTGGGGCGCAAGGAGGAAATTTGCATATGACACAGAGTCAGTACACAAATCTCTGATTACAATACAGATCGGAAAAACTAAAACTTTTATTTTGATTACACATTTACCATATGGGTGCCATCACAGGCAATTACACATTGCATGGTGATGGCACCCATGTGGAAAATGTGTAATCAAAATAAAAGTTTTATTTTCTCCGATCTGTATTGTAATCAAAGATTAGTGTACTGACTCTGTGTCATATGCAAATTTCCTCCTTGCGCCCCAATCGAGGTTTTTCTATGAGAGGGAGGATTCGCAGAACAGTTTTTTGAGCGTGCATAACATGTCCGTTTCTTGCTATACACGTACGGTTCCAACGCTCTTTAGGGTTTTCGCATGCGCCGAGCATTTTGCGATGAAAAAAAATGGGTGTTGCCATTGGAAATTTTCGAGTTTCTGTAACTATAACCGTAACCGTGAGCGCCATTTTGTTGTCGTTCACAGAATCTGGAGCTCATACCTCTGAATAGCTATATCTGAAATTTCACCTCGATCGGTTGAGCGGTCTGGCCGTTAGAGCTCCATATATCGGCAAAGTTTTTTTATGACCACCCTGTATATTGCATAAGGTTGATAGCATAACCAGGGAGGGTTGGGGGGGGTGACCAAATGCTCTGGATAACAGTAATATTGTAGCGTTTTCTTCGCTTTGATCACAGCTGAATAACCTACGATTGGATAACGCGAACAGAATTTTATAAAATTAGTGGTAATTAGAGCGTTTGGATTCCCCCATCCTGGCTACTCCACTGTATAAGGTACATGAGGACGATCTACAACCGGACTAGTTTTTAATTTTCGATTTTGGTTCAGGAATGAGAGAGCTACTATCCAAATAATCAATTGCGAACACTAATTTGTTGTAATACTTCTCGCCGTATTTAATGACAGAATATCTAAGATTTAATAAAGCAAACAAATTGTTTTAAATTAATGGTGAGAATCAACCATGTGTATCACAGCACTCTCATTCCTGTGGTTTCAGATTAAAAAATATTCTTTCACTTTTGAAACCAGTTGAAACCATTTCTGAACCTAAAACCATCCTAATATAAAAAAAAAGTGTAACTAAAATCGAAAAGTAAACATTAGCCCGGCTGAAGATATCTTCAATTACCTTACATAATAAAAAAAATCTAATAAATAAATTATTTGCTAAATAAAAAATTAGAACATTAGGATTATAGTTTCAGGAGACATTAATAAAAATATGAAATTATAATTTAACATTAGAAGCACTCAATTTCGAATGTTTATAACTCAAAACTTATCGTTCAAATAACGCGAAACTTAGTGTCTATGCATAGTTTGAACCGAAGATTTGAAATATTTTGCTAAAATTGGGTATTGCCATTGAAAACAAAATGAAGTTTGAATTCGTTTTAATAAGTAGATGGCCCCCCCAAAAAAAATTTATACCCATCATTTAAAAGTAGACATTTAAAAGTAGTTTTTAATCGTTCGGTACCAGTAACTTTTATTTACGATAATTTGTTGAGGATTAAGTAGGGGGTGTTTACATTTTTTTCTCACGACTGTACCTTGTTCTGTGTGAAATGCTATAAGTTGATGAAAATTTTTTGAAAACCAGAGCTCTCAAACACACGAAGATACTATATGAGCTGGTAATAACAATCCGAAATGTGGAGCATCACAAATGTGAAACGCGTATAATTCTAACTTTTTTTTTAATTTTTTTTACACTATCACTTTTCCTACAATTGTGTGAATGTCTATTAAAAAATGTACAATATGAAGTTCAAAATGTTGAGGTTTACTTAAAAAGCGATTAAAAAATCAAAATATAGATGTTAATAGTTTATTTTATTTAAAAACATCTTAGTACTTTCAAACCTTTAATCAGGTTCTTCCCCAGAGAATATTTTCTTTTATAAATACAAATATATGATTCCGTTTTGAAAAGAACGATAATCGTGTCTTTGAGATTGAATTAGCAGTATTTTAGGTGAACGGTAAAAATATATAATTGTTGTACTATAAAATTTAAAACATCATTTTCTCAAATTGTCAGGATTTTATTTTTTTTTCATTTTTTAAAATATTTTTATATATTTTAATATTTTTATTTTTTATTTATTTTTATTTATTTTATTTTTATTTTTAATTTTTATTTATTTTAATTTATTTTAATTTTTTATTTTATTTTATATATTTATATATTTTATTTATTTATATTTTTTTAGGATGTTAAACCAATTTGAGAAAATGACGTATTAAATTTTATGGTACAACAATTAAATATTTTTTACCGTTCACCTAAAATACTACTAATTCAATCTTCAAGTCACGAGACTCGGTCATTCCAAAACGGAATCATATATTTGTATTTATAAAAGAAAATATTCTCTGAGGAAGATCCTGATTAAAGGTCTGAAAGTACTAAGATGTTTTTAAATAAAATTAACTATTGACATTTGTAGTTGATTATTTAATCGCCTTTTAAGTAAACCTGAACATTTTAAAGTTCATATTATACATTTTATGTTAAAAGCAAGGCGAAATTTTTCATTCCGTCTATTAAAACTTTTATTATAATGTACTCTCTTTTTTTAAAAAGCGTTAACTGATATTTGTAGTAAGGCAGAATACCCTGCATTTTTTTACTAAATATGCGATTTGCGACAATGTATTTATTCTATTAGCATTATTCATCCTTCATGCCTGTTATCACCCCTTCTGAATTTGTAGGTCGCATGTGGCAACAACTTGTATATGAAGCATATGGTTAATTGTGAAGATTTGTTACTTATAAGCCGATCCAGTGGCATGGTTGGTAGCATCAGCTCCTCCCACACCGCTGGACCCTGGTTCGAGTCCAGCTAGCGGCATGGGTGTCTGTGTTGTACCTGTGAAAAATGTATGTACTGTATAATCTGTAATAAAGTGTTCTATATGGTTTCTTGTGATCATTGGAGGTTATGCCGGCGAATAGCTGTAGAGCCTACCTCAAAGCTATACAAATACAAATGTTACTTATATTTCGCAATTTTACAGTTTGTTAAGAAGTTTGATAATTCATTCTAAAACTTTCGAATAAAAGCACGAATTATAATGTCCTTCTTGAATAAAATATAAAAAGCTAACCGATTTAACAAACATGTTATTTTTCTCAGAATAAATCTTGACGATCACAGTAAATGACATCTTATATTAATTTTGAACAACTTATCAATTGGAAAAATAAGCATAAATAATCTTTAGTATAAAAAAATGTAGCAGTTAGAAAAGTAGCTGGAATTTAGTAAACACTTCCTACACTGGCGCCAAAGAATTATTTGAACTTGTTTATAGAAATGTAATCCTGATACTGCACCATTTATCTTTTATTTTATTCCACTCATTGAACTGTCACGTGTTTTACCAAATCCCAAGTCAGATTAATGTTTGAAATTGAATGTGTTGAATGTGAGTGAATTGAATTGTAATATTACTTTTCTTTTATTTAACTTACAATAACACCTTGTAGCGAATAAAATATCATAAGCGTTTGACTAAAGATTTTAGTCAAAATATTTATTTCTATGTCATACGCAGATTTATACTTACATTGATTTTCTAGAGCTTCAATGTGAATACTTTCGTCAAGCAAAACGACAAAATTGTTTATGTTAATAACGATAATGTTTATATTATGCATAACGTAAATAATATAACATTAACACATTTACTCCTTAACTGGTTTGCCCGAACGCCGTTCGGGCAAGACGAATTTGCTTATTTCATCATTTAAAGCTTTTCGACGCCACTATTATTTTTAAGAAAATATTCATACTATTGATAGGCGGAAATGTTTAGACTAAATTTTAAGAATATTTTATTTAAATAATAGTGGTGTGAGTCCGCTATTTTCAATTTATTGTACGGAAAGTAATTAATCAGTTAACCTTTTCCGGCGCAGACAAATTCTGTTCGTAAAATGAGAAATTGTTGACTGACACCGTGATTTGCAGAAAACTTTTTTAGAAATCAAGAACTCCCTGATTTAAACTGTGATTGTTAAGAGCCCACAATAGTCACAGAAAAAGTACATAAAAAGACCCGGATGACCATGTAAAGTCTATGGGAGCGTTCTTTTCTAATATCTCGCTCAAATTTTAATATTTTTGCATGATTTTTTTTGCACAAGATAGCTGAGGGCAATCCACAACCGGGCTAGTTTTTACTTTTTCGATTTTGGTTATATATTTTTTATATTACGATAGTTTCAGTTTCAGAACCGGTTTAAACCGGTTTCGAAAGTTAAAGTAATTTTTGAAAGAAAATCTGAAACAAAAATTGAAAAAGTAAAAACTAGCCCGGTTGTGGATTGCCCTCAGCTATCTTGTGCAAAAAAATCATGCAAAAATATTAAAATTTGAGCGAGATATTAGAAAAGAACGCTCCCATAGACTTTACATGGTCATCCGGGTCTTTTTGAGTAATTTTTTTGTGACTATTGTGGGCTCTTAAAGTAAAATTTTACTAAAATATTATTGGTGCCGATTGTAAGTTTGGAATTTAAATTAAGTGTGCTCGGAGTGGACTCACTGTGCCGGAAAGGTTTAAGGGGTTAATACTTTGAGAGGCAGTGGGATATATTTTATCCCACCTAATTTAAACAAGATTCTCACCAGAAACTTTTAACGAAATTTGGAATTTTTATTTTGGTGAAACAATTTGGCTCAAATTTTTTTTCTTACTAGAAAACAAAATTTTTCGATTTTTCCGCTTACAATTAATTCATTATTACAGAGACATTATTGCTTGCCCTTCAAGGTTTTAAATGTCACATTGGTCACTTACGGTTAACACTGAACTTTATTTAGGTCGCGTCAGTCACTGGTGACTGACAGTCTAAGATGTGATATAAATCTGAAATATATATATATATATGTAATAAAATAAAAAAAAAATAAAAAAATTGCGCCATTTTTTTTTATTCTCTCTTAGCTTCAATTCTAAATTTGTGGAACATATTTCAATCTTAGTTTCGTAACTTGTAACAGCTAAAATTCTTTTTCTTACTTTAGTTATTAATAAATTATTTCTTGCTTCTCAAAAAGGCGGGAAGTATTTCGTAAGCTTTTTACTTTCTGGCATATTCCTGCGATTTTAATTTTATTTTTTATTTTTAACATCGCGTGACAGGTGTTACTACGCGTTGCTAAAGGGCTTAGTGTTCCGAGGAAAAAATATAGTTCTTGCCAATAGACCGCCTATTACGGCCAATTAGAATTGATCATTTTGTCCGTTAGAGGCTCGAGTCCATCCTGATTGGATTTTTAAAATGATTGACGCGGAGTAGGAGGGCGCTAGTTTTGTCGTGAAAATGATTTTTTCATTTGGCTTTTCAGGAGAGTAGAATGCACCTTTTCTTTA
This sequence comes from Maratus speculifer, assembly GCA_964019185.1. Classification (NCBI taxonomy): domain Eukaryota; kingdom Metazoa; phylum Arthropoda; class Arachnida; order Araneae; family Salticidae; genus Maratus; species Maratus speculifer. The sequence goes on along the minus strand of OZ025295.1, from coordinate 335,000,132 downwards.
AACTATCAAGACGCGCGTTTTATTGCTCCGCTGAATTAGAATGCATTTTTTCTTAAAAAACTACTCGGAAGCCATGTCATGTTTCCCGAGAATGCGATTGACTTTCAAAAATTATTAGGATGCTATTTCTTTTTTCTCCCCAAAATTCTAATATTGTGGAATGTAGCTTAATCACGGAGTTGGTGAAGTGGAAGTGATTCGATGAGAGTGCCAAGGTGATTGCGTGAAAGAACTTAACTTATTTATGAGTTCTAATAAAATTAATTTAAAGACTGCTTGATTGAACTTTCTTATGGGGAAATAGCCCAATAAACTCATCCACTGCTGGTCAAATTGCCGGAGCGACTGCTCAGCTCGTCCCACTGTTGATTCTTGGTAGTAGTAATCTGTTCTGCTTCATAGATGGTGTGCCACTGGAACTTGTACATTGTTATGGAACATCGATCTCGTCGAAGCATTACATTTTAGTCGACAGGATTTCTTAAATGAACCTGCATACGTCTCTAGAGAATTCTTCGCAACGCTGTGTGTGCACGTGCCATTTTCGCCGAGCTTGAAACTAATTGCTGGAACTTCGACCTTTGTTTATTACTCATCTTGAACCGACATGAATCAATCTGTGAAAAAAGATCGTCTTATAAAGTTTTGTTTGTAATTATGTGTGGTATCTACATCTACAAATCTTTTAATTGTGAAATATACCTCGCATTCTAGTGAGAAACTTTTCAACTGTGAGATATGCAACCAAACTGTGAGATATGCAAAATAAAAATTACAAAAGATCACCTGCATGAAATCAATTCAACATAATTTTCTTTTATTTATTTATTTACTGTATTTTCTAGGTAAAAGTGCATAAATATTTTGATAAATTTTCATTTCATAATAAATGAACACCGGCCGTATGGTTGCGAAACTACGGTAGATTCCATCAGTAATACAAGATAATTGAAATTTACACCTGTGAGTCGTATCTACGAAGTTCTTTATTTTTGTTTAGTTTAATAAAAAATTAGGTATTTGAACAAGGCCACATCGAACATGTCTGTAAGTTATTATTTATTATTTTATTGTTTTATTGATTAAGAAATTTTAATGATAATTTCTTTGTTTAAATTCTTGATTTTTTTTCTCTCTTTTATTACAGATATTAAAAAATAAATTTGTTCTTAATTTATAATTAATTAAAATTTTCTGCTCATAAAAATTTTATTTAGTTTTAAAGGTGTTATTTTTTTTTTTAATCGAAAGATGGATTAATTTGTTGTTAAAAAAATACTCTGTTGCAAAATTTATTTTCCATACGTAAAGAAAAGTATTTTTGTTTTTAAAATTATTTGTTATTTCCCATGTATGGAAAACCGATATTTATTATTTTATTACTTATTTATTTATTATTTATTTATTTCACATGAAGTCAAACAGAATTGATTTATTTATTATTTATTATTTTTATTGTTATTTATTGAGGTATTTGAAGTATTTGAAGTATAGTAATTGAATTTTAATAATTGAAGTATAGCATTTAAATTTTTTTTTCATATGAATTATCCTTCTTTCATGTATTAAGGTCAGGATTAGTAAAAGAAGAAAAAATGTCAGAAAATAAACTTGATATTGTCCCTTTTGAATTTGGGTCGGGCATGGATATATTTAAATGGTTTAAACATTTTGATCGAGAATGTTCTGTAGAAAAGAAAGATAATGAGTGGAAACACCAAAATATTTCAAAATATTTAAAGGGGGAAGCGCTAAAAACTTATATAAATGATTGTTTGGATTGTGCTACTTATGAGGAAATTGTCGAGATTTTAAGTGAAAAATTCATTCAAGTTAGAGTTCCAAAATTTTCTGAATTTACTTCCTTAAAGTTAAATGATCTAAGTGATTTGGATTCTTATTTTAGAAAGAAAGTTGAGATTGGAAGGCAACTTCAGCTTGGGGAAAATTTAATTATACAGGGATTAACTGATGGTCTTCAGCCGGAGTATCAAAATTGTTTGATGGTTAACCCTCCTTCCAATACTCGTGAATGGTTTCGCATTGCTAAACAATTAGCAGCGATTCCAAATCATACCTCTAATAACGGCAATAGAAATTTTCAACAAACTAGACCAATGCACAATCCCAATCCTCAGCCCAGACATTGGACTCGACCTACTCCAAACAATCCATCCCAAAATTTTAATCCTAGGTTTTTCACTCCTAGAATGCCTGCAACTCATTATCAAAACAATTACCCTAGTCGTCCGTGCAGAATATGTTTAAACAGAGGCATAGAAAATGCATATCATTGGGAGAGGAGTTGTATATTTAACACAAATTCCTTTCAATCTCAAACTCCTGCTCATATTCAACCACCCCCTACTAATAATATTTGACAATTAATCATCCCTGGATATGTGGGCAATAACAAAGTGTATTGTGTGGTTGATAGTGGATCAACTGTCTCAATTTTACCCCTCAAATTTGTTCGATATTTAAATGGTAATTTACATAATGTTACCCCTATTACTATCAGACAGGCACAAGGAACTCTTACAATTAATAAATCTTGTCGATTATGTATTAAATTTGGTAATATAAAGAGATATGTTAATTTTTTAGTAAGTCAACTTGATTTGGACTATGCTATTTTAGGTTTACCTGATTGTGCCAAATTTAAATTGAAAATTGATTGTGCAAAAAGCCAGGTGTTACAAGACAATATTTCGTTAAACCCATATGTCAACATATCCAGTGATAACTTAGAATTGCTTCATTTTGATATTATAAAAAATGATACTACTGTGCAACCCGATTATGGAAATACCATAACTCCTCAATCCTTGTCGCGAACTAATAATGATGATTATAATCTATTGGGGAATCTGAATGCTATTCAAAATAAAAATGTAAGGGAACTTTTAAGGGATTATTTAGATATTTTTGCAAAAAATAAATATGATGTAGGGAGAATTAATATTGAACCTCAGCGTATTTATCTTAAATCTGACCTACCAATATCTTTGAGGCCTTATCGTACATCCACTGCTGATGAAAAAGAAATATCTCAGCAAATCCAATCATTATTAGCTGCTGGGTTAATTAAAGAAAGTTATAGCCCATACTCTTCTCCAGTTACGTTAGTAAATAAACGAGATGAAGGTAAAAAAACCCGAATGTGTGTTGACTACCGAAAATTAAATTATATCATGAAAAATGACGCTGAACCTTTACCCCGAATAGATGAAATTTTAGACAAATTAAGTGGTGCCCAATATTTCTCTACACTAGATTTAGCCTCAGGCTATTGGCACATACCTATTCACCCAGCCGATTCCGAAAAGTTAGCCTTTACTACTAATTGTGGGCTCTGGGAATGGAATGTTCTCCCCTTTGGTGTAAAGGTAGGCCCCCCAATTTTCAACAGGACAATTAGAAGAATTCTTACAAAATATAAAATAGACTTTGCTTGTTATTATTTTGATGATATAATTATTTTTTCTAAATCAATAGATGAACATATACAGCATCTCATTCAAATTTTTGATTTATGCCGAATAGAAAATATTAAATTAAAATTATCTAAATGTACTTTTGCTCAAAAACAAATCAATTTTCTAGGGTATGAAATCCAAAATGGAACTTTAACTCCAGCTAATACTAATATAGAAACGATTAAAAAATTAAAACCTCCTACTAACACTAAAGAATTACAAAGATTTCTTGGTTCTATAAATGTGTATCATAAATTTATTGACAAATATGCTGAAATTAGACACCCCCTAAATAAATTACTTAAGAAAGATACTATTTGGGAATGGAATACTGAATGTCAAAACTCTTTTCAAAAATTAAAAGATGCCCTCATTGCTAAACCAATTTTAAAGATTTATGACCCAAAATTACCCCTACACATGTTTGTTGACGCTTCTCAGGTAGCGGTAGGTGCAGTTCTTAAACAACCCGACCATAATAACTTTTTACATCCAATTGCTTATTTTTCTAGAGGACTGAGAAGTTATGAGAAAAATTATTTCATTACCGAACTAGAGTGTCTTGCTATCATTGATACTTTAGATAAATTTTATCATTACTTTCACGGTGTACAATTTACCATCCATACTGATCATGCATCTCTTGTTTGGTTAAAAAATGTCAAACATTTAAGAGGTCGATTATTTAGGTGGTCATTGAAGTTAAGTATGTTTGATTACAAAATAGAGTACTTAAAGGGATCTACAAATGTCGAAGCCGACATGTTGTCCCGAAACCCTATTTCTCATTTTTGTAAACCCCTTACTTTTCTTCTTGACGTTAAAGAGATTATTGAGATGCAAGAAAAAGAAAATGTGTGTGGATCAAATTATATTAATGACAATGGACTGATTATAGTTAAAAGAAAAGGTTTTCGTAAAGTGGTAGTTCCCATGTCCCTAAGAAAAAAATTGCTTAATGTTGCTCATGAACAGTTTGGTCACCCTGGTGTTCAAAAAATGCAAAATTTAATTTCTCCTAACTATTATTGGCCAGATATGACCCAAGACATTACTAACTTTGTTAAATACTGTGATATTTGCCAGAAAAATAAAAAACCTAGACAGAAAAAATTTGGCTTATTACAAGCTATGCCCACTACAGATCAACCTTTTGACTGTCTGTCTGTTGATACTGTAGGAGGGTTCAATTATTATAATTCTACAAAAAAATATCTCCATATTATAATAGACCATGCCACAAGATATGTTTGGGCATTTCCTTCCAAAAGTGTCACTACAGAAACTTATACAAATTGTCTGAAACAAATCTTCAATATCAAAATCCCTCAACAATTATTCTGTTTTAGTAAGATTTCAAGTGTACAGTCCCCTCAAAAAATACTTAGTGACAGGAATGCTGCTTTTACTTCTTGAAGATTCAAAAAATTCCTGCGAAATCATAATATTAAACAACGTTTGACCACTGCCCATCATCCACAAACGAATGGGAAATGTGAAAGAGTAAATCAGACAATAGTAACTAGATTAAAATGTAAAGTAAACTCCACTACCTCTAAAATTCCCTGGACTAAGCTTTTAACTGAGGTAATTAATGAATATAATAATACACCCCATTCTATTACCAAATTTCCACCTGCTTACTTGCTTTTTGGCCAATTACCCTATGACTCCCCCTTACAACAAAATTATTATCCCCCTGTTCATGAAGCACTTAAAATTGCTAAAACAAGAACTGATGAATTTCATTTAAAAAATAAAAGATATTATGATAAAGATTATATCGAACCAAAATTTAAAATAGGAGATCTAGTTATCTATGAAGAATTTCAGTACCCTAATACTAGAAAGTTGTCACAAGTATTTAGTGGCCCTTATAAAATTCTTAACAAATTATCCGAAGTAAATTTTGAAATTGATAGGCAAAACCAGTTCAAAAGTTCAGAAATAGTACATGTATCTAAATTAAGGCCTTATTATTCCCCTGATAAATTTAAATTAAGTCATGAGCAACAACCCCCTAATCAACAACAACAAACTCAGGTAAAAACTGTAGCTTAAACTATATCTCTAGTTTATCATTTTATAATTTTTTCTCTTAAACAGTAAATTTCTTTTCATATTTTAATTCAGATAATATCCTGTAATTCTCACAGAATGGCAATGATATCTCTTGACTGCAGCGAGAGTGTCACTTGTCTGGAAATTTTTATATTTGTTTATTTATGCCGGCGTAGACGAACAAAGTGGAAATTTCTTATTCTGTACTGAATTACTCTACTTAGAATATTTTTTTATTTTTCTTTCAACTGAACCTATTTGTAATATTAAATTTAATCTATCAATTATTAAATTACCCAACAAACACATGACTTACGGCCTCAAGCCATATTCGTTGCGGCCATACTCAGTTGAGGCCATTTGTAGCCAAACAATAGCGTACCGTAAGTGAGGCGCCACTAATTGCGGCAGTTGCCGCCGAACCGCATGCGTTTCGGCAGCGAGAAAACGGTTGCGTTTTTTTTACCCGTCATCATTGAAGGACAGTTTCGGGCAAGCTTGAAATGGCCCCTCATCATTTAAAAAGTACAGGCCCAATATTATCCGACCCGAATATTACATTAACAAAAGAAAATGTATTTTTTTCTTTATTTATTTTAAAATAAGCTTAATTATTATAAATGTGGCATTTATTAAAAATGTAGATACATTATGAGATTTATATTTAAGACAGTAAAATAGATTTTTTTTTTTAGTTTAAAACTATTTAAGGAATATATATATATATATAAATGTAACAAACATTTACATTTAAAAAATGTAAAATATTTCCAAACTATACTTCGATATCTTTGCATGGCTATATTTTTATGGTTATGCTAGAAACAATGAATGCATTAATTTTCAATTTCTCTAGATTTTAATAGCTGAAATAAACAAAATACAAATTCATAGGAAGTGCACAAAATATTTAATTACAATAAGATGCATTCATTCATTGAGCTTTCATATTATAAAAAAGTATGCTGGAAAATTAATCAGAGGCGTGAATTTTTTTTATATTTTTCAAGTTTCATTAAAAAAATATTTGTTATGAACAAATGAAAAAAATATTGCATTCTTTGTTTTAACAAGCCCATGTTGTTGAATATAAGGGGGTAGAAAAAGTGGAAAATAAACTGTTTTATAACAAAAAATTTTAATTCTATTTAAAATATATTTTCCTGTAAAATAAAATTCTTCGAAAATAAATTTTATTGTTTTAAATTCAGTGTAAAGTAAAAAATAAATAAAAATATTTTTATCAAATTCCTTACAATTTATGTTTGTTTGTTTTATTATTATTCTTAAATTATTAATAAAAAACACAGATGTCACACCTGACTTTAAAGAAGCAAAAACCGGAATTTTATTTGAAAACATTAGTTTTTTGCATGATTTATTATCTATTTAATAATATATAAATAAAAACTCCCTATTTTAATTAAAAGATTTTTTATGGGGGGAAAAATTGGAATAAAAATGGATATTTTTAATTTCCGGAATATAAATTTATAAAATAGAAAGAAAAGAGCAAAAATAATATTTTTGTTGCATTGGTTATAAGTGATGAACATGATGAATTATTGGATAAAAGTTTTAAACAATTGTTTAAAACTTTCATTTAATGATTCATCACATTTATTTGTTGAAAATTCTTCTGCCTCTTCCCCTTGTTGAAATTTTATCATTTTTTTTCTCTTGCAAAAAAAAAAATTATATATATATATATATATATATATATACACACAATTAAATAAACTTAAATACGTATTTATGTTTATTTAATTATATATATTTTTTGTTCATTGAGCTTTCATATTATACTTATAATTTACTACAAATTTAATGGTAAGCGTTATTTTTTTTTTTTTTTCAAGATTCATGAAAAAAATATTTGTAATGAACAAACGAAAAAAATATTCCTTTCATTGTTTCAGCAAGCATATGTTATTGAATACAAGGCAGCAGTAAAAGTGGAAAATAAACTGTTTTTATAACACAAATGTTTGATATGATTTGAAATATATTTTCAGGTAATATAAAATTGCTCTTTAGTGTAACTGAAAGTAATGCTGTTTGCCCGCAGCCTTAGAGAGGTATCCATCTACTTTCTTTGCTTCCCGAAAGGAATTCACTCGCGAAGGTCATAGGGAGAACAGGGCAATTTCTAGGAAACCTCTCCCTAATTTTCGACCCCCTTCTATTTTTGCAAAATCACCACGCTTCATCATTCAATATCGTACTGAGAGAGAGAGAGAGGATGTTTTAAATGTTACAGGAATTTTACAAGTACTATAATGCTGAAATATGCACAAGAGCATAAGTAAATTATTAGTAAGTCTTATTATTTTTTGTTTATTCATTAAAGAATTGTAAATTTAAGCTGTTTTAAATATTTTGATTTTATTTTGTATAATATATAGAGTATTTATATATTAGATTATAGAGTATTTTTAACATTTTTATTTTGGCAAATGTAAAATATTTTTTTTATACATAGCATGATTTAATGACGTTCTGTTACATTAATTTTTTTTTTTTTTTTTTTTTTTTTTTTTTTTTTTTTTTTTAATCAGTAAATACTGGGGCTTTTTTCAATGAATTGTGAATGCTTGGACAGTTTAATTTAAATAAATCTTATTCTTATGGGTGAAATTTACTTTTTTTTCCCATTCTAATTCTTCAAATACTGTAAAATTTAATTCAAATAGTGTAAAATATTGTAAAATTTAATTTAATAGATAATTGTTTAATAATTTATTTTCTTTTTGCTAAGGACTATCGATATTACTTTGAAATGTTATATTTATATATATCATTTGAGATTCTTTAAAATAGCTTGCTTCAGTGGAAAAAAAAAGAGAGAGAGAGAGAGAGAGAGAGAGCTTGAGAAAAAACTGTTTTCTTTTTGTAAGTAAGAATATTAATAATAAAATTCAATTGAAGTAATTGAATAAAATTCTCGGGTGTTTAGGAAAAGTTAAAATACTTTGTATATATATTTTTTTATCTTTGATTGATAAACTGTGCCCCGAAACTTCATATATTGAAAAAGAACATTAACTATTTTCTAAGTTAAATAGAATTTTAATGTATTAGAATATCGGTGAATCATACAATATAAAGTAAATATTATCTTGCATTTGCCAAAATGAAAGCGTTTAAAAATTTCTTACAAAATAAAATCAATATACATAAAAAAAGGAATTATAAGAAAATAATTAAATAATTCTTTAATGAATAAGCACAAAATACTGGTAAAAGGCTTGCAAATAAATGTATAAAAAATAAACAAAAGTATATCACGAACACATTGTATATTACAACATACATTTTATATATTAACAGACTTAACAATAAGCTAAACAAAACACCACATACATACATAAAATAGATCTATTTTAATATAAAGTACATAATAAATCATATTAAGAATATATGTTATTTAGGCGTAAGTTCAAAATGTGTTGAATAAAAAATAATTGCTTGAATAACAAATGTTTCTTCATGAAAAATAAATATAGTAATAATGATTTCGGTTCATTTCTCAAAAATGTATAAATTTATTTATCTTGAGCTTATTGAAAATACAATGTTTGGCATACTAATTTTATTTTTCAAATTGTATATGAAATGCAACTGTTTATAAATTGCATTATTTATATATATATATATATATATATATATATATATATATATATATATATATACTTAATGCATAATAGAATAAATAAACAAATTATTAAATTCAATATGCGAAGTATTGTATTTTGGAAAATTTTCGAAAAATTCAAGAAAAGTAAATTTATATATACATATATTTTATTGTACCTAAATTATTCTTAATATATTTATTTTTTATGAAAAAACATTTAATCATTCAAGCAGTTCTTTAATAAATATTTTTTATTAAACAGATTTTGAATTTATGCTTAAATAATTTTTATGGCATGGTAGTGGCAGGCTTTTGGATAGAATAAATCATAAAGGGCTCTTTTGTGGGCAGCTTTTGGCTAAACTTAATTCTTACAAAACACAAATGGCATGGCTAGGGCACACTTATGGCTAGCTCTGATTGTTAATGGCCTTTAAAAGAATAATTGTGGCAAGTTTGAGGCTGTCTGATATTTTGATAAAAAGTTTATGGCACATTTGTGGGCCTCATCTTGTGGCCGCGTTCTGGCCGGCGTGACAGTTTTTTGACGGAGCCGTTACGGCAAAGGATGGCGGGCCGTCACCAAACACTTTGGGCCAACGTTAACGACACCTTTAATGGCCCACAAGTTATGTGTTTGTTGGGTAATTATTTGCCAAGTAACAAAATTTTTATCACTTTATTTTAATATATATTTTTTTTTCTTTCTCTCTTTCTTTGCTTCTGCATTCCAGTCCAAGTACATGTCAATTATAATATAATTTTGTTTCTTTTTCTCTTTCCTACTTGCATCTTGCAATGTTTTATCACACCGAGAGAATATTTATTGCGTAATTATTTGACATGAATAGATCTTGTTTTTTATTTTTATCATTTATTAATATTTCTTTTTAAGAATCTTAGTAGTTTAAAGGTCACGTGCATTCTCAAACATGAACAAAATTTTTATTTATCTTTATTTTATTTTAATTTATCATATTATATTTTAATTTTTTTTTTGTACATATTCCTACTTAATCCTGTACTCGGATTACCAGATTAAGTAAATGATTTCATAGTTGATTGCATTTTTTATTTTATTCCACTTCTCTCTATATTTCATCCCAAAAATATGAGATGAGATAAACGAGATTAAGTATTTAAAGAATGTCTTTTGTGATATTTATTATTACTTATTAAGAGATTTACTTATACCCATTATGAGATTTACTTACACTTATGATATTTATTATTATTGATATTTTTCCTTATTATGTTTCTTAATTATATTGTTTATTATTTACATTGTTAAATTTTATTATTACTATATTATAAAATGTGTTATTAATTAAAAATACAATTATAAAAGTATTTTCACAAAGATTCCAAAATGGAACTGTTATGAATGTTCAAGGACTTACTCACACAAAAACTGAACTAATATTATAATGTTAGCTGATGAATTTGGACAGTTAAATGAATTAGACATCCTTGAAATGAGGTAATGAACTATGCCATTCCAAATATGACTTTAAGAGGATTTTTGAAACAAACTTTTAAAAATTGATTTCTAGATTTGACATTGTTAAAAAAGAATTTAACGTTATTGTTTTTCATTTTTATGTTTCATTTTTATGTTATTACTATGGGTAATTGCTTATATTTTCAAATTACTTTTTGATGTGTACTTTAAACAAGATTATATCTTGTATTTGTATTGAAGCCTATTACCCAATTACTTTATTGTATTTAAATTTGAAGTTATTCCACGCATCACCTTGGTGTTTTTAAATTTGAATTCTATATTTATATAAAAAAGAGAAATTAATTTAAATTTTTTTTTTATTCAGTACCTAATTATTATTACTTATATCAACAACTTCGTGAGCTAAGTCTGCATCATCTCCCTTTCTGTGAAATTGCAGGTCTCAGACCTACTTTTTCACCCGTCTTTCTGGGAGGGGGGATTTGTAATAAAAAAAAAAAAAAAAAAAAATGCGCCATTTTTTTTTATTCTCTCTTAGCTTCAATTCTAAATTTGTGGAACATATTTCAATCTTAGTTTCGTAACTTGTAACAGCTAAAATTCTTTTTCTTACTTTAGTTATTAATAAATTATTTCTTGCTTCTCAAAAAGGCGGGAAGTATTTCGTAAGCTTTTTACTTTCTGGCATATTCCTGCGATTTTAATTTTATTTTTTATTTTTAACATCGCGTGACAGGTGTTACTACGCGTTGCTAAAGGGCTTAGTGTTCCGAGGAAAAAATATAGTTCTTGCCAATAGACCGCCTATTACGGCCAATTAGAATTGATCATTTTGTCCGTTAGAGGCTCGAGTCCATCCTGATTGGATTTTTAAAATGATTGACGCGGAGTAGGAGGGCGCTAGTTTTGTCGTGAAAATGATTTTTTCATTTGGCTTTTCAGGAGAGTAGAATGCACCTTTTCTTTAAACTATCAAGACGCGCGTTTTATTGCTCCGCTGAATTAGAATGCATTTTTTCTTAAAAAACTACTCGGAAGCCATGTCATGTTTCCCGAGAATGCGATTGACTTTCAAAAATTATTAGGATGCTATTTCTTTTTTCTCCCCAAAATTCTAATATTGTGGAATGTAGCTTAATCACGGAGTTGGTGAAGTGGAAGTGATTCGATGAGAGTGCCAAGGTGATTGCGTGAAAGAACTTAACTTATTTATGAGTTCTAATAAAATTAATTTAAAGACTGCTTGATTGAACTTTCTTATGGGGAAATAGCCCAATAAACTCATCCACTGCTGGTCAAATTGCCGGAGCGACTGCTCAGCTCGTCCCACTGTTGATTCTTGGTAGTAGTAATCTGTTCTGCCTCATAGATGGTGTGCCACTGGAACTTGTACATTGTTATGGAACATCGATCTCGTCGAAGCATTACATATATATATATATATATATATACCCTAATTTCCTGCCTATAATCCGCGGATCAAACAATTCTTTTTCGACCCAGAAATTTTATTTCGTAAATCAAGGCAAATATTTACGGCGATCTGAAAAGTTATATTTTATTTAATAAAATTTCTGGGTCGAAAAATGATTGTTTGATCCGCGGATTATACGCAGGAAATTAGGGTATATATATGTATATATATAGTAGTGCGTCATTACTAAAATTTTTTTAAAAATTTACTTAACTCTTATTTATTACTGGATTATACATTCTTAACCCTATCGGGCTCGAATTTTTTTCAGTTAAAAAAATACGTTAATAACATTAACACAAGCTATCCAAATAGATTAATTAGTGTTAATATTTCATTGACAGAAAGATATCGAATGTTTTTGTTTTGCGAACTATTATTCAATTCATATCCACATGACAATAGGCTAAGGAAGAATTTTTGAAAATGTTTAGAAAATATTGTATTACAGTAAGGATTTAATTTATATTATAACTTTCTAATATATTTTGCGCTTTATTGTACATTATTTTTTCACGAAAGTAACTTTTATTTAAAATTTAAAGATTGTTATGTTAAAGAGAAATAGGTTTCCAATAAAAGAATTTCAAAGGGCGTAAAGAGAATGAAGCAAATTATAATTATTATTACTATTAATAAATGCCTAAACACAAATGAAGTTATGTAGCAAATGCATAGACATACTGATACACCATATCTGTAAGATCCTCACTTGGCAGAATGCCAACCCGATTCCATTCAGAGTTTAGGGGGAATAGCCTATGAAGCCGAGATTGCTTCTACGTATTCATGGAAATGATATTAAGCATTTTTTCTATCTTTTGTTCTGAGAAAAAATTTATTTAAAATTAAATAGATTGTGCACCTTCTATCAGTTCTTGGAATAAGCTTTCCAAAGTATATATTTTTGTAAATTTTAGTAAAAGCATGTCTGTTTTTTTTTTTTTTTTTTTTTTTTTTTTTTTTTTTTTTTTTTAACACGTATTTTTATGGCTAAACGCAGATTTAACGATTGCTTGACATCTGACTTGGCGGCTATTCGAAAAAATCGCCAATTCTAACAACTTAAATATTCAGGGCACACGTATGTCATATACTCACTGGAATTTACTTGGCGTCAAAATGGCTTTATTTTGCCTTATATCAGGGCTGCACTAGATACCGGGCTTGCTCATTCCTTATCACGACGTCACAAAAGGTGGCTGGCCGCTATCTGTGATTGGTAAAAACAGGGTTCAAAGTGACGCACCCATCGTTTTGTACCAATCGCTGGACGTCATTCAGCCACCTTTTGTGACGTCATGAAAGGAATGAGCAAGCCCGGTATTTAGTGTTGCTTATATGGTAACTCTGCTATTGTTTACTTTTTGATAAACCTTAATTTTTCTTTTTTCATGTTATGTAAAATGTTTTTTGTTTTATAGTTATTAGTTTTTAAATTTAATGTATTTAAAAAATGTTTTATTTATTCTTATTATTCTTATTACTTTTTTAATAATAGAAAATAATTTTAAAATGTATATGTAACTAGTATTCGAAAATGAGGTTTTCGCCAAATTGACGTTGGAAAAAAATTGTACCAAATCCTGTGCGTATATGATATCTGCGCTATATTCATATCCAAAACATGCAAATAATATAAATAAATGATGTACAGAATAATATAAAGAAATAATTTCAAAAAATCGCCAATCTGACAATTTTAATATCACGCCATGCAGCCGCTAATTCTAAAAAGGTTACGTTACGCTATTTTGTGAGGGAAAAATTATTAAGCTAAGTTTAAATCATTTTTAAAAAATTATATTTGACTTTTTATAACTGATTCTAATGTAACAGAATTACAATGTAATATTTAAAAACAGATAATTCAATAACAGCAACAAAAAGATATTCGCCAAAAAAATTTGACGTATTTAGGGGGTTTAATAAACAAACTGATCTCGAGATGGTACAAACTTTCCCATTTTCGACATGGAGTAGCTCTTTTCGCCCATGCGCAGTTCTGTCCAGTTTTCTATCAAACGTGGTCCATCAGTATACAAACATTACTACAGATAAATAATAGCAAAAGTATTTCTTAAAAAATGAATAGTACCCCATTAACACTAGAACCGCGGAGACGGGTCATTTTGACCCGTACTCAGTGAAAAGATGTCGATTCGAACCAGATAAGTCTTCTTAAAATATTTTACATATAAACTGACTAAAATTATTTAAAATGAATAAGTTAAATAGAATTAAATAAAAATTCTGATGTGAATTATTTTGATAAAACCTGGTTAAAATTTCCCGCGGTTCTAGTGTTAAAACACATGTACTATTAATAGTACACCATACTCGAAAGGATTAGTAATTACTTATAAAAACATCATTTATTTAGTTTTACGTCATATTTCACCCAGTCAGTTATCGGTGACTGACGGAAAATTCAGTGTCAGGCACTGTGGCACTCAACGTGTTAAGCATCGACCAAAATAAGTTTTGAAGATCGGAACCGAATTTCAGTAATCTTTCTTGTTTTTGTTCAAAAAAGAAAAACAAAAATGTCTAAAAACTTTTTCAGTAATGAATATACGCATAGTTTATTAATTAACTATTTGTGTTTATCAAATATACATATTAATTATACAAATTATACAAATTTTATACGAAATTGCTTAATTCATCATTTAAAGCTATTTGACAGCGCTATTATTTTTAAGAAAATCTTCATACTATTGAAAGGCGGAAATGTTTAGACTAAATATTACGAATATTTTATTTAAATAATAGTGGTGTGAGTGCGCTATTTTCAATTTATTGAACGGAAAATAATTAACCAGTTAAGGGGTTTAGTGCTATCTGGAAAATTGCAGTTTTTAATAAGCTTCTACGAATGCTTTTAATTTTATTTCTTTGTTTGTCATTTTCTCCGAATTTTACATGTCTTTTATTTGACACAATCTTGTTGGGAAAATCTATTTCGTTCTTCGCAATCTAATCGAGAAAATTTACTGAAAAGGTTTATTGAAAATCGCATTAAGCGAAAGATATGTGTATGTTATATACCATCAAAAACACTTCATGTTAAAAATAAGACAAGTCTCGTGACTCTTTGACCATAAAAGTTCTGAGATCATGAGTAGAGTAGGTTTAGTTCTCTTGTTAACCCTGAGATTTTAATTCAGAAATCACTCCTAGTCTTTGCATTTTTAGTTAATGATTATTTTGTGACTTGGCAATTACGCAACACAAGAAATTTATTACGTCAACATTTTATCTATTAACACTAGAACCGCGGAGACGGGTCATTTTGACCCGTACTCAGTGAAAAGATGTCGATTCGAACCAGATAAGTCTTCTTAAAATATTTTACATATAAACTGACTAAAATTATTTAAAATGAATAAGTTAAATAGAATTAAATAAAAATTCTGATGTGAATTATTTTGATAAAACCTGGTTAAAATTTCCCGCGGTTCTAGTGTTAATGTATATAAATGCATTTTATTTATTCCTATTTAAATTCCTCTTAACCTCTTCGCGACGAGAACCTATAACAAAATTGTTAATGTTTTGCAACCGGTTTTGAAAATCAGAAATTTGTGTCATTTTAAATCGACGAAATGCTCCGATTAGAAAAGGCTATTCTTACAGTATAACTTTACTGGTGTGGATAAACAAGCATTCTTAAGCCGTTTTGCAGTACATATACGTGTCGCTCGCCTCCAAGGGGTCAATAGAAACGCTCATATTAATAATATTTTATTCCAAAATCTTAATTTAAAACTTTATATTTTTTCATTAATTTTATAAGCTTCCCTGTCTATCATATTCCGAGTAAAGTTAATTTTTATGTTCGAATGGTTTCAAAGAGTATTTTCTTTTATTTCCTAATTTTCATACTACGAAACATCTTTCCCGCTCTTTGCATCCTAAAAATCTTCCGATCTTAAAAGTGGAATTCTTTCTAATTTAAGCCTCGCGCGCTCTTCTGATTGGTTCTGGACAATCGTCTGTGAGCGACCACCTTTTTCATTCGTTCGTTTCGTGTGCTAAGTAATCAATGTATCTTTACGCAGACTGAACAAAACCGAGCTGCACGCCTTCGTAAAGAGAAATTTATACAGACTTCCCCATGCCTTAAAATCATATACAGTCGTCTCTCGTTAATTCGAGACTCGTCGGAACAACAAAAAATGTTCGAATTATCCAATGTTCAAATTGTCAATGTTCAATGTCCCATGCCTTAAAATGATATACAGTCGACTCTCGTTAATTCGAGACTCGTCGGGACCACAAAAAATGTTCGAATTATCCAATGTTCAAATTATGGAAAGTATGAAAGGGAAACTTGGTTAAAGGTGATACTACAGTCCTCCCCACTTAATCGGGTAACGGATAATCAAATAACCCGCTTATTCGAATAGAACTCTCCAGAATCTAATTTATCGCCGTATGTTCTATGTCATTTTTCCCCGCTTAAACTGAATACTTTTCGAGAACCTCCCCGCATATTCGAATAACATCTTGGGGAACAATTTTTGAAAATAAGCGCGAAAAATACGTTTCAGTTAGTATTTTTCCTCGCCTTTTGTCATTTTCGGCTCATTTACGCTAAAAACAAATTTTCAGTTCTTCCTATAGTGATTTCGACCAGCAGGTATATAATGGACAAGACAAATGATCTCCCCACCTTTTACTTGGAATGAATGAAATGAATTCTAAATGGAAAGCTTTAAACCTATGTAATATACTACAGTTTTGGAAGCGTTAAATAAGAAAACAGAAGTCCAGGTAGCAAAAGATTTTAAAATATCTCAAACTTAAGTTTCCAATATGAAGCGCAATACAGAAAGAATCCAAAAAAGAATAGCGATATAAAATGGAAATTTGGATCGAAAGCGGGAACATAATTCCAATTTTAATAACATTGGTCAACATGAGCCGGAATGGGTTTAGCGAAAAGAGCAAAAGTTTCTTTAATAAATGCGCTATGATTATGCAGAAAGCGTATGCTAACGCACAAAAAAGGTTTCCACATTTTTTGTGCATAATTCCAGTAAATGCGTTAATTCCACGTAAACAAAACACTTTAAACGATGTTTTTAAGTCTGTGTAAATAACGTAAATTAAAAGTAGCAAAGTTTTAACCGAATTCCAATGAATTACATGAAGTGTAATGTAAATTATACAGCTGTATATACTGATATTAAATTATTACGTACTTACTTTGTATTAGTATTTGTATTTATTTTACTAATTTATGTTATTATATTAACGATTTTATTATGCTGTTAATTCATTATATTGTAAATGGTTGTTTTACTTTTTTATTACGCATTAAATATTACATTTCTATGTTCCCCGCTTAATCGTATATTATTTCTGGAACCATCAATATTCGTTTAAACGGGACGACTGTATTGCAAAGAAATTAATGTTATTGTATTTTTTAAATATATTTCGGCTGTTATCATTAGAATTTGACTATATATTAAATTCAAATATATAAATACATAAACTAATTAAGGGATTATAGGAACAAGCACAAACGAAGATGGATTGGAGGTGTCATTGTTGAACAGACAGGGCACTAAAAAAGCGGATATCAAATGCATGAGACTATCTGTATACTTTAGATTAATTTTAAACACGATTATTCAATTGGTAAATCAATTATAACAGAAGTAATTTATTCCATTTTTCAATATTGGGCGAAAAAAGTCCGGGCCAGGATTCGAACCAGGGATGTATTGGCTGAAGCCGCCAATGCTCTACCAACTGAACTATCTCGGACACGAACACTGGAGGACTTTTTCACCCAATTAACCTCAACGATCACTTTTATCTGGTCTGATACTCTGGATCAGTTCAACAGAATAAATCGAAGGTCAGTATATGGAACTGCAGAAAATCGCTGCATACGAAATTACATTAGATTAATTTTAAACACGATTATTCAATCGGTAAATCAATTATAACAGAAGTAATTTATTCCATTTTTCAATATTGGGCGAAAAAAGTCTGACCTTCGATTTATTCTGTTGAACTGATCCAGAGTATCAGACCAGATAAAAGTGATCGTTGAGGTTAATTGGGTGAAATAGTCCTCCAGTGTTCGTGTCCGGGATAGCTCAGTTGGTAGAGCATTGGTGGCTTCAGCCAATACATCCCTGGTTCGAATCCTGGCCCGGACTTCTTTCGCCCAATATTGAAAAATGGAATAAATTGCTTCTGTTATATGTATACTTTTTCAGAACAATTCGGACAAAAATGAAAGAAAGAAAGTTGTTTCAAGGATCTGAAGTCCGGGAGAAAGAAAGGAAAAAGGAAAAATCGGAATGTCGTTAGTTCGAATTAAAGAAGTCAAAAATAAAATGCGTTCGAAAAGATGAAAAATTTGGGACTTCATGTTTAGTTCGAATTAAGCGAAGTTTCGATTTATCCAATTTCGAATTAACGAGAGCCGACTGTATTAGCTCTGGTGTTTTCTAACTACATAAAGAATGAAGATTGCATAACCATCATTCTTTGATTGCCAACGTCATGCATCGCGATGTGAAGCATTATTGCCGACCACAATGGATGTGAATTATGCGATATGCTGTTGGGCATTTCCATGCGAACTTGTTTGTCTGTTACATACTACGATTTTTAGCTACCAGTATTTTAAAACGAGAAAATGTGATTTAGTTTATCGAAGATATATCATCAATTGAATAAGGCGAAGCAAACTTTTCGCAAATAACGGTGGCCAAGAAGCATAGCGATTTTCAGTTGTGTAACAGACTAACAAATTCGCATGGAAATGCCCTGTTGTCAATAAAGAAATGTTCACTTTTAATGATGACTTCGTATTATTTTGGCGTAACACTCATTGTGATTCTTGCCTGCAACATTGCTAAATTTGACTTCATAACTGTTTCTTAGTTATCATTGTTGGTCACTATAACAGGGTCTTTGATCGCAACTAATCTTTGACTGCAGTATTTCCTACAAATGACAGCATTCCAGTGGCGAATTATTTATTCGGCCATGCACCAATACATTCAAAACTTGCCAAATCATGACACAATGATTTGGCATGTATATCTATGGAGAGTGAAAAAAATAATATTCTCACACATTCAGTGCTTGCACACTTCGTGTAGAAGTAGTACGCTGATTTCTTGCATTATGGACGAAACATTATATGCACCTTTTGGAATCGAAACACATTTTCATTCGATGCATGAATTACGGAGGAGTACTTTCTAAATTTACATGCATCATCACCTCATTTTGAAGAGAAGTCTGAAATAAGTCAACAATCCTGTGATGAACTAGTTAAAAACATTTCCAACAGGTCGAATCTAATGGAATGACCAAATAAATGTTTTCGGAACTGCTATTGTATTCTTTTTAGTTATTTCTTTTAAGCTATTGCATAGCTTTTATCGCGGGCTTTGAGCGCGGCGACCGAATCTAGAAATTCCGTAACGAGAAAAAAACCTAACACTCCGGCTAACGTCATTTCAGTTTGGCAGACTTCGGCACGGTATCCTTCGGTAGACTTCGGCAGACATTGACGCGGTATTTTTCAGATATTTAGAGGATATCAAGTCTCAAACTTATGTTTCTTATTTCAGTTACCATAAACCTATAGTTTCAATGATAAAAATTCCTGATTAACCTACATGTATTGTAAGATAATAAAAATATTTTAAACGATATTAACTTCTCATTTTTTCAATAAAAGAAAAAATTTGTTTTCTTATCGGTCATCCCGCTCAAAAAGTGTAACTTGAATTAATATCAAAGAAAAAGAAAAAACTTGAATTAATATCAAAGACAAAAAAAAAAAAAAAAAAAAAAAAAAAAACTGCATGAAGAAAAAATATATAAATAATTATAATTGCATAAGTTGATAAAAAAAAAAAATACTATGCAATAGCTTTACCGCGGCAATCCCCAAGTGCCACACGTATATATTTTTTTGCGAATGACCCTATACGTATTTATTTTAAATGAGCTTTAACCTCTTAATGAGCGCATTAAATTACGGTTTAAAAATTCGAATTCATTATTACCACCACTCTTTTGAAAAAAAATATTCATCTTATTTAATGACAAGTAAAATGGTACCACAATAAAACAAATTACACTGTTTTATGTAACTGGTGGGAATCGAACAATTCTGAATAAAAGCCGTGAAGCTTGCAGACCGTGAATGTCTCGGGCGTGACGATGAAATGGTTTAAAATCGTAATCCTCCGAATTTTCCCCATCATTTTGAACACGTTATTTCACGACTAAATTCAATTCTTCTTAGACAACCGTACCAAAAAGTCGAAATCCCTTTGTTTTCCGTTTATCTGAATTATCAATTAAAAGGTGTTTTGATACCTATTTTTTTTAATATTGATAATCGCACAATTTATAGTTATGATATAAGAGTTGTTAGTCAATTAGAGTAACAACAACAGGCATATTAGAGTCATGGATATGTAGTTGACCCAACATGTTTAGCAAACATTGAATGGCTGGAATGGGTTTTCGTCTGTAATTCAAAATACAGTCCCTTAACCCTTTAACGTTCATTGGTTTCGCCACGAAACCACAAAATTTTAATTCCGATATGCAACACTGACACCGGTATTTTTATCTAAAAATATCCCTTTTATTATGTCTTGAGCCTTTTTATGAAAAATCACGTTTTCTTATTTAGAAATATATTTGTTCTTAATTACCGGTGTCATTCATTTATTTCGACATCTTAGCAATGAAAATGCTTTGATCGTTAAAGGGTTAACCCATTAGTGCCTAGCGTCCCTAAAAAGGGACGCTTCAAAAGGTGCATTCAGCACTGTTTTTCACACCGGTAAAAAAGAAAAGCAGTAATTATTTTATTTAAATGATGCATTTTCGTGATTTATGAACTAAACTTAAATCTTCTAAAAATAGTGGTGCCAACGAAATAAAATTTACGCAAAAGATGCTGGGCACGAATGGGTTAAAGAATCTGATTTTACATATGTGATAATTCAACAATTAATGAACAAAAATAATCAAAAAATTACCTATATACATGCATATACATATTGTCTAATGGTAAATTAATAAATAGATGTAATATATGAATGTATAATAATAGCATTATTAATTAAATTTTAACATTCCATAAGCATATTAATTAAAAATATGCTGTTGTATTACATCCGAAATTTTGAAAAGCATAAAAAGAAATAAAAAATAATAAAATGCATAAATTAATGGTAAAACTACATCTAAATGACTGACACAGGGTTGCCGCTGGTCCATTTTTTGAAAACCAGTAAAATTTTCGAAAGAAATTCGTGGTAGGTGTCAGCAACCATCTCAAGAAAAACGTTGTTCATCTTATGTTTCTACAAAACTTATAAATGAAATTTTTTTTAAATAAAAATGATGTTCAAAAAGTGGACCTTCCTGCGGATAATTCTTTTTTACTTTTGATTGCTTCATTTTTCAATAAGTTAGATCTCTCTGACTAATCTTTCAAAATGATTGAAATTACGTATTTTCATGTTTTTGGCAGGTTAAACATGACTATATAAAATAATGAAATCTCGGGGTCACTATTGATGTGGGAAGAATTAAATTCAAGTTCGCATAGTAGATGAACACTAATTGCAAAATCAGCAATTAATAAAATATTTTAGAGAACTTCAACAGTACTTAATCTTTATTTCGTACATTAATTTGTACAAGAATTATTTCCGCTGTTGACTTCTTTCTATGTATTATTGCCAAAACGTCAGTGAAGGGATACCTAATTTTAATTCCAAACTTGCAAACGGCACCAATAATATTTTAGTAAAAATATGGTTTTATAATAAAAGCTTAAATTAAGGAATTCAAAATATCTAAAAAATTCGTTTGTGAATTCCGGTGTCAGTCGATAATTTCTCATCTTACTGCAAAATTTGCCCGTGCCGGAAAGGGTTAAGGTTAATACTCTGGAAACTTTTACAGCTTCAGCGATATTAACCCTTTAACGTTCATTGGTTTCGCCACGAAACCACAAAATTTTAATTCCGATACGCAATACTGACACCGGTATTTTTATCTAAAAATATCCCTTTTATTTTGTATGTGAAAAATCACGTTTTTTTATTTACAAATATATTTATTCTTAATTACCGGTGTCATTCATTTATTTCGACATCTTAGCAATGAAAATGCTATGATCGTTAAAGGGTTAAAAAGATGTAACAATTATTTTTTATCAAAAGCTGTCATCTAAAACAACTTATTCACTTGATTATAAAACAAAAAGAAAACAAGTCCCTCAGGTTGCATTAGAAAATCTAATAAATTATTTTCTATTATAATTTTTCTGGGTGCTTTAAATTTCTTGTGCAAATACCGAAGGACACTATACAGTATAAGGAAATCTATCTCATGGACTCACCGTAAATGAGTGGTACGGCACTATAATGCAAATCCCATGAAAGCGTATGTAAGCTACGGGTTCGACTCCCACTGGTCTCGTTGCACACTGTTTGTGGAACTCGCGGTTGTACAGCTCTAAGAAAAAAATCTTATTAGTATTTTTAATTGAATTTAGCTTTATTTTAGTGTAGTACAATTGAAAAAGGACTACGATCGATGTTTTAATAAATTTGTACATCTTTAAAGGAAATTAAAACTGCAAAAGATTAAATTTTGAGTGAATATCGCATTTTTGTAAAATTATTTTCATTTTCAAAATATTAAAATACTAAAATAAGAGGTTCAAAAAATTAAAATCGTATGACTTTTCCTGATTGGTTCTGAGTATTGCATAAGTAACATCTACAGGACATCTTTTAAGTTATAAAAACGCTTCGCATCATCCTTTTTTTCATTTCGTTTGAAACATGGGCCGTTGGTACGACATATGAGAAGACCGTTGGTACGACATATAAAGCAACGTATAATTCATTTGCATAAGGAAAGTCGTAATCAGCAATGTATCTCCAATGTTCTCAGCCAAGTAATACTAGAGCAATAATGCATTGTTTTAACAACAAATATTTTGAAAACAAGCATCTAAATAGCGGCTAAAAATCAAAACTCCTCAGAGAGATGAAAGAAATCTAATGAATATCCGAGGTGGAGAGTGGTCATGGGGAAAAACAATTAAAAAAAAGATGAAACTACCAGTACTTTACTGAAGAAAATATTTAAATTAATATAAAGGGATTAAAAAAGACGAAATTCTCTGCAACAAAATGCTGGTATTTATCGTGTATGCTGGTATTTACTTTTGACCGTGTTTTCCCCTACCGCTCGCCACCCTGATATTGCTAAAGCTCCCGTTTTAGAAGCGTAAAATATTTGTACCGAAATTTAAAAGAACTCGATGTTACTAAAAGTAAATCTACAACAGTAGGACGCCTCCCATAAACTTGGATTTCAATCTCGTGTGCCAAAGATAAAGCCCCTCATGACTATAAAACGGAAAAGGGAGAGAGTAAAGTCGTTAAAAAAAAGCTTTTATGGGTTTTGGATGATTGAAAAAAAATATTGTTTAGTGATGAGAGTGTGTTTTGTGTGACATTTGGGGATCAAAATATTCGTGTATAGTGGATGAAGCAAGAAGTATGTCACAAGGCACGGCTGTATGAAACAATCAATGACATTTGCAGCTAGTGTAATGGTATAACCTTGCATGACTGCAAATGGTCCTAGAAGGTTATATGGTTAGTTCTATGAAAACTTGTCATGTCTGTCACACATCTAAAAATCGCTATGCTTGTCGGCCACCGTTATTTTCGAAAGGTTTGTTTCACCCTATTCAACGGATGAGATATTTCCGATAAAAAAAGCCACAATATTCCGTTCTAAAATACTGGGGGGCCAAAAATCATTGTATGTGGCAGACATGACAAGTTTTCATGGAATTAGCCATAAGTCGTAAACAAAAGGATGTTTAATTCTGAGATATATCGCGAAATCACTGAGCATTTCATGATATCATGGTCAGAAGATCTGTTTGGTGAAGATTTTATTTTCTAAAATGACTTAGCATCTTCACACAGGTGAATGTCCTCCCAGATTTGTCTTTAGCCAACACCAAATTAACGTACTTCCCTGGCTGGCTAATTAGCGGGATTTAAATCCAAAGGAAAATTTGTGAGGAATAATAAAGAAAACATTTCAAGATTTTCGACCACAAATGAAAATTGAGCTTCTCTCCAGCATAAAATCGATTCTGTCATGTCTGGGCAGAAAAAATTGTGAACCACTTGTAGCAAGCTTGGCAAAGCGATTTCTTGTCTTATAAAATGTATCAGTTATGCTATAAAATATTAAATAATAATTATTTTTCCCTTTTTTAAATTGTTTACAATTCATTATTCTAATATTACAGGGATGAGATTTCCGCTTTTTTGGACACCAGAAAAATCTTACAGAAAATGCTATTACTTTAAATCACAAAAATGTTCCGATTTAATAATATAACATTTTCTCTAAGATTTTACTGGTGTGCAAAAAAGCGGAAATCTCATCCCTGATATTATGAGTTAGGTAAATGGTTATTCTAATACTATTTTTTTTTTCAAGTGTGAATTATTATTTTAATTTTTGTATTATTTCCTATGCTTTTAAAGATTCATCAAACTATGTAGATTCTAACAATATAAGGTTTCATACTGCATTACTTTTTGTATAAACGATAGATAAAATACCTTTTTGCAGAATTTCTTTTATTCTATTATTTCAATTGACTTGGAGTGGTAATGGTAGTGTAATTTTTTTTTTTATCTATCTCGTCCTTGTATATTGATGTCAAGAACTGAAGTAAGATGTATGTGTTTAATAAATAGCTAAATAAATCTATCTCACGTAAAGATATGGAAATTTGATTCGGGATAGACAAAGACAGGTCGAATGTACTTGAGATTCATATTTTGAATTTTCAGGGTGTTTTTAAGTGTCGTGTATGCGTGTCGCTCGTCTCCAAGGAGTTAATGAAATATTGATTTTTTTTAAACTTATCGAAATAGTTTCTACGTTTTTGCATCTTTTGTATAGAAAAACTTAAAATACGTTCTGTACAACCCAATAATAGTTATCAAACCATTTGATTTATTTACATCATTATTTTCAATTAGTATTATTCTTCTTATTTAATCTCTGAATTCTGGTTTTAAAAAGGAAAATATTACTATTTCAAACTAGAGTTAACAAAAAGAGAAGTAATTGGTAGATATACATACTTAATTTATGGGAGAAATGAGGATGCTCTTAACTTTTTCACCTAAATAAGCGTTGTACTAAAAAAAATTAAAACTTAGTAAATTAATTTATATATTTTTAGATTTAACAAAATTTCCTTAATATCGCAGCAATGATTTCTGAAACAAAATTTCATATTTAAACAGATGAATTCGCATACGCCATTCATGTCATATCCGCATTTTTTTATAAATAATTTTTTAAAAATGAAAATAATTTTCAGAAAATCGTCGCTTGTTTATTACAGCAAATAAATGTTGCATACTTAGCTTACATTTACTTAATTTGCTATTTTTATGTAAGCCGGAGACAAATTTTGCCAATAGCAGTCTTTTCTCGCCAGAAACAAGTATGTTTTAAGCGTATGTAAATTACAATCAGTGTTTTGATGTCTAAATGTCGAAATAAAATGTGATTCATGGCATAGTTTCTTTTTATTTAATTTTACTTAGTTATATAAGGAGTTTAAAAAATGACCGGTATATTTGAAAAATCAATAAAAATGAAACAGGTAGCGATAGAAATACACCGTTTGTTGCAATATGCTTGGGACAACAGTAAATTTTCAGGCAGACAAACTTTCGAAATTAGTTAAAATTTTCAACAACAGATGGCGCTGCAGGCGATTTGAAAGATATTGAAGAAACCGTAGTCTGTGTGTTCGCCTTTATGTAACTCGTCTTTCTCTGTAAACGTGTGCTGTTCACAGATTTCAAGTTTGCTCTGAAAAAATGGCTTGATCCTTACAACAAAGAATTTTTGACTTGAAAGACCAGATGTATCGCCACAATCAAGAAACAATTCAACAATTGAAGCAGTACATCTTTTCTGCATGTGAAGTCATCCCGCCTGACACGTTTGCAAAGGTGTATGGTAATTTCGTTCAGAGACTACGCCATATTATTGCTGCGCATGGTGGATATATGGAAAATATCGTACTTTAGTTTTGTTCCGATTGCAGTGCCATCTGTTATTGAAAATTGTAACTAATTTCGGAAGCCTGTCTGCCTGAAAATTGACTGTTGTCCCAAGCATATTGCAACAAACGGTGTATTTCTATCGCTGCTCGTTTAGTTTTATTGATTTTTTCCCAATATACCGGTCATTTTTGAAACACCCTGTATATTATAACTATCTCTGTTTTGTACTTCACATTAAATTAGCGAAAATCGTACATTTTAACCTTACCCTGCTTTAAAGTTAAGCATCCATAAAGCCCCACCAGTGGCTGAGAGGTTGTGCTCTCGACGCTGGTACTTGGTTTTTTGTATTTATGACAGCGAATTATCAACACGTGGGATGCGGACTAAGGGAGTGGGTTTCTTTTCGAGGGGGGTCTTTCTAAAAAAAAAAAACGCAATCTGTATTTACGCAAGGAAATCCAAGGTTCGAAAAAAACCACGGAAAACTCCGAATGGTTAGGCCGACGGCCGCGATTGGGCTCGAACCCAGCACTTGCTCTCTACCAGTTTCAGGGCAGAGCCTCTCGGCAATTGATGGGGACGAAGCAGGCAGATGAGAGGTACTGGGTTCAAACCCAATCGCGATCGGCCTAACCGTTCAGAGTTTTCCGTGGTTTTTTTCGTACCTTGCATAAGTACGGGTTAGGCTCCTTTAAAAAGACATTCAAGGAGGATACCCCTCCTAGTGCCTATATCTCTCATGCAGATGATCGGCTGTCATCAATAACACACACACACGCATTCATAAATAAATTAAAATTTAATCTTTCAAATATAAATTCATTCCAGTGGCGTAATCAGGGTAGGTGCCCAAAACCTGGAAACTATTGCGTACAAGTATTTTCTTCTAGAAAATTCATAGTTAAATAAGTCGAGAATTCACCCATATAAACTGCGTAGCATTTATTTTTCTACAAAAAAAAAAAAAAAAAAAAAAAAAAAAAAAAAAAAAAAAAACCTGATATTACTCTTAGGACATTTTCTGAAGCGTACGAACACTGAATGTTAGAGGTCTAAAATTCGAAATAATGCAAACTGATTAAATGTTTTTCTGTAAATGGCAAATTGAAGAAGAAATAATTCATTAATAGTTATTACCCCACTAAAAAAAATCTGAAGAAAATCTATAGCTTTCTGGCCCAAAATCTGTAAAATATCCGAAGGTATTTGGTCCATTAAGCAGATATTTTTAAGAATATCTTAAAAAATTCTGCAGATATTTTAAAGACCTAAGCCTACAAATTTTCTTCAAATTTCTGTAGAATTTCTGTAGAAAGTGGCGATATCTTCAGATAATCTTAAGATTATTTTTAGTGAGGTAATAATATGATATTGATATTCAATTGCGATATTGTTAAAGACGTTTACTTAAAAAAGCGTTATTCTCAGCATCATTATGGAAAATTTCAAAGAGAGGAATAATTTCAATTTCTATCTATCTTTGCTAACAATTTGAATTATAAGTTACCTTTTCTTGATTTTTCTTTTAGATTAAATATTCACAGTGTAGATGCTCATGATTACGTGCAGTAATGTTTATTTTATTTCATTGAGAGAATGATTTTTAGCTCAAAAAACACCATCCATCATTACGAAGGATAACTTTGACGTAATTATGAAATATTGCCTTTGAATTCATTAAAATTTGAAAAAATCTAAATTTGTATAACATTTGAAACTGTGAATTCACTCCAAGGATAAGATTTATGTGGGAAAATTGGGATAATTAGGATAATTCAGCAGTTGTTTTGACTTTAGAAGACAAAATAGTGCTATTTTCGAAATTGGAAAGGTCGAAAAGAACTTATGTAAAACCTGAAATAAAACAATTAAATTGGAGAGGAAATCTTTAAAATAGTTTTCTTCGATTCGTAAAACCTAAAACCAGTTTAATATCTATTTAGACATAAATGTTATTAAATGTCATCTGCTATTGCTAACCTTGTTGGAAATGTAAATGTTTGCAATCATTACCTCCTTTTAAAGCACTATAGCACAATATAATGAATGTAAGTAATGGATAGAGATTAGTAATATGTTTCTTTACTTTTTAAACATTCTATTCATTAAGAAGTTGCTTTTATTTGTGGAAATTATAGCTAAAACTGTAGAAGATACATGAGAAAATGTGTAAAAATAAAATTTATTCATTGCTTATTGCAGTTTGGATGATTCATTCCAAAAAAAATTACCAAGTATTATTCAGCGAAAGCTAATTGTAGCAAATTATTTGGTGTTAGTGTAATTTAATCTCAATAATATTTAAGCAACCTTGTTTAACCCTTTAACGTTCATTGGTTTCGCCACGAAACCACAAAATTTTAATTCCGATAAGCAACACTGACACCGTTATTTTTATCTAAAAATATCCCTTTTATTTTGTATGTGAAAAATCACGTTTTCTTATTTAGAAATATATTTGTTCTTAATTACCGGTGTCAACATTTATTTCGACATCTTAGCAATGAAAATGCTATGATCGTTAAAGGGTTAAATAAAGGTTAAGCATAATGCCCATTTATATGTATCTAAAATATTGATACAAGCGGTACCGATAAATATCTTTAGTTCAGGGATGCAAGCGCTGCGCCAAGA
This sequence comes from Maratus speculifer, assembly GCA_964019185.1. Taxonomy (NCBI): domain Eukaryota; kingdom Metazoa; phylum Arthropoda; class Arachnida; order Araneae; family Salticidae; genus Maratus; species Maratus speculifer. The sequence goes on along the minus strand of OZ025295.1, from coordinate 334,971,229 downwards.
AAGGTTGATTTTCACCACTAAAATTCAATAGTATCACTAATTTTATTAACCCTTTGCGGCTCAGGGCAAATTCATTGCTTAAGTGTTGATATTAATGACTGTCACCGGAATTTGAAACCAACGTTATTTTTAAATAAGAAAAAGCTATATTTCACACATACAATAAACCGTAAATTTTTTATTGAAATTCCGGTTCCAATGTGGCATTTGGGAATTAAAATTAAGTGGTTTCATAGATATACCAACGGCGCCGCAAGGGGTTAAAGCTAAAATAACTCTGGCATTAAATAAGTTGAGGAATATTATAAAAATATACTGGTAACAACCAATCACTTTTGGCGCAGCGCTTGCATCATTGTTAGTTGCAAATCCTATAAACATTTTAAACGGAATACATTGCCATTTCTGAAAATTATATTTTTCACACACAGCGAAATTAAAGCACTTTCTCACAATATTCCTAAATAAATCAATTACCGTAATTTCCGGCGTATAATACGCGAATCAAACAATCAATTTTTGACCAAGACCTTTTTTAAGATAAAATTTAACTTTTTAGATCGTAGTAAATATTTGGCTTCAATTACTAAACAAAATTTGTGGGTCGAAAAAGAATTGTTTGATCCGCGGATTATACACCGGAAAATACAGTAATAAGACCATTTTCTTCTTACTAAAATCCCATTGGTAATAACCATTCACACATTTTACTTCGTTTAATAAATTATCAATTATAGAGCGTTCTGAAAAATCTTGTAGATTATGTGCAATATTTTATTGAATAAAACTCACACGAAGAACAATATGTGCATTTTTGAAACTGATATGTTTTGTTATGTTCAACTTCTTAACCCTTTATGCACCGACGGTACTTTAAAGTACCATTGAAGAAAACTTTATATAAAATTTATTTATTCTGTCTATTAATGAAAGTTTTTTATTCTTTCCACACAAAACACTCTTCTCGATCAAATTTAAATAGAACTGAGCAACAGTCGAAGTTAAATATTTTCAAAAAGTGGTAGTTTTATTATTCCTTTTTCTATTTTATTAATTTTCTTTCTTTAAATAAAATTATGTGAAACATATCCAACTGCAAAAGCGTTTCCATTTACAGAGAGAAAATCATGATGCATTTAACCCTTTTCGGCGCAAGCAAATTATGTTCGTAAAATGAGAAATTGTTGACTGACACCGGAATTTACAAAAGACTTTTTTAGAAATTAAGAACTCCCTGATTTAAGCTGTCATTGTAAAAGTAAAATTTTACTAAAATATTATTGGTGCCGTTTGTATGTTTGGAATTAAAATTAGGTGCGCCGGAAAGGGTTAAACTCATTGCTTTTTAAAGAAATGTGATATTTTCAAAAGAGTAATTTAGGCTAATTTGTCTGATAATTTTTGTAAATATTTCACAAAAAAATTATAACTATCGATATATTTAATCAGTTTTAATGAAAAAAAGGCTAAATTTCACATTAGTATTTTCTAAAAATTCCAATATATCTTCAGATATTAAAAAAGGTAATTATTGGGATAGATCAATTTCTTGATAAATAATTCGGTAGATAAAGGGTTAAATGGAAGATTTCCATGCATCTGCAGAAATACCCATGACACTGTCATTTTCAATAATTTACTGATGGAAGATTTACGTGGTGTTAATGAACCCACGAGAAAGCGGTCACAGTTGAAGCTTCATTATTTTAAGGATATGTTAGTTCCTCTTATTAACGCCTTAACTGGTTCCTTTTTTTACGTGCAATAAATTGACAATATGTGTTTATAAGCTAAAAAAACTTTGTAAAATCACCATAAAAAGAAAATTAATCAGCCTGATTAATTTTCTTTTTATGGTGATTTTACAAAGTTTTTTAGATTATTTATCAATTTATCGCCAGTGATTACGGTGTTTTTCAAATATGTGTTTATGCCACTTTTTTTAAGCTAAAGTTTTCGTAATATTTATTCTAAAAAATTCTACCTTTGAGTAGTATGCCATTCCATTTAAAAAAAAATTAGTGATGTCAAAAAGCTTTAAATTATGAATTAAGCAAATTCGTCTTGCCCGAGCGGCGTACGGGCAAATCAGTTAATTGATTAACCTCTTCGCGACGGGAGCCTTTTACGAAGTTTTTAATGTTTTGTCACCGGCTTTTAAAAACAGAAATTTGTGCCTTGTGAAATCAAGAAAATTCTCCGATTAAATAAGGTAAATTTTACTAATGGGAAAAAAACAAAGATTCTTAAGCCTTTTCGCGGCATGTATATGTGTCGCTCGTCCCCAAGGGGTTAATAGTTCCATGGTAATAACATCACACCTCGTGTCCTCTAATTTTTAATATTTCGATTGCAGCGTTACTGATCAGTGTGCAACTTTTAGAAGTTACTTACAGTTTTTCATTGTACAAATGACAGCACCCGCCAAAACAACTCGTAAATTTTGGAATATTTTCAAAATCAAAACAATGCTTTATCCCTCTGAGGCGCGCTGGTATATCTATGAAACCACTTAAGGCCTCACACTAGGCACAGAAAAAGACCCGGACGATAATGTTAAGCCTTTGGGAGAGTTCTTTTCAAATATCTCGCTCAAATTTTGATAATTTTACCTGACTTTTTTTGCATATGATAGCTGAAAATGATCTACAACCGGCCTAGTTTTTACTTTTTCGATTTTGCTTATATATTTTTTATATTATAATAGTTTCAATTTCAGAACCGGTTTAAACCGGTTTTGAAATTTAAAGTATTTTAAAAAAATCTGAAACCAAAATTGAAAAAGTAAAAACTAGGCCGGTTGTGGAACGTCCTCAGCTACCCTATGCAAAAATAGTCATGTAAAAATATTAAAATTTGAGCGAGATATTTGAAAAGAACGCTCCCATAGACTTCACATTATCATCCGGGTCTTTTTCTGTGACTAGTGTGGGGAATTAATTTTAATTCCCCGACGCAACATTGGCACTAGAGTTTTTCTAAAAAATTCAAGGTTTATTGAAGGAGTGGAATATAGTTTTTCCATATTAACAAATAAAGTTGTTTTCTAATTCCGGTGTCAATCATTAATTTCAACACTTAAATAACTAATAAATAGTTTATTATTTTTCATTCATCCAAAAAGAAAAAAATCATGAGGTATCAAAGACATCTTTGAGATACCAAGCAAATACCAATTTCCTTTTCAAAATAATAATAATAATAATAATAATAATAAAGAATTGAAACTGATTGTATCAATCAGTCTTTAGAGCTCTCACTAGTTACGTGAAAAAAGGTTAAGTCTACGGCAATTTTATGTTCGGTTTTCTGTCTTGCAATTTAATACTTTTGTTTTATTTATTTATTTTTAATTTTTGTTTTTCTGCATAATTGGCCCGAGGTCGAAATCTAAAGGTGTTTTTAATGTATTTTATTACTTTCACTTACAGAACTGGTTTCGAAAAGTAAAATGTCTGCATATAAAAAAAATTACCGCCAAAATGTAAAAGTTTAAAGCGTACAGCAATAGATTTCAACATTAAGTAACCTATTAACCCTTTGAGGGGCAAACAATTGCATTCAAGTAATTCTGAACTCCCACCGGAAATTTGTAAAAAAGTTATATCAAAAAGCGGAAAAGCAATATCACGACTGTTTTTCACCAAAGTTAGAAAAGTAAAATTTAATAACATTTTTCTGGTGTGAAACTTCATCAATCGTAGGTGGTATATAATATATACCACCGCCCCTCAAGGGGTTAATATAAAAAGAATATTTCGCAGTTAGACAGATGGCATAGAGCTCACAGGCTTTGCACACTAATTGTATATTACAGCCTTATATGATAATGCCCTCAGAAACTCCCAAACTAAGGGATGAAATAGCCCCCCCCATTTTCTTTCTTTATACTTAATCATTGAACCCCCGAAGCTAATCAGGGATATACTTTATCATATAATAAACCTGTATCGAAAATTCGAAGGAAATCAAACAATTCTGCATAAGAACCCATTTATGTAATTTAATACGATGTGTCACCCGTTCCCTCTTTTATACTTACCAATTAAACCTCTAAAACTGTTCAGAAATTCAACTTATCCTAAAGAGCCTACATCCAAAATTTAAAGCAAATCGGATAACTCTGCATAAAACTCTATTTAGTCAACTTAAGGGGGAGGTAATCGCCCCCACCCCGATTTATACTAAACAAAAGAACACCACAACTAATGAGGGAAGCTTCTTATCACTATGAACCTGTATACAAAAATTGAAACAAATCGGTTAATTCGGCATGAAAAAACCATTTACTTAAATTATGAGTTATAAATCCCTCTTATCCAATGAATTCCAAAAACAAATCAGACAAGCGCCTTTTCAAAATGAACCTATATGGAAAATTTGAAGCAAATTGGTAAATTTTTCGTGGAAAAGACATTAACCTAAATTAAGGAGGAGGGATTACCATTCCCCATCTTTAACCCCTTCGCAACAGGAGCCTTTTACGAATGTTTTAATGTTTTCTCACTGGTTTTAAAAAACAGAAATTTGTTCCTTCTTAAATCGAAAAAGTGTTCTGATTGTATACGACAAATTTTACTATATAATTTTACCGGTGGGAATAAACAAAGATTTTTAAGCTTTTTTGCGTCACGTATACGTGTCGCCCGTCTCCAAGGGGTTAAACTTATCCAATGAAAACCAAATACTAATCATGGAAGCACCTCATCAGAATGATCCTACATCTAAAATTTGAACGAAATCTGATAATTATGCATGAAAAACTTATTTATATAAATTAAGGGGAGGGGCAATAGCCCCCGTCCCCCTTCTTAATACTTAACTAATGAAAACTCAATACCAATCACGGAGACGCTTCATCCGAATGATCCTATATGTAAGATTTGAACAAAATCTGATAATTCTGCATGAAAAATTAATTTACATAAATTAAGGGGAGGGGCATTAACCCCCGTTCTCCTTCTTAATACTTATCCAACGGCCACCCAATACTAATCACGGAGGTGCCTCATCACAATGAACCTCTTCCTAGGATTTGAACGAAACCTGATAATAATGCATGAAAAACATTCTATACAAATTACGGGGAGGAGCATTAGCCGCTGTTCTCCTTCTTATACTTATTGAATGAACTCCTAAAACTAATTAGGGAAGCGCCTTATCATAATAAGCCTATATCCAAAATTTCAATTAAATCAGATATTTTTAGCATGAGTTATCGTGTTACGTACATACGTACGTACGTACGCACGTACATACATACATACTTACATACAGAACGGGTGGGCACATAAGTTCAGCACATGAGGCTTTGATAGCGTGTGAGATAAAAAATCATTAAAAAACTTTATAATGCAAGAGACAATTTCTCGCTTCTATAGCTGGGCTGCCAGCGGCCCTATTTTTAATTCTCACTGACACCACTTTTTTTAAAAAGAAATTTTTAACGGGCACACCTGGGCAATATTTGCAAGAAAAATATACATTAAAATTTATATTAGGAAAATGCTGGTGCGAATAGAATACAAAAATAGTCAACTGTGGCAGGTGACTATATGTTTAACATGTGGTTGCAAATGTCTTCGAGTGACTAGTGTAACCTCTTAAGTACAGTAATTAAGATCAACAAAGAAACCTATTATTGGAATCAAGTAAACATATATGAATAAGCTTTAGCATACTGATGTATAACTGATGTTAAGTCCTTTAGAGTTTGACAACATGAAGTGCGAAATTTGACAATGTGAAGTCAATCAATAAATGTATTGCTTTAGAAAAAAAAAATAATAAAAAATAGTTTAAACTTAATCTAGTAGATGCCTCCTGAAAGCTTAATCTGTACTTCCCATTTAATATTTGTAAGTATTTCTGGTCGATTGCTACCTATATATTTTTTACGCGATTATCCGCAACAAAATTAAAAGTGAATGCTTATTTATTTTTTCATTATTTTTTTTATTGTACATTTCTGAAACTGATATTAACTTTTATTATGATTCAATTACTTAAACAAGAGATTGTGGAGTAGTCTCGCATTTATCTGTGACATCTAATAATAGACAGCCGACCGCACAATATCCTAAGTCAGAAAGCACAAGAAAAAATTCTTTATACTATGGAAGAGTAGTCATAGAGGAATCTAATAATCCATGTCTGCCGAAAGCGAAGTGGCGCATAACCCCAAACCTAATATCACTAGTGATTGACTCATATACTTAGCATTGTGTTTTCTTGCACCCAGTTTTCCATGTTTTCCTACTTTTGATAGTACGGCAAACACAATGTCAAACATACGAGTCAATCACACGTGGTATCAATTTTTGGCTTATGCACCATTTCGCTTCCGGCAGACATGGATTATTAGATTCCTCTATTACTACTCTTTTTAAAATAAAGGAATTTTTCTTATGCTCGATGAATTAGGGTTTTGTGCGGTCTGCTCCTGTATTATTAGGGTGAATTATTATTTGTTTATTGTTCCCTTGAATGCCAATAACTGACTCCTATGTATATGTTCTCTAATTAGAATAACTAAAATTCGAAATAGCGATGTTCGAGCATTCAGTGTTATGGGTAAACAGTGGTGTAATCGGAGATAAAACAGAGGGTATACGGTCAAGGCAGAGAATATACGCTAGAGTGTATGTACTATAATATTTTTGACAGGGGTGCAGAAATATAGGCGCCAGAGGGTAGTCTCACCACTAAAATTTTAAAGTTTTTTTCGCTCAAAATTTAATGGCTTACTAGCACGAATTTTACACAAAATATTAGACGAAGAAAAACGAAATAAATTTTGTGGTGAGAAACTGCCTGCTGGCGCCCAGATTTTTGCACCCCTGATTTTTGAGAAACGGTGTTTTATGCGATGTTTTGTGGTGTACGGTGTTTTGTGGTCGATGACATAGGGTTTTTTGCGGTCAGCCCTTGGACTATATATGATGCGGTTTTGATTTTGGAAATCAAAGTAAGCGAAGAAATTATTGGGTCTTTCGGAAAGTCATGTCCATTTGGGAAAATTAAATCGCACCGAAAAATTCTATTAGTTAACTGCTAGACATTGTGTCGAATATCTAACGATTAGTAATTAATCAGCAGAATTTTCCAGTACGGCTTGATTTTTCAAAACGGACACGACTTTCCGAACGATCCAGTAACCAGTAAAACTAAGTTAACATACAAATGTCTTTGCTTAACTGATAAATACTGTTGACGAATTTTGCAAAATTTGACATTCACGATGAAGTCATAATCAATAAGATTTAGGTTTCTATCAAAATTTTAAATTTGTATTAAATGTTTATATGTTAAAGCTTCCTCATAATTAAATTTATGCACATTATTTTGAAATAAACATTATTTTCAGTTGATAGCTGTTATAACATATTTTAATACAAGGATTTGCAGCAGAATTAGTAAGAGGTGTTCGCAGTCTTCCATGCTATCTTCCATGGTGTTCAACTTCTTAGATGAGAGATTATGACGTACAAGTGGAGTTATCTATGACACCAAGGAAACACCCAATATTGGCTCCATGCAATCGTAGCTGCTGCATCAACCAGTCTTGAACACTGCAATCAAAATAAGCAGAGAAATTAATCGGTAGAACTAAATCAACATGCACGGATCAGCCTTGGCATAACTGAGGCATACTTGGTGTCAAGTCCTACAGATTTTGACAACCGCGAAGCAGCCACATTCACCAACTGGCGTGTGCTTGCTCAAATGACGGGGCACTCCCATCTTTAGAAAGAGTAAAGAACTTGAGGAGAGAAAAAAGAACGTTCTTCGAGGGTGGGGAAGACAACTGTTTTCGGACAAGGGCTGGGTTGCATGCCAATCAAAAAACACTTTACGCTGCCTCAACCCAAATTCTTCTTTCGGATGTGAAAAGATAAAGCTTATGCTTGTTCAATTAAAGACTATTTTTCATAAGAAAAATTTTATCGCATATTTTTTTTTTCAGATAAAATCTGTCACGAAGTCTCCGAAAATGTTTTGTGAGAAAGCGAAATGTATTTTTAGCTATTTTTATATCGTTTGAATAAATTGGAAGATTATCATTGTATTATGATATCATAAAGAATAGACTTTGAACATAAAACACATAATCGCAGAATTTGTTTTCTATCTTTGGAGGTAGAAGGATAATATTTATGCTTTTTTAGTTACAAACTCTTTAACCCTTTCGAGTCATTCATTTTTGCATTACCTAATTTTATTTCCTAAAAGCCACATTGAAATCAGTATATTGATATGAACATTTTCCTTTTATTAAGTACGCGCACAATTTATTTATGCTCTTCAGCACTTATTTCCACCTAACAATCAGCTTTTTAATATTTTCAATTCTTTGCGCCTGTTACATAATAAAGTTATACATATTGGCTGGATTAAATCTCACATTGTTGGAATATAAGGAAATGAAAGAGCGGACATGTTGGCAAAATTAGTTATTATAAATGATCTTTATTTCAAAGTGTTACGCATTCCTGCACCAACATCTTTTTCAAAACGTCATTTTAACCCGGGAGTACCAGCGACGGGTCTTTTTGACCCTGAGTGCGTATGATTTTTGCAATTGTAACCACTTATCTTTTAAAAGTAATCTTCAACTTATTTTATCGCAAAATTTGTAAGGATTGTCTCCGTCTAAATAAAATGACGGTTATAATTTGATTTCATTGGTGACAAAGTTAAAACCGTTTCTACCCTGGGCAGGGCCTGATTACTAACGGGGCACTCTCCCACCAGGAAAAAGAAATAAAGAATTTTTCCTTATTCATGACAGTAATCTTGTATGAAAAGGGCGTTTAAAGAAGACGAAAATTTCTATAAATTTTTTCTGGTGAGAGAGTGCCCCGTTAGTAATCAGGCTCTGACCCTGGGTAAGCGCGTGTTCTCGCGGGTTAACCCTTTAACGTTCATTGGTTTCGCCACGAAACCACAAAATTTTAATTCTGATACGCAACACTGACACCGGTATTTTTATCTAAAAATATCTCTTTTATTTTATATGTGAAAAATCACGTTTTCTTATTTAGAAATATATTTGTTCTTAATTACCGGTGTCAATCATTTATTTCGACATCTTAGGTTAAAGGGTTAAAACATTAAAGGGTTAAAACAATTTTCATTATCAATGGCAGACTTCTTGGCAAAATTCGTACAAGGAAAGAGATATAGAGATATACGATATTAAACAAAATTGATGATATATTTCTGTGTGATTCCCAGGTGATAGGACATTTTCTTTCCTCACACGGAGTATTTCCACAGTATCTGTTTGAAATTAGAAAACACCCAAATAACAGGTGCAACTGTGGTAGTGTAGGAAACATACATCATTATTTGTTTGGACATTGTTCGTTAATGCCTTATATATTTAAATTCAATAGGAACTGTTCACTGAAATGGAACATTCAAAACATTCTCTTCACCCGTGCAAAATATCGAAAACTGCATGCTATGTGCAATGCACTTAATAGATAGCATTCATTTATTAGGTATAGACAATTTTACTTGTGCAAATGTTTGATTCCTATAATACTGTAAATATTTATCAGCGATTCATTACAAACATTTTGTGGATTTTTGACATTGCATTAAAACTATGCTCAATATTGTCCTATATATTCTAACTCACTATTGTTATATATATTTATATTTTTATTATAATGATGAAAGCTACACACACACACACACACACACACATATATATATATATATATATTGCAACTTTATTGTGATTTACCGATGTAAGCACATCTGACAGTGTGTTATTTTCTGCCTGCTGTTCTGACTGCGTTTTTTAACTTAACACTAGAACCGCCGGATATTTTATTCAAGTTTTAATAAAAGTGTTTCTCACCAGAATTTTAATTTTGAAATATTCTATTTATTTAATTAGTCTGTTTTTCTGATTAATAGATATCACATATCTTATGAAAAAAATTCTGGTTCGAATCAACTATTATCAATCTCGCAGGGGTCATCTTGACCTCTAATGGCTGTTCTAGTGTTAAGCATTAGTGATTGCAGCGGGGATTTTCCGCTGAAGCGTTGGCCTCCTGTGCTATTTTTTTGGTTGGTGCTCCGGACGGGTGATCAAGTACGCACACAAAAGATTTTGTTTAATTTGATATAAATTTGCTTTAAAATTCTGTTGTCAAACACACATTTCAGAATTTTACGAATGAAAGTACCTCGCCCCTGAAAGGAATAAGGTATGAAAAAAAATATCACATCTTTGTATAATGAAATATTTTTACCTTTATGAGAAAGTTTGAGAACGATTAATGAAGATTTGCAATAGAAAATTGTTAGTAAATTTACTTTTCTAACTTCGGACGAAAAAAGTAAAATTGCTGCTCCTTAATTTGATACAAAATTTTTCCAAATTTCCGATGAGAATTCAGCGTTACATAAACGCAATTTCTTGCCTTTCAAAGGGTTGAAAATCTCAACAACAACCATTACTTTGCTACAATAATGTAAAAACTGAGAAAGTAAAAACTGTTAAAGAAAAAACTGAGTTACCGACAATTTGCAACTGTTTTTTTTTTTGTGCTGTATCCTTTTTATTAATTATAATTATATTTCAAGTAGTATTTCATATTTATCCCCATTTCCGACCGTTGCCATCATGGTTACAATGTCATTTAAAATTAATGTGAATAGCATATAAGATTTTAAACTAAAACAAAAATACTAATAGATATTTTTTAAAAGGAAATAATCATTAAAGAAAAACTTTTTTAGATATGGAAGTGCATTTATTAACGATTTCTTTATTAAATGTAATTAGAAGCCTAAAGTCAATTTCATGAAAACATGCCATGTCTGTCACACAGGTAAAAATCGCTATGCTTGTTCGCCACCATTATTTTCCAAAAGTTTTCTTCGCCCTATTCAACTTATGATATATCTCCGATAAAATAAATCACATTTTTCCTTTCTAAAATACTGGTAGCTAAAAATCGTTGCATGTGACAGATATGACAAGTTTTCGTGGAATTAGTCCTAAGTGATTTATGTTATTTAGCACCAATGAGAGGGTGTATAGCTGCCCCTTATGCGAGAGACATGAATGTACGAAGCTCATAGTTTTGTGAGATGCTGTTTGAATGTTTGCTCATTATTGAAGATTTGAGGGAAAAGTGATGTTATGAATCAAAAATCAGAATTTGAGATAAATAAGTGAAAATTTGTGGATGTAATTGAATTATTTACTTAATTCTTTCTTAGTATTCTAAGTTTGAGTCTTAATATGTGATACTAAACTCTCTTAGAAAAGAACATTGATACTAAGTATTAAATATTAGAAATTATTTTCACCATTTTGTTGATTAAATATGAAAATATTAAATATTAACACATACTGTATCATATTTTCCATTATAAGTAGAATTTTAGTATTTTAGTTTCACTGCATGACAGAATACACCCAAAAAGCTTTCACGTGTAACATAAAACAATTTTATGGAAAATATGTTATAACATGTTCTTCCATTAAGATTTTTTATTTATCTGTATCATATTCGTATTTTTTTATAAGGTTGCTTCAAGAGGGTATACACATTCGCGAACCTAGCAAAACTCAGGTAGCAAAAATAGAGATCCCACCAATTAGTTAATGCTAAGGTGAAAATTTGTGTATTTATGTTTAAAAAGGACTATATAGTCCAATCGAAAGTTGTTAATTTTAGTCTCAGTCAAATCCCCATTCAAAATTCAACAGAGCATATTGTTTATTCTTTCAAAATATATATCTTTTTTATTCTTTTTAATTTGTAACACTTTAAGTTTCATATTTTTATAGAAAGTAATTTTAATAGTATTATATTTCTAAAAATCTAGCCTATCATTCCCTGCTTGACAAAAATATATCCCATGATCCACAATTTGAGAAGCTCTCGACCATAAAGATGTCATACTTTGACTTGATACTGAAATTTTTAGAACGGATTTTCATTTTATGCTGAACAATATATATATATAAAATTCTGTTGAATTATTTTGCGCTCCTCAAACCAGCTTTAAGCGTGGTTAGGTAGCTTGACTTTTTTTTTATAAATCATATGATGATATATAACAATTATTTTTTTATTTTAATAAAATATTTCCAATTATTTATTCCGGTATTTATTTTTAGTTTATTTTAAAATATTAAAACAAATAGATATTCCGTTTATTATTTTTGTCGTACATTTTTTAATAATATTGTATAAAGAGCAAAAGCTTACTTATTGAGAACACTTATTTCAGTTTTTTAATAGGGAGCGTGACAATGTAACTACATAATAATTTAAAAGAACTGATTTCAAAAATAAAATTCTGTTATCAAATGGTCTTTGGAAGTCATCAAACACACAGTGAGCTGTACACTGTACAGTGTACAGAGTGCTGCATAGAGAGAAGTTAGAACATTACTTTTTCAATTAAAAACGATTTTTCATACAAAAATGCATACTTGCATCGATTTAAGATGAAATATGTCATAAAATGTTTGTACTATTGCGCCAAGAGAAAATTTTGTTGAATTAAAGAAATTGCCTTCGATTCAGTTAATAAGAAATTCGCATTATTTTATAAAACAGAAAAACGAACTTTAGAAATAAAATCTATAACGAAGGGAATATCTTTTTGAAGTATTTTCATAACTATAATATTACCATACACTTATTGGTAGTGATAATAACTTTAAAAAATCACTTGAAACTTGGGAACTAAAAAAGCAAAGTTCGACGATCCACATTCGTGGAGAAAAAGGCAAGCAGCCCGTTTAACCCTTTAATGGACAAAGCATTTTTATTGCTAAGATGTTGAAATAAATGAATGACACCGGTAATTGCAAACAAATATATTTGTAAAAAAGAAAATGTGATTTTTCCCGTACATAATAAAATGGATTTTTTTTAAATTATAATTTCGGTGCCGCTGTTGCATATCGGAATTAAACTTTTGTGGTTTTGTAGAGAACGTTTTGTAGAGTTTTGAACGTTTAAGGGTTAACTCTGCAACAAATTATTTTAGAAAAAAATTACTGATACCAAAAGCAGAATTGGGTAAACTGAGTTTTAACCCACTTCTTGGCGCGTTTTTTTGAAGCGCGATGACTGCGCCATGCCTTGCTTTCTTTTCCGTTTAGGTGCTGCTCTGCTTGGCAACCCTCGGAGAGATTTCGCTCATCGGCTTGCGCATGCTCCGTTCGTTCTTTCTTTTCTAGTTTTCTTATTGGACAAGAGAGGAGAAACATTTAAAAGTTTGAAGTCTTGCGCCTTGAAATTAATTAAATATCTTGTATCTCATTAGAGGCCATTGGATTTCGAAGAGTGTAACATCGAGTGAGTAAATTTTTTGGGGGCAATATACGAGTGATTTTTTTAAATTAGAAACTTTTGTTTTGTATCTATAAGGAAGTATTTTCTACATTTCTATTGTTTATTGAATGCAGACACCGTGCTTTGTATTTAAAAGTAAGTGTTTTAGGCCTTTCTTTAGTACTTTAGATGTTTTGAATCTTAATGTTATTTAGTTTCATATTATATATAAAAGAAAAACATTATTTGACTTCAAAGCTTAGTATATTTCTTTAGAAAATCTATTATTGATTTCTTTTTTTTTTTTTTTTTTTTTTTTTTTTTTATATATATTTAAAACAAGTAAGAAAAATCATGCGTTAAGCATAGATTATGAAGCACTTTCCAACACTTAATGAAATCTTTAACAAAACTTTGTTATTTTGGGAAATAATAATGTATAGCCAAATATACCCAAATATGCATTCCAGTACATTAGAACAGTCCTGTATTTCATATGTCAGTTCATATAATGGGAAAATTTAGCTTAGCAAGAAAATACCCAGTAGCTTGAAATTTCTTTTTCAGCAATTCATACTATTAGATGGAAACATACTTCAATACTTTTGTTCAGCCTTGTAGTTTACATTGTACCTTATTACACGTCAGCATTAGGCTAAAATTTATTGTAAACTAAAACACTTTTAAAACAACTGAAATCACATTCTCATAAATTATCATTCATAGGCGTCCATGTATCGAATTCCTTGCATGGCCCTGTATATCCCTTTATCTATATTCTGCAAACATTTCTCAGTAAATTGAATGCAGCTCAGCGTAAAAATGCATAGCTTATTGAAGAACCACGTTTAAATAATTTACGCTCATATTCAGTAACGTTGGTGAGCTCTTTTGGGTAGCCCTGTATATCAACTATAACATTTATACACACCATATAATGTGCATATATTTAGCGAAATATAAACGCGAATATCATAATTAAAATGCATTTCATCCCTCCATCAGCCATCATCGGACACATATACGGTACTTCGGAAAGAATATACTATTTGAAATCTTTTGTATGGCCCTGTAAATGCTATGTACTTCATATTATGCAAGACAGTAGCGTATAATTTGCATTAAGCTTCAGTGACATATATAAATTTTATTATACATGAAAAAGCTTAATATATTTAAAATATGTCACACACAATTCCCCCTTTTACCATTATCTATTATGTAATGGGAAACTTTTGATTCTCTCTGTAGATAAACTAATCATGGCAGATACTTCATTTTCAATAGGGTTCGTGCTAGGGTAAACCTCAATAACGTCCTAAAATTTCATGGCAATCCGAGTATATTAACGATTTTTCCCCATAGGCCGTAATGTAATGGGAAACTTTTGATTCTCTCTGTAGATAAACTAATCATGGTAGATACTTCATTTTCAGTAGGGTTCGTGCTAGGGTAAACCTCAATAACGTCCTAAAATTTCATGGCAATCCGAGTATATTAACAATTTTTCCCCATAGGCCGTAATGTAATGGGAAACTTTTGTTTCGCCCTGTAGATAAACTAATCATGGTAGAAACTTCACTTTCAATAGTACTTGTGCTAGGGTAAACGTCAATAACGTCCTAAAATTTCATGGCAATCCGAGTATATTAACGATTTTTCCCCATAGGCCGTAATGTAATGGGAAATTTTTGATTCTCTCTGTAAATAAACTAATCATGGTAGATACTTCATTTTCAATAGGGTTCGTGCTAGGGTAGATCTCAATAACGCATAAAATTTTCATAGCAATCCGAGTATATTTACGGGAGTTAGAGCGCGGACAGACGGATAGACGGCCATCCGGCCAGACGGACAGACGGCCAGACAAACCGAATGCATAAGCACTTTTCAACTTTGTTGGAAAGTGCTAAAAAGGCTGGTTTTGTTTTTAAAAGAAGGTATGTCTTTTGCGTAGTGTCTCCTGGACTTAAATCCTGTTCCGGGAGACAAAGCGCAAAAGCGCGCTAATGTGGAGAGATTTTGGAAGCGCGCCAAGAAGGGGGTTAAAACTCAGTCGCGTCGCAGAATTTATATACATCAAAGGATTCAGGGGATTTTAGGAGTTTTAATACCAGAAATTTCGCAAAGTGATGGTCGCTATATCTGAAAACAGAAATGTTTTTCTTTAAAAAAGGCAAATATTATTTTGCAATAATTCTGAAAAAAAAAAAAAAAAAAAACTTTGAAAGTCTTTGAAACGTACTAACCCTGAAAAGAAAAGGCTATTTTTAAGTGATATACATAAAATTTCCATGGGAGGGGGCATCTAAGAATAAAAACGAACCCAAATTTTGTTTTTTCAGCAACAACTAGGGGACTCAGTTCCCTGTTCACAAACGCTCGCCACTCCCCGTAAATTACAACGCAATTTACATTGGGACACACCGCTACGCCATCATTCTAGCCTATGAATATTATCAAAAATAATTTTAATATGTGAAATTCATATAAAAATGGATTTTCCCTTATAATATTGTACAGCACGATTTAAAAATAAGTTTACTACATTATAATTATTTTTACAATTATTTTTAATGTATAAAAATGTAACCAAAAAGTTCGTTGAAAATGCAATAAAAATGCATCTTTTTCACCTATATTACTGCACAGCGCAGCATTCATTCATTTAAAAGACTTTGAAAAACTCTATTAGTACGTTAACGAAATGTAAATAAAACGTTTTCTTCTGTGTCTAAAAGACAGTCTTGTCATCAGAAATCTGATTCGCTGAATACATACGTCTCAGACAATGAACCAATCATACTGCGTTTTATCCATCCACAAACGGTCTGTATTTAAAAAGATATACTTTCTAAATGTTGATTTGCTAAATGGCTCAGGAATGAGGATCGTTGTTTCAGATGTTGCCAAATGGCTAGCTATAAATTAAGCCTTATTTGTGGCCACATGAGAGAAATATATGTACATAGATACACAAGTTTGGCATTATAAATTATTTCTATATCCTTCAATGAACCTAAAAACAAATTCTCATGAAATTCGTACGATTAGAACCAGAAAAATTAATTATTTTAAAATGACCCTAGTTCAGGGACTCTATACAAACCGAAGTTCTGCACTCGATTGTTGAAATGCTACGGAAGGACTATGTCCCGTCTATTAATATATTATGGTAACCGTCAATATAACTATTTCACTCGCTTACTATGTTTTGACTATTGCGAGCACAAATGTTTCAATAAAATGAACAAAATATAAACTTATCTAGTTACATTCTATTGTGTATATACTTTTAAAGAGGTGCTTAACCCAACGTGTCACCGTGTTGCAGATTTGTACCATACTCAAAAATTAATAGTGCTTACACAGTAAGTTTTAAAACACGATTTTATTTGTTGTTCCTATTTACCGACACGTTAGTTAATCACTTAACGGTCGCAATAAATTGCGGTTTAAAAATCCAAATTCATTATTGCCACCACTTTTTTGACAAAAAAATTATTTATCTCTTTAATGACAAATAAATTGATACCAAAATAAAGCCAGTTACACTATTTTATAAAACTGGTAGGAGTCAAACAATTTTGAATAAAAGCCTTGAAACTTGCAACCCGTGAATGTCTCGGGCGCGACGGTTAAGTGGTTAACCTTCCTACCCTGAATGGGTCTAATCGGTCCATAACTATAATTTGTTTTATACGATTCGAACCAGAACTTTTTCATTCAGAAAGTTAAGTAACAGATTCGGAAAAATAAGTCAAATATATTAAAATATTTTAAATAACAATTCTGGTGTAAAATGTTTTTAATCAAGATTGAGTAAAATTTGAACAGGGTAGGAAGGTTAATAAAATATCATTAGAATTCTCAACAGACGATGATATTGGATTAATTTCTCATACCAAAATTTAGTTTATCTTTTCATTTCGTTTATTTTTTTTAAGTAAGTCAGGTCGATATTTCAAAAATTAACTTAGTAAATTTTGTCAATTTAAAAAAGCTGGATAAGTTTAAAAGTGGATTTTTTAAAAGACAATTTTGTATATTTAAAAATTTTATATTAGAAAATGGACAATATTTATGAGAGGTGTGTCAATGTTTGTTTATAGTAGATATGAAAAAAGAAGTTTTCAATCAATAACTATTTTAGTTTCACGTTCTAATTTTATAAATTATTTTTACATGCTTAAAATGACTTATTCTAATTATTATTGAGCTTTAAGGGTTAACACACACACACACAAAATCGAAGCTTTAAGTTCTTGAAACCCCTTAATAAATAACCAATTAATGTTTGAAATTTCCAGTAAAAGAATGTAATTCATTAAGCATAAAATTGTGTTACAGTGTTTAGAAACGATTGAGTAAATGTCAATAGACATTTTACTAAAAATAAAATATGTAAAAATGAACATATCATTTATAAAATCTTTACTGCAATCTATGCAACTTAATCTAGTGTTGCCTTCATTGAACATTAGTCATATTCCATTGATTACATGTCAGCATAAATTTTCTTTTCCTGGGGATTCGCTGCCAGGTTCAAAAACAGGAGACATATGAACAAGATCATTCATTTTCAAAACCAAAATCTGAACATCTCATCATCCTATATAGGAAAGTTTATCAAGATAAATGGATTATACAATTCGTTAAGTGTAACATATTACACAGAAAAATCAATTATGTAACAAAACCAATTAGTGTTCAAAAATATCATATGTTCAAGAAACGAAAATCGTAATTGGCAGAAATAAAAAAATCACTTTCTTATCACAGGGGTGGTACCACCTGTCAAAAAACTGGAATGGAAAAGGAAGAGCGAATAACTACAACATTTTAATGTTTCGACCTGAATTCCCGAATGGACAATATCACGGGGAAAAAAACGGAAAGATAATCGATCAGCTTTTTAGAAATTTCCCTCTTGTATCTGTAATGACTTGAAACCACAACATGTAATTTACCGTTTAAGATTTTTCAATCGCACGTAATAACAACTTTTGCACAATAAAGTCGTCATTAAACTGTTAGAAAGCTATTTCCAGCTCTTTTTAAAGTTCATCCTTTGCTTTTGTTGTCTAAATATAAACCATTACAAAAGAATGCGCTGAAAAAAAAATTCCGTCCATGTGGAATGCACCTGTATTTGCGGAAGAGATTATTTAAGTAATTGCAAAAAAGTATTGTAAAATTATTTTACTCATAAATATGTCATTGAGATTGATAAGCAAGTCACGAACGAACACATTCTCTTAGAATCATCATTGATTTTAAAACAGGAAAGACAGAGTTCGAAAGTTTTATAAAAATTCACATTAAATGGTGGAAAGTTTATCTTCCGTAATATAAAGGAAAGCATTTCAAAACTATACAACTTGTAAATGCTTTAGGCGAATTCTGTAATGTGTCGCTGGAAGAGATTCAATTTGGTAACGTTTACATCAAGAGGGACGTTTCTAATAGGGACGTTTATTAACAGGTGAAGCATATCACTTCTCTCAGACTGCAGGATTTTATCGCTCGAATAACGTTCAAATCGTCGAATAAAGTTCGTATTGAAATGTCAGTTCGTAATATTAAATTTTAATAACACAGTAAATATTACAACAGTTTCAATTAAGTGCATTTTAGATTTAAAAACTGTATACATTTATTTACATAAAGGAATATTAATTATTACTCTCATTCTGAAAGTTCAATTATTACCGACATAACTCGGTTCAGAAAAAAATTCTACAACTAAAGAATAAAAAATCGTCTGTCAATAACAAAAACAAAGAAAGCTTCGTTGCCAACAGCAACCAACTGACAAATTGGCTTGCAAAACCAAGGAGGCATTCTTTACATACTGCTCCCGGCTGAACACTTAGTTCAGCATCTAAATTAAACACTTTAATAAACAAAAGAATATACTTACATATTAGACATAATTTCTGATAACATTCTTAAATAGCGATATAAAAATAAATAATTAGAAAACTTCTATCTAAGAAAGAAAAAAAACACATGAAATGAATGCAAATTAAACAATAATAAATATAAATAATAGCAACAACATAATGAAAAAGCTTTTAGAGTTTTTTTTTTTTTTTGTCTAATAGTCCATCAAGTGTAATTCGAGATTATATAAAAGTTGCACAGGTCGTTTAAGATCGCCATTTGCAGTCTGTAAAACACATGATCTTATTTTAGAGTCGCGACCATATATAAGTTCTTTAACATGTCCACACTTCTACACGTGTTTGGGAAGTTTTTCGTCATGAGTTTTGACTAATGAATTAAAACTATTCATTAACTTTGAACTGGGGTGATGAGTTTACGTTTTTAACTTGAAAAGCAGATCTAAGTTCTAACTGGTATTCGTTTCTCCACCTTTTCCAAAAGTGGTCAGTAATTTGTTTCTTGTACTTATATTTTTTCGTCAACATAATCTTGTTTGATTTCTCTTGAGTACAGATCGGAAATCCATAAAAAGGTAAAGACATTAATCGTTTACCAACCAAAAAATGCGAGGGTGTCAAAGGTAATGGTTCAGCCTTTTCTTCGTAGAGATAACTTAAGGGACGTGAATTGATCACGGCCTCTATTTCTGTAAGTACTGTTTCTAGTTCTTCATAACTTAGACAAGTTTCGCCTAAAACTTTTTTCAAAGGTGTTTTAATTGATCGAATCATTCTTTCCCAGAAACCGCCCCACCAGGAGACTGTAGAAATAATAAACTTCCATCTTATCCTATTTCTACTTAAATTATCAAAAATTTCTTATTTAGAAAGTCTATCCCATGCATCTTTTTAACACCAAGTCAGCCTTAGAAAAGGTCTTGGCATTGTCACTATAAACTATTTTGCAAAAACCTCTTCTAGAAAAAAATCTTCGTGGTGCTAAGATAAAAGTTTGCGTACTTACAAGGGGGTACTTACTCCATTGCGTACTTACTCCATTGGGGGCATACTCAGAATTTTTTGGAAAAAATACGAATTAAACTACTCATGTAGGTAATAAAGGATCAGTGAAAATTAGCGGCGGAATTTCATTATTAGATATGTAAAAAAATAAAATAGTTTGGAATAATTGGCGTGAAAAGCTGAAAGCTACGCGGGATTTGGCGAGCAGTGTATTTCCTCGCCAAAAGCATACGATTTTAACGAATCTGAAAATTGATTTTAATTGGCTTCACTGTTAAAAATCTGCAGCCTTTACTGCAACGTCACTCCACTACTTTTATGGAATATCTCTCTTCTGACCAATGAGAATGCTCCATAGCACCGTGAATTGACCGTGTCATCAGGGCCTGATTACTAACGGGGCACTCTCCCACCAGGAAAAAGAAATAAAGAATTTTTCCTTATTCATGACAGTAATCTTGTATGAAAAGGGCGTTTAAAGAAGACGAAAATTTCTATAAATTTTTTCTGATGAGAGAGTGCCCCGTTAGTAATCAGGCTCTGCGTGTCATACACTGTTAAAAATCTGCTGCATTTTGTTGCAACGCACTCCACCGCTTGTATATAATATCTCTATTCCAACCAATGAGAAAGCTAAATTTCACGGCCAAGTAACCGTTTTCTATACAAGCAAGGGAGGGTGTTGCAACAAAATGCAGCAGATTTTTAACAGTGTATTTTTCAATTTGGAACAATTTTAATCAATTTAAATTGTGTTTTAAATGATAAAATATATTAATTTAATTTTGTTATAAGTACATATAAACGTATATGACAAAATTACACTTAAAGTAAAGTAAAAATGCAAAACTAAAATTACTTAAACTAAACTTATTTAAATAAATTGAACATAGAAAGTTTTTTCTTTAAAAAGTATTCGAAGCGTAAAAGCGTATTTTTCGAAATTTCGTTTTTTCGCCAACCGGAGATAAATCGCCAAATAAACGAAATTATTATTATTTTTTTACGGACGTTATAAGGAGGTTCCGCCAAAATGTTTTTTATAAACATATATAACTATATGAGAAGAACATTCTGTAATTTTTTCAGATTTTTCTGAGTATGCCCGTATGGAGACCTTCCTTGTTAGATTTGTTACCAATTCTAAATGTACTGTTCTAATTACCGCACATATATATACAGCAATATAAGCTTTTCTAGTTCTTTCAGAAGTTTTATAATAAATCGGACAGGCAAAATCTACGCCAGAGGTCACAAAAACTGGTGTTTCCATGATTCTATCTTTCGGTAGAGGGGCTGTTTCCACCCTTCCAGGGAGTAGCATTAAGTTTTCGGCATATCATGCATGATCTTATAACGGATTTCACAAATCTTCTTCCTTCCACTATAAAATACCTTTCACGGTGATGAGCTAAGGTGACAGCTACACAAAAATGATGTAATCTTTCATGAACCTCTTTAATGAGAAATTTTACAAAATAAGATTTACTAGGGAGAATCCAAGGATGTTTTTCCTTCTTTGTAATTTCAGAAAACTGTAGTCTTCCGGATAAAACAAGTAAATTATTTTCATTTAATTGTGGATTAAGATTGCAATAAGTAGAACCTTTATTAAGGGATTTTTTTGTTTAAGTGCCTCTATTTCAACTTTAAATGAAGTTTCCTGAGTTTGTTTTATTCAGTATTTTTCTGCTATTTCTATTTCTGTAGTAGTTAAAGGTCCTAAAATTTTAGGGTTTTTCGAATTGGCCTTATGAATAAAACGCATTATCCTGGCGGTAATATTATACACGCGATTTAAACTACTATACTTAGCCACATCAAATATGGGTTTAGGCGAAGCATTACACAATGAAGCTAGATTTGATTTTGTATACATTTCAATAACAGCTTCAGAATCAATTTTTATAGTTCGATGGCCACATATTTTCTGGAAATGATAACCAAGTGGGGCCATCATACATTAGCACCACCATACATTATTATACATTATCTAGCACCACCATACATTATTATTCATTAACCCGGGAGAACACGCGCTTACCCAGGGTAGAAATGGTTTTAACTTTCTCACCAATAAAATGAAATGATAATCGTCATTTTATTTAGGCGGAGACAATTTTTACAAATTTTGCGACAAAATAAGTTGAAGGTTACTTTTAAAAGATAAGTGGTTACAATTGCAAAAATCATACGCACTCCGGGTCAAAAAGACCCGATGCGTGTACTCCCGGGTTAACTTCGATAAGTTTTCCCCCCACGTAAGCAGATCTGCAGGGTTTTCTTTTCCAGTCCTTTGGATCTGTCAATGACTGAATTTCACTGACTCGATTAGCTATGAAGGTTTTTCCAATTTGCAGTAGAACCCTTTATTCAAAAGAGAGTTATTCCAGAGTCTGACCATAAATTTATAGTTAAATTCGGAATATGTAATGCTTGTTTTAGGTATTTCTACATTTTACTGGCAACTACCACACTAATCAATTCCAATCGTGGAATTGTTAACCTCTTGAGGGGGGCTATTCTAAATTTACTCCAAACAAAACTTGTTTGGATTTCTCCAGCTAATGAAATGCAACGCATACAAGCAACTGCTCCGTATCCTTTAGGGCTAGCGTCACAGAAAATGTGTATTTGTGTTTTTTCAAAACCACTGTTCATACCACTAGGAAAATATTTTCGGAGTATTTCAAGTATTATTAAATGTAGAACTTGGGAACACCAAGTGCCCTACTCGATTTTCAAATCTTCGGGTTATTTACTATCCCACTCTAAACCCTTTTGCCATGTTTCTTGCAACAAGAAAGGTTCATAAATAGGTTCAAGAATCCGATTGGATCATAAATTTTTAATAACATTTTAAGCACTGTTCGCTTGGTAGAATCATTTTTATGACTCTCTTCAAAGGGCTGCGCATCTAGCATCAAAATATCAGATTTAGTAATCCAAGTTAGTCCTAGCACTTTAAATATGCTGTTTGTGTTTTCCTCACTTATTCCAAATTTTTATCAGATTCCCACATTTTCTTAAGTTTAATGGAGTTAGTTTTGAACTTTTTCAAATTCATTGCTGCATCTTTAAGAATTTTAGAAGCTGTAGCTTATAAATAATAAGCTTCATTATCTAAATCTGATCCTGAAATTAGATCGTCGACATATAGGGAATTCTCTAGCATATTTACAACACTTGGATGTCGATCGCGATATTTTTATAAATGTTTAATCGTTGCAGCCAAAATAAATAGTGAGCATGAAACGCCAAATGGTACACGTGTAAATCTTAAAGTTTCGATTATAAAAGACAATTATAAAAGAATAATTCATGCAGTTAAGGGATAAAAGAAAAGAAAATATGTTATATTTAATAAGAGTAATTTTAATATTGTGCAATTAAAAATAATTTCTTTTGAAAAACTGGAGTCGATCGAATAGAATTTGTGCAAGAAATGTCGTAGTCGAAGGACTAACTATAAATGTACAACATTAAAATAAATAAATATTAATATGGCCTTTCTAGCGAATTAATATAATCAACTAAATTGGGTTTTTCATGTCACTTTATTTTATTTTGAAAATATAAAAATCTGTAAACACAACCTCTCATGTATATGAATAAAGCTGAAAAATAGCCATTGTAATATATGCGTGTAATATATGATTTCCCCTCTTATTTTGAATTTCATCATAACTTGTAGTATATTTTGTTTTATTAAGTGGACGTCTTAATAAAAGGTTAAGATGTTTCGCGTTCCGCCCTCAAATACCTGAGACGGAATCCGAACGGAAAATCCCGATTGTTTGCAGCAGAAGTATGTGGATGGAAGATCAGTATAGCCGTTTCTTTCACAACGATCTTCGTGATAGCTATAACTAATCTGGTTGAAGGGAACACCCATTCCGGGAATCCTCGGTGCTTAATAATATTAATTTATTCAGTCATGGGAAAAAGTGTAGAGAGGTGAACGGTCTTAACGACCGGTCGCTGGGAATAACCACTGGATATAAATTTTGGATAAAAGTCAAGAAAGTTAAGACCAGAAGAAAAAGGATGAACAAAAATGATTAATATACTTTCAGCTGTAGATTTTATGAAGCAGATAGTATGATGTGATAGAAAATAACTAACGTTTTATTTCTTCCTCTAATCTTCCCTCGATCACCGAAAGAGGGTCGTGCCATTCGCGATAAAAGAACTAATGATGGTTAGAACGATTGATTTTACTACTCGAATAAATCATTCGGGCATGCACAAAAGCATCTTTTAGGAGCGTTTGACATTATGTAAATAAGTAGCACTTTTAGCTGTCTGCACATAACAGAGCAAAAACTATCCAACCGAATTGTTTGAAATTTAAAATATATAATTTTGTCGAGTCGTTTCAAATTTTATGAAAACTGGATGTACAGTTTAATTACACAGGGATAATAAAAAGTATTCCGTTACATTATGATTGATAGCGAAAAAATAGTTTTAAGTGCTTTTTAATGGTGTCACACTCTTTCAAACATAATAAAATTAATGAAATCTATGAAGTTTATACAGTGTTCTCGCTGACACTTGACCAACGTTAGTAATTTGGCTAATTAAAAATGAAAAATATTCGCCAAATGAAATAAGTATTAGCCAAATAGATTCACCGTGTAGCACAAAAACAAAAACAAAAATATTTTTAATCCATTACCCCCTTTTGTACTCCCTTTTTTTTTCAATATTTCTAAAATAACCTAAGTTTTTACAACTGCGACAACGATTGTTATTAATCTAACTTCAACTATCCGCTACATATATATTAAAAATATGCATATGTATGAAAAAGAAAAAGGAATAGAAAGAAAAAGCAAAAATTGAGCACTAGCAATTTGGCGAATCTAATCGCTTGTTTACTCGCCAAATGAAGAATTTAGTCGCAATTTGGCGCAATGGAGAGCGACAGCGAGAACACTGAGTATATACTAAAATATACGTTCTGTACAATGTATGGTCCAAATAAGTTTTGTTATTAACTTACAGTGCCACACATATGTATTCCATTACATAATGGTATATTGTTTGGGGTGCGTTTTAATAATATTACACTAGTATTTCCCATTTCATCAAATCGACATACGTTGATGAGTATCAATTACTTCAAGTTTACTTTCATTTACTTCATTTACGCTCACTTATGTTATCGTTTATGCTCATTTACTTCATTTACGCTCATTTATGTTATCGTTTATGTTCATTTACGCTCATTTATGTTATCGTTTATGCTCACTTACGCTCATTTATGTTATCGTTTATGCTCATTTACTTTATTTACGCTCATTTATGTTATCGTTATGCTCATTTACTTCATTTACACTCGTTTATGTTATCGTTTATGTTCATTTACTTCAAGTATAGTAGAAAGCAGGTAGTATTTACAGGGACACACAAAAGATTTCGTATACTCTATTCTATCCGAAGTACTGTATACTCTTACACCAAGATCTGAATATTTTTAAAACTTCGTTATAGTACGAACATACCTCATTTGCTACGTTTACTCCGATTTCCGGCGTTTTTTTAATTCCATTTCTCCCAGAAATTTCGAATCGATTTTTAAAATTCGAATTACCGTAATTTCGGGTGTATAAGCCGTGGGTCAAACAATTCTTTTTCGACCCAGAATTTTTTAAGAAATAAGTGTAACTACTTAGATCGCCGTAAATATTTATCTTCAATCTCTAAATATCTCTAAATATCTGGGTCCAAAAAGAATTGTTTGATCCACGGCTTATACACCCGAAATTACGGTAATTAAAAGAATTTCACCATTGAATTTTTGGTGATTCAATTAAAACACGATGTATGATTTTAAAATTTATTAATTGCCCTCGAGACTCTTAAAGCTTCAAAATTTCATTTTTTCCATGTTAAACTCCTTCCTTTTCTGAACATTTTGATAAAATTATTTTCTTGAAATTGCAAATAGAACAAAAGTTATGACTTTTACAATTATACTCATGCAATAGCTGAAGTGGCATTTTCTAAACTTTGAAGTTATTTTTCTCCAATCGACGCTTCTGGGCATAACGCGCACGATATCTTAAAAATTTTTGAATATTTTTTCATGCAATTTTCAAAAAATATGTTTCATGTTAGTTAGCCTGCATAAATTGAACCTGAAATTTCATATATGACTGAATAAACTTCTAAAAATCTCATAAAAATACTTATTCACCATCTCGCAATTTTTTAAATGAATGGAATTAAAGAACACGGTTATATCTCTCAGCATAGTTAAAAATGTTCTTTTAAATCACATACATTTTAAGATATTAAAAGCTGAAAATGGTCCTTCTTTTCCTTCTTTTCTTATTTTAAGAGTATTGGGAATCCTTGATCCTCTCGCATCATAATTGTTTTAAAAAAACTGCGCATTTAACCCGTTTGCGACAATCGTTTTTTGCAGAATTTTTAACCTTTTCTCACCCGTTCATAGAAACAGAAATTTTTGTCTAATTTAACCGGTAAATGCCCTGATTAAATATTGCAATGTTTGCAACAAGTGATAAAAATCATGCGTTAAGCATAGATTATGAAACACTTTCCAACACTTCTTGAAATATTTAACAGAACTTCGTTATTTAGGGAAATAAGATGGTACTGTCCGTAGCCAAATATGTATTCCTTTACTTTTGATCAGCCCTGTATTTGATCCGTCGGTTGATATATACATACTATATAATGGGAAAATTAAGTTTAGCGAGAAAATGCCTAACAGGTTGAAATTTCTCTTTAAGCTCTTTATTCTAATAGATGGAAAATACTTCAATACTTTTCTTCAGCCCAGTAATTTACCTACTAGCTTTATTACACGCCAGTATTTTGTTTTAAAATTTAGATCAAAGAAACACACACTTAAAACTACTTAAATCACATTTTCAGAAATTATCATCTTTGAGTGACCATGTAGCTAATTATTTGGGTGACCCTGTAAATCATTTTATCTATATTCTACAAACATTTCTTAGTAAACTGAAAGCAGTTCAGCGTAAAAATGCATAACTTACTTAAAAACCACCTTTAAGTTAATTCTCATATTCAGTAACCTTTATCAACTCTTTTGTATAACCCTGTATATCAACTATAACATTTATATACACCATATAATTTGCAGACATTTAATAATATTTATAAGTGCATATCAAAATTTTTCAGATAGTTTATTTAGAAGCATTTTAATTATTTTAATTAATAAAATATAAAAAGGAGTCTTCAACAGGTTTTGTTAATGTTTTACTAGTTATTAATGTATACGAAATAGTGTATTACAGTATTTTACATCTGGATTCATACATTTCAAGGACTTTCAGGCAGTGTTGCCAGATGGGCTACTTTTTTTTTTTTATTCGGATTCTGGATTGGCACCACTTTTTTTAATGATAAAACACGATTTATCTAATGACACATTAATTAAGGCAAAAACAAGAGGAATTTAACCGTTTCAAAAAAGTGGTGTCAATCGAGAAATCTGAATTTTAAAAAAGCAGCCCCTGGCAACTCTGCTTTCAGGACCTCTTACTCAATAATCTATCTTCAGGTATAGCCAGTGTTCTCGCTGACATTTCACCAATGTTAGTAATTTGGCTAATTAAAAATAAAAAACATTCGCCAAATGAAAAAAGTATTAGCCAAATAGATTCGCCGTGTAGCACTAAAAAAGAAAAAAAAAATCTTTAATCTTTTAATGTACCCCCTTTTTTTCAATATGTTCTAAAATAATCTAAGTTTTCATTACTGCGACAAAGATTGTTATTAATCTGATTTCAACTATCTGCTACAAATATATTAAAAATATGTAGGTATGCATATGTATAAAAAAGGAAAAAGAAAAAAAAGAAAAGGCAAAAATTGAGCTCTAGCAATTTGGCGAAGAAAGTATAAGAAAATACTATATTTCACACATTCCTTAAACCATAAAAAATTCCGTTGCCAATGTTGTGTTTGGGAATTAAAATTAAGTGGTTTCATAGATATACCACCGCGCCGCAAGGGTTAACCTTAAAGGGCAAGTAAAGCAATAATTTCTCTGTAATATTGAATTCTTATCGGAAAAAATCGAAAACTTTTGTTTTAAAATAACAAAAGACGATTAAGCCGCAAAAGTTAAAAATAAAAAATTTCGTTAAAAATTTCTGGTGAGAATCTAGTTTAAATTGGGAAGCATAAAATATATCCCACCGCCCGCCCCTCAAAGATATAATGTTCGAAACTTTAGCTATTCATTGGATATTGGGATATAACTAAAAAAGAAAAAAAAAAAAAGAAAAACATCATGACATGCGAAATAGACAGTATCAAGATAGCATTTTTTTCAGAAACTAGTCCATATTCATTTTTTATCATTTATTGTCTAACATGACTTTTCATAATCAATTCAAGGAATTCGTTTGTCAAAAGTGCGTTATAAATCCTTCTTAAGTATATGTAAGTTGTTCGCCTGTGTACCATGTCTGAATCTCAAGCAATATTCATTTCCTATCAATAAGTCTTTTTGTAACTCCTTTAATCTTAAGCAGTTTTTTCCCTTCTGTTTAACGAGCACCATGCAATATTTATGGATTAGGGTTTGGCCAGTGGCACCAGGTTCGGAAAACGAGATGCTATTCATGTCATAAAAGTTGGCAACATCTATTTGCTACTGTTTCTTCGAGTTGCGTGAAATTGAATGCTAAATTCTTATAATAAATGACACGCATGAGGTTGATAGCAGGCAATGAAATGGGGTGTGAATGCAAAGAGGGATTAAGGTTATGATATATTTTTAAATGTAATAATGCATTGTATCTGAAACTCTGAAAGGTTTACATCCATACTTTTTTTTCATCTTATAGCATTTGAATTGCAAATTCAGTTGATGATTATATGCAGACTTTTCTGTGACATTTAAAAACCTTTCTTGACTACAAATTGAACTTTTAAACACAGTAAAGGGTTTTGTAATTATCGAAACTTCACTGAGAGCCTAATGTAAAGAAACAATGCAGCCGCCACTGTCAGCAGTTGCCATGTGGCAACTAAATTTTTGCTTTCGTGCCTAATTTTCGGTATCTAAGTCGCCATCCTTTGGAGAATTTTGCATTCTTTCTGCGATTTTTTTTGACGAAAATGACGTTATCTGACGAAATGTGCATTTTTTGTGCGATTCTCTGATGAAAATCGTGTTATTTTTCTAGGATCCTTTTACGAAATTAGAGGTTTTTTTCGCGGTGCTTCGACGAAATCACCGTTTTTTTCCTACGATTTTATTGGTTACTGAGAGAATTGATGTTTTCAGCGACTATTTGTCGAAATTATCGATATTTTTCTCGATGCTGATATTTTTTAGCTGCTTAGCTATTTATTGCTTAGCTTATTCTTAAAGATATTTTTTAAAAGCTGTATATCGCTGAACTTTATCTTCTGATTGTACATAGCTTAAAAGCTCACATTTTTTAATTTATATCCAAATTAAAAGAATTGCGTGATTATATTAAATAACACATATAATATAATTAATTTTTTTTTTTTTTTTTTTTTTTTTTTTTACATGTTTAGAATATTTTACACTTTGAGTTCCCGAATTTTGTCTCCATATAAACGCTATTGCTTTTATCCATTTTTTTTTCACAATGTGGCGACTGGATTTTTTGAATTCAGTAGCCACTGGCTCCTTAAAAATTTTGGAAAACTGCACAAGTAATGAAGAGACTCGGTACGATTTACATAAATGAATTCTCTTAAAAGTTGCCATTTTCGGATTTGAGAACAGCCTAAAAGCATCTCTAAAGTTCATTATTTCACAATTTTCTTTCATTCTC
Source organism: Maratus speculifer (assembly GCA_964019185.1). NCBI lineage: Eukaryota > Metazoa > Arthropoda > Arachnida > Araneae > Salticidae > Maratus > Maratus speculifer. Next base: position 334,941,169 of record OZ025295.1, on the reverse strand, counting down.
CAATTACAGAATGATCCTCACAATTTTCAGCATTACTTTCAATGCGGATAAAGGCATTGATGTCGAATCAGAATTCTGGGTAAATAAATGGCCGTAAATTGTATCGTACGCCTCTGTATCAACATGACTGCCTGTCTGTTCGATAAGTTCACAAAACTCTGTATTTTTATTTTCACCAAAGACTACTTCATTATCTGAAATTCAAAAATAAGTCCCTTTAATCTCATTTTCAATTGTCCCTTAAATAGAGTGTCCCTTATTCAGAGGTAAATACATTACACGTCCTATACCTTGGGACTGGGACCAGAGGTTTTGTCCCTTAAATAGAGGTTTCCATTATTCGGAGTGTCCCTTATTTGGAGGTTTCACTGTTATACAGGGGTGCAAAAATCTAGGAGCCAGCGGCTAATCTCCCACCACAAAAATTTTAAAGTCTTCTTCGCTCAAAATTTAATAGGAATCTTGCTAGAATTTAACACGAAATATTAGATAAAAAGAAATGAAATAATTTTAGTGGTGAGAGACTGCCTGCTGGCGCCTAGATTTTTGCACCCCTGTATATATATATATATATATATATACATACATACCGGGTGTCCCAAAAATGACTGATGGATTTTAAAATTCAATAACTTGCAAACGGTGACAGCTATTTAAAAAATTTTTGCAGGAGGGTTATGTATAATAGCAGGAGTTTTTTTACCGTAATTTTTTATTTTAGTTCGAATTTGAAACAATAGGTGGCGCTGACGGCGATTGAAAGGCCAGGTGATCAGTGCTGACTAGCCTTCAATAGCCGTCAGCGCCACCTATTGTTTCAAATTCGAAATAAAATAAAAAATTACGGTAAAAAACTCCTGATATTATACATAACTCTCCTGCAAAAATTTTTTAAATAGCTGTCACCGTTTGCAAGTTATTGAATTTTAAAATCCACCAGTTATTTTTGGGACACCCGGTATATATAGAACCATTAGATAATACTACAAATCAATATCAAAAAATGGTATAACTCGTTAAATAACAAACTATATCAAACATAGTAGTTGGCAAAAATTGGATATATTTATATTTTAATTATAGTGTAATTAAATAAGGCAAATATTAATTTACAAAAGTTCTGCTAAAAGATTCTTGAGTCGTGCGAATGTTTGATATATATACAGGGTGATTCAAAAAAGATGGGGAAAATTTTAAGGGGTAATAGTGTACATCAAGACAAACAATATTAAACAGGAAAACAAGGGTCCCAAGCGTTTTCCAAAGGAGATAGCCGCCATTAAAGTTTTGGGTCCAAAATTTCAAATAAACATAAAAAACGGAAAAATTGGTCGATTGATTTGCGGTTTTCACTAAAACTATTCTTTATGTTGATATTTTCTTGAAAATAAATTATAAAGATAAATTCCAAAAAATGTCGATAGAGGGCGCTTTAGATTTTGGAGTAACGAACAACTGTTTTCTGCCGTTATTTTTTGCATCTCATTAAATGATTTCACAAGCTTTGACTTAAACTTAAATTTTGAGCTCAAAATCTGAATAGTTGGGAGTGGTTAAACAGCGCAAACTGAACTGTGTTCAGAGGGTTCAAATTTCAAATGATTATAAAAAACGGAAAAATTGGTCGATTGATTTGCGGTTTTCACTAAAACTATTCTTTATGTTTGTATTTTATTGAAAATAACTTATAAAGCTAAATTTAAAAAAATGGCGATAGAGGGCGCTTTAGACTTTGGAGTTACGAAAAACTATTTTTTTCCGTTATTATTTGCATCTCGTTAAATTTTTTTAGAAGCTTAAACATAAACTTAAATTTTGCGCAAAAAATCTGAATCGTTGGGAGTGGTTAAGTAGAGCAAACTGAACTGTATTCAATGGGGGTAGGGAGGTTCAAATTTTAAGTTATCATAAAAAACGGAAAAAAAATGGTAGATTCGTTTACGGTTTTCGCCAAAACTATTTTTTATGCTAGTATTTCCTTGAAAATAAATTTTAAAGATAAATTTAAAAAAAATCCGTTAGAGGGCGCCTTAAACTTTAGAGTAACCGACAACGATTTTTAACTGGTATTTTTTGTATCTTGTATCTTGTAAAAGCTTATAGTTAAATTTTGAGCTCAAAATCTGAATCGTTGTGAGTAATTATGTAGCGCATATTTGAACCGTGTTCGAGGTGTGGGGAGAGTAACATTTCAACTCCAGTTCAGTTTGCCCTTCTTATCCCCACCCAACTATTCAGAATTTGAGCTCAGAATTTAAGTCTAAGCATTTGCAAGCATTTAATTAGAATAAAAATCGTTTAAAAATAGTTGTTGGTTACTCTAAAGTTAAGGGCACCCTCAAACAAAAAATTAAAAAAATTATCTTTATAATTTATTTTTAAGGAAATACTGGCATACAGAATAGTTTTAGCGAAAACCGGAAACAAATGTACCATTTTTTCCGTTTTTTATGATAACTTGAAATTTGAACCTCCCCACCCCTATTGAACACAGTTCAGTTTGTTCTACCCACTCCCAAAGATTCAGATTTTTTGCGCAAAATTTAAGTTTATGTTTAAGCTTCTAAAAACATTTAACGAGATGCAAATAATAACGGAAAAAAATAGTTTTTCGTAACTCCAAAGTCTAAAGCGCCCTCTATCGCCATTTTTTTTAATTCAGCTTTATAAGTTATTTTCAATAAAATACCAACATAAAGAATAGTTTTAGTGAAAACCGCAAATCAATCGACCAATTTTTCCGTTTTTTATAATCATTTGAAATTTGAACCCTCTGAACACAGTTCAGTTTACGCTACTTAACCACTCCCAACCAGGGTTCGCACACTCCTTATATTTTGTAAGGACTCTGACACCAGTATTAATGATAAGAGAATTTATATTTAATTTTTAAGAAACAGAATCCGCAACCACCTCCTTGATTCGCAATTTTCGCAAGTTTTTTCTGCACTGAAATACATTGGAAATACTGTAAAAATTTAGTGGTACAGTTGTGCGAACCCTGCCAACTATTCAGATTTTGAGCTCAAAATTTAAGTTTAAGTCTAAGCTTGTGAAATCATTTAATGAGATGCAAAAAATAACGGCAGAAAACAGTTGTTCGTTACTCCAAAATCTAAAGCGCCCTCTATCGACATTTTTCGGAATTTATCTTTATAATTTATTTCCAAGAAAATACCAACATAAAGAATAGTTTTAGTGAAAACCGCAAATCAGTCGACCAATTTTTCCGTTTTTTATGTTTATTTGAAATTTTGGGCCCTAAACTTTAATGGCGGCTATCTCCTTTGGAAAACGATTGGGACCCTTGGTTCCCTATTTAATATTGTTTGGCTTGATGTACACTATTACCCCTTAAAATTTTTCCCATCTTTTTTGAACCACCCTGTATATATATATGTATATATATATATGTAAAATTGCATTGCGTGAGAAATTGTAAAAAGGTTTAGATGTATATATTGTACATATCTGCACTTATTTATTCTCTTAGCATTTAAACTACGTGTCATTTAAATTGCAAATTAGATAGCTGATTAGACTTTTTTGCGATCTGTAGAAGCATTTTTGAACAAATTAAAATTTACAAAAGTAGTAAATGTTAATTAACTTCTGCAGTAGTAATGCGGCGATTAAGATGCTTTTAGAGGAAACAATTATTGCAGTAGTGGAATTAAATCAGAAGTTTTAATTGCATATACATATACGTATATTATAAAATATTATGTGAAGACTTATACCATGGAATGAAGATAAGATTCAACTATTTAGTTACTTATCTTTAGCCTTGGAATAAACTGTGGATGAATCATAGGAAGCTGTAAATAATTCGTTTACATAAGAACTCACCGACGACGTTACGTTTTGCGCAAAGAACCTCGGATATTTTTAGTTAAAAGCAACGTGGTTTCTCTAAGATGGCTCGGTCTGCAGTCTAATTCTTCTTGTTATTATTATTATTTTCGATGCTTGCCAGATATCCAAACATTATATATGATTAATTGAATTAAATGTAATCCATACCTACTTAGTTGTTATTTGATTCCCAAGTCGAATTTCATTAAATAATATATAAATGCATACGCAAACATATTCAATTCGAAAACAATAAAGTTTTGAATTGTCCAACTTGTAGTCCTAAACCATGTAGCATAAACCCAGGAGAGAAGATTTAGGACAACGGGGGTTTAAAATTTATGAAAATAATCAGCTTTCTTCCTTTTTTGATGAACTGAATGTTTTGATTAAAAGTGCATTTTGTACAAACTAGGCACTTTGCAAAGCCGAATAAGCATAGCGAAGTGGCCCCTACAGACGATGGTTGAAATAAGATGTGTGTCAATAAGGCTCACCATGAGAATACAATAAAAAGTGTTTTTAGTCTTTGACCTTAAGACAATCGTCGAAGTATGCACTAGTGCTAGTATTTTTAAATATGTTTTTCTCAAAAAGTAGAAAAGTAAAAAAAAGAAAAAAAAAACTAAACCAACGCTAGTTATTGATGACTATATCTAGACATTGTATTTTTTTTTTACATTTTTACACCAATTCTAATGTAGGAAAATAAATAAAAACATTTAAAAATAATTACTAATATAGTAATTTTTTTATTTACACTAAAAAAAAAAAATTACAAAATATTACTCAAAGTATGTACTTTTAAGAAAAGTTAAGAAGAGAGAAAGTCGAAGAGTTAAAATCGAAGATGTGCTTTTTGAGTTATAACAAAAATAATCCTAGCAATTTGCTAAAATATTTGTAACTTTCTCAGTTTGTATTCTATACATATGCTGTTATCAATGCATTGGTCGATACTGACATTTCCACTCGCGTTAGATGCCAATGTACCACAATAAAAAAATGATTCTATAAATACCACTTCCTTATAGGTTTGTTTCCTGTTTGTAAGTATTGTGTTATTTTGGCTTGCTGCGCATCCTTCTAGATTAATAATATCTGGAACCGAACAAAATGTTAACATTTGTCTTCCATGATTTTCATATAAAAGAAGGCTATGGGAATGTACAGTGTACATACATAATGTACTACTTTAGGGGACGTGTGTGTAAGGAGGTCTGGCTCAGGGACGGGAACGGTTGTCATTTGATATCGTGATCATTTCTGATCAAAACAAAATGTCCTCTTTTGTTAACTTTTTCTCTACATCTGTTATTTTAGTTTGTTTAGTCTATTTTCTTATTTGCATTCAATTTCATTTCATTCCAAAATATGGAAGAACCCAACGTTTACCTTTAATATTCTGCTGCCGTATTCTTGTATAATTTATTATTAGAGAAGCTAGATTTGAAATGATCGTTGTTAATTTTGCAAATAAAAGTTGGAGAAGAATGTTATCCATCTGTTTTGTTTACAAGAAATTCTGTTTAGCTCCGTGCAAGGACAAAAAATAATATATATATATATATATGTATATTAATGTTTAATGCATTATGTAATAAAGAGCTACTATTAAAAATTTTCAAATAATATTTCTTTAAAATGTTATTTGATATAAAGTTATTTCATAAATACCAATGATAGTCTATGAATTTCTTCTCTTTATTTAAATCAGCAAAGTATGCAAAAAAAAATGTACAAACATATCTGTATATCATAGCAAACGTATAAAAACAAGTTGGAAATTGAAGTCAAACGTAGCAAACAAGGTGTGTTCGTACTATAATTAATTTTATAGGTCTTTCATATTTTATAAATATGGAAACTACTTTTTTGCACATGCCCAGAATTTTCAAGCGACAGTGAAATCATTCTTCTGCTCATCACTAAATGTAATCCCAAGCTAAACAACTGAAAAATTTAAACATTTTTGAGCAATAATTAACATTTACGTAAGCAATTAAAATAGAAAATTAACAGTAGCCTTGTAAATTTGTTTCGAAATAACAAAGAAACATATCCTTGGGCTAATTAATATTAGTGATGCTTAATGTTCGTCACGTAGAAAAGACAACAGATAACATTTGCTTAAATGTTAAACTCTTGGCGAAGAGATTAGTATTTGACAGTCATGACAATCGTCAGGCAGACACACCTAAGACATTAGAAAGGCTTTAAAAGCGTCCATGATAAGAAGAGAGCGATTTGAGATAAGAAATTTTACTTCCAACGCCTCTGGAGAGATTTTATTTGTATTCTATTGTCGACGGCATATTAGTCATAAACGAACGCAGTAGCATCACAACTTTCAACATATTGCTATACTGCGGTTCATGCGTTTTTATTGTGGTTGTGCCCAGGGGCGTAGCTTTAGGGGGGGGAGGGGGGGGAGCCTCCCCTCCCAATATGTTCAGGTAGTAGGGCGCCAAAGAAGGTTTAAGGGCGCCGTTAGGCGCCCGGAAAAAAGGCTTTGTTAGTAGTAATAAGTAATTATAAAATAACTTAATTTGAAATGTAAAATTACAAAATAAATTACTATTCACTTACAAAACATGAAAAAGGCACTTAATTTTAGACTTGTTACTACCTCTATTCTCCCTCTCCTATCACGAAGAAAATTTATGCATCCAAAATAAAAAATTTCAAAAACAGGCTTGTAATGAATTCCAGCATAAATGTACAGTTATTTCCTTCTTATAGTAGTTGTTGGTCACCCTTAGAAATAGATAGAAAGGGAAAATAAGTGTGGAAACGACTGTAGTGCGTTTGAATGGCTCTATAATATGTTTTAGTAGTAGGGCGCCACAAAAGGTTTAGAGGTGCAGTCAGGCACCTAAAAAAGAGGGTTTCAAAAAGGGCGCCATGGAAGGTTTAAAGGCGCCGTTAGGCACCTACAATTTTTATTATTAATATGGCATTCTTAGATTATTTTTTACACACACACACAAAAAAAAAGGGAAAAAAGAAAAAAATAAAGAAATAGCAGTAACATGATTTGGAATTAATATTATTGTAAATTTATAAGAAAATAAATTATGGTTTCAAAAAATATAGGCAATCCATTACATTTGAGACATTTTAAGATTACTACTAGGCGCTATCCCTAGTGCGAAAACCAGAACACATTCCGGAAATGGACATTGTTCGATCACTGCATGTAATGTGACTTTTCGGAGAAAAGCTCTCCTCTTATTCCAATTCAAGGTTGGTGGTCCTCGACAGGGTCATCTGACCTTTATTATTTTAACTCCCCTCTTATGTGCTTCCTTGTGTGAGGTTAGATAATTTCCGGGCGTCACCTACATACATCTTTGTTGTCCAGTGTCTAATGTTGTCAGATTGTACTGAAGCTAATAACGCGACTTTTCAAAACTAGCGATTTTTTTTGCTCAATTTTTAAAATAAAAATAAAAAGCTGTCTTTCGTAGTCGTCCAGAGAGAAGAAATTCAGTCATGAATGATGACTGAAATAAAACATAAAAATAAAAAACCAGGAACAAAAGAGAAAAAGAAGTTAGAAAGCGGAGAAATGACGCAAATTTATGAAAAAGTGGATGAAAAACGATGATGCAGTCGAAGGTAAAAAATGTACATATTTTCCTTTAATTAAGCATGTTCTTAAAGTACAATGTTTATATTTCTGACGCAATTGTGAGTTCATTTATTATCAATCATTGCTATTATTATAGGAAAAAAAATTAATAGCATTCTCAATTTTCAAATAAATTTAAGTTTTAATGATTTTTATTATTTATTTCCTAAACAGATAGCTATTTTTTGATTAATGGTGATTTCTGAAACTTTTACATTATTAATAATCGATCTAGTTTTAACTCAGGACTAGGCAGGAATGAAGCTTCCCCCAAATTAAAAGAAATATGTATTTAAGGGTGTACTCGAAAACATGCTTTTCTACCTTCAACATCTCGAAATTTTCTGATAGAATTTCAGACTCATTTTAAAAAATAGAAACATGAAACTTGCTGGAGAGATTTTTGAAGAGATGTACAAGGTGCCGTATGATCTTATTTTTCGCTCCATTTATTAGAATTTGATTGATAAACAATTATTGCTTCAGCATGGTTCTTTTTTTCGTCTCCAGGTCTTCCGCTTTGGAAAATTCGGTTCACAACGCCCACTTTGACAGCATTTTTCACACTATTTTCTGCCTTTATCAAAATATCGAGATTTACGGCACCTTGTATAGTTTCTGAATAAGAGAATCTGTCAGTCTGATGAATTTGAGAGCAAAAATGAATTCAAAATTAAATGCGAAAATAAGCAGTTTGGATCGGAATACACCATTACTTACAAATGTTTTTCGAAAAAGCAATCGAACATAGTAAGATGCAATCGAATGGAACCAAATAAATATTCAGTTTTACATGATTTTTTATTATTATTATTATTTAGGTTTTTGGTATCCACACATTGCATTTTCACAGATTTTATTTTATAAAACACTGTATTTAAAATTGTAACATTATAGTTAAAAATGCATTGTTTATGATCAAGTGGTACTGATTTCATTCTTTCAAGGGTTACTGATCATGTGGTAAAAAAAAATGTTTTTCAAAAACATTTTCAACTGAGCAATATTTTTTTTTGTTTTTGGCTCTATTTTTGTTTTATAATATGACTCCTAAATATAATTTCGTTATGTTTTATCAATTGTACATATACATTTCAAGTTATTGTCACTCTTCTGATGGGTCTTTTTTCTGCCTTGCGGTGGACATTACAGCTTAAGGGTATATTTCGATTCAAACTGCTTATTTTCCGATTTATTTTTTAATTCATTTTTGCTTTCAAATGCACCAAACTTTCAAACTCTCTTATTTGGAAAGAACACAAGATGCCGTGATTGCCGATTCTTTGATAAATGTAGAAAATATTCAAAAAAAAAAAAAAAAAAAAAAAAAAAAAAAAAGCAATCGAAAACGGCATTTCGATCCGATTTTTCCGAAGCGGGAGATCTGGGAACGAAAAAAAGGTTTAAGATGATAAGGTTAAATAAAATGATAAGAATTGCTTAAGGGTTTGTTTGTAACTCAAATTCTAATGAATTAAGTGTAAAAAGACATCACACGGCACCTCATACGTCTCCTCAAGAATCCCCTCAGCAAGTTTCATGTTTCTACTTTTAAAAATGTCTGAAATTGTATCGGAAAATTTCGAGCTGTTGAAGGTGGAAAAGCGTTTTTTCGAATACGCCCTTAAATTTGATTTATCTGAAAAATAACAGATTCAATTAACTCTATAAACATCCCGATGTACCGACGTGCAAAGTGAACTCTTCTATCTGAAATTCCAAAATATATGTGCATATGTCTTTATTTTAAATCGAGATTGAAATGTTCTATGCATCTGAGTTTTTTGCGTCGCTAATTGCTATTGTGATAAATTACTTTGGACGAAATTTAATGATATCCGGTATTCAGCATACTATTGCTAAATTGAACATGTTGCTTAAGGGGTTAAATAAATTTTTATTCTAGTGATTTGATAAAGGGATTTGGAAATAATTGATTTTTGCTTTTAAAGTAGCCATTCTCAAAAGAGAAAATTAAATTTACTTTGAACGACTGTCTTTTAATATTAAAAAGTGACAGGAAAAAAAAGTATTCGTTAATGTACTGTATAATTAATAGAATAATCGTGCAACCGATTTAAAAAATGTACATTAGAAAAAAATAACTACTTGAAAGTTTTGTGTTACAATTGCAGTACAATACAGGTTATTTTTTACTTGTATTTACTGGGGAACTAAGATTATAAAAGGGAAAACATTTTATTTCATTTTACAGAAACTGGAATATTCAGTATATTTGGTATATAGACCACCGTTACCTCCTTGAAAAAGGGTCGAATGTTCATCCAGAGATTTAACATTCCTTTTTTACATAGTTACTACTATCACTCCCACCACATTGGTGGGAGTGATAGTAGTGGGCCCGATCTCGGAGGATGTCACCAGAAAAAATTGAAGGCTAAATTCAATTATATTGACCAGCAAGTTTCGAGTGGAAGCTGCGGCTTTGAAACCACTATAACTCTATTGTAATTAACTTTGTGTTCTGTATTTTTAATTTTCTTCCAAATACAATTGTTCTTATCATATCAGGAAAATGAATTTAAAGATCCAGGATTCGGATTCTCTTCAAACATTCTACATTGCCTTTTTAGACCTTGAAAAAACAAGAGCTGGGAGAGATATTTTATCAGCACATGTGCATGCACGCTGGAAATGGAAGTTTAATCATGGCTGCATCACTTATATCACAGATGCCATTGCCATGAATAATTAACTAAACATAAAAAGTTGCATAACTACCCCCCCCCTCTCCTAAAAAATGTGCAAATAATTCAAGGGCGCCAAAACATTAAAAGGCGCCAAATTTTGGTTCTCCCCCCCCAATAAAAATTTCACGCTACGCCCCTGGTTGTGCCACGCGTATCATAAAAGGAAGTATCTTATGAAATATCTTATTGTAAAAATGAAGGTCTTTCACACATACTTCACATACTGTATTTAATAAAATAATTACACATCTGAATAAACGAATAAATAAATAAATACATTCGAAAAGGAAAATCTTCGTACAGAAAAGCATTAACACAAGAATCGCCATGAAAGATTTTTTTTTTTACTCGTGTCAAATTGATCGACTCAAACCAGAAATTTTTAACATAAAATATATGAGATGGATGTAGCACAAGATTAGGCTAATTAAAAAAGTAAAATATTTCTAAAGAAAAACTCTGGTGTTAAATACTTTTTTTTTTTAAATCTTGAGTAATATTGTCGACGATTTTTGTGTTAATGTATTCTTTGCAGGGAAGATAATGAGACAATACGAATAATTGAAGTGGAGTTTCATGTAATCCAAACTGAATTACATTATTATTTTAAAAGTAGATTTTCATGTAGAATCATATTTGAATTTGTCTTGTAATAAGTTGAAATTTATAAGATCTCTCCTTATTTAGTCTGTATCCCTCTCTCCATATTTACAGAGGATATGTGCTACATTGTTGGTTAACCCTTGGCTCTCCGTTGTCTCCGCTGCGGAGACATACTTTTTTTCTTTCAAAATTTGTTTTTGGCACCAGTAATAATGGAAAATAAAATCTTCCTTATTTAATCAGAGAATTTTTGGAATTGTCGACTTCAAGGAAAGTTCTTTTAAAAAAAGTGGTGCTAATCGATAAAATTTTAGTAAGAGACACCGGAGTCCGAAGGGTTAATATTACATTATCGATTGTGTAATCTATTGGTGTTTCTTATTGGAAGTTAATCGATGTATATTTGGCTTAACTACAGTCGATTGGATTATTCAGATGATTGTCTGCATAATCAAATTTATTTAATATGAATGTTTAATTATAGATTATTATTTTTTTTAAATAGGAGTCATTTTCAACTTTTGTTTGTCAACTTTTTCGGTGTTTTCATCCAATTAAAAGCGAATTTATTGAAGACTCATAGAGAGTGCACGTAATTTTCCCATCTCTTCTGGTTTTAGCATCGAGTAAACAACAAAAAGGAAGATAAAAGTATCACCAGTAGGTTAAATTAAGGCAAAATCAGGTACTTTATTATTTGTAACTTTTCGTAACCATAATTTTCAAAAGAATTTAGTTATACTTTGTGTAGGCATCCTGCTTTTATAGAGAAAATCAAATCATACGGTTTTACATCACCGAATTTAGACTCTCTTTTCAAAACGAACAAAACCCCTTTTTTTCCCCCATCAAAATTTAGTAAAGAAAAATTTTATGAAAATTTTCTGGCACAATGGGATAAAATATATCTTATCGCCCCTCAAGGAGTTAACACAAAGGATTCTTATTTAAGAATTTTGGAATTAACAAGGATTAAACATATTATAAAATAATCTTCCCACCCCAGAAACAACACAAATCCCAGAGATATCGTAATGGCCGCATTTCATCTTCCCTATACCTAAGCGTTTCACCTCCTTATTCGCTAGAAGGCGTTTGAAATAGTTTAAAAGTCTAATATTTTTACTAAAATAGAGTCAAACAGTTCTACTCTAAATATCCGCTTTTTACCCTCCTGTACAGTTTTACCCTGCTTTACCGTAAGAAGTATCATTTTAAATACAACAAAAGTATAATACATATTTGCCAAAAAGAAAATTTAAATGCTACTTTAGAATATTAAAAGGCTACAAAATTTGACATATTCTAGAAGTTCATTAAAGAAAAATTACTAGCTTACATAAAATGCACATCTTTCATTCTACTGCAATTTGTTTCTGGGCGCTCACCCCCACAGTTAGAACACATTATTTTATGATGGTTGTAAAAGTCAGTCTTGCGCCATTTCTGAGCCTGATATTTCTTTCAGCCTGTTTATTTTTTAAGGAAGCTGATAGAATAAAACGGGTAAATTTTATTTTTTATTAATATTTATAGCAATCATGTTACAATAATTTGTTCTTGGACAGTTACAACCAGAAATTTAATACCTCTTGGTGTGTATAAATTGCTTTGTATCAGTTCTAAGCTCCGGGGTGATTTTATTATCTCTTAAATATTCTAAAGAAATGGTGTGCTATTTTTCAAGTATTTAAATTTTTTGGTACTTTTAAGGCGCCAATGTTATATATAGTCTATATATATGTATATAGACATACGTATATATATAGAAGTATTTAAAGGTGTATGCTAGGCATAAGTAGAAGAAACAGAAAGAGGATAACCTGGATAAGAAGTGAGATAAAAGTTTTTGAGATCATTGTAAGAAATAAATATCTAAAATGGAAATGGACTGGGCACATTGCAAGAAGACAAGATGTTGCATTTCTTAAAATCTTTATGAGCAATCGAATTTCAAAAGTCAATAGCAGCAATAATATAATGAAAATTTGGCATGAATGCATTGAAACTGCTATTTTTTTCTGACGTTTAGTGAATAAGGTGTACCGAATATAATATCAAAATCTGTATTCTTTTTTGAGAAATTGATTAGCCTACTTAAAATAAATATTTAACTTTTATCTGAGGCTAATTCCATGAAAATATGTCATGTCTGTCACATACAACGATTTTTGGCTACCAGTATTTTAGAACGAAAAAATTTGACTTATTTTATCTGAGATATTTCATCAGTTAAATAGGGCGAAGCAAACTTTTCGAAATAACGATGGCTAACAAGCATAGCGATTTTTAGCTGTGTGACAGACATGACAAGTTTTCATGAAAATAACCCTAATTAATATATTTTTTTTGTTAAATTTTGAACTAAAACAAATATTACATTAAATCTATTTCAGATTATTGCCATATAATTTTTGGATGTAGTTTCTGGCATCTTTAAATGGATAAAATGCCGAAAATTAATTTTTTCTATATTTCAGAAAATTGATTTTGTTTGTATTGTTTATAAATGAATATTTCTTCTTTCTTTTTTTCATTTTTTTCACAGAGCTATAAGACTGCTGATGCTGACAGTATTGTACTGCGTTTTGTTTTTGTCTATGTACAGTGATTTTGCCGACTATTATAAATTTTATGTATTCTGCTGATGAATTTTTTTTTACTCTTAAAATGTTCTTTACACTGCAACGAAATGCAGAAAATCAGTTATTTCTTTTTTTCGGAATATAGATTTTGTTTGAATTGTTTGTAAATGAATTTTTTTTATAATTTTGCATTTCATAGAGCTATAAAATTACAGACAGCTTTGTCCTGTGATTTTGTTTTTTTTATGTACAGTGATTTTGCCCGACCTATTATATATGTTTACTTTTCATACATTATAAAGAAAAAAATAGGGGTTCAAAGAAAACACACAAGTACATTTTTCAAATATATGAATGAAGAAAGTTATAGAGGGGTCGTGGAACGAATTTTTAAATGAATTTCAGACAAGACAGTTATTATGCCTGATTAAACTTATGCATTATAGTGTAATATAAGTTGTTGCATTAAAAGTATGCGGAAGAATTGCGAAAACGTCCGTCAATATAGTAAAGAAGCTGGGATAATTTATTAGGTAAATGCTTAATGACAAGTCTCGTTAATCTTTTGACAGATAGGCTGCTTATTAACCCTTAAATGCATATTGTATCATTTTCGATACCATAAGTGTTCCCGATTTATTGGGGGTTTTATTCACATATTCCGTATTCTCACCAGAAATGTAACCTTCCTACCCTGAATGGGTCTAATCGACCCATGATTATAATTTATTTTATACGATTCGAACCAGAACTTTTTTCTTAACGAAAGTCATTTAACAGATTCAGAGAAATAAGTCAATTAAATATATTAAAATATTTTAAATAACAATTCTGGTGTGAAATGTTTTTATCAAGAATGAGTAAAATTTGAACAGGGTATGAAGGTTAAAAGAGCAATTTTCACTTTACTTAATGACAGACCATTCGTAATTAAATGAAGAAAAATTTATTATTTATATTTTTCTGGTATGAATTCTGATTCTTTGAATTGCGCATTTTTTGGAACGCGTTCTATCCTATGCATTTAAGGGTTAACCGTTTCCGTGTTTTTGCCAATCATGATTTGCCCGTACTACGTATGGGCATCCATATTCCAATCACAAATTATTATTCTCACCAGTAAAATTTTATTGTAAATTTTGTATTAATTCGGGCATTTTTCTGATTAAATGAGGCAAAATTTTCTGTTCTGAAAAACTGGTGGTAAATGATTAAAAATTCTGTAAAAGACATGAAAAAAATAGATATTATTTCAAAGTTTTTTCAAAAATATTGTTCGGTTAAGCAGTCAACAGGTTCCCCGGTTGAATTCAAATCAGCACTACAATAGAGAAAAAGTAAAATGATAGAATTTAATGTAAAATTTGTGAATCCTTTAAGCTCTAAAGATGATGAGACATTCATGAGACATACTCAGGTATTCATGAGACAGACATCTTCAATACGTAGGACGTAAATATAATCCTTTCCAAGAATAATTTTGTATTGAGACAAAACTGCAAGACGTTGCCATCTCATGACGAGTCACTGCTCCGTCATCCTCTTCCCACCAGACGGATGTATCTCAGAAAATAAAAACCTGAACATAAAACGTTTCTTTTAAACGTTTTCATCTGCAACCCACCTCAACATAAGCGATGAGTATGACGCGGAACGAATTTTTAAACGGATTTCAAACCCGACAATTATCCTGCCTGATTAAAGGTATGATATTGCATTATGGTCTAATGTAAATTGTTGCAATAAAAGTATGCGGAAGAATTGCGAAAACGCCCTTTACTACAGCGAAGAAGCAAGGATAATTTATTAGATAAATACTTAATGACAGGTTTCGTTCAATTTTTTGACAAAAAGGCTGCTCATTAAAGGATTATCAAGATTTTATAAATAGTAAAATTTGATCTAGTTTGGCTGGACTTTCACCAAGGCTTTTCAATGATGAAAACCCTTTCCTGTAAATTTAATAATAATAATAATAATAATAATAATAATAATAATAATAATAATAATAATAGTAAAAACAGGAATGTTTTATAGGAATATTTGTAAAGTTTTAAACTGCTGCAATCAATTATGTCAACTTATATATGACGACAAGAGCCTCAAAATTCACCTCATTAATAAATCTCACTATCTCGAAAAAGGTTAAAATATACAACTCATCGTATCGCACCTTTATTCGTTAAGTAACAAATCTTAAAAAGTAAAACCACTTTTAACAATATATATATATATATATATATATATATATATATATGGAGATTCTTCTTCTAAGAGTTCTTTCGAACACATAAGTAAATAAACTCGGAGGTAAATTAAATTCTGACACCGTTTTAAACTTTTAAATGACTTATATTAAACGTTAATATTTACAAAAAAGATATTTACATATTAATATTTACAATTCGAACATTCAAAAGGAAACTTTAATTAAAACGTCTTAATCACGTCATCTTAATCAACATTCTTCTAAAGTCAACCAAAACACTCCAAACATTCCATCCAAAGATATCTTCCGTTCATTTCTTTTTTCTTCGGCTTTTCGTCTGAATGGAGTTTTTTCAGAAAATCGTCTGCTTCTAAAGACCTTTTCTATCAGAGTTGCGATGCGTAGAAAATAATATGCAGATCTAATAGTGGAGGAGATTTCCCATATTTCGGCCATACTGATGAGGCATTCGTCCTCGAATGTATTCTGGTTGGGTGGAAACAGCAGCTGGATCATCTGGAAAGATAAAGAAAAAAAAACACAGCAGCATCTAAAGTCTTAATTGAAAAAAGAAGTCATTATTCAAATTGTTTATCAAAGCTTAGATTATTTCTTGAAAAAATTCATATATTTATTTTTTCCGCGTCTTTTCGTCTTCTTTTTTCTTACGTCTTTTCGTCTTCTTTTATCTTACGACTTTTCGTCTTCTTCTTTCTTACATCTTTTCGTCTTCTTTTATCTTACGTCTTTTCGTCTTCTTCTTTCTTACGTCTTTTAATCTTCTTTTACCTTACGTCTTTTCATCTTTTTCTTTCTTACGTCTTTTCATCTTCTTTTACCTTACGTCTTTTCGTTTTTTTCTTTCTTACGTCTTTTCATCTTCTTTTACCTTACGTCTTTTCGAGAATAAAGTTAAAATTCTTTTAGTTGTCAATCCAGTGGTTTGTCATGTTCGGTATAGTGTCACAATCCGTGAAATTCTTTTTTTTTCAAGCTTCGTCCGTCCACGGCTTCATGTACTCTGCACATGTACTGGTGACCATGGGTCCTTCGTTGAATCCAAGTTTCTTTACATCGTAGGTGTCATTATTTTTTACTTTTATTACTTTGTACGGACCTAAATATTTTGGTTTTAACTTCAAACCTGGACCTTGTTGTGTGCGTTTTATAGCAACCACATCATTAATCTTAAATTTGTTGGCTTCCTTTCGTCTGAGGTTGTAAGTTTTACGGTTCTCTTCTTGGACTTTTAAAATCTGTTTTTTAGCATTTTTTCTCATATCTTCGCGATTATTTGTAAAATCAGATTGTATTTCAGCATTCAGAATACTAGTAATTTCAATGTTATTTTTTAGTTTCATTTTAGTACCAAACATCAATTCAAAAGGAGTTGTGCTTATACTTCTCTGAAAAGTCGAATTTATCACCTGTTGGACGTTACTTACATGTGTATACCATTTTTTAGGATTATCGACAGACAATTTAGACAGAACAGATATTATGACAGAATTTAGACGCTCAACTTGGCCGTTAGACCTGGGTAATCCAGTGGTAATCGGGATATGTTTAATATCTTCATTGATGCAATAATCTTCAAAAGCTTTAGAGGTAAATGCAGGACCTTTATCTGATATAATTCGAACTGGATTTCCAAAGATAGATTTTTGGATTTCTAATTTAGAAATTACTTCGGCAGCATCGGTAGATTTTGTGGGATACAACCAAACAAATTTTGTGAATGCGTCAATGACCGAAAGGATATGTTTGTAATTTTTATTAGTGCTTTCTAATGGACCTAAGTGATCAACATGGTACGTATGTAATGGAGTTTCTTCTTTTTCTATTGGGTGAAGTAAGCCTTCTTGTTTACCACATTTTCTATTAACTAAAATACAGGGAACACAATTTGCTATACATTTCTCAATTTTTTGTTTAACTTTAGGGATGTAAAAATCATTTTCTAAATTTTCTCGGTTCTTGCAACTGCGTAATGACCTTTTTCGTGAGCGGCCTTGATTATATTCATTTGCATGTCTTCCGGTACAACTAATAAATCATTACCATTAACACATTTATAAAGAACATCATTTTTAACTAGATAATCATCATAAGATTTCACCTTTAGGATTTCTTTTATTGTTTTAATATGGTCATCGGTTTCTTGAGCTTGGATAATTTTTAAAGTTAAGCTATCTTGGATTACCATACAAATAGGATACCTACTTAATGCATCGACATGTCTCATACTGCTACCCTGTCTATGTTCAATAACATAATCAAAATCGGATAACATTATTGCCCATCTAGCTATTTTTGTACTCATTTCTTTTTTATCCATAGTCATTTTAAATGCATTACAATCGGTTACAATTTTAAATGGGATACCTAGCACATATACTCTAAACTTTTTCAGGGCTTCAATTACAGCTAAAACTTCTAATTCGTAACTAGTGTACTTCCGTTCAGCTTCGGTGGGTTTTTTACTTGCGAAATAAACTGGATGAAATTGATTATCTACTGGAGATTGTTGCATTAAAACAGTTCCATAGCCATCAATACTGGCATCACAATGGATTTCGGTCGCACTTTTGGGATTGTAAATTAAAAGTACTGGTTCTGACGACAAAATACGTTTGAGTTCATTAAAAGCTCTTTGTTCTTCTATATCGAATTTAAATTTTGAATCTTTTCTTAGCAGGTCACTTAACGGTTTAGCTATAACCGAATAATTTCTTATAAATTTTCGAAAGTATCCTGTCAATCCTAAATAACTTTGAACATCTTTGGTACACTTTGGTTCGGGAAAATTTATTACTGCTTTAGTCTTCAGTGGAGAGGGATACAATTTACCATTTATGATTCTATACCCCAAGAAATCAATTTCACGCTTCAAAAAATTGCATTTTTTAAGATTTAATTCTAATCCATATTCCGATGCAGTTTCGAGTACAAGTTTTAATTTTTCTAGACCTTCAGCTTCGTTTTTAGCAGGTATTATTAAATCATCCATATAAATGACAACAGTGATCTTTTAATAGGTTTCGAAATACATTATAAATATACTTTTGAAAAACACTAGGGCTATTGGTCAACCCGAATGGACATTTCAAAAATTCGTATTGTCCTTCATGAGTAACAAACGAGGTGTATTTCCGCTAGTCTTCTTCAACATCTACATGAAAGAAACCGTTTTTCAAATCTATGGTGGTAAATACTTCGGCAGAATGTAATTGGTCTATTACATCATCGATAACTGGCAAGGGGAAATGCTCACGTACTGTCTTTTTGTTAAGACATCTGTAATCAACACAAAGTCTCATTGTGTTATTTTTTTTCTTGACTAACACAACCGGCGAAGAAAAATTAGAAGAACTTTTTCGAATGATTCCCTGAGCTAGCCACTCCTCAATTTGGTTTTCGACTATTTTTTTCTCGCATGGCGGTAATCTTCGAGAAGAACAAACTGGAATTTCGTCAGTTAAATTAATTTTCATTTTAACATCTACTGTTTTAGTTTTAATTGGTACATAATTTTCAATTAAAGAGTATAACTCTGAACGTAATTTTTTGTCAGCAATGTGAGTTAAATCAATTTTAGGCTCATCCAAAACATTTACAATATTAACTAAAAAGTCATTAGACTGAACTTCAGCTTTAAACAGTTTCACTTTATTCTCAGAAATAGTTAATGTACCTTGATGAATAACATCAGTGCCAATAATTAAATCGAAATTAATGCAACTGTCCTTAACGACAAAAATAGTAACTTTAAATTTTGAACCATCTACTTCGATTTCTGAATTGAAACAACCTTCTGGTTTAATTGAGGCTTTTCCTAGACCGGTCAAAGAGATACTCGTAGGTTTTAATTCTACAAAGTTCTTCAAATTATCATAAATACTTTTCTTTAACAAAGTCTTTTGGCTACCAGTATCTATTAAAGAGATTAAATGCAAAGAATAAAGCTTTATCTCTTTCAGAATTAAATCTTGGGATGTAATAATGTTTACTTGTGACTGAGCATTTTTAACACTTGTATCTTTAGATTTATTACATTGAAATGATTTATGACCATAAGCGTTACAAGCAAAACAAAGCGGCCCTTTATCTTTATTTACACAGTTAATACTCTTATGATTATTCCCGCCACAATTAAAACAACGCATATTTGGCTTTACAGGCTTAAATTTGTTCTTAACTTCAACTTCGGATTTAATTTTAGGCTTAGCTCCTTCATATTTATGAAATTTTGCATTTTCATACTCCGATCTGATTTTTTCATAAATCTTTAATTTTTGTTTAAATTCAGCAATATTGGGACAACCATACAAAAAAGATTTTTTAGAAATGGGGTCATTAATTCCATTTATTACATACTGAATAAGGGCAGAATCTTCAATATTGCCTTTTGAGCATAATTGTTTCATATTTAAAAAATATTCATCTAACGATTCATGTGGTCTAATTTTTCTTTTGGACAGCAATTCGTGTAATTCAGCTGAATTGCACGTTTGACCAAATTCAGATATGAGTAGGGCTTTTAATTTAGACCACGAATTAATATTTGTTTCACTTTCAAGAAATAATTTTGCTTTGCCTGTCATACGGCGTTTAGCCAAAATCAATTTGTGCAAATCACTAACGTTAAATAATGAAACAATATCTTCAAAATCGGCAATCCATTTATTAATATTTTGTACTTGAGTACCTTCAAACGTTGTAATCATACTTTCAATATCATTAATAGAAATGCTTGGTTTAATAACATAATCAGGAATTAGAATCTTCTGATTTTCATTACTTTCACAATTAGAACTACCAGAATCATTTCTCATATTATTCTCAAAAACAGTTGAAATATTTTTAGTTTTATCTTGTAAATCATCATTAAATTCATCGACACTTTCGTCATCACTAAGAGTACCTACATCGGCTATCATATTAATTTTTAAAATATTAAAATCACATAAACTAGAAATTATTCTGGCAGCAATTTCATCAAAAGTTCCCGAATTATTTATACACAAAACATTGCAAATGGTAATTAAGTCGTTAACAGAAAAATTATCTTTAATTTCTTTGAATTTAGTTTGATATTCATCGGAATCTACTTCAAACGTAAACCCAGTAAAATTCCGAATTCTACGTCGATTATTTCTGTCACCGATTTCTCCAAAAATTAATTTGTGCAATGTCTTAATACTAGCTGATTTTTCAGTTTTCAAAGAAAACTCTAATTCCTTTAAATCAACTAATTTTTCCATTATTGAAAAGAAAAATGAAATAATAAACTCACTTCATAATCAGATGCTCAGCTTCACACACTTTGATAGCACTTTCATCGCAAAATTTTACCTCTTCTGAATTAGCTTTGTAAGCTTGACATTATATATATATATATATATATATATATAAATGCTTTTATTAGATACTTTCTAAATATTTAAATATTCTTTTTTTTTTCATTTTAAACACGGACGTATTTTATTATTATTCATATTAAGGAAATAAAAAAAAACCGTTGTGCCTTTTACTAATAAGTGTGATACATGTTATATTATTAATTCTTTCTTCAAATATTTCCTTTTATTATGCTAAAATTATCAACATATTGACTAATTTCCTATTCTTTAATAATATCTATTATGAATCCAATCAAATTCGCCTTAAATTATGATTATCTTTCTCAGTTTACTAAGAACGTTTAGGCGACGGCATGATTTGTATTAATGCGAGCCATTAACAAAAAGGGGATGCATGGAGCTGTCTGAAAGATTTTGTACTATTGTTCACCTGGCATTATCCCTGCTGATTGGTAGTTTCTTTTGACCGTAGCTTTTTAATTCTAATTTATTTCAAAAATCATAACGATTATTTCTTAACATTATAAGATTTGAGCACCTCGATGGAATTTTGGGGAATGCTTTCGATGATACGTTATTAATAAAGTCATGAAGTCCTAGATGACTTATTATCTCGACATGGAGGAGCACCTAATTTTTCATTCTACTGCCTGCGTCAAATCACTTTATTATATAAAAGAAATATTATACAAAAGAAAGATATTTTGTACATTTTCCTCATCAACAGATGTTTTCAAGTGTAGTTTATAGTTATGATCTTTAATTTTGTACAGTAAGTTTGTTAGTGAGCATGTAAAAATATGATGCTGTAATAATAAAAGGTGGATGTTTAACTCATTAACGCCCGAATTATTTTCTTTACTAAAATTTAAATTTTTTATTTCCCACCACTTTTAAAAGCAAATTAACTTTTATCTAAATTTATCAAGGATTCTGTCTCGTGAAATATGGTATACATTTTTCTTTCCTTTTACTGGTGGGAAAACCGCTTTCTTGCTGTTTTTGTAACCGTCCTCAAACGAGGACGCTGGGCGTTAATGGGTTAAAGCAGAAAATAAAATATTCATTTTTTGAAAAATTAAATTATAACTGTTCAATGTTCCAATGTTGAAGCTCAAAAGTTTGTTTTGATAAAACGCAAATTTTAACAACATGTTTTCAATCTGAGCTTAGAAGCATTTTCATGTATTGATATTTCAAAAAAGATAAAATGTGTAAAATGTTACCTACCCCCCCCCCCCCCAAAAAAAAAAAATGATTTTAAGTACAAATAGTTATCTAAATTTTATAAAATTAAAAGAACCGACTTTCAAAGACGATATTTAACCCTTCGCGACGAGGGAAATTATTAATGTTAATCACCGGTTTTTAAAAACAGAAATTTATGCCTTATTGAATCGAGAAAATGCTCCAATTGAATAAGGAAAATTTTACAGTAAAATTTTGCTGTTGGGGATAAATTAGGATTCTTAAGCCTTTTTGCGCAACTATACGTGTCGCCCGTCCCCAAGAGGTTAACTGCCAAGAAAAAAAAAAGGCACTCAAAATCATAATAGATCACGTCCATTTCGAAAAAAGAAAATAAAAAAGATATATTCCCTTATAAAGGTGCGTAAAATCTGTTTTATTCACTACCATGGTGAGCCAAGTCGGTAAACATATGCCATGTATGAGGAATTATGTGAAAACAAGCTTGGTTCAAGCTTGTCCGTGGAAGTGAATAAAACAAATTTTATGTACCTTCTTAAATGGACTATTTCATATTATTTTCACAATGGACTTGCTCCACTGAGGTTATGACACCCGTATACACCAACGCGGGTTAACACTTGAGTCCGTTTTAAATGCTGGGCATGAAGGACTTCTCACGAAATAGCCTTTCGAAGAAGAAAACCGTTCCGTGATATAAATTTGAAACAGATGGCGCCTATGTAGAACGGTTCCTTAGTTCGCGTCTTGTTTACATTTATGCTGTTCCTGTTCGCTACTTTCCAGAGGAAAATATAGTCAAACTAACTAATCAATTTTATTAACATAAGACTTCTAGTTGATATGAAATGATACTTTTCTTTATTCTGATATTCGTGAATATTTAAATGCATATATTTATATACGTCTGTTGCCATTTTGTCATTTAGTTCCAAAATCATGACTCAGTTCTAATACATTGCGTGAGAATGCATTGCGCGTATCTAGGTTCATGCCCAGTATTTAACACGGACTCGAGTTAATCCGCGTTGGTGAATACGGCTGTGAATTCCTTACATTGTCACCTATTTAATTTGAATCGAGATTTGCATCAAAGACATTTAATTAAATTTTACTTTTAATTTTCTTGCAGAAAAGTTCGCATTTTATACTAAATAGATAATCTTTGTTGGGATTCTTAGTTGCAGCCCAGAGTGAACAATGGAGTAATGAATAAAAGCGCAGGCATATAGTATATTGTCTATCAATTGAGAGTGGAGTAACTGATGAGGTTGTCACAAGATGGCTGCTTTTCTTTTAAGTGAATTAACAATTTCTGATTACCCCCTGTAAAACCTCCTACCAGTAAACCTGAATAGAAAATTTCATGTAATTTAATCTTTTGAGCTGCGGTGGGATATATTTTATTTCACCTAATTTTAAAAAGATTGTCACCAGAAACTTTTAGCCAATTTTTATATTTTTAACTTTGTCAATACATGGTAACCAAATTGCCTTTCCATATTTTAAATTAAAATTTGTTGGATTTTTCCAGTGAGAATTCAGTATTAATGAGACATTAAGCAACTTTTCGATGGAGAATTTCTCTCACGAATATGGCAAGAGATTTCCATTTCTTTTTACTGGTATCAGTTTGCCCAAGCATTATAAAATTTTCTCGGACACAGACAGGAGATTGTCTTGGTTGTCACACTGAGGCAGAATTACCATCACCGACGAACTAAACTTTTTCCAGTAAAAATGAATATCAGTTTTTTAAATATTCTAAAATATAAAATAATATTTTTGATTTCAGTAAAGTAAATATTACACGAAAATAGTGATAGAATTAATATCTAACTACTTAACTGATCAATATTTTTGTGAAAAACTTTCAAATAATGCCTATTTATTTCATGTCTTTTATAGAATTTTTAATCTTTAATCACCGGTTTTTGAAAACAGAAGTTTTTACCTAATTGAATCAGAAAAATACTCGGATTAAATAATACAAAATTTACAATAAAAAATCATTGGTGAAAATAATAAATCATGATTGGCAAAAACGCGTTGTTCGTAATGACGTACGGAGAAATCATAGAGGCAATTAAAAATGAAAGTATTAGGTCGTTCGGAAAGTCTTGTCCGTTCGGGAATATTAATTCCTACCGAAAACTTCTATCGTTTAATTTAATTACTAGATATATTTTTACGATATCAAATGTCTAGTAATTAATGGGAAGAATTTTCTGACACGAATTGATTTTGCCAAACTGACACGACTTTCGAAACGACCCAATATATGCATGATTAAAATAGAGTTGCCAAGTCTCCGGCTTTTTTCAAAACACTATTATCTTGCAGAAAATCTAGTTTTATTAAATGTTCCAATTAAAAAAAAAAAAAAAAATTCTTTATTAAAATACCGGTATGCAAAATGCCGGAGACTTGGCAGCTCAGGTTAAAACCTCATTTCCCTACTTAGCAATAAAAAATCCGATGTAAACTCAATATTATAGAAGAGCAACTACTTGTTCCTCAAAAGGTTAAAATATGCCTCTAGAAATACAAATTTCAAGAAATTTCTCGGCTTTAGTAAATATTAACTAAATCAATTAATAGATTATCGTATCTGTCACCAAGTTGGTAGTCTAACTTTAGACCCTTTTAACAAAAAGTAAGTTTTCCCATCACTTTAATTTACTAAAAACAAACAAAATCGTCTAAGAATCAGAAAAGACAGATATATGCATAAACCATTAAAAACCTACAGTAATTCTCGCGTATGCGCCGCAGCTTAGAAAATTCGATTTTCTATCAGAATTTGTTTTAAGAAAAATGTGACTTTCTTTTTCTTAGCATTTATTTTGCTACATTTTTAAAATAAACTTTCCAGTATCAAAAAGACTCAAGTAAGCTGCGGTGCTCACGATGGAAATTACGGTAATCTGAAAATAACTTCAGAAGTATATATAATTGGAATAACTGTAAAAATTATTTTTTAAGGAAATTCCAAAACGTACATATGCATACAAACAATAAAAAAAGGATGAATTTAAAATTACTGATGGCAAGCCACCTTTACGAGTTAACGGACAATTTAATGGGTTTTTCTGATTCAGAGAAGAAAGATGAGATACGTTAAATTATAGTCCACAAGCAAAGTTAACTTTTGTCGGGTAAGTTCGGCCGACTTTACGAACTTGTCAAGGAAAACGAAAAGTAATGTGATAATGTCTCTTTTAAATTTGGGTTTTACCATAAATGCTTTTCTATTAAAAAAAAAAAAAAAAAAAAAAAAAAAAAAAAAAAAAACAGGAATAAATACAAGGGTTTTTAGGAAATTAAAAATGTAGGCTTTAACCAATTTTAATCATCTATGATATTACGAAATATGCAAAATTTAGTTTGTGATTTCAAAAGAAAAACGTGTCCTTATAATTTTTTCCAAATAGCAACCTATTAACTCTTTGCGGCGCAAAGCAAATTCATTGTTTAAGTGTTGAAATTGATGACTGACACCGGAATTTGAAAACAACTTTATTTATAAATAAGAAAAAAGGGGGGATATTTCGCGCATCCAATAAACCGTAATTTTTTTAAAATCAAAATTCCGGTGCCAGTGTGCCATTTGGGAATTAAAATTAAGTGGTTTCATAGATGTACTATCGCGTCACAAAAGCCCTTTAACGTTCATTGGTTTCGCCACGAAACCACAAAATTTTAATTCCGATACGCAACACTGACACCGGTATTTTTATCTAGAAATATCCCTTTTATTTTGTATGTGAAAAATGACGTTTTCTTATTTAGAAATATATTTGTTCTTAATTACCGGTGTCATTCATTTATTTCGATATCTTAGCAATGAAAATGCTTTGATCGTTAAAGGGTTAAAACTCTTTAAATAGTTGTCTGCTAATACCATTTTAAATTATCGACTTAAAGTTTGTTTGGAAAAGTTCCATTCCAAGCATTTTTATCATACAAATATTAGTATAATTTTTGCTAACCAAGCGAATCCTATGTTTGGCGACTTTTAATTTGTTCATATTATTTTTTCCATGGCTGTAAAACAGAAATGGAGACACACAATGTTTTATTTTTGAAAAATATATTTTAATTTAATTTTTTTATATTATCATTCTTTACAGCAAGTGTTGAAAATGTTTGCCAACAAACATGAAAACGTCAAATCAAGATTTTTGACCTACTTCTCAAAATTTTTGCTGTTATTGAGAATATTTCTTTAGTTATGATCTTTTTACCGTAATTTCTGCGTATAATCCATGAATCAAATAAATTTTTTAGACCCAGAATTCTTTAAAAGAGAAATATAACTTATCAGATCACCGTTAATATTTGTGGTAAATCACTAAGGAATATTTTTGGGTCCAAAAAGAATTGTCGATCCGCGGATTATACGAAGGAAATTACGGTAAATTCATCGATTTATGCAGGATTTCTCTGGGAAACCCTATCTTTAAGATAACCACAGATAATAAAATCTAACGGAGTAAGGTCTGGTTAGATAAGGTCTGGTGACTTTGGTGGCTAGTGATTTATTGAAATAAAAGTCATCAAAAATACCTTCAAGCATTTCTATTGTTAGACTGACGTGTGTGAAGTTTTTTGTTGAAACCAGTAGTAACGGATCAAAAATTACTAATGATGTTCATTCGAATTTTTGTTTTAAAAACGACTTTACTTATTTTAAAAGTGAAAAAATCTATACTCGCAAATAAAATACAGATATATTTAATAAATAATGATGTTGGAAATCTTGCTACATATATTGATGTGGATAACACACAAAAAAACTTTTGCTATTTTAAATCGATCTCTTTGTATATGTACCATGTTAAAGATATACGATGCATTTCATTTGTTTTCTCTGATTCCGATTTAGTAAAGGATGTTACAACTTATGCTAAATTGTAGGTCGCCGAGAATTCAGTTACCAACGACTACCTTAGAAAAAGACTTCTAGACCCTAGCCCTTTCCGGGACACTGTGCTCGGTCTGGGATACCTAATTTTAATTCCCAACTTGCAAACGGCACCAATAATATTTTAGTAAAATTTTGCTTCTACAGTAAAAATTTAAATTAAGGCTTTCAAAATATCTAAAATATTGGTTTGTAAATTCTGGTGTCAGTCGATAATTTCTCATTTTACTATCAGATTTAGCCCATGACAATGATAAAAATAAAATTGATTCAAACTTTCAGGCTAATGAACTAAATTTTGTCTGCTTCGATTTTTCAAATTCAGTGATTTTTAATGCTATTTTCAATTCGATTTTTGACGGATTTTTTGCGATTTTTTTATTTTTTCTGCATTCAGCATAGATTTTTTGTCATTTTTGTCAAAATTATAGTTTTTTGTATGCATCATGATTTTATCTATTCTTGAATTGCATGTAAGAAAAGCAAAGAACATAAAATTAACGAATCAGCAATAAAGTTATTAATTAGGATATTCACAGTAATCTATAATAATAAAGAGACAAGTATGTTTGTGTGTCAACGCTGTTCTGAAGAGACCGCTGAATGTAGAGTTACAAAATTTGGAGGGAAGGTACCTCTATACATGTAGTTTTGCACCTCGAAGCCCGATTTTTGATTTTTTTTATTAGAATTTTTTAATTTAATTTTTAGGCGATTTTTAGCGTTCTTTTTATGTTTCAAGGCGATTTTTCCATATTACTGAAAGGAAATGCAGTTTCATTCTTTTCACCCAATATAGTAATTTTTTTCCTCTTTTCAATAAAATGTATTCGGAATTCGTGCGGCGATTTTTGAATTTTTAGCGAAATTTTTTAATGCGATTTTTAAAGTTTTTTCGCATTTTGCGGCTATTTTTTGAAAATGATAAGAACAAAATTGATTCAAACTTTCAGCCTAATGAACTAAATTTTGTCTGCTACGATTTTTCAATTTCAGTGATTTTTAATGTTATTTTGTATGCGAATTTTGACGGATTTTTAGCGAGTTTTTTATTTTTTGTGCATTTAGCATAGATCTTTTGTTATTTTTGTCAAAATTATAGTTTTTGTATGCATCATGATCTTATCTATTCTTGAATTGCATGTAAGAAAAGCAAAAAACGTAAAATTAACGAATGAGCAATAAAGTTATTAATTAGGATATTCACAGTAATCTATCTTTAATAATAAAGAGACATGTATATTTGTGTGTCAGCGCTGTTCCGACGGGACCGCTGTGCGTAGAGATACAAAATTTGGAGTGAAGGTACCTTTATACATGTAGTTTTGCACATTGAAGCCCGATTTTTGATTTTTTGATTAGAATTTTTTTATTTCATTTTTTAATCGATTTTTAGCGTTCTTTATGCGATTTTCCCACATTAATGAAACTCATATGGTATAGTTCTTTTCACCCAATATTGAAATTTTTTTTCTCTTTTTAATAAAGTTTATTCGGAATTCCTACATGGTTTTTTATTGAATTTTTTTATGCGATTTTTAGTGTTTTTTCACATTTTGCGGCTGTTTTTTGATATTGACAAAAAGAAAATTGTTTCGAACTTTTATTGTAATGCACAAAATTTTATTTGCTACGATTTTTAGATTTCAACGATTTTTAATTCGATTTTGGATGCGATTTTTAACGATTTTTCGAGATTTTTTGCTTTTAGTATCTATTTTTTTCCATAGTTTTTCTATCAAAAACTTGAACCGTTGAGAATGTAATAGGTAGATTTTTTTGCGAAATCTACCTAAAATGTTAAAAGTTTAGGTTCCACTATTTTTTATTAGAAATTTCATCAATTATCTTGAATTCTTGCTTAAAACTGCCACCCCCTCGCGTAATAAATCTCCTGATAGGTTTTTTAACAAAGTTTCGTTAAGATATAGTTTTCATAAGAATCGACTGCGCTCCCTGGTGGTGGAATATGGAAACAACAGACAACGATTTTGTTAAAATTCGGAAATCTTACAATATGATTTGTTTTAAACTGTAAGATTGTTTATAAAACATGATAAAATAATTTAAAAAATGGTGTAACATATTTCAGGGTGCTAAAAAAGAGGGCAGCGAATAAAATTAGGAAATGTAACAAGAAAGCCTGTTTGAAAATTTAAGATAGCTTATAATGCATACTAAAAATTTTTAAATGCCGACGATGTCCTGGAGAGACTGCTGCACGAAGAGCTACAAAGTTTTGGTGGGAAGTTCCTGTATATATGAAGTTTAGCACCTCGAATGCCGATTTTTGATTTTTTAATATAATTTTTATGCGATTTTTAGCAGGTTTTTATAATTCCGAGGCGGTTTTTCCTCATTAGCGAAAAGAATGCGGTTTCATCCTTTTAACCTAATAAAATGAATTCTGCTCTCTTTTCAATATAATTTATTTGGGTTTCGCTTATTGACTTTTGGATTTTTAGAGCAATTTTTAATGTTTTTCGTATTTTGCGCTGCATTTTGATATTAGTAAAAGGAATTTTGACTCAAACTTTTAGTTTAATGTACTAAATTTTGACTACTAACAGGCATGCGAAGATAAAACTTCACCCGACCCAAAGTTTCAATTTGGCGCCCCTCCCCTTCCTTTTTTTTGTGATAGACCAAAAATGACGTTGGTAGTATAAATTTGGCACCAACTAAATTTCCGTGCCCGGGGCAATCGCCCCTTTTGCATGGTGCTATCAGATTCATGAATTTCAGCGATTTTTAATGCGATTTTTCGAGATTTTTTGCACTCATGATGTCGAATTTTCGTCATATATGAAATATTTCCACATACAATGATTTACAGTGTTTTATTAGAATAAATTTTTAACCCTGCTATTTTTTTAATATTAGTGATTTTTTATGCATTTTTCAAAGAGATTTTTAGCGATTTTTTTTCAAGTTCTATTGTAATTTTTGATATTTGAAAATAAAAATTGTGCATTAAACTTTTAATCGTATGTAATTTTAGAGATTTTTAATGCATTTTTAAAAGATTTTTCGCGTGCCGCGTCGCTTTTTTATCATCCATAAAAGATTTCCGTGTAATACTTGATTATGCAGTCGATCAATTTCGCCAAATTATATAAATCATCAAACGACTCGCCAAACTATGCAAATTGATGTAATTTTTATGTTAACCCTTTAACGTTCATTGGTTTCGCCACGAAACCACAAAATTTTAATTCCGATACGCAACACTGACACCGGTATTTTTATCTAAAAATATCCCTTTTATTTTGTATGTGAAAAATCACGTTTTCTTATTTCGAAATATATTTGTTCTAAATTACCGGTGTCATTCATTTATTTCGACATCTTAGCAATGAAAATGCTATGATCGTTAAAGGGTTAAATAATGAATGGACAAATAGAAAAACATTAATAAAATGAAAATAAAAAAACGAAGTAAAAATCACTTGATGACGTAAAAAACATGTGTAACGCATTCAATGTCAAGTGAATGTGACATTTACGATCAGCCATTATTGGCATTTAATCTTATAGTTTGGCAATTAGTTTCTTGAGCGACCGGATAATCAAACAGTACTGATTTCTCATTAGAATGTTTTATCCATTTGAGAAAATTCTGATTACTGCGATTTAAAAATTAACTAGCGATTTTTAGTGCATTTTTCAGTGCGTTTTTAATGCAGTTTTCAATGCTATTTTTAATAAACTTTTTAATGCGATTAGTACCATTTTTTTCGATCCCCAAATTGATGTTTAAACAATTAAAAAAGGAATATGGTTTCAAATTTTTAGACTTATTTAGTAAATTTCTCCATCTAAATTTTTTTAATTTTGTCTATTTTCAATGCGATTTTTGGATACATTTTGTGTTCTGTCGATTTTTTTGTAATTCATGAAAAATGTGATTGCTATATTTTACCCAACTGCAATAAATTTTTACTCTCGGGATGCATTTACATTAAGCGATTTTTTATGATATTTCAATGATTTTTTTAGTGGTTTTTAGAATTTCATTGCTATTTTTTGAAATTTGTAAAAGGAATTTAATTTCAAATTTTTATCCTTACTCTTTAAAAAAATTGCTTTTACGAATTTTGAAATTTAGCAATTTTTAATGCGATTTTTAGCATTTTTTTAAAATTATTTTTTACATTTTGTTAAATTTTTTGCCTCTTATAAAAGTTTTCCAATTGCAATGCCCTCATATACCCTGGTCTAATGTAGTTGATTTTTCCATATATCTATAATTAAAGCGATTTTTCGAGATTTTCTACGGTTTGCGCCGATTTTTTATCATTCGTAAATGATTTCCGATTACAGTGTTTTACCCAAATACAGTAAACTAGCTGCCCTTGGCGATCAGATTGGTTTCTCTTGAATGTAAACTAACCATTAAATCATATTTTTTTTAATTCATAATTTATTTTAATTGCTTAATTTTTTGCTAAATTAGAAGATTCTGCCAGAGAAATAGACACAAGATGTCACATGCGCACCACATTGGTGCGATTGCAATAAAATAGCAATTATATGTGCTTCATATGGTAACCCGGCTATTGTTACTTATTTATTAATAAACTTTATTTTTATTTTCTTTTTTAAAATGATATAGTTTTTTCTATAATTATTAACTAAGCTTTTTTTAATTTGTGATTATTCCTTTTTAAAATAATAGAAATTAGTTAAAAAATATGCACGTAGCTGGTTTTCGCCAAATTGGCGTCAGAAAAATAGCGCGCCAATGTTGTGCCTATATGACATCTGTGCTGACATCTGTGACATTTAGCCATTTGTTTAGTTTCTTGGCGATTTTTTGCCATTCGGAAACGTATTTCGATTTCAAACTTTTTGCCAATATAATTATTTTTCGATTGTACTGTTTTAGCATTTAATAGGATTTTCGGCGTTCCATGTCAACATTTTGTCATTCATGAATAACTTCTGATTACAACCTCCCCCCCCCCCCTTCATATTAGTTTTTTAGGCATTGACTTAAAAAATATTTAGCGATTTTTAATGCAATTTTCAATGTGATTTTTAGCCATTCTTCAAGTTTCATAGCGATTCTTTGACATAATTCGATTTCAAAATTCTAGCCGAACAGGAATTTGGTTTAAAATTTTAGTTTTTATGGTAATTGTTTTGCTCTCCTATTTTGATCGCCAGTGATTTTTAATGTAATGTTTTAGCTTTTTTGTTTGTTTGAGTTCAAGCCGATTTTTTTTTATATGGAAAAGGAATTCGGTTTTAAACTACTTTCTAATATTAAAAATTTTCTCCTGTGCGATTTTTGCTACACTGAAGGTTTTTATTGCGATTTTTAAAATTTTTGTTCGCATTTCACTGCTGGCCATTTTATTACACTAATTAGATTCAAAACTTTTATCCAAATAGAGTAAATTTTTAGTTCCGTGATTTTTGAAATTTTTGCCATTTTTAATGCAATGTTTACGTTTCTTTGCGACCCGCTTCGATTTTTTAGACGTTCAATTTTCCACCGAATGTAGTAAATTCTGTCCTCTTTTCCTCTAAGTTTAATCAAATTTCGAAATACAATTTTTGAATTTTGTTTTATATTTTTATAATTTTTTTAATGCTTTCGTAATTTTGTAAGATTTTTCCACATTAAAACGCATCCAGTTTCAATTTTTTAGCCCTTCTCTTTTCGATGAACGTTAAACGAAATTCGTGCAACAATTTTTAAGTATTTCGAGATTTTTATTTTGATTTTAAAGTTTTTTTTCACAATCCTTGCTGTTTTTTGACGAATCCGAGCAACGCCGGGTAGAATCGCTAGTAAATGAATAAATAACAAATCAATTTATGTATTACCTGACATTCGTATCAACAATGAAGCTGAATACCTGATTTGCTCAATATTTCAAAACCCTTGGCTTCATACCAGGGATGTAGTCGTTAAAATAACAGAGTTTATACGCTCTAAGCAGAGAGCATACGCTAAAGGCAGATGGCATACGATAGAGTACTTATACTACAACTTTCTTTAGAAACAGTGGATATACGGTTTTCCCTTAAAAAATCCAGAGGGTATACAGCGTATATTCTTGTACACCCTCCACTACATCCCTGCTTCATACTGTGTATATTGCTATATTGGAAATAAAGCGGCTTCACATTATAGCTGTGAACTTGTGTAGTTTTCAATGGTCACCAGTGGCCACTAAAATTTTTTATAAATTTTTGCTAATTTAATAGACGATATCGAATGGTTTATAACGATAAAATAAGGCAATTCTCTATTAAATATTATTGATAACAAAACCGCACAAATTTGCCGCTGGGTGTACGTTGATCTATCAGCCTAATATGTGAGGCGCACACAACCGGTAATATGGTAAAAGCGTCAAGCCTTTTAACCCTTTCCGGAACACTGTGCCCGGTCCCCGTGGGATACCTAATTTTAATTCCAAACTTCCAAACGGCAATAATAATATTGGCAAAATTTTGCTCTTACAATAAAAGCTTAAATTAAGTAAATCAAAATATCTAAAAAATTCGCTTGTGAATTCCGGTGTCAGTCGATTATTTCTCATTTTACTAGCAGATTTTGCCCGTGCCGGAAAGGATTAAGTAAGGAACAACTATCTAAAAAGTAAATACAAATTTTTATTTTATTAAAATAAATTATTAAAATAGATTATTGTGTAACAAAATAGGTTATTCTGAATTTAATTTGTGCACGGTAATAAGTTTTTATTTAACCTTTAACTGGTAAATTCTTTTCCGTTCAATAAATTGAAAATAGCGGACTGACACCACTATTATTTAAATAAAATAGTCATAAAGTTTAGTCTTTCAGTAGTATGAAAATTTTCTTAAAAATAATAGTGGTGTCAAAAAGCTTTAAATGATGAAGTAAGCAAATTCGTCTTGCCCGAACGCCGTTCTGGCAAACCAGTTAAAGGTCTGATAATATTTTTCGAGAAAATGTGTGGGTCACGATTTGAAGTTTATGAGCAGGCGCTGGACATTATTGGTGCACCTCTATTGATAATTATTCAATGATGTTGGAATATTGCAAAATGGAAATGTTAAAATATTGGGGAAATATTTGACTCCAATATTGCTAATATTGGTCAAAATATAGCTGATGTAAACAATAGTGTCAGAATATTTATTTGTTACTACAAAGGACATCGCTTACTAAAAAAACCCAAAAAATATTATGTTCAATAAACGGAAAAAACAAATCTCAAAATATCTTTATAATAATAATAACAACAGCAAAAAGAAAAAAAAATCTCAAATAGCTTTCTAAGGAAATTCCACAACACAAAAAGCAGGAAGACTTTAAAATAACCGACAGAACACCACCTTTACGAGATAACGACCAATTTAATTGCCTTTTCTGTTTCAGAATTAGAAAGGGAAGACACAACTTAAAGCACTAAATTGTAAACCATCGGTGAAGTCAATTTCCAGCAACGACCTTGTGGAAAAAAAACAAGGAAAACGAGCATGAAATGCCCAAAACGACGAGATCGTTAAATTTTTTGTAAAGAAAAAAAACCCCTAAGTGACTGTTTTATGATCTGACATATGGATCAGCAATAAATTAAAAAAGTCTTAATTGCTGAAAACGGAATAAGTCAGAGGTATAAATACGTATAAGAAATGTGTTGTCCCGTAGCGATGAATTAGCTGCACGGTATTAAGATGTTCCGCTTGGCAGGGGGTTTACGCATTACATCACTATGCAACAATAAAACTTTATTGTTAATGCCGTCAACGAGTGAATGGTTGTTTTTAGGCGCTTTTGTAATTATCGTATATACTCGTGTATAAGTCGAGGAATTTCTAGCAGTTTTCGGCAAGGAAATAGCGTGTGGGGTGTCACACGAGTCAATCAAAATAAATAAATAAATAAATAAATAAATAAAAAATTTAATACTGCAAAATTCTGGTTTTTTACATGTATGTATAATTAAATATTACATTAAATATGTAAATAATAATAATTATTTATCACTAAAATTTTTTCAATGATTCGTTTTTGTTTATATACTACTTTCTGGCAATGGCATCTGGCATGTTGGATTTAATTTTGTGTAAAATGAAGTAAAAGTTAGGGAATTGAATAAGACGCGGGTTTTTGATTTTTGCAGAATTTGCATTCCAGAATAAGTGGTTCGACTTTACACGATTATATACGGTATCTAAACACGTAGCAGTTGTAATCGTCTTTTCATCCGTCCATCTGTCTACATATATCAGCGTATAAGGTACCCAATCGAATGGTTTGAAACTTAACGTATGTAATTGTTGCAGAATTTTGTCGAGACTTTGTAATTTTATGAAAATTGAATCATGTATATATATATATGTAATAAATAAAAAAATATTTACGCCATTTTGCCCGCCCTGAGTTTTTAATTTTAACGTTTTATGGAACATACTTTTATTCTCAGTTTCCGTAATGTATTAATATTTTAACAGCTAAAGTTCTTTTATTTTATTTTATTTATCTTAGTAAAAATCTATTGATTATTTTCTTAAAAAGAGCGAGAGTGTTATTGCGAAATCTTTCTTTCAGTACATAGGTCCATTTTCCTTTTTGGAACATTTATCGAGACTTTAATTTTGTTTTATTATTTAATTAATCGTCTGCTGGAGGATGTTCATGTGACTTGCGCGTGAGCAGGTTGTGCTATTACGCGGTTAGGTAATAAGTTCTTGCAACTAGTCAAGCCCAGCTACCAATAGGAGATGGTGAGTTAGGTTGTCTTTGCGTTGAAAATGATCCTAATGGATCTTTAAATTTCTCACGCGGAAAAGGGGGAGGGTCTGGTTTGGTTTGGAATTTGGGAGACTCATTTTGCGAGACCAGAGCGTCAAAATGCAGCTAATCTTTCAAATGTTAGGAGGCCCGTCTCATCTTGGCATAATTTCGAACGTCGAGATGATGCAGTCTTAAGAGCGTGTTGTCTAGTGTTAATTTGTGTGGAATAATGACCTGTGGAGTAACATATGGTCGTGCTCTAAATAATAAAGGATTGGAAACTGATTGTCTGGCCTTTTATTGGAGAAATCCCCAAAGGAACACAAATCCATGGTTTACAACGACGACTGCTGAGCCTGTTTATTATTTTCAAAGGAAAAGACTTATTTTAATAGCAAAGATGGTATTCCACGAGAACTGATACATTATTACAAATAATCGTCTTATTATTATGACACACACATATATATATATATATATATATATACAGGGTGTCCATCAAATAAGACCAAGATTTCAAAATTAAAATTTCTCAAAAACAAAGATTGATAGAATTATGCAGTAAACAATTTGTTTATCAGGTTAGCTGTAAAAATGTTATACAGAAGTTTCGAACGGTGAATATTTTGAAAAGAGTGTGTTATGATTGCAACTAATGCTTGACTTGACATTTTTTTGTTTTAAATTGCTTACAGAAAACGAGTTTTTGGCGTACAATGCAATATTTTAACTATTTTTCGAACTAAATTTTTGAAATTTTGAAATTTTTGAAATTAAAATTAAAAAAAAATCATTAAAATATAGCATGTGTTCGCCGAAAAACGCGTTCTCTGCAAGCAATTTTAACCAAGAAAAATGTCTAGCCAAACATTCTTTGCAATCAGAACACAATCAATATTCACCGTTCGAAACTTCTTTAGAGCTTACCTAATAAATAAACCGTTTACCGCATAATTCTATCGATCTTTTTTTTTGAGAAATTTAATTTTGAAATCAGGGTGGTTTTGCTGGACACCCTGTATATATATTAATAAATGTTTTTTCTTCATTCTATGAAATCCAATTCTACATAATTACTTTAATGATACTCCTCGTTAAACAATGATTATGGGTTGCCATGGTGATGATGTCTTCTTTGGGATTGAGTCCTATCATTTACCTATTACTGAATTTAATATGTATTAATGTTGCATTTATCCATTTTTGCATAAGAAAGCAACAGTTACAGAACCAAGTTTTAAATATTTATAAAACTAGCTATAGGACGAATGCACCTCATTTGCCACGTTTAGCACAAAATTTTTGACATGCTTGTTTATATTTATAGAAATAAGAAGAAAGAACAAGAATAGATAACATTATAAAAATAATAAGCAATAGGATTAGTGTACTGTGAGAGTGGAAATAAAAATATATATATAAATTTATAAAAAATAAACTAGTGATGCACAACATTTTTGCCAGAAATTTGAAAAGTGACGTTTGTTTTATTTACTAGAAATGTTTCTGTCATTATTACAGTCAAACCTCGTTAACTTGAACACGCTTAACTTGAATTATTTTTAACATGAATTGTTTTCACAGTCCCCTATGAAGACGAATACAAAGATTTGATACAGATAACATGAATTACTGTTCACATGAAAAAAAAATTGACTCCCCTTCAGGTTCGTGTTAACGAGGTTCGACTGTATAAGAAAAATTATTCTGCATGAATATAGTGGTAGCAGGCCAGGCTATGCACCCCTAAAATAAACTAAAAGATCTTGGAATGTTTATGGAATATATGGAAACTGGGATACTCCATCTGCCCCCCCCCCCTTAATCTATGAGAACACGCGCTTACCCAGGGTGGAAATGGTTTTAACTTTGTCACCAATAAAATCAAATTATAACCGTCATTTTATTTAGGTGGAGACAATCCTTATAAATTTTGCGATAAAATAAGTTGAAGATTATTATTATTTTTTTAAGTGGTTACAATATCAAAAATCATACGCATTCCGGGTCAAAAAGACCCAGTGTGTGTACTCCCGGGTTAAGAGGATCAGAGTGTTCTCCACGTAATTCTTGAGATTTTGTGTATATTAATGGTTTAACCCTTTATTGGTTAACCGTTCATTGGTTTCGCCACGAAACCACAAAATTTTAATTTCGATACGCAACACTGACACCGGTATTTTTATCTTAAAATATCCCTTTTATTTTGTATGTGAAAAATCACGTATTCTTATTTAGAAATATATTTGTTCTTAATTACCGGTGTCATTCATTTATTCAACATCTTAGCAGTGAAAATACTATGATCGTTAAAGGGTTAAAAGAGCAATACGGAGGATAAATTCTTTGGGAGTTGCGGAAATCAACTCCCATCGTAGAAAAGTGCTTAAATTCGAGACTGATCACGACTCAATCGAGTAGAGAATATGAATTATTTTTTAATTGTCCATCTCCAAACAGACATGCTAAATATGGAAACCTAAATGCACTCATCTGAGTCATGAAGGTTGTGATTTTTACCACGTACACTCAGCAGAATCCTCTTTTATATTCAAATGCTTACCTTACAGCAACAAAAATTTCTTTATCAAGGCCACGCACAGAATGCGAACCTTGATCTTCTTCCAAGGTCAATGACAGTCCATGTAGTCGCCATGTATTAAAAAGTGTCGCTCCCACACGGTCGCGCCCACAGGTAATTATCGCCCAGTAGCCCTGCAGAATGGTGCTGGTCACCCTCCATAAGGAACTATACGGAACTATTTCCAGGTGTTAACACTAACGAAAATATGAAAATAAATAGAAGATGATGTGCCAAAAGAAATCTGAAGGTGAAGGTGAAGGCAATAAAAATATAATATACTTCGTCCAATTTTTTTACCTTGCACAATGGTGTCTGAAATATAGCTATCATTTTTATAATGTAGGTTTCTGCCCATGGATGGAAATTATAGACACTGGAAAAAGATTCTTAGAGGCTTTCTGACTTTTATAACTGTAACTTTATACCTTACACAATGATGTCTGAAATATATCTATCATTTTCATAATGTAGGTTTCTGCCCATGGATGGAAATTATAGACACTGAAAGAATACTCTTAGAGGCTTACTGACTGTTTTATTTAACCCTTTGAAGGGCAAGCAATTGCGTTCGTATAAATCTGAACTCCCACCGGAAATTTGTAAAAAAGTTACATCAAAAAGAGAATAAGAATTTTCACACCTGTTTTCCACCAAAGTTAGAAAAGGGAAATTTAATGACATTTTTCTGGTGTAAATCTTCATCAATCGTAGGTGGTATATAATATATACCGCCGCACCTCAAAGGGGGCGAAAAATAGATAAAGGCGAAAAAGTATATAAAAAAAGAAAAATAAAATTTACATTTTGAAATGTTCAACTATTCATTAAAAAATAAATAAAAAGCTTCCATGAAAGAAAAAAAAAACATTATTAGTCGTTAATCTATTGTTGATGAGCATTTATTTTTGACTTATTTCTATGTGCTATTTATTCACAACCTACCTGCACCCCTTGGACTTCCAAAGAGCTATTCAATCAGATCTGAACGACTTTTCTTGATTGGTAATTTTCTGTTTAACCACTTAACTGATTTTAGTATTTTATTTTTATTTTTTTACGAACAATTAATTGAAAACATGGGAGAAATATCACTTTTCTAACCTAAAATATTCGTAATATTTAATCTAAAAATTTCTGCCTTTAAATAGTATGAAACTGCATTTAAAAAATTTAGTGAAGTAAAAAATTTTTAAGTAATGGATCAAGCAAACTCTTTTTGCTCGTACAACGGACGGGCAAGTCAGTTAACCCCTTCTGGCGGGGTAGTATATCTATGAAACTACTTAATTTTAATTCCCAAACGTCACATTGGCACCGGAATTTTGCTAAAAAATTTATTGTTTATTGAATGCGTGAAATATAGCTTTTTCTTAATTGGCCAGCTCCATGGGATTTGTAGTGTAAGTCACATTACCTTATAATTGCTATGCTTGTTTGCCACCGTTATTTTCGAAAAGTCTG
This sequence comes from Maratus speculifer, assembly GCA_964019185.1. Taxonomy (NCBI): domain Eukaryota; kingdom Metazoa; phylum Arthropoda; class Arachnida; order Araneae; family Salticidae; genus Maratus; species Maratus speculifer. Next base: position 334,901,285 of record OZ025295.1, on the reverse strand, counting down.
CTTGGCCTTATTCAGTTAATGAGAATATGCCGATAAAATAAATCACATTTTTTTGTACTAAAATACTGGTAGCCAAAAATCGTAGCCTGTGACTTACATTACAAGTACTCATGGAAATAGCCAATTACAAATAAAGTTGTTTTCAAGTTCCGCAAACAAAATTTCGTTAGTGTTACGTTTGTTCCGTTCCGTTAGCAAAATTTATTTTTTGCATCGGTAACGAAGGAAAATAAAATTTGCCTCAATTTTTAATCCCTTGAAGAGCAAACAACAATGTCGCTGTAATGTTTAATTCTCACCAGAAAAATCGAAAAAATGGTTTAAAACAAGAAAAGACAATTTTTCAACATTTGTTGCAAAGGTTAAAAGTTTCTGGTGACACTTCTCGTTTAAATTAGGTGAGATAAAATATATTCCTGTCTGTCTGTCCGCATATAACAACGCAAAAACTACCCAACTGAATCGTTCGAAATTTAAAATACATAATTATTACATAATTTTGTCGAGTCTTTTCAAATTTTATGAAAATCGGATGCATAATTCAACTACAGGAACAATCAAAAGTGTTTCGTTACATTACGGTAAATGGGGAAAAATGTTTCAAATGCATCTTAATGGTGTTACACTCATTCGAACATAATAAAATTGATATGCATCTATAAAGTGCATATTATAATATGCATTTTGCATAATCTGTGGTGCAAAGAATATTTGTTATTGATTTACAAGGCCACACAAAAGTATTCCATTGCATAATGGTATAGGGAGAACATTGTTTGGTGCGGTATTTTAATTGTAATTATTTACAATTTTATGAGATTGATATATGAGAGTGATATTTTTTAAACTTCGTTATCATACGAACGCACCTCATTTACTACGCTTCACGTGCAATTTCCAACTTGTTTTATATAATCTTTTGCACTTGAGAGGTGATTGTCACTGGCCACTAGTGCCCGCTTAAATGAGTGCTCCAAATGTTCTGTACACCAGTATTTTAATCTATTTTTTTTCGCCTTAGCTAAAGGCCAAATTATCTGTGATTATCTGTGCTAAAAGATGGCAAAATAATCTGTAAGATAGTACTGGTGTCCAAAGCATTTGATGTGCCAATTTATGAGGAACACTTAAGAATACCAATGGTGAGTGAGAATCACCTATTGAGTGCAAAGGGTTAATTATTCTTCACTTTGAAAAATAAATGCGTAAATTTAATTTTTACGTAAATGTACCTTTAAATTTCGAAAATTACACTCTTATCATGAAATTTACGCACTTGTAAATATTTGCCTGTCTTTAACCCCTTAACCCTTTCTTGCGCAGTGCTGCCGGGCCGGCAACACCTAATTTTAATTCCAAATTTGCAAACAGCACCAGTAATATTTTAATATAATTTTTCTTTTACAACGAAAGCTTAAATTAAGGAATTCGTAATATCTAGACAAGTCCTTTATAAACTCCGGTGTCAATCGACAATTTCCCATTTTACTAATAGAATTTGCTTGCGCCGGAAAGGGTTAACTGATTAGCTCGTACGCCTTTCGAGCAAGACAAATTTGCTTGATTCATCATTTAAAGCTTTTTGATACCACATTTTTTTTTAAACAATTTCAGGCTATTTAAAGACGGAAGTGTTTAGACTAAATATTGCGAATATTTAATTAAAAAAAGTGTGATGAGAATCAGTTATTTTTAATTTATTGAGCGGGAAAGAATGTGCAAGTTAAGGGGTGTGTATCTTCTTTACTCTTTCAGAGGCTAGGTACTTCTGTTCATAAAATGCCGAAAAAAGTAACCGACAACGGAATTTACAAATAAATTTATTTCAAAACGTCCAAAAGCTTTGATTCACATTCTTAGTAAAACAAAAATTTTCATTGCAATATTCTGGTGTCAATGTGACACATAGGAAATAAAATTAGGTGGTCCAGAAATGAACAACCACACTTGAAGGGGTTAAACCTTCTACCAACGGTACTTATAAGTATAATTAAAATTACTTATTAAAAAATTCTTTTAAATCGTCAATTAGTTGTAATACTGTTTAGAATGAGTCACAGATGCATTAATTTATTTTGTTACGAAAGCATTATTGGTTATACAAAACAAAAATATTTTTAAAAGGATAATTTCTTTGGCTTTGTATCTTTTCAGCTTTCTTGGAACTGATGGAGAGGAATGAGATTTTTCAATTCGGAAATATTTCTTTATTTATATTGTTAGAACATCATATTTGTACGTTTTTTACGTAATTCTACAAAATACTAAGAAAATAATTTAAAATAAAAGATTTGAGTGGTGTTATAAATATCGCACAAGATCCCTGTAAATTCAAATTTAACCCCCTGACCGCCCAGCAAAAGAGCAAAATTGTAATGTTTTTTTCTCTGCAATTTATTTTAATTGCTAATAAAAGAGGGATTTTCTATCATGGTATAATTTTTTTTTGTTACGTATATGCTTATAAGCCTTGAAAGTATCAATCATAACTTACTTTCTTAAAAATGGATTATATTTGTAGAATTATATTAATTTAAATGAAACTTCAATTGCAGTGAAATCAGCAGCCTAGTGAACGGAAATATCCAGTCGCGGCAGTGGGAAGGTTAATTAATCCTTCTAAAACCTTCAATCCTTCTAAAATCCTTCAAAAATTTATTAAATGATTGTGTAAATATTTTAATTTAGTTTAAATAATTTACTTAAAATGGTTTAGAATGTATAATTTCCATGAATTCATAATTCGGTAGGTCAATGGAAGTATTAATTTGTTATCCCTTCAAAAGCACAGAGAGGTGAACATTTGCAAAAAATGCATGGAATTTACCTGCGTTTTAAATTTACACATTTTGCTTACACACAAAGAATCTGGATATTTTGCATATTATATCAAAAAGCTGTTTATGATGCTTTTTGAATACAGTCGACTCTCGTTAATTCGAAATCGGATAATTCGAATCTTCGCTTAATTCGAACTAAACTTGAAGTCCCAAAATTTTCAATGGCAGAATAACGTTAAACTTTTTCATTAATTCGAACTCATTTTCTCTTGACTTCGGTTAATTCGAACTAACGAGAATTCCGATTTTTCATTCTTCCTTTCTTTCTCACGGATTTCAGATCATTTGAATAACTTTCTTCCTTTAATTTTTGTGAAAATTGTTCCAAACGAGTATACGTATAATTCCGAGCATTTTATATCCACTTTCTAACTGCCCCTTCTGTCCAGCAGTGACGCTTCAAATTTTTCTTCCTTTGTGCTTGTTTCTAAACTTTTAATTAGTTTATGTATTTATGCATTGTAATTTAATATTAAGTCATATTTTGATGATAACAGACATAATAAATTAAAGAAAACACTAGAACATTAATTCCTTTGTAATAGTATCATATTAAGCATGGTCTCATTTTATACTTTCCATAATTCGAACTTCGGATAATTCGAACATTTCTTGTGGTCCCGACGGGTTCGAATTAACGAGAGCCGACTGTATAATAAAAAAATCTGTATGTTTTGCATATTACACAGTAAATAATTAAGACCAGAATATTACACAAAATTATGAGTAAGAATGTTATGTGTAAAAACAAAATATTGTACATAAATATGTGTCCTCATGTGCATTCAATAAATAATGATTCTTGAAAACATGCTGTTTGTTTAGCTGAATCGTCAAGCTGGTATTCCTTCTTTTAAGTCCTGTTAACCGTTTATCTACCCAATTATTTATCAAGAAATGGCGTCACATCAATAATTGTCTTCTTTAATATCTGAAGATATACAGGAATTTTTAAATAATAATAATGTGAAATTTAGGAGTGTTTTTCCACTAAACTCATTAAATATATCGGTATTTATAATTTTTTTTGTAAAATATTTACAAAAAAAAAAAAAAAAAAATCAAATTAACTAACCAAAGATACTCTCATGGAAATGTTACAATTCGTATAAAAACAATATATTTAAATGTATTATGATCCTCTCTGTTAACGGAAAGACTTTTAAAGTTGAAAATATTTCATATAACTCTTTTTCAAATAAAAATAAAAAAAATATATGCTTACGAAAATGATTAAGAAAGTTACCTCTTTTTTAAAATATTTAACTTCGACTGTTTTTTTATTTAATCTAAATTAGATCGAGTAAATTATATTGTGTGGTAAAAAAAGAACTTTTATTAATAGACTGATTAAATATGCTTTTTACTAAACTTTCGACAATGGTACTTATAAGCAGCGTCGGTAAATAAAGGGTTAAAGGTAAGTATGAATTCTTTAGCTTTTACTGCAGATTGAATAAAAAAAAAAGAATTTATCCTCTTGATATTAATGCAACTTTGAAAAATAATGATTAAAATTCATAGAAAAATAAAACTGAGACAATATGCGGAAGTAATTCTTTCATGTAATTTTGCAAGTTCTGTGATAAATTGTGATTACATAATTTTAGGGTTAGAAAACCTTTCTGACAGAAATATGCATACAGCGAATACAATTGCAGACGAACCTGTTTTCTATCGACAGTGGGATAGTTGTGTTTATGGTTTTGAAATAAATCTGTTAATGCTTTGATGGGCAAGCAACTGCGTTTGTGTAATGCTGAATTTCAATATTCACGTATACTTTGAGATCGAAATTGTACTAAAAATTTACTGGTGCGAGTTCGCAATTGGAACAGTAAAATTAACCGTTCGCAGACTGCAAACGGCGACCCCGTAAGGGTTAAAAGGATGTTTTTCGTGTCGCCTCCAGGAGACATCAGGACTGTGGAGATTAAAGTTATATTTTAAAGAAGTTGTGTCTAAGCAAAGCTCACTACATTTTTATTAATTTTCCAGTTCGTTGGTGCTTTTTGATTTAAACTTCGATGTCTGTTTTATCTATGTAAAATCTGTGCACAGCATGCGGTAATATGACAGAAATATGAAAAATAATTGCGTAGGCAAATTGTTTTATCGAAAAGTCAGATCCGCTACCGATTACCGCAGGCTCCGTCGTTCGTTACCCGTAGGTGGCCGCGCGTAGGCACGGCACACCTTAGCACTTCGCTAATAAGGATTGTCACAGAACTTTCACAATGTCAAGGTCCTCAATCATTTGTTTTTAATGCGACATCTTATGAGAGGTGAATAGCAAAAATATTAGGATTCCAAAGTCTACAAGTCTGGTTTTTTGTTTTATGAAGTAATCATTTGGGTTATCTACGGTACGTACGAGGGTCAAAATGTTTTGGGGAACAGCCCAAAGTCTATCCTGATGTATCTGATATTCAAAATTTACAAAATTCTAATTATTAACTGAGTAATTAATTAACACCCAGCACTCACTCTCATAAAAAATTTGCCTTTTTCGACTTTTTCCCTTCGTTTTTCAAACGGTTGGTTGGTTGTATAAATCTTTTAGAAGAAATAATTAACCCTTTGCGGCGCAGGACAAATTCATTGCTTAAGTATTGAAATTAACGACTGACACCGGAATTTGAAAACAACTTTCTTTATAAATAAGAAAAGGTTATATTACACGCATTCAACAAACCGTAATTTTTTTCAACAAAATTGTGGTGCCAATGTGGCGTTTGGGAATTAAAATTAAGTGGTATATGTATTAAACCAAAGCGCCGCAGGGGGTTAAAAAAGTTGGGAAAGAATTAAAGAAACCAATTTAAAAATGACTGTCTTTTTTTTTCAAAGACCTTTAAAATCCGTAGACCGGTAAACTGTCAGTTTAAATGAGGATTTTTAATCACAGCTGTTGTACGTCAGATTGTTTGTACTTGGTACATTATAATGTATGTGTAGATGTATATGAGGCTTTTTTAATTTGTTTTTAAAACGAAAATAAAATAGCTGTTTGACGTACAATTGTTCGAATCGGCAGACGATTCATGCACCATAATACATTTCCAAATAGCAAAGCAAATTACATATCAGAAATAGTCGCTAAAAGAATAGTAGCAAAACTGGTTACAATGATAATGTTTAGGCTTATTAAGACATAACCAATTCCCAGCCAAAAAAAAAAAAAAAAAAAAAAAAAAAACAGAGGGAGAGAGAGAAAGAGAAAAAAGGCCATTTTCGGATCCAAAAAACATACAAATTCCATGACCATAAATCCGCCCGAAAATAAAAATTCTATGTGAAAAAATCTGTGGATTTAATATCTGACCCGAACCAAATCTGTATTCCACATAAAAGCTCAAATGAAGTGTTACCCGAAAGAATAAGAAAAATAATTTTCATGGACATACTACAGGACCCGAACCTAAAAATTTTCTTTCGAAACACCCAAAATATGATTCGAATAAAATCTAAAACAGATAAAAATATTCCAAAAAACTATAACCCGATCCGAGCAAGACAAATAATTTCCCTGGACATAAACCCGATTCAAACAACAAAAAAAAATTCATTTGAAAATAACCTGAAATTTGATCAAACCAAATCTGAATCCAACCAAAAAATTCAACTGGATTCGAGTAAAACAAAATAATGTCCATGAGCTTGAACCCGATCCGAACCTAAAAATTAAACTTGAAAAAATACCTGAAATTTGAATCGAACCAAGTCTGAACCTGACAAAAATACTCCGAAACACCATACCCGGATCCGAGCAAGACAAAAAACTCCGTGGACATAAACCCAATCGGAACCTAAAAAATTCCTTTGAAAAAATCTCGAGATCTGAACTGAATCAAATCTGAACCTGACAAAAATATTCGAGTGATGCGTATGGTTATTCGAACGAGAGAGAATAATTTCCGTGGGCACTTAACCGGATCCGAACTTATAAATTCCGTTTAAAGAAAAACCCGAAATCTAAACTGAACCAAATTTAAATCTGACAAAAATATTCCAAAGTACCATAACCGGATCCGAGTTCGGGAAAATCATTTCCGTGGACATAATTCTGAACCGAACCTTAAAAATGAATTTGAAAAAATACCTGAAATCTAAGTCGAACCAAGTCTGAACCCGAAGAAAATATTCCAAAGAACCATAACCAAATCGGCACAAGACAAAATAATTTCCATGGACATGATCCCAATTCCTAAAAAGTTTCCCGAAATCTGAACCGAACCAAATCTGAACCTGAAAAAAATATTCCAGTGAAGCATAACTAAACCTGATTCAAACAAGGCAAAATAATTTCCGTGGAAGCACAACCCGATCCAACCTATAAAATTCAATTTGAAAAAAATACCCAAACTCTAAATTGAACCAAATCTGAACCCGACAAAAATAATCAAGACCCATAACCGGATCTGAACAAGACAAAAAAATTCTTAAGGACATGAATCCGACCCGAATGAAAAATGTCTGAAAAAATCCCCGAAATAAGGCCCGAACGGAGACTGAAACCAACAAAAATATGCCAAAAAACCATAACTCGATCCGAGCAAGACAAAATAATTTCCGTAGGCATGAACCCTAGCAGAACCTAAATATTACATTTCAAAAAACCCCGAAAGATGACCCGAACGAAACTTGAGACCGACAAAAATAATCCAGAGAACCATAATTTGATCTATATAATCACAAGAAATTTCTGATTGAAAAAGATTTATAACATAAAAAGGAAGTTAGTTTCAAGTTAAAATTTGGTTATGGTTAGGTAACTGTTATGTAGTGATTAGGTTGCAATTACTTAACAATTAGTCTTAGGTTATATTTAATTTCCGGTTAAGTTACTGTTATTTTAAAGTTAAGTAGCAGTTTCATTATGGTTAGGTTACGTAAAGTGACCGCTAGGCTACATTCATGTTATATTTAATTAATGGTTAGGTTATGATTAAATTGCAGTTAGGTTACAGACAGTTTATGTTTACGGTACAATTAGGTTACGGTTAAGATTTTCTGTACAGAGTGAATATTACGCATGTTTAGATTAAAAATACAGACCTATTTTTGTACTTCAGAAGTTGTAATACTAGCCCTCTAAGCGTTTGTCCCGTAATATTCCGTACACTAAGCTCCAGGTTTCACTGCAATATAAGCAATGTTTAAGATATTATAATTCTATAAATTTAATGAATTTACAAAGTATTGAAGAATGATTAAAACTCTCAAGGATTACATTTATATTCCTAAATAAGATTTTTTATGTAATATTGAAAGAATCATATTTTATTAGCATTTATAACAAAATGCAGAGAAAACAACATTACAATTTTACCCATTTGCAAGACGCTTGGAGGGCTAGATACTGATCTTTTAGGTAATCATCCAGTATCGATTTCATTCACGATATACTTGGATTTAAGAGTTTGAAATTCAAAATATTTCACTTGGGATTTCCATGTGAAAAAAAAGTTATTGATTACGTGACTTAACAGTTATTTTTACGGATAAATATCAACACTTTAACACGAAAATCACGCAATAGTTGGACACATATTCCCTCCCACGTTTCCCATTGCAGTCATTTTGTGTATTTTTACAGCTAAGTATTATTTTTTTTTAAAAAAACCTATTTTCCACACAGTCAGCGGCCACGTATTTCAGGCAATGTAACTCCACATATTCCGAATTAAAGAAAAAATCATGCAAACTCCAAGTTCGTTTAGTATTAGTATTACGGAACCGGACAACGCCGGACGGTCAGCTAGTATCAGAATAAAATTTTTGAGGTTCATTTTAGAGTCTTGATACGGGTCGGGTGATCCGAATTTACACGAGGATGACCCGGCCCACTCTTTGAGTTATGTAGATTTTAAGCTATTTTTTTAATCTTTACGTGTCAAGTCGGGCTGAGTTTAATTTAACCCTTTCAGAGGCGCTGTTTGCAGTCTTCAAACGGTTAAATTTAATGTCCAAAATGCCAAATGGCACTTATAATTTTTTAGTACAATTTCGATTTCATAATATGCGTGAAAAAGGCCTTTTGATTATTTTTAAATAAAAATGTTCGTAATTTGTGGAATGAACTAATTATATTTGAGCATTTTGAAGCAGAAATACTTTTCCCCTTAAAGGGTTAATTGTTTGGGGCTTGGATTTGATTTTACTCCGGAACTAACTCGACAACTGGTTGAAACTATATTTAATAACCATGCAGAATACTTTTTTGAGGAAAAAAAATAAACTATATGCAGAGGAGTTATAAGTTTAATAAAAGAAGTAAGGTTCGGAAAAAGTTCGTTCGCGCGAATATGATCCGAGAGAAATTGGACTGTTTTGTCGATTCATAGGGCTGTTAAATATTGCTGTTGCTCTAACCACTGAGCCACGTAACTGCTCAGTGGTAGAGTAACAGTCTGGTATGCTGTAGACGCATGATCTCTTGCTGGCTCTGGCAAATTTTTCACTCCTGTTGGGTTTATTGTATTTCTTGTATGTATGTGTGTATGATATATATATTCAATGAAATACGTTTAACACGAAAATAATTAACATGAAAGATCGGTTAACACGAAATGATATAGTGGTCCAAACAGCACTATTCAGTCTAATGCATTTTTTTTATCTTTTAACCCCTTGCGGCGAGGTTGTATATCTATGAAACCACTTAATTCTAATGCCCAAACGCCACATTGGCACCGGAATTTTCGTAAAAAAAATTTATGGTTCAATGAATGCATAAAATATTGCTTTTTAGCTCACAGGCTATCATAGCCTGAGAGCTTATGTGCCCGTCCGTTCTGTATGTATGTTCGTATGTACGTAACGCGATAACTCATGATAAAAATATCCGATCCACTTGAAATTTTGTATGTAGGTATATCCTGACAAGGCGCTTCCCTGATTAGTTTTTGGAGTTCATTCGATATGTATAAGAGGGGGAACGGGGGGCTCATGCCCCCCGTTAGTTGATATAGATGGGATTTTCATGCAGAATTAAGTTTTCAAAATTTAGATTAGGATCATTCTGATGAGGCGATTCCGTGACTGTTATTAGGTGTTCATTGATTAAGTATAAATAGGGGGAACAGGGGTTCTAATGCCCCCCCCGTTAGTTGATATAAATGGGATTTTCATGCAGAATTAAGTTTTCAAAATTTAGATTAGGATCATTCTGATGAGGCGATTCCGTGACTGTTATTAGGTGTTCATTGAATAAGTATAAATAGGGGGAACAGGGGATCTAATGCCCCCCCCCCCCGTTAGTTGATATAAATGGGATTTTCATGCAGAATTAATTTTCGTTCAAAATTTAGATTAGGATCATTCTGATGAAGCGATTCCGTGACTGTTATTAGGTGTTCATTGAATAAGTATAAATAAGGGGAACAGGGGTTCTAATGTCCCCCCCCCTTAATTTATATAAATGGGTTTTTCAAGCAGAATTTTCAGATTTCGTTCAAATCTCTGAATAGTTTTGGAAGTTTAATGGTTAAGTATAAAAGAGGGGAATAACTCTTTTTAAATTATATAAATGCTAAATGGGTTTTTATTAAGAATTATCTAATTTGCTCTGAATTTTGGATATAGATTTTTTATATGATAAAGCATGTCTTTGATAGTATAGGAGGTTCAATGATTAAGTATAAAAAAAGAGAAAAGGGGAGAGCTGTTTCCCCTTCTTAATTTTTTTTTTCGAACGGAATTAACCCTTGAAAATATAAAGCTTTAATGTGCAATTAGTATTTGTAGCCTGTGAGCTCAATGCCTTCAGTTTAACTGGGCAGTATTCTTTATTCTTATTTCCAAAGAAAGTTTTCTTCAAATTCTGGTGTATGTCATTAATTTCCACATTTAAGCAATGAAATCGCCCTGCGCCGCAAAGGGTTAACACAAAACAAAAATCATCTAACACGATAAAATTCCGCTTTGGATTTTTAGGCTTGTTTGCTACGAGTCACTGTTTAATTGCATGGATAATGGCCACTATTTTGAATGTTTGGTTTATCAATTTGTATAAGCAGGGATGCAAAAATCTAGGCGCCAGAGGGTAGAGTCTCACCACTAAAATTTTAAAGTTTTTTCCGCTGAAAATTTAATAGCATTCTAGCAGGAATTTCGCACGAAATATTAGACGAAGAAAAAAGAAATAAATTTTGTGGTGAGAAACTGCCTGCTGGCGCCTAGATTTTTGCACCCCTGTGTATAAGCGATTTTTAAGAGAAAAGTGTAAAATCGCGCTTATTATTGATAACTGCCCAGCACAACTCTATATTGAATTATAAGCTAAAAAGCCTTTAATTTTGCTTCCAAATACCATTGTTGTTTTAATTTATATTATGTTTTAGTGCCACAGTTCCTATTCCCTCTACTTCAGAAATGCAGAAAATAATTAAAAGCATGCACAGTTATTTAGATGCGACATGGAGAGATGAATAAAACAATGGATGGCCTCGAAAAATTTGTGGACAATATGGTATTGAAAAAGAACTTAAAGTAAGATATCTAATTCCCTCCCCCCTCCCAAAAAAACAATAATTTTTTTAATTGCTTTTTATCCTAATTAATACAACGTATTAATAGTTTAATTGGAAATGGAAATAAAATTTGACGACATCGAAAATACTTATGAGTTTTGTTCTCTACTTTTACGAATCTTTTAACGCGAAATTCTTTAGTTTAAGGCGCCACACTAGTCACTGAAAAAGACCCGGATGATAATGTTAAGTCTAGGGGGCTTTATTTTCAAATATCTCGCTCAAATTTTAATATTTGTACTTTTTTTGCTAGTTTTAAAGTTAATTTTTAATTTTTCGATTTTAGCGGCTATATTTTTATTTATATTAGGATAGTTTCAGTTTCACAACCGGTTCTAAAACTTAAAGTAATTTTTTTTTTAAATCTGAAAACAAAACTGAAAAAGTAAAAACTATCCCGGTTGTAGATCGGCCTCAGCTATCCTGGGCATTAAATTTCATGTAAAAATATTAAAATTTGAGCGAGATGTTTGAAAAGCACGTTCCCATAGACTAAACATTATCATCCGGGTCTTTTTTCAGTGACTAGTGTGGAGTCTTAAGTTGGCCGTTGAAGTTTAGTTATGAGTATCAATGTGACTTCAGATTAAAAAAATTACGAGAAAATTGCTGTACTTTAATAAAAAATACTTAGCTATAACTACTTTAAATCGAAATGAGAAAGAATTTTTTTAAGAAAACTCTTACATGGCGAAAAGAAATCCAATTAAACTTATGACAGTTGCAGCTGCGAGAGCATAAATTATTTTCCACGTGAAAAATTGCGGTTTCTCCCTTTTCACCCAAAATGGGTACAAATAGCGAAAGAGTGAAAGGAAAAAAAGCATTTAATCCTATTTACTATGTAACAACTCCGAAATGTTTGCAATTTATTATAAATTATTATAAACAACATATTTTGCATGCATATTTAAAAGTGAATTAAATCTACTTACAAATGAATAGTTAATCTGTTTACAAATTAAGATAACATGTAAGTATAATAATGAATCTTGTAAAAAGATGTAATTAATTGAGAGAACAAAGATGCAATTATATTTATAAAAGAGTCTTCTTCTAACATAATTTTTCAAAGAATGCAGAAAACAAATAATAACATACATTTTCCGTTAATTTGTTTAAAGAATTCTATTATGACCGGTAAAATTCTGCATGTTTAAGTAACTAAATTACAAATGACCGCTTTTGCAACTATTTTATGTGCAATAAATTCGCTTTAGAGAATGTTCAAATATGGATATTCAAAATATTTAACATTCACTATTAAAAAAAAAGTAATTTTTTGTAATATTAATGAAGGTATTTTTACTATTAGGGTGAATCTGAATCATCCGAAAAATGTATTAGAAACAAGTTAGCATGTACGTAAAATCTCTCAAAAGGGGGCAATTCGGAATCACGAAATTTGACCACTTTTTAGCGATAAAAATGTACAAATATTATTGTTTTGTAAGTTCAAAAAAGTATTGAACAGAGATGTTCGCTATTCACGAGTGCCATTATAGAGATTTTATTGTATTAAGACAACGTAGTAATGATATACAGGGTGCAAACTAATGCCTGGAGAAATTCAAATTTTTGCGTATAAAATAAATTGTGGAGCAAGAACAAGCATAATCCATGGCTGCCAACTACTACGCCTATTTAAAGTCAAATAAATATGTTAGAAACAGAAATTTTAGTAAATGATTAACAATATTTGCTGTAATTGATAACATTGAATATATTTGGTATACATTTTACTTAAACATTTTTGTGGTTCCAAACATGTTTATATGATTTAAATAGGCGTAGAAGTTGGCAGCTATGATAATCTTACAATAAAATGACTACGTTGTATGAGAATTATTGAACGAAACAAGTGGCAAAATTCGGAACTGTTTCAAAATTTATGAAAGATAGCGAAAATGCACAGTTACAAAAGGGAAGAGAGCTCTCAGTTTAGTAAGAAATTATATCTTACATGAAAAAATAATTTTATCAGAGGCTCTGAAATCTAAATCATTCGGTCGCCGTTCGCTGGCATAAATAAGTCATCAATCAGTTAGAAAAGTCTGGTGTAATAAAGCAACTATAAATAAAGTAACATAATGTTGACTAATGAAAATAATATATGCAAGACACAATTTGTTTTAATAAGATAGTCAAAATGAATCCTACATCCTTGATGATATGCCATTAATTCACTGTCCTGCTGTGTCATTTCAATGTAACAGCGCTTCACCAATTCAAGTGACGCCAATCCGAAACAATTTGTTGGGAAATTTTGGCGATAGGATCATCGGTTGTGGATAAAGTGTTACAGCAAAAATCGTTCATCTGATCTAACACAATTATACTTTCTTTTGCTGAAATATGTGAAAAGCCAAAGTGTACAGCATACTACTACACAAAAATGATCATCTATGACAAAATATGATGGCAGCATGTCAAATATCGCTAAACGTCTAATAATAATAAAACTTGAGTTTAGAGGTGTATTGCTATTGACAGTGAAGTGGCAAAGTGTAGTGATTGGCAAAGTACCCTAATTTCCTGCCTATAATCCGCGGATCAAACAATTCTTTTTCGACCCAGAAATTTTATTTCGTAAATGAAGGCAGATATTTACGGCGATCTGAAAAGCTATATTTTATTTAATAAAATTTCTGGGTCGAAAAATGATTGTTTGATCCGCGGATTATACGCAGGAAATTAGGGTAATCACTTTGCCAATGAGCTACAGTCGAGTCTCTATATAACGAAATCCACCGTTCCAGTAAAAAATTCGTTATATAGAGAAATTCGATGTATAGAGAATGATGTTAAAAATCGTATTTAATGTGTGGAATTTGAACAAATATTATTTTTGATCTTTTGAATTAAGAATTTGAAATGTTTAAAAGTAAATATTAACCTAACATTTTATTTCTTAATTATTTAAGCTGTTTCAAAAAAGAGAACAGACATTTATTTGAAAGCTTAATGAAAATCAAACAAGGAAAACTTGCGTTAATTTCAGACGAAGAAATCTCTAATTTTTTTTTTCATTGTTACGCTCTCAAAAAAATGCTCAAATTTTACCAAGGAATGAAAAATCGTACTTAACATTTCCCTCCATTTGAAGGCCTCTCTTATGTGCCTCTCATTGATTCCTCTTTTACATGTGTATCAATCCAATTGACACTGTTTTGAGAAAGATGTGGAAAGGTGTGTGGGAGGTGAGATGAATTCGTTGGATTTAAAGAAAAAGGAGAGAAGTAATATATATATATATAAAACTCAGCACTGACGATAAATCAAAATTAAGTGATAGAAAATTGATTCCATATGATTTCGAAGCTTTTTAAAACTGTTTCTTATGACCAATTTATGAAAAAATTCGTTATATGGAGAGAGATATTTCGCTATATAGAGAATGTTTTTAATGTAATCATGCGAAATCGGGACCGTTCCTACTAAAAATTCGTTATATAGAGAAATTCGATGTATGGAGTTTCGATGTAGAGAGACTCGACTGTATATTTTTCTAGTATCTAAATATGAGAAAGCAGCTGTTGAAGGCTTAGTTGATGAGAATTTCGAAGTGGTTGTCTGGTTGATATTGCGACTGGAGAAACAATACGGAATCTTGAGGAAATGGTTAGATGTGATTCGGTGGACAAAAATAACTCGGGTGCTTCTGCAGCCATCAACATCTATAGCAGTCAGTTGTAGAATTAAACCGTGTACTATATTGCAGTTACGTATTGGTGACCATTACGTTCTTCGTCAACAATTTCTGAACGCCCCTACTCTTCTTGTACAAGTGATTCTCTCAAAAATTCCACATTAACATCTTATAGTTGGATAATTCTGCCATCTATGAACACATTTAAAAAACAGTTTACTACTAATTTCTGACCACTAATATTGGTTTGTGACCTCCTTATTGACTTTCCCTCTTGTTATCCGATTTTTTAAGTAAGATCTAGCTTAGCATGTAACATTAATGTTCTTCAACGTATGGTAGAGGGAAATCACACAGTTTAGAGGTAACATCAGTTTAACATTATTAATCGTTTTAATTAAAAATTGTCAAAAGGCTAGTTCCATGGGTTTTGTAAGTGTAAGTCACATTACCTTATAATTGCTATGCTTGTTTGCCACCGTTATTTTCGAAAAGTCTGCTTGGCCTTATTCAACTAATGAGAATGTGCCGATAAAATAAATCACATTTTTTCGTACTAAAATACTGGTAGCCAAAAATCGTAGCCTGTGACTTACACTACAAGTACTCATGGAAATAGCCAAAAGTAAACTGATATAAAAAAAGCAGTGAAACACGCATCCGAAATTTGTACTACATGCTGAACGGTAGTTTGATAGATTTAAAAGTAAATTCAGTTTCAAGTTATTACTTTAATTCTCATATCATTGAAAACTTTTTTTGTGAAAAAGCTTCATGACACATTATAAAATTTATCATAACTTATAGTATATTTTAAAATAGTACGTTAACAATATGAAAATTACAAAACTACACTTACTTAAACAGACGTGATAACGGAGTACTTAAAATACATTTAACAGAAATATTTTAGTTAAACACTGTTAAAAAATGTTGATACTTAGAAATTTGTACTGCATCTAAAAGGGTGCTTATATAATTTAAAAGTAAATTTAATTTCAATCTATTCCTGTATTTCCCATATAACTAAAAGCTTTCCGTGAAAAAGCATCAGGACACATTATAAAATTTATGACAACTTTTAGAATATTTTAAATGAGTACATTAGCAATATGAAAATTTCAAAACTACTCTTATTTAAATAGACTTGCTAAAGAAATATTTAAAAAGACATTTAACTTGACCTTTTTAGTTAAAAACTGTCAAAAGTAAAAAGTAACTCAAAAACTGAATATTTCCTACTTGTCTGCAAATACATTTTATAGTCTTGAACCTGTAAAAGTGATTTTTGAAAATTAAAAGAATTTTGTTCATTCTAATTATTAGCTGTCCCATTTAGTGGTACGTTTCTCTTACCTGATGCATAGAGGTGAAGGTTTAGATGAGGTTAAAGGTGACGAGGGTCGCTATTTATTGAGTGCAGTTGAATTCTTTAAAAAGTTGTTGAACTGCAAATGCAAAGTTCCCTCTCTTTTTTTATTCGTTTTTTTTTAAACAGATTTTTTTAGCAAAAAAGTATATACAATAGAATATTTGCAATTAAAACTGTTAACTGACTGTAACAAATACAGGATTGTTTGAAATAATTATATTATAGCCTTTGACACTTGGAAGACGGGTAGTTTTACACAAGTTTTATAAACAAATGTTTAACACCAGAATTTTTAGTTAACTGTTTAATGTATTTAATTAAACATTTCGTCCTTTGTTTCTTTTAAACATATCTTAGAAAGAAGTTTGTGGTTTGAACCGAAATAATTTTAGTTAGTAGGGGCCAAATTGGCCATTCGCCGTCATTCTAGTCTTAATGCTAAATTTGATATTAAGAAAGAGACGTTTATAGACCGATTGAAAAAGTCCACGAACAGGAAAATTTTATATAAAAACTATCTAGAGGATGTAGGGAATTATATAGGAACTATATATAAGGAATATGCAGTGTTCTCGCTGTCACTCGCCAATGCGCCAAATTACGACTAAATTCTTCATTTGGCGAATAAACAAGCGATTAGATTCGCCAAATTGCTAGTGCTCAATTTTCGCTTTTTCTTTTTTTCTTTTTCCTTTTTCATACATACAGCGGCGCCAACTTTTGTAAAGTATTGGTTGGGCTCAATTAATAATGGGGTGAATGAAGATATCAAATTATTGGGTGGACTCGCACCCCATGGGCCCAATGCATATATATTTAATGTATACATATTTTTTATATTTGTAGCGGACAGTTGAAATTAGATTAATAACAATCGCTGTCACAGTTATAAAAACTTGGGTTATTTTAGAACATATTGAAAAAAAAATACATTAAATAATTAAAACTTTTTTTTTTGGATACACGGCGAATTTATTTTGCTAATACTTTTCTCATTTGGCGAATGCTTTTTATTTTTAATTAGCCAAATTACTAACGTAGGTCAAATGTCAGCGAGAACACTGGGTATATGATATCCTTCTAAAAACGCTTTTAGGCATATCAAGTGTGGCTGTTAAATAATCGATCTGACGTCATAAAACTTTTTATTCGCCACCAACTAAAACAGAAACATTATCATCTTTAATACACTATCTTCTGGGATTCCGGCAATACACCATCCAAATTTTCCACTGTGCGAAGTAGTACTGAAGGATTTCTTCTATCAGCTTGATGATACTCACCGTCGTTTTTGCTTTAATCGATTTCATTTTTTGAAAGCTTGATCTTTTCAGCTTCGATTGGACGTTTTTAAATAAACAGAAGCCACTGGGATCTCGCGCTAGTATGGTAGATGACCCAAGTCGGGATCGTCTATTTTGGCCAAAACGTCTGAAGGCCAAAGCGGAATAGGCTGGCGCAATGCACTGGTAAAATGTACAGGATTGTTCATGCTGAATATTTTAAGCAAAATCTGGCAAATATTTTCTTTGTTAATTTATGCAAACTCAACAACAGCTCAAATACTATAACGACAATTTTCATGAATCAACTGAACGATTTGTTTTTCAACTTTAGTGTTTGGATTTGTTTTTCAAGTGCAAGCTCGTCCAACGCGCGAATCGTGTTCTTTAGTTTCTCGTCTCTTTTCGAACATTTTAAACCACTCAAAAACGTGATTGTGCAATGAACATTAATTTTACTTTTTTACATATAATAAGCTTCAGTGGCAGTTTTGCCGACAAACTTCAGAAGAAACTTGAAGTAAACCCGTTGTTCCATTTGAATGTCTATTGTTTTACCGGCGAATCATTAGTGTACCGTTCACTCTGGCCAAATGTACAGCTAAAACAAGTGACACATGGCCTTCTCAATCGAACAGGATGTAGAAAAAACCACATAACAACATTGAAAAAAGTTTGAAGAAACCACGTACTCTGTTTTCTAGAAATCGAACAGAAGCACTGGAAGGTGAGTCAGAAGCACACCTTTGGACACAGATCAGTTTTTTCACAGTACATGTATTAAGAAGATTCTTGTACAAGGTTCGCACACTCCTTATATTTTTTAAGGACGCTAGCACCTCTATTAAAATTAAGTAAATTTAATTTAAATTTTTAGAATACAGAATTCACAATCGCCACCTTCATTTAAAGATTTTAAAATATTTTTCTACTGTGACACACTTTGAAAAATCTTCTTAAAATTTAGTGGTAGAAATGTGCGAACCCTGTTGTAACAATAAAATATATTAACATTCTCTAGAAGCAATATTTTAAAAGAAAGTTTTATGAAACAGATAAAATAAAAATATTACATATGTTTTGAGAATGCTCATATCACAATGTTATACATTACATTGTTTTAAGAATCTGTACGATTTTATGCCAGAATCCATTCAATAGAGCAATTGGATATAGGATGGATAGCTGTAATCTAAACACAGGGTTCGTGTGGGTTCTGGAATTTACAGACCAGAAAACTCTTTAGTACCAATATTTTATTATGGAAAATATTTTCTCAGGTTTTTCAAGTATTTTCAAGGTTACTTTTTTCACAGAGTACGGAATTGTAACAGAGGATCAACTTTCATACAATGTAATGGCAACTTGTTTAACATGGGATTACGCATAGACAGTAGCCACACGAGCGGACCACTCTGAAACTACGATCATAACATAAGAGAGGTTGCTAATTCGGCGAAACATCGCTTCCTTGGCGACAAATGATAAGGGAAAAAAATACAGCGACGGCTTGCTGCTTCTTGTTTTGAAATTTATGAAAGAATTATTTTAATATGAAATAACTTTGACGTATTCGTCTTGCAAACAATGCATGTGTCTCTTCGTAACATAACGATCTAATAATTTAAACTTGAAAATTCAAGAATAATAACAGTAATAATTACGAATCAATATAAGCGCGGAAATCTAAGATCAAATAGCATAAGCACATGTGCAAAGATAATCAAATCAGCATTCAGAAAGAAGCGCCAAGCAGTATAAGATTACAGTTAAACAAAATCACGAGGATAAAAATCGCCAACGCGATGGTTTAGTTTTTAAGTGATCCACTGAGGGCGCTCTTTTCAAGCCGAGTTGAGGCTGTGTTACATACTTTGTGACTTTTTTCACAGGTTTTCCAAAACAGAAATTTTTGCCTAATTGAAGTAGAAAAAAATGCTCAGATTAAATAATACAAAATTCGTAATAAAAATTTTCTGGTGAGAAAAATAAATCACTATTGGAACATTGATGCCCGTACGTGGTACAGGCATATCATAATTGGAAAAATACGTTGCCGGTATGGTCGTATGGTCAAACCAGGAAAGCGGTTAATTGATGCAGTTTAAATGCACACATTTTCGCCTTACTTATGTAGAAATTTTCTTTAAAAAATATCAGTTCCGTAGATTTAATTTTAATGTAAAATCCAGGCTCGTATGAACCCTACTGTTATGGAGACATTCCATTCATCTTTCAAATATACATATTTTTCAACATTTAAGTAAACATTGGAAAAATTCCGGATCTTCTTTATGTACATAATAATAATAAGAAGAAGAAGAAGAAAAAATTGAGCACATATCCACGCGTGCTTGGCAACTTAGATTAATGTTGTTTTTTTTAACTAGGTTTTTATGTTATTTATACGTTTTATTTATTGCCATTGTCAAAGAATTTTCATTTGACAAGAAATGAAAACATCGTACCTCAAATCTGATGATTCAATAACACAAAAAATGCACATTATGTAATAAAAATGCAACGTCTGAAGCATTCATAACATAATTCTCCACTGAGTTAAATTTATTATAATGCAAGTGATTACAAGTCCAATCAAAAATTTCCCTGAAGCACATCTCCTTACATGTCAATTCTTCGATCTCTCTCTTTAACCTTATTCGCTTTCGAAACTCGTAAATCAAATATAAAACTGACAAGTTTAATTTGTTTATAACTTTTCCACAAAACAAAATCTAAAATGTGACGAAGCTTATTTTTTGTGAAGCAAATACATGCAAATTTATCCCAATTATCGACAGCGATTTTAAATTCAAGGGGAGACGATTGTCGACTACTGACTTTACGCAAGAAATTTATTGCTATTTAAGAAATGACCATTCAGCTGTTTCGAATACATACAGGTCAACTCTCGGCTTTCAACACCTAAGGTATTCTTCGATGTGCCAAGCATTGATGGATTGCCGGAAATGGGTTATTTGTTAAAATGCGCGAGATGAAGTCAGGTATTTTGACATGCATTTAAATTCAGACAATGAATTTAATCACCATTCATCATGTACGTAAATTATTTTAAAATTGACAACGTAATAGAAGCGTGATCCGCCTAGACAATATGCGCAAACATTATCATAGACCATTTACAACTTTAATATACAATCAAATTTCATATTCTGTACATTACCGGATGATGCATTTTTAAAAGATCAGAAATCAAATTTATTGACTAATAATTTGATTTTTTTGTGTCTTTTTAGATTGGTTTGTTTTAATAAAATAACATATCCTTCTGATTTTTTAAAAAAACCAAATGCCGCTATTTTTTACGAAAAATTAAGGTATTTATGGTTTGTTTTATTACTAACAAGTTAAAGGCTAATAATTAAGTATAAAATACCAGTAAGTTGCCTTGGGTAATAACAGCAAGTGCTAAGAAGGGATCAAAGATATGACACCTACGGGTTTAATGGAGAAGGGCACATCTGAATCACGAACAACCGCTAAAAGTTAAGTTGTTTCACTTGGAGAGCTTATCACTTGAAGAAGCACGTGAGTGTTAACTTTCGATCTACAATTTGCGAGCTAATTTCTAAGATTTGAAAACTTTATATTTGTTAGGAAATACTTTGTTTATTATATAAATTTGTAGCGCATTTCCGGTACTTTAAAAAAATTGGAAAATTTTGGATATGCTTGCGAGATAGTTTGTGGTTTAAAATATACTGCGCAAAAAAAAAAAAAATACCGGAATAATAACGCCATTCGCCGGTGTTATTATTTCGATTGATTCTTTTCAGTGCTGGAACGACACCAGAACAGGTTTTATTTTTTATCCTTTGCCCGAAAAAGTATTATTGTCATGGTTGAAAACCAAAAAGTATAAAGAAAAATTTGTATGCCCTAAGACCTACTAATTTTCTAATACCAGAAAAATAAAATATCAAATAAATATCATTGCATTCTGATATTTTAATTAATGGTAACTAAGAGAAATTTCTCAATCTCTAGGGGTAGAATTTGTATCCTTAGAATTAAACAATTTACTTTATAAGTTTGTTTGCATGTGGTTATTTCTCCTATATATGAGTAACGCCAAATAGCTTTGATCAAGAAAGCACATCATTACACGTTATGAATATGTAGCTGCGAAAATATTCCTTCTTGTATACATAATCAATAAATTGCGGTATAAAATACTACATTTGTTTCAGAAAAAAATCAAAAACTAAGCCGTGAAAATTGGTAGAACCTTAAATGCGTTATTATCACATGAAGTCCTATATATAAAATTATATTTTTTATGAATGAAAACTATACACACCAAAAGACAGGTTTCTGAACCTCTCTGTATGGCATAAAAATGCACCTCTTATTACTCAAGCAATGTATTATAAATAAAATATTCTGATTGTGCAATTACAGAAGCACTTCTAAAATCGTGGTACACTCACGTAATTATTATCATTATTATTATTTATAAATTGAATTCTTATTGGAGGGGGAAAAGCCTGAAAGGACAATAACAATGAGAAATACGCCATCTTGAATTCCTTCACATTTATTTAATTTATGAAACAGGTAAAATTGTGAAAATTTTCTGATTGTACTCACTGAAGCAAATCTAAAATCATAATTCCTTTATGTAATAATTATTATTATATATAAAGTGAACTCTTATATGAATGGAAAAAGTTCAAAAGAACATTAACAAGGATAAATACAGCGACATCAATCGTTTTCCATTTATTTAACTAATAAAAAGATTAAAATGTCAAAACTTTACTTTTGACGTAATTCTGGAAAGGGAACAATTTCTCTTTGCCTGTACATCAAAAAGAAAATAGTTATTATTTTATTAATTTCTTTCAAGGCGAAGCAAAATGATTATAGATTCTGCCTTTTTATTTTACAAAATTTCCGAACATGTTATTCTCTTCAGGCTCTGATTTCATTCAAATACAAGAGATTTTAGTACCTCATTCAAAACAGGTAGAGTGCAGTCAATCAGGGTAAGTTTGCTCCACGTTTACGAAACTTTGAAACGTGTTACGAAACTTTGTGGAATTTTGACAAAGTATTTCCAATGCCCTACCAAACTCATACTAGTACTGCTATCTATATTTTCAGATGTTATATTTAATTGCATCACCCAACTATTTTTGTGAAGTAGGGTAGAGGAGGCATGTTTGAACTGGGGCACCTTTGAACACTCTAAATATTTTCCTTCAAATAAATTATTTTTTTAAAAATGCCTATGGCAATACATAACTTCAGTGCAATAAGTATACAAAGCTGCACCTTTTTGAATGCACAATATCGTCTAAGCAAGATATGTATTTTTTTTCCCTTTTGAATCTGAACTTAAGAAAATAAAGTTGTAAGATTTTTTGTTTACTATTTTATATTCCTAAAATTTTGATTTATTGTTCAACACTTAAATAAAGATGTAATCTTTAATTTATAAGCTTTGTTTAATCCAAATTCTTCAGCCGAATTAAGATAACAGTTGTAATGTTGAACTCCATGTGATGGGGCACCATTGAACAAAACAGCTGGGACACCCATAGAACATGTAAAACTATGAAGTTAAAGAGTTGTTGATGTACCTAAATATTATTATTTTTGGAATTTTTTCTATGTGAAAAGAGGTTAATTAAGAATATCAAGGAACATGGATTTATACTGTTAACAATTCCTCCTTACTGCACACACGTATTACAATATCTGGATGTATCAGCGATGGGAAGTTTAAAATTTATATTGATGATGGCATTCATTTATTTGATAATTGCAAATCCCGGTTACACAATAATGATTCATGATTTAGCAGGTTTGCCTAATAAAGCCTATACTCTTTGATTTACTCTTTCCCAAACATTATTTTTGGTTTTCGTACTAGATAAAATGGAATTTAAGTCCGTTTTTTTTTTTTTTTTTTTTTTTTTTTTTTAAAGCGTGAATGAAAAATTTTAATCTTCCAGAAGCATCAGATATCATATTATTGTATTTCAAGGATATTATATATATATATATATATATATATATATATATATATATATATATATATATATATATATATATATATATATATAAACTGGCGGGACACTCTGTGTATTTTGTGTTGTTTCAACAATGAGTTTGACATCAACTTTGATGTATTTATGTTTCGTTAAATAATAGAAAAATTATTAGTTTCAATAAAATATAGTTATTTTTTTTCATATTACTTTATATTTCTGAAACATATGCAGCTTTTTATGTAAACTCTCAAAATGTTTATATTTTATTCATTTGTTCAAAGGTACCCCTACATGGGAAAGATTTGAACAGAAATCTTTCAGCTTTTTAAATTAGCAGAACTTTTTTAATTTACATGGAAATCTTTTCATTTATGGTTCATATGATGAAGAAATGCGTTGTTTTTATCATCTAATAAAAACGCAAAAAATATAATTCATATAAGAAATATATTCATTTTTAAAAAAATTGTTCAAACGTGCCCCACTTTGCCCTACTGTTTTCAAGTAAATTCTTATTGCTGTTTTGAAGCTGTTGTAATCCATTTAAATTTTTATAAAAAAGAGCAATATACGCATCAAGATAACTCTTATTAGACATACCTTTATCTAAATGCTGTCAATGTGTTATTTTTTTAAAATTATTTATTTATTAATAGTCAGTAAAGTGTAAAAAAAAGAAGGCACTACCGTTTCACCCCAATTTCAGTATAACTTTGAACCAGCTCAAAGTTATACAGCCGTTTATAATTTACTGATTATAGGTACTATATTGTGGAAAATTCCCCATATACGCAAGTATGTTTTATACTGTGTTATTTTTTTTTAATTATTTATTTATTAATAGTCAGTAGTGTAAAAAAAAGGCACTACTGTTTCACCCCAATTTCAGTATAACTTTGAACCAGCTCAAAGTTATACAGCTGTTTATAATTTACTGATTATAGGTTCTATATTGTGGAAAATTCCCCATATCCGCAAGTATGTTTTATACTGTGTTATTTTTTTTTAAATTATTTATTTATTAATAGTCAGTAAAGTGTAAAAAAAGAAGGCACTACCGTTTCCCCCCAATTTCAGTATAACTTTGAACCAGCTCAAAGTTATACAGATGTTTATAATTTACTGATTATAGGTACTATTGTCGAAAATTCCCCATATCCGCACGTATGTTTTATACAAATGTTGAAAATGTACATTAGATGTAACATGTAAATATTTTCACAAATATGTGTAAAATACATAAAAATACATTTAAAGTCTTTTTTCAGGGCGGAACTACTCAAATGTGACACTTCATAAGTACGACATTTTTTATTCTTGGTTGATTAATATTAGTACTACTATGTATTATTGTAACTATGGATATATTTTTAAAGTTAAAACATTGAAAATTGTTTTCTATTACATTTTTATGTTTTATTTGAACAATAAACAGCTCTTTTTTATTTCTAAATCTTTATAGTTTTCTTCTTCTTCTTAATATTTGCACAGCTGCCAACTTTTACGCATTTTTGCTACGACTAAAATTTTGCAGAGATTTTTCATTTGTTTAAACTTTAGATTTCGACAATTAAATAAGACAATATTTTCGATAAATTTTTTGTGGTAGGAAAAATGCGCAAAAGTTGGCAGCTATGATATTTGTTATAATATCATAAATTATACAAATCTTGTGATTTTGAGAAATGTAAATTAGGCGTTTTTACAGGGTTCGCACAGCTCTACCACTAAACTTTTACAGTATTTTCAATGTATTTCACAGCAGAAAAATATTGCAAAAATTCCGAATTGAGAAGGTGGTTGCGTATTCTGTATCTTAAAAACTAAATATAAATTTTCTTATCACTAATAGTGGTGCCAGATTCCTTACAAAATATAAGGAGTGTGCGAGCCCTGCTTTATATGTCGGAAAATATTTTTTTGGTTTCAAAGTTGTCCTAGCTATAAAGCTTTTTTTTACTTGATGATATTTATATTGTGCAAAGCCACCCTACATGGCTGGGTAACTTTGAACCAGGTTAACCACTTAAACGTGGCGCCCGAGACATTCACGGGCCGCAAGCTTCACGGCTTTTATTCAGAATTGTTTGATTCTCACCAGGTTTATAAAATAGTGTAATTCCTTTTATCCTGGTATCATTTTTACTAGTCATTAAATAAGATGAATATTTTTTTTTTCAAAAAATTGGTGGAAATAATGAATTTGAATTTTTAAACCGTAATTTAATGCGACCATTAAGAGTTTTTTTTTTTTTTTTTTTTTTTTTTTTTTTTTTTTTTTTTTTTTTTGCTTTTATCATTACTATCCCTTACTTTTTGATAGCCATACAAAAATTTAGAATCCTTTCTTCCATTATGCCCCTAGTTACAATAAATAATAATCTTTAAATAAGAGTGTGACATCTGAAAATAGAGGAAATGCGAATCAAAGTTGTTCGACGGATGTCAAAAATAACTGTTGAAAGTTTAAATTCAACATAGTTACTGTAATACTACTGTTGTTGGAGCCCTGCTTGGAAGATTGATAGGTCGATTCTACTCAGATTGTAGGGAGAATAGCCTTTTCGGCCGAAGAAATAGTGTTCATTATTTTTTTTTCTCTTTTTCTGATCTGAGTGAAATTTTATTTTAAATTAAATTGTGTTGCACCTTCCATTATTTCATAAGTTAGCAGTACAGTAAGTACAGTAAAACCCCGATAATTCGGATTAACTGGGACCAGACCCAATCCGGATTATCCGGAGAATTAGAAAAAATTGAAATAAAATAAAATATATTTACAGAAAATCATCTTTATGTTAAACTTATTGAATATTTACAGACAGTAAAACTGTTTACTTTGCTTAATTTTTCCGAAAAGATTTCAGAAAAAAGTTTTTTCATTCAGAATATGACGATGAAACAAGTTAATGTTATGGAAATTAACCAATCGCTTCTCAAACTTGAAAAAAAAAAATGACCAAACCGATCCGGATTAACGGGGTCCGAATTTGCGGGGTTCTACTGTATATATATATATGTACAGGGGTCGCAGCTTCCCTAAAATTTTCGTATTTTTCTACCTCTATTTTTAAATAAAAGTCTTCGTGTGATATTCCCTTAACATCTACAATGAAATTTTACAGTAAATACTATCGTTTTAAAATTGTGGTAGTAAAGTGCGAAAATTTTAGGCACGCTGCGAATCCTGTATATATATTTGGTATATATTTGTGAATTTTAATAAAAGCATGTTTGTTTTATTTGTTTTATTTTTTAAAATTTATATTTATGGCTAAACCGCAGATTTAATGACTATTTGGATTTTGTCTTAACGGCTATGCGATGAATTCGCCAATTCTAACAACCTAAATATTCAGGGCACATATATGTCATATACTCACTGGGACATTTACTTGGCACCAAAATAGCCTTAATTTGCCTGATATGGTAACCCGGCTATTTTCATTTAATCTTAAATAGTTTATTTGCTTTAATTTTCTTTTTTTTAAATTATGTAAAAAAATTATTCCATAGTTTTTAGTTTTTAAAGTTTAATATAATTTAACATTTTTTGATTTCGTGTTATTTTCTTTTTAAAATAATAGAAAATAATTTTTAAATTTATGTGTAACTGGTATTCGAAAAGTAGGATTACGCCAAACTTACTTTGGAAAAAATCGTTCTATCCCTGTGCGTATATGATATATGTGCCATATTCATACACAATGCATGCAAATATTTTAAATACATAATGTAAAAATTAATGCAAACAACAATGTAAAGCTATATTTTTTAAAAATCGTCAGTTTGGCAATTTTTAAAATTACACCACGCAGTCGTTGATTCTAAAATGATTAAATTATGCTATATTGCGAATTAAAAAGTTATTACGCTAAGTTTAATAATAATGCATTTCTATCATCTTTATTATACTTGACTTTTTATAATTTATCTTAATATGACAGAATTAACCCCTTGAAGGGCGGTGGTATAAAATATATACCACTTAATTTTAATTGCAAAATGCTACATTGACACCAGATTTTTGAAAAGAAAATTTTAATGTTATCAAGTATGTGAAGAAAAGCTTTTATCTTATTCGAAATAAATTCGTTTTTAAATTCTGGTGTCATTCAATCATTTTAGCATTTGAAGAATAGAAGTGCTTTGCCCCTCAAAGGGTTAAAAAGTAATACTTAACTCTTTCCGGCACACTGTGCCCGGTCTGGGATACCGAATTTTAATTCCAAACTTGCAAGATGCACCAATAATATCTTAGTACAATTTCGCTTTTATAATATGAGGTTAAATTAAGGGTTTCAAAATATCTAAAAAATTCGTTTGAGAATTCCGGTTTCAGTCGATAATTTTTCATTTTACTAACAGATTTTGCCTATGTCGGGAAGGGTTAAAAACATATCATTCAATGACAGAAAGAAAAAGGTATTGCCGAAAAAATTCAACATATCTAGGATGTTTAATAAACAAACTCATCTCCGGACGCTGCTGACTTTCCCATTTTCAACATGGACTAGTTCGTTTCACCCATGCGCTGTTCTGTCCAGGTTTCTATCAAACGTGGTACATCAGTATAATTGTTCAAAGTGAACCTCCCCCCCCCCCTCACACACACACACCCTCAGAAATACGAAAGATATTGAAGTGATACGATAACAGGGTTTCAAATGGTCAGGGAAAACGAATTAAAAAAAGGGTTACTACCAGTATTTCTTTATAGAAAATACTTGAAATGTTATAAATCAGCGTTTCCCAATCTATAAGTCGCGACAGTTGTTTTAGTGGGTCGCGGAAAAATCGAAGTTTGTCATCAAAATATTTCTTTTCTTTCATCTGCTTAAAAAGATATGAAAATTTCAACAAGAAATAATATTTCTAGGAAAAATCCACCTTTATTTCCTTCTAGATTAATATATGAACATAATATCCAGAAATATTTAAATCAGGTTTGAGGTCCTTGATGAAATTCAACACTTCGTGCTTATGAGAACATGCTTTTTCTACTTTAGTGTGTTTTTGAAAGATAAGTACTGAGAGAAACTGCGTGTTAATATATGTTCTCACATTGTTAAACACCAGTAATACCAGAAATCTCATTTATTATAAAGTTATGTTTTCATAATAACTAAATGTATTTTTAAGTAACTTTGTAGTTTGGGCGTTGTTTTAATTACACACATTGAGATATCGATTCTTGTTTTTGTTGATAAATTATCTTCCGTAAGAAAATTTAGGTTTTTCGTAGGACAGGATAGCCGAGCGTATAGAGATCGTACAAAAATTGCTATACTGATATCTTGGGTGGTTCGCGAAATTTTTTTTCTACTGAAAGGTAGGTCGCGAAAAGTTTTTTCACTGAAAGATGGGTCGAGTGTCATGAAAGTTTGGGAACCGCTGTTATAAATGGATTAAAGGAGGTGAATTTTTCTTTAATAAAATCCTTCACCTTCTTTCAATGTATTTTCCCCTGACAATTTGTCATTCTAGACATCTCATCCCACATTTTTCTCAGCATGATTTTTTCCCCATTGGTTATCATCAAAGATCATGTGTTTGTTCCACCGTTACCAACTGACGTTTATGAGCTTGAGACATACATACCTGCAGCCATTCAAAGAGTGGCACCGAAAGTACTGAAAAAAGTATGGAATGTGTTACCGTGTCGTCTTATTGTGCCTTATTTATTTAAAGTAACCAGCACTACATAATATTCCACTTCGAATTCCAAAATACTACTGTTTTCAATTGCTCTTTCATATTACTATATTATTACTATTGTATATTAATTATGTTTTTTATTGTAAACCTTAATTTTATTTTATACAAAATAAGTACACTCAATTTTATTGTTATTCTCACAAATGTCATTGAAACACATAGTTAAAATAAAAGAAATAAAATTTTAAACATGATCTTGCTGTATTTCGAATTGCAATGTATATGCAATATATTGTGCCATCTGAGAAGGGGTATTGTGAAGTTTGACACTTCGTGAGAAAAGTGGGAGGGGGGGGGTCAAAAATATTGAAAAGAAGTGTGACATCATTTATTGACAGTCCCTATGGTTTAAATTGTAAGCTGCATTATCTTAAAATAATGCATGATTGATCCCAACTAAGAACTCTGCCCCCAAAATTAAAAATAAGAAAATTTACACTTAATTTTTAAAACACAGAATTCGCAGCCACCACGTTCTATTAAAGGTTTTACCTTATTTTTCTGCATCCAAATACTCTTAAATTTTAGTGGTAGAACTGTGTGAACCCTGTACATAGTTTCTTTCGTTTCTTCATTGAATTTCCAAGTTGACCATTTTCTCTCAAATTATTGAACATTCTTCAATTGAAGCTAATGATGATCGGATATTCATTAATACTAGCGAGCTACGCCCGCTAGCTGGGCCACTTTTTCCAAACGAACCTCGGTATTAAGCAGTATATAATAAGCAAAAAAATTCATTTAATAAGCAAGTCTCGGTGTTCGAATCCTCAAGCACAAAAAAAAGTAAATTAAAGAGCTATGGTTGTTATGCGCCCAATATCCCTTTAAAAATATGTGTTTTCGCACAGTGGGTGCTACGAGAACACCGTGCGAAGCCGACCCAACGGCGCTACGCGCCATGGTCGCCATCGTCCCGTTAAAAATATTTGGTATTGCACGGTTGGCGCTGCGCGCCCATAACACATTTTCTCGTATTTTTTGTTCATCGGAAGCAGACTTTTACGCAGATTCTGAATATGTAATCAGTTTTTTTCTACTTTAAAAACTGTCTGCATGATGGTTTAAGAAAAAACGCGCAAAAAAAAGTTTGGGTATTAAAAACTGCAAAAGACTGCTATTAAAAAAAAAATAAGTAATTTCATTAATATCACAAACAATATAACTAACAAATAATTTTGGCAGCTCGTTTTCCATTTGTACTAACAGAAATCAGTATTAATCGCGTGAATCTTAGGTTACACAATATTCTTGTATGCTACCAAAAAGAAAAAGTATGAAAATGAGCTACAACGATTAATACTCACATACAGAATAAATATATGAATAGCCAGTTACATCTGAGATCTTCAAAATATTAATTAGCAACACTATTTCCTCTTAGTGAACATATCTTGCTGTGCTTAAATTGTTGTACTTATTATATTATTTAAACCGTGTTTAACATTTTTTACCAGTTAGTTCTTTTTCTCTTATACATTCTTTGACAAAATGACGGGAGAAAAAGACGTTTTCGGCTGCTTCTTCTTTTAGCCAAAGGGGAAAAGTTCCTGTCGTTCACCGTAAGGTGGCGCAGTGTTCTGCCTAAGAGCTCCGTTTGAGCTTTGTTTGGGAAATGACACGTTTTCCGTTCCGATTCCCGACCGGCTTTTAATTCATAACTTTTTTAATTTTGGTCCCACTGTCTCGAAATTGCCCGAAATGACTTTCCCGGAATTTTTCGAATCGAAAGACACCTCTCGCGACTTCCAACTTGCCTGCGTTGCGGACTGTAATCGGCTTCAAGCAGACAGACAGACAGACAGAGGCTCACGGATTTTATTAGTATAGATAAGCTAAAATTAATTATGCGAATTAAATGTTTCCAACTGAGCGAAAAATTGCCCAGGCCGGGAATCGAACACAGATACCTAGCTTACAAGGCCAATGCTTTAGCATTTAAGCTAACCGGGCACGACAACCGGTGAACATTTTTAGACCCAGATAACCTTGTAGACCAACTCATCTGGTGTGTCATTTAGACAGCTCAATAGAATAGATCACAGGTAAAATAACTCAATAGAACGATGGATAGGTAGATAAATTGCATTTTTTTAACAGAATCAAACTGATTGGTAAAGTTATCATGCGAATTCGCAATTGTTTTAAAAATTAAATTCGCATGATAACTTTACCAATTAGTTTGATTGTGTTAAAAAATGCAATAAAATTAATTAGATATTCTCCTTTCTAATTACAGAAATTTCGTTAACAAAGGATTTCAAGAAACTATGCTATTTTTTTTCCTTTTTTTTAACAAATTGTTTTTTTAAAGTACAAATGACACAAAATTCTTATCCAGATAGAAATTGTTCTTAAAAAAAATTAATTAACTACTTAACTGATCAATGTTTTAAAACAAACTTTCAAATGATTTTGAAATGATATGTATTTTCTAAACAGAATCAAACTGATTGGTAAAGTTATCATGCGAATTCGCATTTGTTTTAAAAATTAAATTCGCATGATAATTTTATCAATTAGTTTGATTGCGTTAAAAAAATGCAATAAAATTAATTAGATATTCTCCTTTCTAATTACAGAAATTTCGTTAACAAAGGATTTCAAGAAACTATGCTATTTTTTTTCCTTTTTTTTAACAAATTGTTTTTTTAAAGTACAAATGACACAAAATTCTTATCCAGATAGAAATTGTTCTTGAATAAAATTTAATTAACTACTTAACTGATCAATGTTTTAAAACAAACTTTCAAATGATTTTGAAATGATATGTATTTTTTAAACAGAATCAAACTGATTGGTAAAGTTATCATGCGAATTCGCATTTGTTTTAAAAATTAAATTCGCATGATAATTTTATCAATTAGTTTGATTGCGTCAAAAAAATGCAATAAAATTAATTAGATATTCTCCTTTCTAATTACAGAAATTTCGTTAACAAAAGATTTCAAGAAACTATGCTATTTTTTTTCCTTTTTTTTAACAAATTGTTTTTTTAAAGTACAAATGACACAAAATTCTTATCCAGATAGAAATTGTTCTTGAATAAAATGTAATTAACTACCTAACTGATCAATGTTTTAAAACAAACTTTCAAATGATTTTGAAATGATATGTATTTTCTAAACAGAATCAAACTGATTGGTAAAGTTATCATGCGAATTCGCATTTGTTTTAAAAATTAAATTCGCATGATAATTTTATCAATTAGTTTGATTTCGTCAAAAAAATGCAATAAAATTAATTAGATATTCTCCTTTCTAATTACAGATATTTCGTTAACAAAGGATTTCAAGAAACTATGCTATTTTTTTTCCTTTTTTTAACAAATTGTTTTTTTAAAGTACAAATGACACAAAATTCTTATCCAGATAGAAATTGTTCTTGAATAAAATTTAATTAACTAATTAACTGATCAATGTTTTAAAACAAACTTTCAAATGATTTTGAAATGATATGTATTTTCAAAACAGAATCAAACTGATTGGTAAAATTATCATGCGAATTCGCATTTGTTTTAAAAATGAAATTCGCATGATAATTTTATCAATTAGTTTGCGTAAAAAAAATGCAATAAAATTAATTAGATATTCTCCTTTCTAATTACAGAAATTTCGTTAACAAAGGATTTCAAGAAACTATGCTATTTTTTTTTTTTTTTTAACAAATTGTTTTTTTAAAGTACAAATGACACAAAATTCTTATCCAGATAGAAATTGTTCTTGAATAAAATTTAATTAACTACTTAACTGATCAATGTTTTAAAACAAACTTTCAAATGATTTTGAAATGATATGTATTTTTTAAACAGAATCAAACTGATTGGTAAAGTTATCATGCGAATTCGCATTTGTTTTAAAAATTAAATTCGCATGATAATTTTATCAATTAGTTTGATTGCGTCAAAAAAATGCAATAAAATTAATTAGATATTCTCCTTTCTAATTACAGAAATTTCGTTAACAAAGGATTTCAAGAAACTATGCTATTTTTTTTTCCTTTTTTTTAACAAATTGTTTTTTTAAAGTACAAATGACACAAAATTCTTATCCAGATAGAAATTGTTCTTGAATAAAATTTAATTAACTACTTAACTGATCAATGTTTTAAAACAAACTTTCAAATGATTTTGAAATGATATGTATTTTTTAAACAGAATCAAACTGATTGGTAAAGTTATCATGCGAATTCGCATTTGTTTTAAAAATTAAAATCGCATGATAATTTTATCAATTAGTTTGATTGCGTCAAAAAAATGCAATAAAATTAATTAGATATTCTCCTTTCTAATTACAGAAATTTCGTTAACAAAGGATTTCAAGAAACTATGCTATTTTTTTTCCTTTTTTTTTAACAAATTGTTTTTTTAAAGTACAAATGACACAAAATTCTTATCCAGATAGAAATTGTTCTTGAATAAAATTTAATTAACTACTTAACTGATCAATGTTTTAAAACAAACTTTCAAATGATTTTGAAATGATATGTATTTTTTAAACAGAATCAAACTGATTGGTAAAGTTATCATGCGAATTCGCATTTGTTTTAAAAATTAAATTCGCATGATAATTTTATCAATTAGTTTGATTGCGTCAAAAAAATGCAATAAAATAAATTAGATATTCTCCTTTCTAATTACAGAAATTTCGTTAACAAAAGATTTCAAGAAACTATGCTATTTTTTTTCTTTTTTTTAACAAATTGTTTTTTTAAAGTACAAATGACACAAAATTCTTATCCAGATAGAAATTGTTCTTGAATAAAATTTAATTAACTACTTAACTGATCAATGTTTTAAAACAAACTTTCAAATGATTTTGAAATGATATGTATTTTTTAAACAGAATCAAACTGATTGGTAAAGTTAGCATGCGAATTCGCATTTGTTTTAAAAATTAAATTCGCATGATAATTTTATCAATTAGTTTGATTTCGTCAAAAAAATGCAATAAAATTAATTAGATATTCTCCTTTCTAATTACAGAAATTTCGTTAACAAAGGATTTCAAGAAACTATGCTATTTTTTTTCCTTTTTTTTAACAAATTGTTTTTTTTTTAAAGTACAAATGACACAAAATTCTTACCCAGATAGAAATTGTTCTTGAATAAAATTTAATTAACTACTTAACTGGTCAATGTTTTAAAACAAACTTTCAAATGATTTTGAAAGGATATGTATTTTTTAAACAGAATCAAACTGATTGGTAAAGTTATCATGCGAATTCGCATTTGTTTTAAAAATTAAATTCGCATGATAATTTTATCAATTAGTTAGATTGCGTCAAAAAAATGCAATAAAATTAATTAGATATTCTCCTTTCTAATTATAGAAATTTCGTTAACAAAGGATTTAAAGAAACGATGCTATTTTTTTTTCCTTTTTTTTAACAAATTGTTTTTTTAAAGTACAAATGACACAAAATTCTTATCCAGATAGAAATTGTTCTTGAATAAAATTTAATTAACTACTTAACTGATCAATGTTTTAAAACAAACTTTCAAATGATTTTGAAATGATATGTATTTTTTAAACAGAATCAAACTGATTGGTAAAGTTATCATGAGAATTCGCATTTGTTTTAAAAATTAAATTCGCATGATAATTTTATCAATTAGTTTGATTGCGTCAAAAAAATGCAATAAAATTAATTAGATATTCTCCTTTCTAATTACAGAAATTTCGTTAACAAAGGATTTCAAGAAACTATGCTATTTTTTTTCCTTTTTTTTAACAAATTGTTTTTTTAAAGTACAAATGACACAAAATTCTTATCCAGATAGAAATTGTTCTTGAATAAAATTTAATTAACTACTTAACTGATCAATGTTTTAAAACAAACTTTCAAATGATTTTGAAATGATATGTATTTTTTAAACAGAATCAAACTGATTGGTAAAGTTATCATGCGAATTCGCATTTGTTTTAAAAATTAAATTCGCATGATAATTTTATCAATTAGTTTGATTGCGTCAAAAAAATGCAATAAAATTAATTAGATATTCTCCTTTCTAATTACAGAAATTTCGTTAACAAAAGATTTCAAGAAACTATGCTATTTTTTTTCCTTTTTTTTAACAAATTGTTTTTTTAAAGTACAAATGACACAAAATTCTTATCCAGATAGAAATTGTTCTTGAATAAAATGTAATTAACTACCTAACTGATCAATGTTTTAAAACAAACTTTCAAATGATTTTGAAATGATATGTATTTTCTAAACAGAATCAAACTGATTGGTAAAGTTATCATGCGAATTCGCATTTGTTTTAAAAATTAAATTCGCATGATAATTTTATCAATTAGTTTGATTTCGTCAAAAAAATGCAATAAAATTAATTAGATATTCTCCTTTCTAATTACAGATATTTCGTTAACAAAGGATTTCAAGAAACTATGCTATTTTTTTTCCTTTTTTTAACAAATTGTTTTTTTAAAGTACAAATGACACAAAATTCTTATCCAGATAGAAATTGTTCTTGAATAAAATTTAATTAACTAATTAACTGATCAATGTTTTAAAACAAACTTTCAAATGATTTTGAAATGATATGTATTTTCAAAACAGAATCAAACTGATTGGTAAAATTATCATGCGAATTCGCATTTGTTTTAAAAATGAAATTCGCATGATAATTTTATCAATCAGTTTGCGTAAAAAAAATGCAATAAAATTAATTAGATATTCTCCTTTCTAATTACAGAAATTTCGTTAACAAAGGATTTCAAGAAACTATGCTATTTTTTTTTTTTTTTTAACAAATTGTTTTTTTAAAGTACAAATGACACAAAATTCTTATCCAGATAGAAATTGTTCTTGAATAAAATTTAATTAACTACTTAACTGATCAATGTTTTAAAACAAACTTTCAAATGATTTTGAAATGATATGTATTTTTTAAACAGAATCAAACTGATTGGTAAAGTTATCATGCGAATTCGCATTTGTTTTAAAAATTAAATTCGCATGATAATTTTATCAATTAGTTTGATTGCGTCAAAAAAATGCAATAAAATTAATTAGATATTCTCCTTTCTAATTACAGAAATTTCGTTAACAAAGGATTTCAAGAAACTATGCTATTTTTTTTCCTTTTTTTTAACAAATTGTTTTTTTAAAGTACAAATGACACAAAATTCTTATCCAGATAGAAATTGTTCTTGAATAAAATTTAATTAACTACTTAACTGATCAATGTTTTAAAACAAACTTTCAAATGATTTTGAAATGATATGTATTTTTTAAACAGAATCAAACTGATTGGTAAAGTTATCATGCGAATTCGCATTTGTTTTAAAAATTAAAATCGCATGATAATTTTATCAATTAGTTTGATTGCGTCAAAAAAATGCAATAAAATTAATTAGATATTCTCCTTTCTAATTACAGAAATTTCGTTAACAAAGGATTTCAAGAAACTATGCTATTTTTTTTCCTTTTTTTTTAACAAATTGTTTTTTTAAAGTACAAATGACACAAAATTCTTATCCAGATAGAAATTGTTCTTGAATAAAATTTAATTAACTACTTAACTGATCAATGTTTTAAAACAAACTTTCAAATGATTTTGAAATGATATGTATTTTTTAAACAGAATCAAACTGATTGGTAAAGTTATCATGCGAATTCGCATTTGTTTTAAAAATTAAATTCGCATGATAATTTTATCAATTAGTTTGATTGCGTCAAAAAAATGCAATAAAATAAATTAGATATTCTCCTTTCTAATTACAGAAATTTCGTTAACAAAAGATTTCAAGAAACTATGCTATTTTTTTTCTTTTTTTTAACAAATTGTTTTTTTAAAGTACAAATGACACAAAATTCTTATCCAGATAGAAATTGTTCTTGAATAAAATTTAATTAACTACTTAACTGATCAATGTTTTAAAACAAACTTTCAAATGATTTTGAAATGATATGTATTTTTTAAACAGAATCAAACTGATTGGTAAAGTTAGCATGCGAATTCGCATTTGTTTTAAAAATTAAATTCGCATGATAATTTTATCAATTAGTTTGATTTCGTCAAAAAAATGCAATAAAATTAATTAGATATTCTCCTTTCTAATTACAGAAATTTCGTTAACAAAGGATTTCAAGAAACTATGCTATTTTTTTTCCTTTTTTTTTAACAAATTGTTTTTTTTTAAAGTACAAATGACACAAAATTCTTACCCAGATAGAAATTGTTCTTGAATAAAATTTAATTAACTACTTAACTGGTCAATGTTTTAAAACAAACTTTCAAATGATTTTGAAAGGATATGTATTTTTTAAACAGAATCAAACTGATTGGTAAAGTTATCATGCGAATTCGCATTTGTTTTAAAAATTAAATTCGCATGATAATTTTATCAATTAGTTAGATTGCGTCAAAAAAATGCAATAAAATTAATTAGATATTCTCCTTTCTAATTATAGAAATTTCGTTAACAAAGGATTTAAAGAAACGATGCTATTTTTTTTTCCTTTTTTTTAACAAATTGTTTTTTTAAAGTACAAATGACACAAAATTCTTATCCAGATAGAAATTGTTCTTGAATAAAATTTAATTAACTACTTAACTGATCAATGTTTTAAAACAAACTTTCAAATGATTTTGAAATGATATGTATTTTTTAAACAGAATCAAACTGATTGGTAAAGTTATCATGAGAATTCGCATTTGTTTTAAAAATTAAATTCGCATGATAATTTTATCAATTAGTTTGATTGCGTCAAAAAAATGCAATAAAATTAATTAGATATTCTCCTTTCTAATTACAGAAATTTCGTTAACAAAGGATTTCAAGAAACTATGCTATTTTTTTCCTTTTTTTTAAGAAATTGTTTTTTTAATGTACAAATGACACAAAATTCTTATCCTGATAGAAATTGTTCTTGAATAAAGTTTAATTAACTACTTAACTGATCAATGTTTTAAAACAAACTTTCAAATGATTTTGAAATGATATGTATTTTTTAAACAGAATCAAACTGATTGGTAAAGTTAGCATGCGAATTCGCATTTGTTTTAAAAATTAAATTCGCATGATAATTTTATCAATTAGTTTGATTGCGTCAAAAAAATGCAATAAAATTAATTAGATATTCTCCTTTCTAATTACAGAAATTTCGTTAACAAAGGATTTCAAGAAACTATGCTATTTTTTTCCTTTTTTTTAAGAAATTGTTTTTTTAATGTACAAATGACACAAAATTCTTATCCTGATAGAAATTGTTCTTGAATAAAGTTTAATTAACTACTTAACTGATCAATGTTTTAAAACAAACTTTCAAATGATTTTGAAATGATATGTATTTTTTAAACAGAATCAAACTGATTGGTAAAGTTATCATGCGAATTCGCATGTGTTTTAAAAATTAAATTCGCATGATAATTTTATCAATTAGTTTGATTGCGTCAAAAAAATGCAATAAAATTAATTAGATATTCTCCTTTCTAATTACAGAAATTTCGTTAACAAAGGATTTCAAGAAACTATGCTATTTTTTTTCCTTTTTTTTAACAAATTGTTTTTTTTTAAAGTACAAATGACACAAAATTCTTACCCAGATAGAAATTGTTCTTGAATAAAATTTAATTAACTACTTAACTGGTCAATGTTTTAAAACAAACTTTCAAATGATTTTGAAATGATATGTATTTTTTAAACAGAATCAAACTGATTGGTAAAGTTATCATGCGAATTCGCATTTGTTTTAAAAATTAAATTCGCATGATAATTTTATCAATTAGTTAGATTGCGTCAAAAAAATGCAATAAAATTAATTAGATATTCTCCTTTCTAATTATAGAAATTTCGTTAACAAAGGATTTAAAGAAACGATGCTATTTTTTTTTCCTTTTTTTTAACAAATTGTTTTTTTAAAGTACAAATGACACAAAATTCTTATCCAGATAGAAATTGTTCTTGAATAAAATTTAATTAACTACTTAACTGATCAATGTTTTAAAACAAACTTTCAAATGATTTTGAAATGATATGTATTTTTTAAACAGAATCAAACTGATTGGTAAAGTTATCATGAGAATTCGCATTTGTTTTAAAAATTAAATTCGCATGATAATTTTATCAATTAGTTTGATTGCGTCAAAAAAATGCAATAAAATTAATTAGATATTCTCCTTTCTAATTACAGAAATTTCGTTAACAAAGGATTTCAAGAAACTATGCTATTTTTTTCCTTTTTTTTAAGAAATTGTTTTTTTTAATGTACAAATGACACAAAATTCTTATCCTGATAGAAATTGTTCTTGAATAAAGTTTAATTAACTACTTAACTGATCAATGTTTTAAAACAAACTTTCAAATGATTTTGAAATGATATGTATTTTTTAAACAGAATCAAACTGATTGGTAAAGTTATCATGCGAATTCGCATGTGTTTTAAAAATTAAATTCGCATGATAATTTTATCAATTAGTTTGATTGCGTCAAAAAAATGCAATAAAATTAATTAGATATTCTCCTTTCTAATTACAGAAATTTCGTTAACAAAGGATTTCAAGAAACTATGCTATTTTTTTTCCTTTTTTTTAACAAATTGTTTTTTTAAAGTACAAATGACACAAAATTCTTATCCAGATAGA
Organism: Maratus speculifer; assembly: GCA_964019185.1. Classification (NCBI taxonomy): domain Eukaryota; kingdom Metazoa; phylum Arthropoda; class Arachnida; order Araneae; family Salticidae; genus Maratus; species Maratus speculifer. Next base: position 334,861,272 of record OZ025295.1, on the reverse strand, counting down.
AATTGTTCTTGAATAAAATTTAATTAACTACTTAACTGATCAATGTTTTAAAACAAACTTTCAAATGATTTTGAAATGATATGTATTTTTTAAACAGAATCAAACTGATTGGTAAAGTTATCATGCGAATTCGCATTTGTTTTAAAAATTAAAATCGCATGATAATTTTATCAATTAGTTTGATTGCGTCAAAAAAATGCAATAAAATTAATTAGATATTCTCCTTTCTAATTACAGAAATTTCGTTAACAAAGGATTTCAAGAAACTATGCTATTTTTTTTCCTTTTTTTTTAACAAATTGTTTTTTTAAAGTACAAATGACACAAAATTCTTATCCAGATAGAAATTGTTCTTGAATAAAATTTAATTAACTACTTAACTGATCAATGTTTTAAAACAAACTTTCAAATGATTTTGAAATGATATGTATTTTTTAAACAGAATCAAACTGATTGGTAAAGTTATCATGCGAATTCGCATTTGTTTTAAAAATTAAATTCGCATGATAATTTTATCAATTAGTTTGATTGCGTCAAAAAAATGCAATAAAATAAATTAGATATTCTCCTTTCTAATTACAGAAATTTCGTTAACAAAAGATTTCAAGAAACTATGCTATTTTTTTTCTTTTTTTTAACAAATTGTTTTTTTAAAGTACAAATGACACAAAATTCTTATCCAGATAGAAATTGTTCTTGAATAAAATTTAATTAACTACTTACCTGATCAATGTTTTAAAACAAACTTTCAAATGATTTTGAAATGATATGTATTTTTTAAACAGAATCAAACTGATTGGTAAAGTTATCATGCGAATTCGCATTTGTTTTAAAAATTAAATTCGCATGATAATTTTATCAATTAGTTTGATTTCGTCAAAAAAATGCAATAAAATTAATTAGATATTCTCCTTTCTAATTACAGAAATTTCGTTAACAAAGGATTTCAAGAAACTATGCTATTTTTTTTCCTTTTTTTTAACAAATTGTTTTTTTTTAAAGTACAAATGACACAAAATTCTTACCCAGATAGAAATTGTTCTTGAATAAAATTTAATTAACTACTTAACTGGTCAATGTTTTAAAACAAACTTTCAAATGATTTTGAAATGATATGTATTTTTTAAACAGAATCAAACTGATTGGTAAAGTTATCATGCGAATTCGCATTTGTTTTAAAAATTAAATTCGCATGATAATTTTATCAATTAGTTAGATTGCGTCAAAAAAATGCAATAAAATTAATTAGATATTCTCCTTTCTAATTATAGAAATTTCGTTAACAAAGGATTTAAAGAAACGATGCTATTTTTTTTTCCTTTTTTTTAACAAATTGTTTTTTTAAAGTACAAATGACACAAAATTCTTATCCAGATAGAAATTGTTCTTGAATAAAATTTAATTAACTACTTAACTGATCAATGTTTTAAAACAAACTTTCAAATGATTTTGAAATGATATGTATTTTTTAAACAGAATTTCACTGATTGGTAAAGTTATCATGCGAATTCGCATTTGTTTTAAAAATTAAATTTGCATGATAATTTTATCAATTAGTTTGATTGCGTCAAAAAAATGCAATGAAATTAATTAGATATTCTCCTTTCTAATAACAGAAATTTCGTTAACAAAGGATTTCAAGAAACTATGCTATTTTTTTCCCTTTTTTTTTAACAAATTGTTTTTTTAAAGTACAAATGACACAAAATTCTTATCCAGATAGAAATTGTTCTTGAATAAAATTTAATTAACTACTTAACTGATCAATGTTTTAAAACAAACTTTCAAATGATTTTGAAATGATATGTATTTTTTAAACAGAATCAAACTGATTGGTAAAGTTATCATGCGAATTCGCATTTGTTTTAAAAATTAAATTCGCATGATAATTTTATCAATTAGTTTGATTGCGTCAAAAAAATGCAATAAAATTAATTAGATATTCTCCTTTCTAATTACAGAAATTTCGTTAACAAAGGATTTCAAAAAACTATGCTATTTTTTTCCTTTTTTTTAAGAAATTGTTTTTTTAAAGTACAAATGACACAAAATTCTTATCCAGATAGAAATTGTTCTTGAATAAAGTTTAATTAACTACTTAACTGATCAATGTTTTAAAACAAACTTTCAAATGATTTTGAAATGATATGTATTTTTTAAACAGAATCAAACTGATTGGTAAAGTTATCATGCGAATTCGCATGTGTTTTAAAAATTAAATTCGCATGATAATTTTTATCAATTAGTTTGATTGCGTCAAAAAAATGCAATAAAATTAATTAGATATTCTCCTTTCTAATTACAGAAATTTCGTTAACAAAGGATTTCAAGAAACTATGCTATTTTTTTTTCCTTTTTTTTAACAAATTGTTTTTTTAAAGTAAAAATGACACAAAATTCTTATCCAGATAGAAATTGTTCTTGAATAAAATTTAATTAACTACTTAACTGATAAATGTTTTAAAACAAACTTTCAAATGATTTTGAAATGATATGTATTTTTTAAACAGAATCAAACTGATTGGTAAAGTTATCATGCGAATTTGCATTTGTTTTAAAAATTAAATTCGCATGATAATTTTATCAATTAGTTTGATTGCGTCAAAAAAATGCAATAAAATTAATTAGATATTCTCCTTTCTAATTACAGAAATTTCGTTAACAAAGGATTTCAAGAAACGATGCTATTTTTTTTCATTTTTTTTAACAAATTGTTTTTTTAAAGTACAAATGACACAAAATTCTTATCCAGATAGAAATTGTTCTTGAATAAAATTTAATTAACTACTTAACTGATCAATGTTTTTAAACAAACTTTCAAATGATTTTGAAATGATATGTATTTTTTAAACAGAATTTCACTGATTGGTAAAGTTATCATGCGAATTCGCATTTGTTTAAAAATTAAATTCGCATGATAATTTTATCAATTAGTTTGATTGCGTCAAAAAAATGCAATAAAATTAATTAGATATTCTCCTTTCTAATAACAGAAATTTCGTTAACAAAGGATTTCAAGAAACTATGCTATTTTTTTCCCTTTTTTTTAACAAATTGTTTTTTTAAAGTACAAATGACACAAAATTCTTATCCAGATAGAAATTGTTCTTGAATAAAATTTAGTTAACTACTTAACTGATCAATGTTTTAAAACAAACTTTCAAATGATTTTGAAATGATATGTATTTTTTAAACAGAATCAAACTGATTGGTAAAGTTATCATGCGAATTCGCATTTGTTTTAAAAATTAAATTCGCATGATAATTTTATCAATTAGTTTGATTGCGTCAAAAAAATGCAATAAAATTAATTAGATATTTTCCTTTCTAATTACAGAAATTTCGTTAACAAAGGATTTCAAGAAACTATGCTACTTTTTTTCCCTTTTTTTTAACAAATTGTTTTTTTAAAGTACAAATGACACAAAATTCTTATCCAGATAGAAATTGTTCTTGAATAAAATTTAATTAACTACTTAACTGATCAATGTTTTAAAACAAACTTTCAAATGATTTTGAAATGATATGTATTTTTTAAACAGAATCAAACTGATTGGTAAAGTTATCATGCGAATTCGCATTTGTTTTAAAAATTAAATTCGCATGATAATTTTATCAATTAGTTTGATTGCGTCAAAAAAATGCAATAAAATTAATTAGATATTCTCCTTTCTAATTACAGAAATTTCGTTAACAAAGGATTTCAAGAAACTATGCTATTTTTTTTCATTTTTTTTAACAAATTGTTTTTTTAAAGTACAAATGACACAAAATTCTTATCCAGATAGAAATTGTTCTTGAATAAAATTTAATTAACTGATCAATGAATCAATCTTGAATGATCAATGATCAATGATCAATCTTGAATAAAATTTAATTAACTGATCAATGTTTTAAAACAAACTTTCAAATGATTTTGAAATGATATGTATTTTTTAAACAGAATCAAACTGATTGGTAAAGTTATCATGCGAATTCGCATTTGTTTTAAAAATTAAATTCGCATGATAATTTTATCAATTAGTTTGATTGCGTCAAAAAAATGCAATAAAATTAATTAGATATTCTCCTTTCTAATTACAGAAATTTCGTTAACAAAGGATTTCAAGAAACTATGCTAATTTTTTTCCCCTATTTTTTTAACAAATTGTTTTTTTAGGCTATTTCCATGAGTACTTGTAGTGTAAGTCACAGGCTACGATTTTTGGCTACCAGTATTTTAGTACGAAAAAATGTGATTTATTTTATCGACACATTCTCATTAATCAATAAGGCCAAGCAGACTTTTCGAAAATAACGGTGGCAAACAAGCATAGCAATTATAAGGTAGTGTGACTTACACTACAAAACCCATGGAACTAGCCTTTAAAGTACAAATCACACAAAATTCTTATCCAGATAGAAATTGTTCTTTAATAAAATTTAATTACTAACTACTTAACTGAACAATGTTTTAAAACAAACTTGCAAATGATGTCTATTTTTCATGTGTTTTACAGAATTTTTGATCTTTTATCACCGGTTTTTAAAAACAGAAATCTTAGCCTTATCGAATTAGAAAAATGCTCGTATTTAATAACACAAAATTCACAATAAATATTTACTGGTGAGAATAATGAATTATAATTGGAATATGAATGCCCCTTCGTAGTAAGGACAAATTATGATTGACAAAAAAACATTGACCGTATAACATACTAGCAAATCCGGACAGCAGTTGATGAATCAATGCATTAGAATAAAATACGGAAGTGTCAACGACTGTTAAAAATTTTAGCAATATTATTTATTTAGTCAAGCGTCCTTCAAAATACAAATATATACTACCTTGAACCTGGAATTTTATAGGGATATCAAATCATGAAAAGTTCATGAAACTTTCATTTAACAATTTCTTTTTATACAATAGATGTCAAAATACCTGACATTCAGCGGAAGAAAAATAGTAAATGAAAAAAGAATGTGGTTTGAATTTCCTCATTGTATACTATTTTCAAAACCAACTGATATACTCTTTCGAAATACCATGTGTAAAATTCAGGTTTATCTTCTTGACCCACACACAGAAATGCGACTTTAATAGGAGATGAGAAACATGGATTTTCATTTTCAAAGGAGGAAAAAAATAATTGAATGAAAAACAAAAGCTCTGACTTTTGTTTTATCAAATATTGATGTACTTTTCTTTTGAAAGTTTCAACAAGACATTTTGAAATTACCTCTTATTTCTTTATGAAATTGAGACGTTTAACCCTATGCGGCGCGGTGGTATATCTATGAAACCACTTAATTTTAATTCCTAAACGTCACACTCGCACCGGAATTTCGGTAAAAAAAATTACGGTTTAATGACTGCGCGAAATATAGCTTTTTTCTTATTTACAAATAAAGTTGTTTTTAAATTCCGGTATCAGTCATAATTTTCAATATTTAATCCTTTAACGATCATAGCATTTTCATTGCTAAGATGTCGAAATAAATGATTGACACCGGTAATTAAGAACAAATATATTTCTAAATAATAAAACGTGATTTTTCACATACAAGATAAAAGGGATATTTTTAGATAAAAATACCGGTGTCAGACTTGCGTATCGGAATTAACATTTTGTGGTTTCGTGGCGAAACCAATGAACGTTAAAGGGTTAAACAATGAATTTGCCCTGCGCCGCAAAGGTCTACAATTATAAGGTATAAAGGTCGACAATTATAATCTAAATGAGAAAACATAATTTGTAAAACATTTATAGTTAATGCACTTAAAAGAATAAAATAAGTTTTAATTTTATTTCAGAAAATGAAATTCAGAATTCAAATTCACTGGATTAAGTGCGCAGTGCGTAGCAGTGCGTTTATAGCGTGCAGTGTATTCCGCGACTAAAAGTTCTTTTTTTAATTAGAAATCGTTTTAGTATTTTAGGAGTTAATAAGGTTTTTAGTTAAAAAATAAAATTTTTCGGAGATCTAAAATCTTAGACACGTCTATCTTGTGAGCAGTTTTTCATAGTTTTATAAAACGCATTAATTAGTATGTATAAACACTTGAATAAAATGCAATTACATAAAAAATGCGAGTAGAAAAATCTTTCAAATTAAAACTAAATGAATATTACGTATTAAAGGCAGGAAAATATTGAATAATATGGCATGAAAACCACACTTACAGGTGAATTTTAAAAGTGACAGAAAAACGTAAAATAAAAATTTCATTTATATGCATTTAAAATCGTAAATGGAGAAAACATAAGTTAGATTTAAAAAATGAAATAAAACAATACAGATAGTAATATTTTTTTCTAACGATAAAAATATTTTCGCGTTTTTTATTTAAAAAAAAAGAAAAAAAAAGAAAAAAGAAAAAAGAAAAGAAAAGAAAAAAGAGAGAGAGAGAGAGAGAAAAGAGATTACATTACATTTAAGAATCACTTATTTAAAACCATTACCTTATAATATATTGTTACCTAATAATATCTTATTATATACCTTATAATGTATTGTTAAACAACACGGGGAAGTTAAAACTCTGTTCACTAAGTTCTTTTTATATTAGCTGATTCTGAAATTTTAAATAATCTTATTTAATCAAACGCGAAAACAGCCATCAACAGCAGCTCATTCGGCCTCGAACCTTTTCCTTAAAACGGAAAAGAATGAAACCCGTTTATATCGCGATCTCCACAGTTTCACTGTTATTATTTTAATTATAATTCAATTTTCCGTAATTTTTTTGAAGTCAGTCAGATTAACTGATTTTTAGAGGTGGGACACGTTTTGACAAGAGCATGGCTTGTAAAAAACAAAGCCCCCTAGTTTTTTTTTTTTTTTTTTTTTTTTTTTTTTTTTTTTTTTTTTTTAAAGAAAATAATGTAGTTTGGTGTACAAATTAGTTCAATCCTTTTTTTTTCATGTGTTTAAATATGCAAACTTAAAAAAAATGAAATGAAGTCTTTCACATTAATCAAAATAATGTCTATCGTTGGCTACTATTTTTTTCCATATCTCAGGGAATTTTCGAAGACCATCTCGAAAAAATAAGTCGTTTTTTGAGGCGAACTAAATTCGAAATCGATTTTCGATTTTGCAAAAGAAGCGAACTGGTGACCTGCTAAACCATGCTGCAACTGTTAGAACAACCAATAATCATAAGGAGTAACGTTCGGAGAATATGGAGGATTCATTAAAACATCCGCCATGTGCGTTTCCAAATGTTGTTTACGAATTTTTCGAAAATCGACTTTTAACCACTTAACTGGTCAATATTTTTCAGATTTTTTTTTTTCAAATACAGTAGAACCCCGCTAATTTGGACCCCGTAAATCTAGATCTCCGGATAATCCGGATTGGTTTGGTCATTATTTTTTTCAAGTTTGAGAAGCGATTCGCCAATTTCCATAACATTTACTTGTTTCATCGTCGTAATCTGAATTTAAAAAAAACTTTTTCTGAAATCTTTTCGGAAGAATTAAGCAAAGTAAACATTTTTACTGTTTGTAAATATTCAATAAGTTTAACATAAAGGTGATTTTCTGTAAGTATGTTTTATTTTATTTCATTTTTTTTCTAATTCTCCGGATAATCCGGATTTTCGATAATCTGGATTGGGTCCGGTCCCAATTAATCCGAATTATCGGGGTTTTACTGTAATGTCCTTTTTCAGAATTTTCTTCATAAGATATGTTAAATATGTGTGGCACAAAAATAGACTAATTATGTGAATTAAATAGTTTAAAATTAAAATTCTGGTACGAAACACTTATTATAAAAATTTAGTAAAATACCCGACTGTTTTAGTGTTAATCTTTTAACATCGGTTTTTTGAAAATAACCTGTTGACTCACTCGCAATATTTCTGCAAGATCCTCTTGCGTTTGATTAATATCTTTAAAAATGACTCTAAATCTTTACATCGAATTTTTTTTGGCTGTACAGAGGTTTGTCTTCAACACTGAAATTATCATCTCTGAATCATCGGTTATCTTTAACTTGAGTTGCCTGATATAATCCATAAATAACAATAATACTTTCTTTTTATTTATTTAACCCATTCGTGCCCAAGACCTTTTGCACAAATTTTATTCGGTTGGCACCACTATTTTTAAAATAATTACGTTTAGTTCACTAATTACAAAAATGTTTCAAATAAATAAAATAATGATTGGTGTTCTTTTTTACCGGTGTCAAAAACAGTGCTACATGCACATTTTGAAGCGTCCCTAAAAAGGGATGCTAGGCACTAATGGGTTAACCCGGGAGAACGCGTGCTTACCCAGGGTATGAATGGCTTTAACTTTGTCACCAATAAAATCAAATTATAACAATCACTCTATTTAGACGGAGACATGTTTTTACAAATTTTGCGATAAAATAAGTTGGAGATTACTTTAAAAAAAATTAGTGGTTGCAATTGTAAAAACCGTACGCACTCCGGGTCTTTTAGGCCCTGCGTGCGTCCTCACAGGTTAAAATTATATTTAATATACTTAATTTCACTTTAAAGTATCTAAGAGAAAAATCTGCTGTCGGAATCGCCTTGGGCTACTTTGAATTATTTTGCTGAAAAATGCATCTGACTCCAATTCCGCAGCCTTGCTTAAAGCATGAAAAGGAAACGCAGAATCAGAAAAATTCGAAATAGCCAATAACGAGTGTGTCACATACAAGCAAACGAGGACGAAGATAAAATTTTGTCCCTTAAGCGAAGACACGACTGAGATGTCATGTCCACTCACATTAATTTATTCTAATATTTTATGCAAATTTATTTTATGTAATTTTTATCCGAGTGTCCATACATACTTTAGGCATGAGAATTTTCCGCGTTTTTTCCCACCAGTATAATCTTAGAGAAAAAGTTATTTTATTCAATCGAAAAATGCTGCGATTTAACAGAACAATATTTTCTCTAATATTATACTGGTATGAAAAAACGCGGAACACTCTCATCCCTAATACTTTAACTCCTTAACCCTTTGGAGACGAGCGACACATATACGTGCCTGAAAAAGGCTTAAGAATCCTTGTTTATCCCCACCAGTAAAATTTTACTGTAAAATTTACCTTGTGGCATCGGAGCATTTTCGCGATTTAATAATGCACAAATTCCTGTTTGTAAAAACCGGTGACAGAACATTAAAAATTTCGTAAATTGCTCCCATCGAGAAGGGGTTAACGCTTTCCGGCACACTGTGCCCGGTATACTTAATATATGCCTGGGATACCTAATTTTTATTCCAAACTTGCAAACGGCACCAATAATATTTTAGTAAAATCTTGCTTTTACAATAAAAGCTTAAATTAAGGAATTCAAAATGTCTAAAAAATTCGTTTGTGAATTAGGGTGTCAATCGATAATGTCTCATTTTACTAACAGATTTTGCCCGTGCCGAAAAATTTTAAGGGGCGGTGGGATATATTTTAACCCACCTAGTTTAAACGTGATTCTCACCAGAAACTTATGACGAAATTTTATATTTTTAACATTGTCGGCAAATTGCCAAAAATTTGCCTATTCTTATTTTAAAACAAAATTTTTCCATTTTCCGGTGAGAATTCAGTATTACAAAGACATTATTGCTTGCCCTTCAAGGGGTTAATTCATGTATTTGATAAAACTGTTCAAAAATTTTCCACAAGTTAGAAGTGTCTAAGTTTTAGCTCCACAAAAATACAGCTAAATTTCCCATTAATTCGAAAAGTGCTCGAGAAAAAATTTTGAAAATTTTCGAAAAAAAAAATGTTCTTGGTAGAGAAGAAAAATAAGATTATATGAGGCAGACTGTTTTTAAAAAATGCAAATAGTTTCAGAAAAAAGTAAATTTTCTTGAATGGAAAATTTCTGTAAAAAAAACCATTTCTCTAAATATAAAAAAAATTTAGTTGCAGGAAAAAACTGTGTGCTTGTACTCAGTCTGTCTTTCCTTAAGATTTTCAGAGGTAGAAAATGTCAGTTCGTAAAATGACGAAATAACTGACTCATACCAGAATTTACAAATTAATTTTCAGAAAATTAACCTCTGCTTTTCTACGCTGAAAGCAAAAATATACAATATTCTCGCTAACTATCGCCCATCCCTATATCTACCATGTTAAATTAATGCATGTTTCTCTGTAACTACCAAAGATATTCAATTAAAATTTTTTATATAAATGCCATGAATAATTCCTAACAATGTCAACTTTATAAGCAGATATTCTTTAGTTAAAAACAAAAATCTGGAATGAAAAACCCTTTTAAATAACAAATAACTTGCATTTTTCCAAAAAGAAGCATTTTTATAAATTTTTGTACAAATGTTTGTAACAAAAATTCACTTCACATTGGTCATTGATGTGAGTGAAATATTCTGGTACGATTGCGAACAATAATATGAAGTATTTCTATAAAAATATATAATCGAAGTTAAAAGAGGAACATTTTGAGAAACTTGAATTTAATGCTTACGTCAGGGCTCGCACCGTTCCTAAAATTTTCACACGTTGCTACCAGTATTTTAAATCAAAAATCTTCATGGAAGGTCCGTTTAACATCTATACAATAGAATTATACAATAAATATTACCGTTTAAAAATTGTGGTAGGGAAGAACGAAAATTTCAGGAACAGGGAGAACCCTGGCTTACGTATTTAACCCTTAAATGCATAGGATAGAACGCGTTCCAAAAAATGCGCAATTCAAAGAATCAGAATTCATACCAGAAAAATCTAAACAGTAAATTTTTCTTTATTTAATTACGAATGGTCTGTCATTAAGTGAAAATTGCTCTTTTAAATTTCTGGTGAGAATACGGAATATGTGAATAAAACCCCCAATAAATCGGGAACACTTGTGGTATCGAAAATGATACAATATGCATTTAAGGGTTAAATCTTAGATAAGATGTAAACAGAGTGAACTACTTAATTTCCTTAAACTTATTTTTACCGTAAAAACAAAATTAATAGATGGAGCAGCCATCCATAAATGATGCCGCATAATTTTTCCATATTTTTGACTCCCCTTTGTCACAAAGTGTCACCCAGTGGCCGAGAGGTTCTGACCTCAAACTGGTAGACAATAGGTGCTGGGTTCAAACCCAATCGCGACCGTCGGCCTAGCCGTCCGGAGTTTTCCGTGGTTTTCTTCGAACCTTGCGTAAATACGGGTTAGGTTCCCTTACAAAGATCCCCACGGAGGGCAACCCACCCCTTAGGGCCTATATCCCACTGCGTAGATAATTGGCCGACATACATACAAACAAACACAAAGTGTAACATATCACTTTATCCTCTCCCCCCCCTCTTGTCACATGTCACGTCATATTACGTAAACATATACTTGCAGTTCAGAAACAAAGCTCTGCATTTTAGATCACATTTAAAATTTTATTTTTAAACTTTAACTATGCATTTTAATGACATTTGTGAGTTTAAAAATGATTCGCATTTTGCATGAAATAAGGTTTACAACAACAACAACAAAATAATTAATATAGCATAGTAGTACAGTATTAATATGAAAGAGCCATTGAAAACAGTTTTATTTTGGAATTTGAAAAAGAATCTACCATATTTGGCTTTAAATCTTTTTTTTTTTTTTTTTTTTTTTTTTTTTATGAACACAAAATATTTTAATTTTAAAATATAACTTCATACGTCATAATTTAACCCACTGAATTTTAATTCTTTCATTTTAACCAAAATGTGTGATACCACATTTCTTATTAAATTCTCCCACCCAGAGCCTGATTACTAACGGGGCACTCTCTCACCAGAAACAATTTATAGAAATTTTCGTCTTCTTTAAACGCTCTTTTCATACAAGATTACTGTCATGAATAAGGAAAAATTCTTTATTTCTTTTTCCTGGTGGGGGAGTGCCCCGTTAGTAATCAGGCCATGCTCCCACCCCCTTTCCACACACTGTCACAATTTCATGAAAGCCCCTCCCCCGCCCCTTCAAGCGTGACATTTATGGACAGTCCCAAAGAAGAAATAAAGCACTAAAAAAAAAGTAAATAAATAAATAAATAAAGGACTTTTGTCTCGAATTCGACTTTCAATTACCCTTAATTTTTTTTCGCCCATTTTAATACTCACGGTGACTTGAGTTTTGAAGAAATTCAATAAGCTAGAAGAAAGCTTTTATAATTGTACACATTCTTTTATTTTTTACCAGTATTTTTCATGGAAGGAACAAAGTATGTCAATATATATCCTTACATGGCACTTTTTTTAAAACTAGTTGTGAAAAAAAAAAAAAAAAAAAAAAAAAAAAACATTATTCTAATTGTACAAATGAAAGAAAAATATTTTTCCAACTAACGCCCTCACGAATATAAAAACTGCATACTCGTTCAGTAATGAAACAGCTTATAAAATATTTATATTTTCAACGTCCACTAAATATAAAAATAAAGCTATTAAAAAACCCAAACTTGCATCCGCAAAAATTTCCTCCTCCAAGGTCGATAAAATAAATTAAAAATTTGTATCATTATTCAATCATAAGGAATTATCAAAATAGCATATTTCTAAAATAGCACATTAAAGCGTATAATTCCTTAAACGCCACTACCCATAATCATACTTCTGAAGAAAACAATGCCTTTTCCCTACTTCCTTATCGCGTGCAACTTTCGAAAACCTGAAGAACTGTATAAATATCTCAGCTATCTAATTACTTTTTAAGGCCCATAATTTCAATTCTTGTCGAAAAAGGGAAATTCCAGCATGACATCATGCCCTTTTCAGCGTTCTTTTTTTCCACCAAAGAGGGTGGATAGTACAATAGTTTTCTATCAATTTGGCGAGCACAGCGACCTTGCCTGGGATAAATTCTTTAAGGCATCGTTCTGGAAGCCATCCATTTTGATGCTGAAAAGAAATTGGGATGGAAACACAAACATGGGCTTGTCCGTCATTTGCGAAGGCCTACGCAAATAGGTGAGCACACTACATCATAAAGACCTGCTCAGGAATATTCATTCACTCAAGGCAATCCTAACGGTTCCGTTCATGGAATGTTGTAAAAATTTAAATCAAATTATTGAATTTTACGGTTAAATTACGGTGCAGAAATATTTAAAAATGTGCGACATGACTTTTACGTTATATAATGGGTAATTCCATGAGCATACGTCGTGTAAGTAACATTCTACGATTTTGGATACCAGTATTCTAAAACTGGTTTCCTTTAAAACGGAAAATGTGACTTATTTAAGCAGAAATATTTCGTTAATTGAATAAGGCCATGCAAACCTTTCGAAAAAAAAAAAAAACAAGTTGGAAATTGCACGTGAATGTAGCAAATGAGGTGCGTTCGTCCGATAACGAAGTTTTAAAAATATTCAGATCTTGCTGATATAGTAGAGCGTACTTCGGATACAGTAAAGTAGTCGAAATCTTTGTGTTTCTGTGAATATGCAGGAAGTAATTTTTATTACACCTCAGCAAGGTATATCTTATTCATAAAATGTGAAATAGTTGAATATAATTAAAACACGCCCCAAACAATGTTTCCCCGTATAGCATTATGTAGTGGAATACTTTTGTGTGGCCCTGTAATTTAATAATAAAAATTATTTGCATCACAGATTGTACGGAATGCATATTTTAGTATATATTTCATAGATTCATGCCAATTCTATTATGTTCGAATGAGTGTATCATCATTAAAATGCATTTGAAACTTTTTTCCCATTGACCGTAATGTAATGGAATATTTTTGATTGTCCCTGTAAATGATCTATGCATCCGATTTTCATAACGTTTGAAAGGACTCCACAAAATTACGCAATAATTATATGTTTTAAATTTCAAACGATTAAAATGCATTTGAAACTTTTTTCCCCATTGACCGTAAAGTAACGGAATCCTTTTGATTGTCCCTGTAACTGATCTATCCACCCGATTTTCATAAAATTTGAAATGACTCGACAAAATAATGTTATAATTATGTATTTTAAATTTCAAACGATTCGGTTGAGTAGTTTTTGCGTTGTTATATGCGGACGGACAGACAGACGGACTGAGCGACAACATTAGGTGCTACGTATTTACATAATTACGAACGCACCTAAAAACGGTAGCCAACAATTTGGCAGTTACTAGAAATGTGACTTTCACGACATGTGCTCATGGGATTACCCTTATATAATATAAACATTAATTTTAATGGCGTTCTTATTGTTGTAATGTACATTAGGTGGGGCTAGTGGTGGCTAAAGCCATAAGGTAGGCCCCCTTACCTGGCTGAACCTGTTGTAATGTACACCTGTTGTTAAATATGAAGGGTATTTTTCTATTATTTTTTTTATCTATATCATCCAAAATGAAAATTCAGTAATAGTTTTGAAGTTTTGTTTTCCTATAAATTGTGTAGGACATTTTAGTTGGGGTGAGATTTTCGCTGTTTTGTACAACAGTATATTCTTAGAGAAAATATCATTTCGTTTAATCTCTGAGAGAGAGAGGGAGAATATGGATTGAAATCACTTTTACGAACGCTTTCTGGCTCAGTGGTTTCACGTCGAGACCATCTAATTTCAATTCCAAACTTACAAGCGGCACCAAAAATATTTTAATAGAATTTCGATTATACAATGAAAGTTTAAAATATCGAGTTTTTAATTTCTAAAAAAGTCGTTTGTAAATTACGGTATCAATCGATTCGTTAGACATCACAGAATTTTTTTTCAGACTCAGAGAATTTTTTACAACAGATTTTTTCTGTTCCCATAAGGCAGAGTTGCCAAGTCTCCGGCTTATTGCACACCAGAATTTTCTTAGAGAAAATGTTATTCTTTTAAATCCGCAGAATGTTCCAATTACATAAAACAACATTTTCCGTATTAAAATACCGGTATCCAAAAAAGCCGGAGGTTTGTTAGCTCTGCATAAGGGTTAAACAATAAATATACTACTTATTAACTGTAGTCAACATCATTTTTGCACTGAGAATAAACACTTTGCTAAAATTCTAAAAATATTGATAAATTAAGTATCATGAATCTCACGTGAATCATTGACTTCCAAGGACTAATTTGATGGGATAAAAAAAAAAATAAATCCTACGCAAATAGATGAACACTACATCAGAAGACTTGCTCAAGTATATTCACTCAAGGCAAACCTAACGGACCTTCATGGAGTGCAACAAAATTTAAATTAAATGATTGAATTTTACGGTTACATATGAATGTAAATTGCATCAGAATTATTGTATTAAAAAGTATGCAACACGACTTTTGCATTACGTAAATTAACCAGTAATTTTAAAATGACTTTCTTATTCTGGTAACGAACATCAATTGTTAAAAACACATCGCAGTATTCTTCACTTACTTTTGTCTGTATTATTCAATATGGTAATTAAAGTTTTGATAAAGGATCGTATTGGTATAATTAGCGTTCAAAATTTGAGTTTTAAAGACTTTGATGATAGTTAAAATGTTTTTCCCATTTTCAAATATGGAAAAATATTAAATATAAAATTAGAGTGCATTTGACACTATTAGTGTACCAAGGCGGCATTCTAAAACATTGTGTTAAACATACAACTGCCACTTAACGGCATTTTTTGTGGATTTCTTTTTCTGAAAATGAAAAGTACTTATAAAATTAAACATCATTGTTTGTCATGTGAACCAACGACTGCCAAGTGCTATTTGATATTGGATAGAAAAAAGAAGTCAGAAATTACATGTCAGATGTAGCAAATAAGGTGCATTTGTATTATAATGAAGTTTTTAAAATATACAGTACCTGGCAAACAATACACTTTCCGAAATCTTTTGTGTGTCCCTGTAAATGTTAAACGTTTTCTGTCATACAGGAACTAACACGTAATAAACCTCAACAAAGTGTATCAATTTCATAAAATGTGAAACAGTTTAATATATTAGATTAATTTTTAAACACGATTATTCAATCGGTAAATTAACTATAACAGATGTAATTTTTCCATTTTTCATTTTTGGGTGTAAAATGGAATGGTCCGGGATCCTGGCCCGGACTTTTTTCACCCAAAAATGAAAAAAGGAAAAATTACATCTGTTACAGTTTAATATAGTTTATTGTTTTAAAACGCACCCCCACACATTGTTTTCCCTTATACTATTATATAATAGAATACTTTTATGGGCCCTGTATATTAATAAAAAATATTCTTTGAACACACAAAGTGTACAGAACGTATATTTTAGTATATATTTCATGGATGCATAGGAATTGTATTATGTTTGGAAGAGTTTATTAAAATGCTTTTGAAACTATTTCTCCCCATTGAGCTTAGTGTAGCGGAATGTTCCTTTAAATGTTCCTAAATTGAACTATACATCTGCTTTTCACAAAATTTGAAATGACTCAACAAAATAAAGAAATGATTATATATTTAAAATTTTCCAGTATATCTTGAACTATATATTTCTAGAAAAAATACTTAAAACAATTACCGTTATTTCCCGCGTATACGCCAGGGCTTAGTTAAGAGTTTTTCATACCTGATATTTTATTTAAAGAATGTAGTCAAATAAATGCTAAGCAAACGATAGTCACTTTTTGCTTAAATCAAATTCTGGTAGGTAAACGAATTACCTAAGCTGCGGCGTATACGCGGGAAATTACGGTACGTTTTTGAGTTCGGTATTGTGAATCATTCGAATTATACTCCACACGATACACAAACATTAATAAATAAATAAAATAATTTCATAATTTATTTACAGCTTGATTTTTTTCCTAAAAATATTTGAGAATGGCTAGTATTTAACAAATATATGGGTCGATAACGTTTATTATTCAACGAAATTTGTACTTCGTTCCATAAAATTTCGAAAAATACAGCTGTGATAGGCGGATAGACGGGCACACGTGATATTATTATAAAGGTTCCGATTTTACTTTATAAGTACGGAACTATAAAAATACAAATACATTCGGTTCGGCACCGTCTTCATATATCCTGTAATTTTTTTAACACTTTCCAACTAAGTTGAAAAGTGTTTATGCATTCGGTTTGTCTGGCCTTCTGTCCGCACTCTATCTCCCGTAAATATACTGGGATTGTTATGAAAATTTTATATGTTATTGATGTTTACCCTTGCACGATCCCTATTGAAAATGAAGTTTCTACTATGATTAGTTTCTTTACATGGATAATCAAACGTTTTCCGATACATTATGGCCTAAGGGAAAAAATCTTTTTAAATGAATTTTAAAGGTGTTACACCCTGACAAACATATTCAAATTTACATAGATTCGCAAAGTTCACTAAAATATGCATTCTGTAAAGTATGCAGTGAAAATAATAGTTACTATTCATTTACAAAGCAACTCAAAAGAATTCCATTGCGCAATAAAAAAAGGAGGGAATTTGTTGCGACATATTTTAATTACGTTAAACGATTTCAAGTATCATAGAATTTATATACGCCGCTGAGACTTAATATTTAACTCATAATACGAAGTGCATAGCATTTACAGGGACGCACAAAATATTTCAAATCTTATATTCTTCTCCGAAGTTTTGTATATTATCGATGATAGCTGATGGATGGATGAAATACATTTTCAATTATGATATGCGTTTTTAAGTTTTACTAAATCTCTGCAAATCATATGGTGTGTATACATGTTATAGTTGATATACAGAGTTACACAAAAGAGCTCATAAAGGTTACTGAATGTGTGGATAATTAACTTAATTAATGTAGCATTTTTACGTTGAACTGCTTTCAGTTTACTAACAAATATTTGTAGAATATAGATAAAATGACATACATGGTCACGCAAAGAATTAGCTCCATAGTCACCCGTTTATGGTAATTTCTGGAAATGTGATTTAAGTAGTTTTAAGAGTGTTTTTGTTTGAATTAAATTTTGAAAAAATACTGGCATGTAATAAAGGTACTAGGTAAACTACAGGGCTGAACAAAAGTATTCAACTATTTTGCATCTATTAGAATGAAATGCTGAAAGAAAAATTTCAATCAATTAGACATTTTCTTGCGAAACTAAATTTTCCTGTTATATAGTATATAAAATTAACCGACGAATCAAATACAGGGCTGTTCAGAGGTATTGGAATACTTATTTGGCTATGGACAGTAGCATCTTATTTCCCTATATATCTAAGTTTTGTTACAGATTTCAGGAAGTGTTGGAAAGTGTTTCATAATCTATGCTTAACGCATGATTTTCCTTACTTGTTATAATTTTTAAATAAAACAAGAAATATGAAAAGAATGCTGCTGTTGGTTTAATATCAGATAGAAGGATACTTTAGTATATAAGTCAAGACACTACTAGAACGTCTTTAATTTCATGGAGATATATCGGTTTTTAATGGGAGCTTTCAATAATTTTAACATATATTGGTGATAACGAAAATAGCTTACAGATTTTATATGGTGCTGGAGCATTTTTTTTTCAGTGACATATACCGACTGATTCCAAAGTAATATCCAATCATTTATATATTGTTGTTTATAGCAGTCATTTAAAAGACTTAGTTAATATAAATTTCTAATTAATTTTTTTTCAACGCATAACATGAAAAAAATACGGTATATCTGAATGAGAGATTTAAGACCTGTTAATGAGACCTTTTTCAAATTAAAATTCATTTATTTAAAAAAAAAAAAGTAGAGTTCGTTTATTAAAAAAAATTAACACTCTCTTGTTTAACCCTTTCCGGCACACTGTGCCCGGTCCTGGGATACCTAATTTTAATTCCAAACTTGCAAACGGCACCAATAATATTTTAGTAAAGTTTTGCTTTTACCATAAAAAGTTAAATTAAAGAATTCAAAATATCTAAAAAAATTCGTTTGTGAATTCCGGTGTCAGTCGATAATTTCTCATTTTACTACAAAATTTGCCCTTGCCGGAAAGAGTTAAACTAAATTAAAATCAACTTACCAGGGAACTGCAAGAAGTGTAAGACACCGATTTTGACGAAAGTAGTATCGTTGGAAAGATCTCATCGAGTGCAGTAAAAAACTCAATAGAACTACTCGTCGCAAATGGGACGTTTTCGAGATAGCCAACAATTTATATCACGTAGGTAGTGCACACGTAATGGAAGACCGCAAAAAATTTTATTCTCGATTTTAACGAAAGTGATATCGTTGAAAAGATATCACCGTGAGGATTAAAAAACTCAAAGGAATCACCCGTTGCAAATGAGACGCTTTCGAGATATCCGACAATTTGTGTCACATTGCTAATACACACTGCTGGGAAACTACATTAAGTGACATAAATTGTTGTATATTTCGAAAACGGCTCATTTCAGATGGTTACTTCCATTGAATTTTTTTACTTCTCACAATGATATCTTTGCAACAACACCATTTTCATCAAAATCGGGAAAACAATTTTTTGCGGTCCCCGATTAAGTGTGCACTAGAAAAGTATGCACTAGCTACGTGACATAAATTATCGGATATCTCGAAAGCGTCTCATTTCCGACGGGTAGTGCTATTGAGTTTTTTCTCCCCCATGATGATATCTTTTAAACGATAACATTTTCTTTAACCCCTTGAAGGGCGGTGATGCCGCCACGGCATGACCTAATTTTAATTCATTATTGACACATTGGCACCCGAATTTCTTAAAGAAAATTCCAACCATATAAAATATGCGAATATACACTTTTACATTTTTACATATAAATTTTCTTGTAGATACTGGTGTCAACCAATTATTTCAACATTTTATTAATACAAGCACCTTGCCCCGGAAAGGGTTAAAATCGGAATTAATTTTCTTTGCGGTCCCTCATTAAGTATGCACTAATTACGTGATATAAATTGAGGATATCTCGAAAACGGCTCATTTGCGACGGGTAGTTCCATTGAGTTTTTTACTGCTCTCGATGAGATATTTCCAAAAATACCACTTTCGTCAAATTCGGTGATATACACTTCTTGCAGTTCCCTAGTTAGTTTTACAAATTATTTTCTGTCTTTCTATAAAGTAACTATTGGTATGCAATGAAGCTGTATTAGCAGATCAAATTCTGATGAAATTTAATATTAACAATCAATGAATTAACAATCAATGATTATTTGTGAATTCTTATTTATTTCAAATAGCTTGATTCAATATCATTCTTAAACAAGCTGTAAAAATACAGCAAATTTTACTAATACTCAAATTGACAGGTTATTTTCTAAAAAAAAAGCTAGCATCATTAAAGCAGTTTTTATCGGTGGAAAACTACTAATAAAAAAGTCAGAATTTTTAAAATCCGACTTCCTTGTTAATGTAAACTTGAAGATTTTGGCAGCAGAAAAATCTGGGCAGCCGCAAAATTTAATATGGTTTTTATTGTCATTCTATTTTCATCCATTATTTATTTTATTTTAGATTTAGGACATGCACACATGTATGCATATTTTTACATATTGAAAATGAGACGATAAAGGTAATTGTAATTTGAGCTAACAGAAAATTGTAACTGTTTCAAAATACCAGTTCAATGCGTACAATAAAATATTTTATCAAGGTGAGCAACATATGGTTTACAAATATATCGTAGATGTAAAATTCCTTTTTAGATAGGTTCGTAATTATGTAAATATATAGCATCTATAGTCAGTGGCGTAGCCAAAAGGGGGGTCCAGGGGGTCCGGACCTCCCCCCCCCACCGAAACCCAATCGAAGAACGAATTTATTGACTCATGGGTACAAAAGAAAAAACAACTAAGACGGAATCATAAAAAACCTATAAACTTTCCGCTTTAGGCAGGTGTTCGTCTAAGAAGGTATAATTCAAAGGTGTATCTTTCGCTGAACTATGAATTTTCCGTTTTAGACAGGTTTTCGTTTTAAACACTTTTCACTCCACAAATTTGCTTTAATTGGATTAAACGTTAAACTTCTTTATCTTGGACTCCGATGGGACTGACTGTTGCCACAACTTATAAGAAAAAACAAGTTTATATGAACGCAATAACGGCACGTTGGTTGAAGTTCTTGATACTTATCGTTGTTCACCTTTATAACAGACAATATTATCAATTACTTTATGTCTGCTGCCTGCAATTAATAAAAGTAACTTTATTTTTGAACTCCGTGTTTGTTACAACTTTCAAATTACACCGGCGAAAAAAATTAAAAGAAAAACCATTTTTATGGTTTTATGTTAGTTCTATTAAATGAACTTGAGTGACAGGTGATTGCTTAGTAATTCAGTGTAATGTTAGAACATAGCCTAATGGGATTGCAATTCGCTACAGAAAAATATGCAATTTTTTCAGTCCGTTCTTTCTGTTAACCCTTTAACGATCATAGCATTTTCATTGCTAAGATGTCGAAATAAATGATTTGACACCGGTAATTAAGAACAAATATATTTCAAAATAAGAAAACGTGATTTTTCACTTACAAAATAAAAGGGATATTTTTAGATAAAAATATCGGTGTCAGTGTTGCGTATCGGAATTAAAATTTTGTGGTTTCGTGGCGAAACCAATGAACGTTAAAGGATTAAAGTGTGACAGCGAGCTCACATGGTGTATTCGATGTCTAATTTCAAGGATTATATGTATAGTTGAGTAAAACTTTCGCTTGTAATAAGTTGAATATGCCGTCCAGAAGATATTTGACTGATTGCGAGAAATGGCGTGCGATAGAAAGCAGGGCAAATACCCTGAAGGGTCATTAAAGACTTAAAAATAGTCAAACGCATCATGCAAAAATCTGTGCACAGACAACCAGGTCAAGGTAAAAAACGTGCCGAATTTGACTATAAGTTGAAATTTTCAAATTACACTGGTGAAAAAAAAATGAAGGAACAATCATAAAAAAGGTATTTAATGTTAATTATATTAAGGGAACTTCAGTGAAAGATGATTGGTTGGTAACTGAATGCCAACGTTAGCAATGAGATTACAATTCGCTACAGAAAAATATGCTATGTTTTCAGTCTGTTCTTTCCGTTCAAATGCGAAAGTGGGTGCACGTGGAGTATTCAAAGTCTAATTTCAAGGATTGTACGAGTAGTTGAATAAAAGTTCAGCTTGTAATAGGTGGAATATGCCATCCAGAAGACATTTGATCGATTTTGAGAAAGGGCGCGCAATAAAAAGAATTGAAGCTGGAAAGACATTCTGAAGGATCAATTAAGACTAAGAAATAGTCAAAAGCATCATACCAAAAATCTGGAAGCGATTTACGGGCACAAAGAGCCAGGTCAAGCTAAAACATGAACCAAAATAGATACCCAAGCCGCCATTTGCTAAAAGAAACAAGCAACTAACATCATTTCATATTACAAAAGAATTCACTGCAGCAACAGGAGCTTGACTATCCAGATTTACTGCGAGTGACATGCTGCATAAAAAACGACTACGTGAAGGAAACCTGTAATTTGTATTCCACTAACTCTGGCAGCGAAATGAGTCCGGTTTAAGTGATACAGAGATAATCGTCACTGGAGTACCATGGGCTGGAGCCGAGTTCTCTTTACCGATGAATCCTGATTTTGTTTGGAGAGTTATTATATAAAGGGAAAAAAACATAAAAATAAAGGCTGAAAACATCCATGAAAGGCATTGATACAAAGGTCGCGGAAACATGGCATGGACGTTTTGAACGCCCACACTGATCTACACATTTTTAATGGAACAACTGTGAATGCTGACATACACAAAGGTGGTTTCTTAATCATCATGCAAAAATGTCTAATGTTCCAATCGAAAAATTTTGAATTTTATGCTTATTGATGGTGTGGTCTCGAAGTGCTAACTTCCACATGGAACTTTAAAGTGTCTTTTCCATAGCTGCAGATACCCCTCTCGAAGAAAAATGTCTGGATTCAACATTATCTTTGACCACAATTACTACATGTGAATGTCCAGTTTAACATTGCTTCAAGAACGTTCATCGTGGTAATAAGAGTTTCTGTATGTAGAAGATCTTAACTGATATTTTATCGTTATCAAGAGAAACCGAAACCATAAACTGAAGCTGATCCCCACACGAAAATTCCGACCTTACAGCTGGAACCGCTGCACCGCAGAAACATCTGAAATAAATTGGTTCTGAAATACGCTAACAGACACCACTTTTTTTTTTTACATATCCTAATATTTCCAAAATAATACTGGTCCATCACGAATAAATTTGCAAGAAAAAGTTAACTTTATTAAAAATGACCATACATCGGAAGCATCTATTAGATAGAATATGTTATCAAAAATAGCGAGACATGAATAGAAACCCAAAAGAATTATTTGCTGTTTTAAACAATTTTAACAAAACTATTTTTTATAGCATGAACTATATTTGATGTGTATGATTCCTACATTACTAGTTTCTATAGTTGAAATGGCAAGATTTTTTCTTGAATATAAAAACCTTGCTTCTAAACCTCACATGTGGAATTGATGGCTAACGTGATTGATATTTATGTGAAATCATTATCCATTACAATATAAATTCATTATTCAATAGCAAGAAATTAAACATGAAAATTGCTGTTTTAAACATAATCACTTGATACTAACTTCATTAAAGACAAATTTTACGTAATATGAAGCTTGATTTAAATAAATTTAATTTTTCAGTATGTGCTCAGTTTTTTACATTATAATATTTTTCACTGATAAATATTAATGTAACGTTAATGTATTATTAACTGCATTTATAGAGATGATCTTACTTTTTTTATCGATGCTTTTTTTTAAAATTAAGAAATTAAATTAGTAAATATAGTAGACTTTCGATTAACCGAGATGGTTAGGAGATGCCTCGTCCCAGATAAGCGAATTTCCCAAATAATCAAAATTGTATAAATGTTGATGAAAAATTTTGGAAAAAGCATTGAACGTGTCAAATTATCATACAATAGGACATTAAAATTTTTATTAATACAAAAGAAAGAGAATGAACATTAATTTTAATGTTATTTCGATTTACAATTATACAATATAAAAAAGATAAATGGAATTTACCTCACTTTTTTCAGAAGAATGAAATGATAGAAATCTATTTTCATTTTCCATTTACTCTTCGACGAATTTTACTACACTAAAATTTCTCAACATTAGTTTTTCCGCTTATCAGTGCTTTATCGCCTTGCTCTTTCTACTAATGTGTCCTTGTGACTTAATTTTTGATGAGTTACAAGATTTTCTGTAGCAATTTCGTGACAGCTCTTTGAAATTCCTCCTATCTTCAGAAACAAAAGCGACATACGAAAAAATAATCATCTTAAAATAATCATTTAAAACTTCGTAACATACCAATTTCGAATCTTCGTTAATCCATTGTTGCAGTGTTTCTTTCTGACCTTTTTCTTAATAGTTTAACTTTAACAAATGTCCTAAGATTTTATCCTGCAAATCAGTTCTATCGTCGTCTTCAGAAAAAATTAGATTTTCTTCATTCGATAAAATTGCCCTCCATGATTTCTTAACAGTGTTGTTTTTTACTAATTTTTATGCAAAATAAACGTAATAAATTATATCAAAAACTTAGAAATTTTTTACTCTCCCGGTTAATCAACAACCCGGATAATCCGATACCTCATGTTCGAGAATCTACTGTACCCAAATTCTCAAAGTTACTCAATATACTTCTATCACAGTCAATCTCATAAAGACGCGAACTCAAGATATCCTAAAATTATTTAAAGAAGCATAATTAATTATACAACTGATATTCACTATCTCAGTCTGATATATTGTTCGTTTCGTCGGGGTCCTGAAATTCCAATTTCGCTGGTTTTACTGTGTTTCATTAAAAGAACGGTGAAAATCCCCATTCAGACAAATTTTTAGTAAATTTAATTATATCGCAATTCTTATTAACACCGTGCAACGCTTTCGTTTCAGGCGGAATTCTATTATAGATTAGACAGTTATTATTTTGACAGGTTTAACTATTCATATAACATACATAAGTAAATGTATATAAATGCTGAAAAGTTGTGAAACTGGAACCTGCCTGCAACGTAATATTGTTTTAACCCTTTAACGATCATAGCATTTTCATTGCTAAGATGTCGAAATAAATGAATGACACCGGTAATTAAGAACAAATATATTTCTAAATAAGAAAACGTGATTTTTTCGCATATAAAATAAAAGGGATATTTTTAGATAAAAATACCGGTGTCAGTGTTGTGTATCGGAATTAACATTTTGTGGTTTCGTGGCGAAACCAATGAACGTTAAAGGGTAAAATAATTAGGGATGAGAGTGTTCCGAGTTTTTTCATGCCAGTATAATATTAGAGAAAATATTGTTCTGTTAAATCGCAGCATTTTTCGATTGAGTAAAATAACATTTTCTCTAAGATTATACTGGTGGGAAAAAACTCTCATGAAAACTCTCGCGGAAAACTCTCATGCCTATAAATAGAATTGTTTCATAATACTATCGAAAAAAATACTATACAGTTATACCTGATAAGACAAAAACCCGCGTAAAACGGAATTTTAAATAACATTGACGATTTTTCCTGACAGATTTTACTATATATATATGTACTGAAGGCGAAATTTTTGGACCCCCTCCGAAACAAAATCCTGGCTACGCCACTGTCTACAGTCATCATTCTGTCTGTCCTTATATAACAACACAAAAAGACCCAGCCGAATCATTTGAAATTTAAAATATATAATTGTTACATAATTTTGTCGAATCTTTTCAAATGTTATGAAAATCAGATGCATAGTTTAATTACAGGGACAATCAAAAGTATTCCATTACATTACGGTCAATGGGAAAAAATAGTTTCAAATGCGTTTTAATGATGTTACACATAGAAATTTTATGCACCTATTAGGCATATACGAAATTATACATTCTGTACAATCTATGGTGCATATTTGTTATTAATTTACAGGTCCACACAAAAGTATTCCAGTACTTAATGATATAGCGAGAAACATTTTATGGGGCGCGTTTAATTATATTAACCTTTAACTAATGTAACCGGTCTCATAGACCACTGTGTTTTCAATTTTTATCGTCCGGAACTTTATCACCAGAGACTTTTAAAAAGGTGGATGTTAATTATAATAGTCTTGTAACGACGTTTAGTACAAAAACACCATCCTATGAGTTAATCATGCTTTTTATTCCTCTTTCGTTCTTATGGTCTCCCGGACCGCTTCATTTTTTGTCACATTAGTTAAATGTTAAAGTGTTTCACATTTTATGAAATTGATATATGATTCAGAGATTTACTGCAAATTACTTCCTATGTAATAGCAAGTAGATAGTATTTAACCCTTTAACGTTCATTGGTTTCGCTACGAAACCACAAAATTTTAATTCCGATACGCAACACTGACACCGGTATTTTTATCTAAAAATATCCCTTTTATTTTGTATGTGAAAAATCACATTTTCTTATTTAGAAATATATCTGTTCTTAATTACCGGTGTCATTCATTTATTTCGACATCTTAGCAATGAAAATGCTATGATCGTTAAAGGGTTAAACGAACACTCGAAAGATTTCGGATACAGTATTTTTTCCGAAGTACTGTATATACAGGGTGCGTAGTCTAAAAGGACCTTGTAAGGACCTTTTACCGGAATTTATATAATGTAATATTTGTTTTATTTAACGAAAAAGAAATCCTTTTTCAGATGTAACAACCAGTACTTTAAAGAATTTCTGATACTAAAAGAATTAAAATCCTCTGAGTTTCTTGATAACTACGCACCCTGTATATAGTATATTACACCAGGATCTGAATATTCTTAAAACATCGTCATAGTTCGAACGCATCTCATTTGCAACATTCGACGTGAAAATTCCGACTTGTTAAGAAAATATATTCCATATTTTTCACACTTCATTAAAGTATATAAAAGCGTAGAAGAATTAATCATGAATAAGATTGATATTTCCTAAAAAATAAAATGCATCATTAACATAAATGTTAATGAAAACTAAAAATCATAACTTATATAAGAAACGATTATTAAAGTTGAAGAATTTAACCATGAACTAGGGGGAAAATGTTAAAAGTACGTATTAAACGTAAGTATATATTAATGTGATTTATTGAACCTGCTGATGATTAAAGTAATATCAAAACCAGCAAAATATTTTCATGGATATTATTTCTTTTCTATTTCAAATGCAGGTTGATTTGAACGAATTATACTACTAATTAAAACTTTGAAGGACGCCTTCTTTTACAAATTAATTATACTGTTAGATTGTAATAATCTAACCCTAATTTGAACTCATTATTGATCAATTAGCCTTAATAAATTCAGCAAATTATGCCTGTTAATAATGAAATAGAAGTGAAGTTTAAAGAACTGCGCAGTCAAAACAATCTTAGAAAAAGTTGCTTAATGAACCGCGCAGTTAAATAGAGAATTTGATTAATACAGTTTTATGTCGTTCTTTATATAGGACATTTAAAAAACTTGAAAATAAGGCACAATAAATCAGGTAATTAAAACGATTTTAAGTTGTTAATAAAACACATTCACGAGGTCATGGTAGTTATTATAGAATTTCTAGGCAGGAACATAGATAAATATAAAATTTTGATTTTCTGATGCAATTTTTAAAAATGAGTGCATTATTGATATTCCTTATTACATTCTTTAAAAAATCTAAAAAACAATACGGCCTTCTTTTATAAATATATTAACAAAACCCATCAACTGGACGCGAGGTGTTGTCGAAATATACAAATTGATATCTGCGTGTCTATTCATCTGATGTGCCTTCAGTCGTTGAGCCTGAAGCCAAAATTAGGACTTTTGTTTTCATCTCTGGGGACTTGGTGATATGTACCTTTTTGGATTCACAATGGTCCAAAGAGTTCATTTTTCGATGATACTATGAAATTTGTGGCAGCTTATAGATGCCATATTGAAAAAAGAGCGCCATATATCGCACATAGATAAAAATGAGTTTTTGGTATCATCACAAAATCGAATTTTACTTGAAACAAGTTGGAAATTGCACGTAAAGCGTAGCAAATGAGGTGCGTTCGTTGATAAAGAAGTTTTAAAATATTCAGATCTTGCTGATATTGTAAAGCGTACTTTGGATACAGTATAGTGGTCGAAATCTTTGTGTTCCTGTAAATATGCAGGGAGTAATTTTTATTATACCTCATTAACGTATATCTTATTCATAAAATGTGAAGTAGTTTAATATAATTAAAACACCCCCCAACCAATGTTTCCCCGTATAACATTATTTAGTGGAATACATTTAAATTACCTGTAATTTAATAATAAATATTCTTTGCATCACAGATTGTACAAAATGTATTTTTTAGTACATATTTCATAGATTCATGTTAATTCTGTTATATTCAAATGAGTGTAACACCATTAAAATGCATTTGAAACTTTTTCCCCACTGACCGTAATGTAACGGAATACTTTTGATTGTCCCTGTAATTGATCAATGCATGCGATTTTCATAACATTTTAAATGACTCGAGAAAATTATGTAATAAATATACATTTTAAATTTCAAATAATTAAAATGCATTTGGAACTTTTTCCCCATTGACCGTAATGTAACGGAATCCTTTTGATTGTCCCTGTAATTGATCTATCAATACGATTTTCATAAAATTTGAAATGACTCGACAAAATTATGTAATAAATATACGTTTTAAATTTCAAACGATTAAAATGCATTTGAAACGTTTTTCTCCATTGACCGTAATGTAACGAAATCCTTTTGATTGTCCCTGTAATTGATCTATCCATCCGATTTTCATAAAATTTGAAATGACTCGACAAAATTATTTAATAATTATGTATTTTAAATTTCAAACGATTCGGTTGGGTAGTTTTTGCGTTGTTATATGCGAACAGACAGACAGACGGACAGACAGACGGACGGACTGAGCGACAACAATAGGTGCTACGTATTTACATAATTACGAACGCACCTAAAAATGGAAAGAATAAATATTGTTGAACACATAATGTTATACAAATGACATATTTGTTAAGATTTCATTTTAATTTGACTATTAACAATTTTAATTGCATAAACAGTTCAAAAGGCATTTCCATGAAAGAAAATTGAAGTCTTGTTTTGCATTTTAATGCTTATTTTTTTCATATGGATAAGAGACAGCATTTCAAGGAAATAATAGTAATGGAAAAACTATTGTATTTTAGTTTGTTAGGAATTAATCCCTTTGGGACCACGGGTATATTTATAAATCTTTAAAACGTTTTTCCATCGCTTGTTTATGATGCCACTAAAAAATAAAAGTAAAAATTTCCTTATTTTATTAAAATATTCTCTTGTTTACGAAGCTAAATTTAATTGTATGGCAAAAAGTGGTGTCAACCAAATAAAAATTATGTAAAAAATGCTGGTCTCGAACGAGTTAATAAATAACAGAAAAACAGAAAGCTTAGTCTTCTGCACTGCTATAACCATCGGTTGATATTGTTGTATTATGCTAACTTCCATCGTCATAGAACAGTTCTATATTATGCATATACTTGTACATTTGATGTTATTAAACAGACACGGACATAATAGTGTGACACGTATTCTTGAATAAGAAAATGACACATGTTCCAATGCAGCTTCAGGAACAACAGGAACTGTCATCCCACTAGACCTCTAGAAACCTTTCCCTCGCCATCTGCTAAAAAAAAAACATTTATCTGGGGATAGAAAATTAGGATCAGCCCATAGACTCTTCTTATAAAAAGACTGGGGTAATTACCGTAATTTCGGGTGTATAAGCCGTAGCTCAAACAATTCTTTTTCGACCCAGAATTTTTTAAAAAACAAATATAACTAGTCAGATCGCCGTAAATATTTGTCTTCAATCACTAAATAAGATTTCTGGGTCCAAAAAGAATTGTTTGATCTGCAGCTTATACACCCGAAGTTACGGTATTTCGCATTGCCTATTAGGTAGGGTATATTACTACGCGAAAAAAGGCAATGCCACTCCACAGACTCCTTCTTTACAGAAAAAATATATAGAATATAGCGCATTCCTATGATGCCTGACTATTTGTGCTTTCCATTATAGAGATAACAAACTTACGACTCAAGATGTTTCTTTGTTTCCTCTAATATATCAGCTTCAGTATCAAGTGTCTTAAATGCACTTCAAAATATTGTGTTCTGATTCACCAGTTTCCCTTGCCTGTGCCAGCACTTACTCTATCACACTCGACAAATGCATTTGGAGTAATGCATTACAAACCTCTTTACCATGTCCCTGTATCTCACTCAAGTTTTAGTACTTTACAGTCATTTCATGGAAACTTCACAACTATTAACCCTTCCTTGTTTATCAAATCGCTTTCTAGAGAAAATGTGATAACTGCCACATCCGTATCTTTAGAGATAATAATATTTTTAAATCTAGACACCATGCTTTAGTATGGTGTGCGGGAAATAAAAGTCACTTATCATCTCTTCTTGGAAGCGGGTAAATTTAACGAATTATTCAACTTTTTATTTCTTGAATTTATAGCATTTCCCCCCATAGATACTCACATCAATCGTGTATTTCGGGTAATGTTCATTTTGCCATATTTTAGAAATGAAATGTATAAGTTACTTCTTGTTCTTCCTATCCGATAAAAAATGCTTCCATTTCCGTTCTCTTTGTCTCGGAGTAGATAACTTTCAGTTGATAACTTTTATAATATCACCAATAGCTCACATTTTTCGTTCATCTGTTTTATTGACAATTGCCTGTTTATATCAAATACAACATTTATCTTTATGAGGATATATAATCTTGTGTTATTTCAGAAAACAGATTCTTTGCTAGTTTTCCAAATAATTGCAATTCCTGTGATTGCTTTGAACAAAACATATTCCGTCATTTATGTTAACAACACCATCATTTGCATTTTTTTGGTAGTCGCAATTTAGTCATAAAATCCATTAGTTTGATTTTTCAGTGTTTTGAATTAAAATATCAAGTGTCGCTAAAGATTTTGAATGAAGCCCAAGATGATGGAAGAAGACAGTTCTCATATCGAAATTTCTTCGCTCTGCAATGATTGTCATCTGAACAAACTGTTTTTTTTTTCTTGGCAACAAACTCTGATTTATGAAACTTCAAAGTTTCTTTGTTCTTCAAGTCAGAAAATGTCTTTACTTTCTTTCTTTGAGTCTTCAGACAGATATTCTCTGTTGAATGCTTGATAAGCTTTTTCACCCATCTCATGAGCTTTGAATATGTCTTTGACAATTTCTAGATTTGTTATTGCTCCAGTTGATACTATTATCATGTTTAGATTTATCTATTCATTAATAATCGTGTTCTTGTAAATATGAGATATCGCGTTCGCCTTTCTTGATCTTTCTGAAAGACAGATCTGAATATGGAACAGACTTGTCTGAAGTACTGATTTTCGTTACTTCAGAAATCAAGTGAAGAAATGCTGCACTGTTATCAGAAATATCTCATAACTGCGGCAGGTCTTCGACTGAACTTCGTTGTAGCTTTCGATCCTTGTTTATCTTTACTTATTATCCCTTGAATCGTTCTATTAATTTAATAGCATGTAAACCAAGAAATTGTTTCCGATCAGCCAGTTTATCAGCGGACATTTTCCGATATGGTGTCTGTTATTTACTCTGTTTTTTAAAATATCATGGATGAATGTCATTCTGATGTGGTGGTGAATCCAAAAATGTATGGCTTAACAAGCTCGCTGTAATGAAACCAGAAGAGCCCCACGCAATGACGGCGGCCATTTTCCAACATGATCCCTATAAGTTACTCTGGTTTTAAAAATGTGGCTATATCCCATTCTCATGTCGTGGTGAATCCAAAAAAAATTAATGTGTACGGTTTAACAAGTCCATTGGTATGAAAGTACACGAGCTCCTTGCTCAATGGTGGCTAACATTTTCCAATATGGCGTCCATTAGCTATTCTGATTTTGTAAATATCATGGATAAATGTCCTTCTGATGTTGTGGTGAATCCAAAAATGCATCATTTAACAAGTCCACTGGCATGAAATCCCAAAAGCCTCCTCCTCGAAGACGGCGGCCATTTTTCAATATGGCGCATAGAAATTACCCTGGTTTTGAATGTATCGTGGAAAAATGATGTGATGATGTTGCGATGAATTCAAATATGTATGATTTACAAAGTCCGCTAACATAAAACCACAGGGATCCCTAATTCGATGACGGCGGCCATTTTTCAATATGGCGCCCGTAAGCTACCCACATTTTAAAAGTATCATGCATAAATGAGGTACTGTTGTTGTGGTGAACCCAAAAATATATAGTTTACCAAGTCCATGGCTCTACGACTACTTATCGGAGGAAATTATATACTGCTGTGAATAATTAAAGAAATATTAATTAACCATGCTTTTGAGTTAAATTCGTTAATTTTATAACAAAGTACACAAATTGAACATTTGTAAGAAAATCTAGGTTAGTTTACCTTCAGTTTTACGTATGATTTGGTTGTAAATAGTCTGAATTAAACTGTTATAATATGCCATTGAAACTGGGATGTTCTTCTATGGATACTTTGTATTTATAAATAAAAACAAATAAAATTAATCCTTGAATGCCGTGTTTTTTACTTTTCGGCAACACAGCCAATTTAATCTTTTCAAAACCATTAGAATAATATTGAAGCTTTATTACCCAATGTTGTTAAAAAATATGTATTGAAAATATTGTTAAATCAATTTTCAGCACGTAGATGATAGCAATAGTTCTGTTTAAGAACAAAGATTTATTTTTTCAATTGTTGCTATGTGTGCTTTTTTTTTTTGTTGTTGTTGTTGTTGTTTGGAAGCTTGGGAAATACCCTATTTTGTTCTTCAGCGTGCAACTAGAATTTATTAATTATCATAGATCTTAAAATGCATGTATGTTTAACATTATAAAATTTTACATAGGAATATTATTTTTTCTGTTAAAGCCCATAGTAGTCGATTGTGAATAATTTGTTTTTTTTTTTTTAGCTGTAATCTATATTTAAATCAAAATATAATTGTTTGAACTATTTTTCCCATGATTTATTTAACGAATGAAAACAGAATAACATTATTACATTTTTTTTTTTTTTTTTTTTTTTTTTTTTTTTTTTAAGAGGCTTTTAAGGAATAAGTCTCTCATCCCGCCTTAAAATATTAGGAATTTCCCTAAAATAACTTACCTTCTGCGTATCCTTTACACGAGTTTAAAGGAGTTTGATGTCCGGCGCTCCCTATGATAATTAGATACCCATAAATATGTAAATTCGGAAAATCTCCATAAAAGATATCTATAGTTAATTTGAAATGGTAGAAATTCAAAAATAGATAATGCATCGTTAAAAGCGCTCAATTATTTTCCATGTTAAAAATCTAAGCAATTGAAAAACAAAACAGCAATAAATTACATCTGTAAAAAGAGCTGGTGTATTTTCAAAACATCATTAGCAAGATTAAAAGGTTACCAGGTGAGTCATAAAAATGGAAAATAAGTACGGTAATATTCGTTTTTACTACTGCTCGGTTATTTAAAATAGACTGTTTTAGCAATTTATTTGTAGTTTTCTGGACTAATAGATGTTGAGATATTTAAAGCGTTTTAAGACACTTCCTGTTAACAAGTGTCGCTAATTTAGTTACGGTTTTATATTTGTAAAAGATACTACTTTTTTTTGAATTGTTATGTTTGTTTTAGTAAATGACACACATTCCCTGATTGAATGGAAAGAATACCATCAAAAATAGTAGTAAATATTTTGAACACGCTAAATAAGCAACGCTGTTTAAAACGATGAATTATGGAGATCTTTTTTACAAAACTTTTTTTTCTCTCCCGTCGCGAAGGGGTTAAATTAAGGAGTTCTTAATTTCTAAAAAAATTGCTTGTAAATTCTGGTATCAGTGAACAATTTCTCATTTTAAGGCTAGAATTTGTCTGTGTCAGAAAGGGTTGAATAATAAATGAAAATGAAAAATATAATTCAAGTAATTAAATAACATACATCACAAATCATTAGCTCTTAGCATCAAGTTTAGTCAAGCTAGTTTTAAGTATAAGAATTTTGAGCGAGACTGATAAAAATAAAGTTTTGAATGAAAATGACATTATTTACAGTTAAAAAATTAGAAAAAAAAAACAGATATTCAAGATGGATTAAGAAAAAAACCAAAGTTTTTTATCTATAAATTTTTTTTAATACCTGTATTAACAACTTTATATCCACATATTTACCAATTATATCAGGTATTATCCTAAGTTCAAAATGGGGGAGTTTTCTACGTCCAACTACCAAAAAATTCAAAATTCTTTTTCAAAAAATAGCATATAAATATATACACATATAAGCACATACTCTATGTATATTTCAACATGTTTATTTATATTATATCAGTTATTAATATAGTATTCTGTACAATTTATTACATACAATAAATCCAATTCACAAATCCTTTTTTAAAAAAGTAAGCATATTGCATCGAGTCTTTTAAGGTGTTTAAAAATGATGATAATGATAGTTCGAAGTTCAAGTTAAAAACATAGATTTGTCCACAAAGTATTCTGTACAATTGTGGACAAATCTATGTTTTTAACTTGAACTTCGAACTATCATTATCATCATTTTTAAACACTTTAAAAGACTCGATGCAATATGCTTACTTTTTTAAAAAAGGATTTGTGAATTGGATTTATTGTATGTAATAAATTGTACAGAATACTATATTAATAACTGATATAATATAAATAAACATGTTGAAATATACATAGAGTATGTGCTTATATGTGTATATATTTATATGCTATTTTTTGAAAAAGAATTTTGAATTTTTTGGTAGTTGGACGTAGAAAACTCCCCCATTTTGAACTTAGGATAATACCTGATATAATTATGTGTAAATATGTGGATATAAAACAGATATTGTTATGTTTCCGGAAAAAGAACTTGGCTATTCAAAAATTCTCTTGTTTTTTTCCGAAAACAAATATCATAGAATTGCTTAAGCATGTTTCCCAAAAACAGTATGAACACCTGTACAAGAAACACACTTCTCCTACAAAAAGTCTCATTGTATATTTGAAAGAAATTTTATTTTTGAAAACCGAATAATATATTCAATAATATATTATAATTCAATAATATATAGCTCAATAATATCTAATAATTCAATAATATAATAATAATTTAATAAATATAATAAATTCAATAATATATAGTTCAAAGCTATGAAAGAAAAGGAAAAAGAGACAAATTTTTGTATTTAGAAATGTTGCTGAGATGTAAATTGTTAGTACTGGAAGCTAAATAAAAGGGTTATATTTAAAATGCTCATTAGGGGCTGTGCGTATATAACGTTATCATTTTAGGGAGGAGAGGGGGTCTGGCATATGATATCATAAGATAAGGGGAGAGGGGGTTTGTCTGTTGATATCCATATCATTTTTGATACAACCATTTTTTTTTTTTTTTTTTTTTTTTGTAACATGGTGTTGCTTTAAAATAGTATTTTTTTTTTATTGTGTTGTCTAATTTTATTAAAATACAAAGTTATTACTGAAATTACTAAATAATTATAAAATTATTTAATTTTAAAACATGAAATTCCTTAAAGTTGTACATTCCTATTCTTTTTCATATCGCTGTTCGAGTGTAGATATGCAGATGATGTATGTGCAGGGGTGCAAAAATCTAGGCGCCAGCAAGCAGACTCTCACCACTAAAACTATTTTGTTAATTTTTGTATTATATTTCGTATAAAACTCTTGTAAGAATGCTATTAAATTTTAACCGAAGAAAGCTTTTAAATTTTTGTGGTGAGAGACTGCTAGCTGGCGCCTAGATTTTTGCACCCCTGTGTATGTGATGATATGCAGAGTATATTTGAAATAAAACTTGTGTTCACTAATAAATCAAAGAGAAAGAGAAAGAATGTTGTCATTTGTTTCGTTGGTAATAATTTCTATTCCACCCCCCCCCCCCCTTCTCCATTCGTTCATGGCAAGTACAAGAAAATATTATTACTGTTAAATGCATTATGTAACGGAAAGTCATTATGAAATTCTTTTAAATAGTAACTATTTCTTTTAAGTGGATATTTGATATAAAATTATCTCATGTATAAAGTGGCATTTTATTAACTCCCTTTCATTTGAATCAATAAAACATGCAAAAAATTCAATGTAACCAGTGTTACTCCAAACAAAAGAAATAAATTCTTAAAGTCAACAAAATTTTAGACATTGATAACGATATCAGTAAGGGGGGGGGGGGGTTCAAGGGATGATAAGGTTTCATACCGGAAGGGGAGGGAGGGGGTTCAAAATTTCCAAAAAGTTGATAACGTTGTATATGCACAGCTCCTTACGAAATTACGTAGTCAGTACGTCAACAAACCCTTAATACTCGCGGTGTCAGAAGATATTCTTCTGTTTTAATAAACCCTTTTAGTTTTCAAACGGATCGCGAACTGAACACCAATAATTTTTAACAGAATATTTTATATTAGGTTTCTGCAATATTTGTTCTAAACCTAAACTCCGAAGGTGGTTTCTCTGCAATTTGAAAGAAAAATCTAAAACCAAAATTTTTCTAAAAAAATTTTGATATTCAGTTGGCGGACTGTTTAAAAGCCCTGAGTTTTTTTTTTTTTTTTTTTTTTTTTTTTTTTTTTTTTTTATCATGCATGGCATACAAAAGATTTAAAATGTTTTTGATCTATATAAACAAAATAAAGCTAATCATATTTATCGCCTTATTGGTTGCATTAAATTACGGCTTAAAAATTCAAATTCATTATTGCCACCACTTTTTTGATAAAGAAATATTCATCTTATTTAATGACGAGTACTATAATACCAGAATAAAACCAATTACACTATTTTATAAAACTGGTGGGAATCAAACAATTCTAAATAAAAGCCGTGAAGCTCGCAGCCCGTGAATGTCTCGGACACGACGATTAACCCTTTAACGTTCATTGGTTTCGCCACGAAACCACAAAATTTTAATTCCGATACGCAACACTGACACCGGTATTTTTATCTAAAAATATCCCTTTTATTATGTATGTGAAAAATCACGTTTTATTATTTAGAAATATATCTGTTCTTAATTACCGGTGCCATTCATTTATTTCGACATCTTACCAATGAAAATGCTATGATCGTTAAAGAGTTAAGTGGTTAAATAATTGTCGTAATATCTCGAAAAAAAAAAAAAAAAACGCTAGTGATGTATGAAGATTTTCAAAAACGTTTAGAAAACAATTTATTCGCTTAAATCATGAATTTAAAATAGTTACTATAAAACTATAAATGCCATAATCAATGGATAATACAAAGCATAAACCGGAAATTGTACAGCAAATGAGGTGTATTCGTATTATAACTATTTTTATAAATATTCAGATAGTTGTGTAATAGATGTCGCACTCTTATGCAAAAATACATGGATAAAAAATCTCATATGATTGTATACATTGAATTCAGTAATACGGAAATGATATCAATGTGGAAAATAACAGTAGTAAATCTTGATTACGTCCATTAATAACTATATCGTAATATTAATAATATATATATTCCATCACGAAAAAGTAAGAATTTATAGTATAAATAAATATTTCGCTTATAAGACGTTGCTTTATTGATAAAAACATTTCAAAAACATTAAATTTTTTTATTTATATGTTTCAACTCTTTGTAGTCGAGTTTCAACTTTTTTTTAATATCTGAAGATGACTCGATTAAAAAGAGTTGAAACATGTAAATAAAAAAATTTAATGTTTTTGAAATATTTTTATTAATACAGCAACGTCTTATAAGCGAAATGTTTATTTATAATTTAAATTCTTACTTTTTCGTTATGGAATATATATATTATTAATATTACGGAAATGACAGACTTCCATCTCAACCCTTTCCGGCACGGGTAAAATCTGTAGTAAAATGAGAAATTATCGACTGACACCGGAATTCAGAAACGAATTTTTTAGCTATTTTGAAACCCCTAATTTAAGCTTTTATTGTAAAAGCAAAATTTTACTAAAATATTACTGGTGCCGTTTGCAAGTTTGGAATTTAAATTAGGTATTCCAGACCGGGCACAGTGTGCCGGAAAGGGTTAAATAGGCGTAGCAGGGATGAGATTTCCGCTTTTCTCCTCACCAGTAAAATCTTAGAGAAAATGCTATATTATTAAATCGGAACATTTTCGTGATTTCAAACAACAACATTTTCTTTAAGATTTTACTGGTGTCCAAAAAAGCGGAAATCTCATCCCTAAGGCGTAGTCACTATATCAACTTAGAATCATTACGTCACATATAAGATCACTGGATAAATTACGTATGTCAGGATTTAAAAGAATAACCACTATGAGAACGTAGAATCATTACCTGTCATGGTATATCATTGAATTAATTACGCATGATAGGATTTAATAGAATGGAAAATAGTGTTATTAATGTCCTTTTAAAGTTTTGATTCGATTGTCATAAAATTTTAAACCAGTTGACAAAATTTTAGAATGATTAGATATATTAAATTTTAGACCATTCGGTTGGGAAGTTTTTATGCTGCTATCTGCGGACAGTCAGACGGAGAAAACGACGGCGATTATAGGTACTATGTATTTGTATAATTACGGATGTACCTAAAAAAATAAAATTTACATATTAACGTCCTTTCAAAAATTAATAAGGTAATTCTTTAAATTAATTAAGAGAATTCTTTATATTAAAGATCGTAATTTTTTGTAGAAGTAATCTGAATTGATGAGTATTTCGATTTGTTTGATAACATCATTGCATTTATTAAATAAATTATTGACATTAATGTACAGTTACAACCTACGTATCTAAAAAAGTCATTTCATCTAACAAACAATTGAAGGACGAAACTTTATTTTTTTTTCGTTTTGCAACGTCTTCATCATTATATACTATTAATTGAAGTTTCCGAAAGGTAAATTCGCATTTAATTTATTCTTTTTAAGTGACAGTAACTTATTTTGTCAAATGACAGTTTGGTTAGGGATTCCACATAATTTATGCATCTTTTTTTTTTTTTTTTTTTTTTTTTTTTTTAGTTTTTTTAATCTCACTTTTTGACGCCACATTCTTCAAACATTGATAATAATTCGAAGGTTAACAAATGTCGTCATCCTGGCACATGAAATGGTAACAAGATTGTCAAGGACTCCACATTGCCGATAGATGTAAAACACGAATAGAGGTTAGCTTATTACAGCGAATTAGAACTGTGTAATCAAATAATGCCACTACTGTCGAGTTAATTTTACTTCTTGATTTATCTGTTCTTTATATGGTCACACATTATTCCAAAATAACAGCACATAAATTGAATATTGTTAACCCATTAGTGCCTAGTGTCCCTTTTTAGGGACGATTAGCAAAAAGGCAATAAAGCACTTTTCACACCAGTAAATAGAAAGATAAATAAATGCATTATTTTTCACGAGAAAAATTGCGCAATAAATTAAGATAAAAGTTATTCGTCTTTTAAAAGTGGTGGGAAACCCAGAATTTCATTTTTAATGAAGAAAATAATTTGGGCATTAATGGGTTAAAATTCAATTTATTCTCTGCAACAGAAATAATTCACAGAGGTTTGTAAATGTCCTGACTTTTAAATGAACGGCCATCATGTAACGATAGACAGGCAATCAATTATCCGTAACAATAGGATTTGATTTTAACGGCTATAGCGGTTTTTAGTATGATAGGATTTAATAGAATGAAGAAAACTGTTATTAATATTCTTTTAAAGATTAGATTCGATTTTCATAATATTTGAAATGACTCAACAAAATTGTGCAACGATTACATAAATTAGATTTCAAATCATTCGGTTTGATAGTTTCTGCTCTATTATATGCGGACAAACAGACAGATCAATATACCAGACAACGATTATAGCAGGGGTGCGAAAATTTAGGCGCCAGCCGGCAGTTTCTCACCACAAAATTTATTTCGTTTTTCTTCGTCTAATATTTCGTGTAAAATTCCTGCTAGAATGCTATTAAATTTTGAGCGAAAGAAACTTTAAAATTTTAGTGGTTTAAAATTTTAGAGACTACCCTCTGGCGCCAAGATTTTTGCACCCCTGGATTATAGTACTGCGTATTTATATAATTACGGACGCACCATAGAAGAAAAATTTCAGGTACCAACAAAAAGAAATTATGCAATTCTTTAAAATAAATAAGGCAATTTTTTCAATAGAAGAATTCTGATTTCAAAAATATTTTGATTTCTTATTAATATCATTGCGTTTATTAAATAAATTATTGATGCTAATGCAGAGTAACACCCTACGTATCTAAAAAAATCCTTTCATTAATAAACATTTGCAAAGACAAAAATGCCTATTTTTTTTCTTTTCCGACGTCTTCATTATTATATTCTATTAATTGAAGTTTTCGAATGATACATTCGTTTTTAATTAATTCTTTTTAAGTGACAGTAACTTATTTAGTCATATGAAAGTTTAGTTAGGTATTCCATATAATTTATGTGTCTGATATTTTTTGTGGTGTTTTTGAGTTCACATTTTGACGCCACACTCTTCAAATCATCAATAATAATTCGAAGGTTAGCGAACATTGACATCTTAGCAAATAAATGAAACGGTAACAAGATTAAAACTGTTGTTAGCTTTCGTTTTTTTAAAACTAAAAAATAAAACAAAATCACTTCACCTTTTTCATTTACGTATAAAAACATTTCATATTTATTTACTTAGAACAGGTGTCAGGAATTTTTATTTATGACACCTGTTCTAAGTAAATAAATATGAAATGTTTTTATACGGTAACAAGATTGCCAAGGACTCAACATTGCCGATAGATGCAAAATACCTATAAAGGTTAGTTTATTACAGCGAGTTAAAAACTGCGTAATCAAATAATAAGCGCGAAACCATAAAATGAAATACACCCAGAATCAGCCAGTACTGTCAAGACAGTTTTACTTCTTGATTTATCTGTTCTTTATATAGTCACACAGTTTTCAAAAATAACAGTATATAAATTGAACATTGTTAAAATTCAATTTATCCTCTGCAACAGAAATAATTAACAGAGGTTGGTAAATGTCCTGATATTTATATTAAATGCCAAATAGCCATCATATAACGATAGACAGGTATTCAATTATCCACAACAATAAATAATAATGAATTGATTTTGTAAGAAATACGATTAAATCTGTTCCATATACATATACATGTGTATGGATGTATGCTAGAAATTTCGCAAAAAATTTAGGTCCCGAGAGCTCATTCTTAGTGATAAAACTGGATTTGTCTCTAATCTTAACCCGGGAGTACACGCGCCGGGTCTTTTTCACCCGGAGTGCGTATGATTTTTGCAATTGTAACCACTTATCTTTTAAAAGTATTCTTCAACTTATTTTATGGCAAACCGGTTTTTAAAAACAGAAATGTGTGTTTTATTAAACCAAGAAAATGATTCGATTAAATAAGGGAAATTTAGCAGTAAAATTTTACTGGTGGGGATAAACAAAGATTCTTAAGCCTTTTTGCGGCACGTATACGTGTCGTTCGTCCCCAAGGGGTTAAATAAATTATTGGCATTAATGTACAGTTACAACCTACGTATCTAAAAAAAATTCCTTTCCTTTAATAAGCATTTCCAAGGACGAAATTGAGTATTTTTCTTTTCCGACGTCTTCATTATTATATCTTATTAATTGAAGTTTTCGAGAGGTAAATTCGTTTTCAATTTATTCTTTTTAAGTGACAGTAACTTATTTTGTCAAATGACAGTTTGATTAGGGAATCCACATTTATTATGTATCTGATATTTTTTTGTGTTTTGTTTGAGTTCATTTTTTTACTCCAAGCATAGATAATAATTCTAATGTTAACAAACGTCGTCATCTTGACAAATAAAACGGTAACAAGATTGTCAAGGACTCGACATTGCCGATAGATGTAAAATACCAACAAAGGTTGGTTTATTACGGCAAGTTAGAACTGCGTACTCAAGTAATAAGTATGGAGCTATAAAATGAAACACCACCCCGAATCAGTCACTATTGTCAAGTTAGTTTTACTTCTTGATTTATCTGTTCTTTCTATGTTCACACAGTATTAAAAAATAACAGTACATAAATTGAACACATTTAAAATTCTATTTATTTTCTGCAACACAAATAATTAACAGAGGTTGGCTGAATGCCCTGATTTTTATATTAAAGGCCAAATAACCATCATATAACGATAGACAGGTATTTAATTATCTATAACAACAAAATAATTTTAGGTTGATTTTGTAAGAAATACAAATAAATGTGTTCCATATACATATGCATGTGTATATGGATGTATGCTAGAATTTTCGCAAAAAGTTGAGGTCTCTAGAGCTCATTCTTTGTGATAAAATTGAATTTGTCTCTAATCTTCATTCAGTTTTTATTGGTAAAATTTGTACACAAACTTAGAAATCTACATCCACCTTTTAGCCAAACTGGCTGGGATTTTCTTATAATTACGAACGTACATGAAAATTAAAATTTACGTATTTGTATACTTACAAAAAGCAATAAAAGTATTCTTTAAATGAAATAGGCCAGAGGTTCCCAAAGTGTGCTCCGCGGAGCCCTTGGGGCCAGGGGTGCAAAAATCTAGGCGCCAGCTAGCAGTCTCTCACCACAAAAATTTAAAAGCTTTCTTCGGTTAAAATTTAATAGCATTCTTACAAGAGTTTTATACGAAATATAATACAAAAATTAACAAAATAGTTTTAGTGGTGAGAGTCTGCTTGCTGGCGCCTAGATTTTTGCACCCCTGCTTGGGGCTCCGCCTGAACTTACCAGGGGCTCCGCGGTGTTTCAGGAAAATAAACAAAACATGAAAGGAATTAGCATATTGTAATTAAAAGGTTTTCAAAAGTATGTAGAAATTTGTGTGTGTGTGTGTCAAAAATAAGTGTTTCTATGACTGGGTTAAAAAATGCAACGATACACTTCTAAGCAGTCGTACGTTGGCATTTATAATGTATCTACTTTCTGTATAATGTTTGTGGTCTGAATTGCTTTATTTTATGCTTTTGCTCTAAATGTGTTTTAAAAATTCGATTTAAAATAAGACTACAAGAAATAGTACCCTAATTTCCTGCCTATAATACGCGGATCAAACAATTCTTTTTCGACCCAGAAATTTTATTTTGTAAATGAAGGCAAATATTTACGGCGATCTGAAAAGTTATATTTTATTTAATAAATTTTCTGGGTCGAAAAATAATTGTTTGATCCGTGGATTATACGCAGGAAATTAGGGTATTCTGAATTGAATGCACAACGTGAATCGAAACAGAAAATTCCCGCCAGTGCTGTTAACTCTGCTTGCCGAACAAAAGTGAGAAGAGTTTAGTTCTCTGGAGTCCCGCCTATTTATACGTTTATTCTTAATTCTTATTAAATACCTAACTCTTACTAAAATGTTTTTAAATGACCATAACATTAAGTTTGAAAAAATATATATATCAGAAAGTATTCAAGATCATCCGGAAACTCTGATAAATTCATTTATGCATGACTTTTCAGCTGCTCAAAATAATATGTTGGACGATTTTAAATGGATACTAAATCCATTCAGTGCAAAAACAAAACCACACAGCTTAAGCTCTGAGGAATACGAAACTCTCATTGATTTAACATCTCAAAACGATCTAGAAATCTCTTTTCGAAGCAAGTGTATCACAGAATTTTGGTGTCATTTGACAGATGAATACAAAATCTTGTTAGACAGAGCAAAATTAATTTTACTCCCATTTTCAAAGACATATCTGTGTGAAGCAGGAATCTCCACTTACACAAGTATCAAAACAAAATACAGAAACCTGTTTAATGCAGAACCAGACATTCACTTATTATTGTCGAAAATTGCACCAAATAATAAAATAACTGTCCAAAATAATTTAAGCACATTTATCATTCTAAACTTTTATATATTATTGTTCGTCAAACTTATGCAGAATAATAGTTTTAAAAAAAACTACAGTCATTTAATATTTGTATATGTTGCATATTGTATTATTTTTATTTCTGGAATTTTAATTTCCTTAAATATTTATTATTATTAATTTTACTTATTTAAATATTCTATCCAAGTTTTCAAAATAGTATTTAATTTTTAAAACAATATCTGTCGCTTAAAAAGTCTTTTTAAAAAAGATCTTGTATAATTTAAAATCCCTCTCTAGATTCATTTGTGTATAATGTGTGTATATATTTCTTTTTCTTTTTATAAGTATAATTTTAAAAAAATCTGTTTATGTTACTTGCATTAAGTTATTTTTAGTTATTTAATTTTTTATACTGTGTTTATAATAAAATAATGTTTGTCGCTGAAAACATATTTTTATTGCATTTTCTATCATTTAAAGACCTTTATTAGATCCATATTACATTTGTGTACATTGTACAGGGTGATTATAATTAAAGTCCGAGTTTCAAAACGCTCTAAAAAGCGAACCACTCGTTAGAATGGCGTCAAAATTTAACAGCGTATTATTGAAGAAGGAGGAAAGAACATATAACCAAAAAAAGTTCCAAATTTGAGTGACAGATGGCGCTGTAAGCGTCAGTATATGTAAATTAAAATACCTGGCATGCGCACGACAATTTCAGGTGTGTCAGGATACACTTCGATCGGTTGTGGAACATGCTGTTTTTCGATTTAATCTTGTTGCACACAACAGTGGACAGCATATTGAACATATTTTGCGCCAGTCTCGCCAAATTTAAAAACCGATTGGATGGGCTTTTTATGCGGTTTTTGGCCTCAGGACAATTAAAAACCGATTGGAGGGATGCTTGTTATGCGGTTTTTGGCCTCAGGACAGTTAAAAACCGATTTTTCCCATCCGATGTGGTACGACCTTGCCGTGGTGGACGGGCTTACGTAACT
Source organism: Maratus speculifer (assembly GCA_964019185.1). Classification (NCBI taxonomy): domain Eukaryota; kingdom Metazoa; phylum Arthropoda; class Arachnida; order Araneae; family Salticidae; genus Maratus; species Maratus speculifer. Next base: position 334,816,392 of record OZ025295.1, on the reverse strand, counting down.
AACAGTATCACATGCGTACAGTCATGCACACTGAACAATACAGTTGGTTTATATCGTGTAACTTACGCCTTAGCCGTTGTTTTACGATTTGTCCTTTGTAGTCGAAATTCTGACGCTTACAGCGCCATCTGTCGCTGAAATTTGGAACTTTTTTTGGTTCATGTTCTTAACCCCTTCTTCAATAATACGCTGTTAAATTTTGACGCCATTCTAACGAGTGGTTCGCTTTTTAGAGCGTTTTGAAACTCGGACTTTAATTATAATCACCCTGTATATATGTATTTCTTTTTGTATATAAATTTGAATTATTCTTTATTAATATTATTTAAACATTATTTTATTAATTAATATTATTAACCTTTAAATTATTTAATCTCTAACATTTATGCTATGTGTATATTTAAATTTTTCTCTGTACAACAATGTTTGTCGATTAAAACGTCCCTTACATGTAATAATTTGTATTATTTAAGAAACCTCTCATTAGATTTATTTAATATTTATGTACTTTGTGCATATAGTTCTTTTCTTTTCGTAACTTTAGTTGCTTTAATCTGTTTATTATATTTGTATAATTTCTTAGTTATTTAAATTTTCTATGCTGTTTTTCATAATTGTACTTATTTTTAAAAGCAATGTATATTGCTGAAACGGGATTTTTTTTAGCATCTTGTATCTTTTTACAACCCTTCTTTAAATTTTTCTTTTAATTGGTCTCTGCTACATTTCCAATCAGAAATAAGTCTACAGGCTAGTTCCATGGGTTTTGTAGTGTAAGTCACATTACCTTATAATTGCTATGCTTGTTTGCCACCGTTATTTTCGAAAAATCTGCTTGGCCTTATTCAATTAATGAGAATGTGCCGATAAAATAAATCACATTTTTTCGTACTAAAATACTGGTAGCCAAAAATCGTAGCCTGTGACTTACACTACAAGTACTCGTGGAAATAGCCTACAGAAATTTAAAATATATATGTTTTTTCTTTACATTTGTCATCACATTTCGAATTTAAAATTTTGCTCAGCTCCAACCATTACTCAGACTTTTTGTCAACGAGTACCCGCTCTGGCATAAATTCAATCTCACCCATGTATCCCATTGTATTAGAAACATTTCCCTACTAGTTGCAGTTCGTTAAACGCCTTGAAGGGCTGTAGGATTCATTTTATCCTACCTAATTTAAACGAGATCTCACCAGAACTTTTAACGAAATGTTGTATTTTTAACTTTAATGGCAAATTGTAAAAAAAAAAAAAAAAAAAAAAAAAAAAAAAAAAAAAAAAAAAAATTTTTTTTTTTTTTAGAAAATTTTACGATTTTTCCGGTGAGAATACAATATGACAGAGACATTATTGCTTGCCCCTCAAGAGGTTGACATGTGTAGTTTTTAACTACATGTCTGTTTTGAGGAAAAAACAATTACGAAAGAAAGTTTCTTTTAAAGCTGTAATTAATAGCTAAAAACTTTAAATAAAATGTTCAAAAAAGTGAACAATGCTGCACCAAACAATACATCTTATAGAGTTTTCCCCGCCTTCTTAAACACTAAAACGATGACTTAATTCTAAATGTATTTTTAAAATTTGCTCAAAAAAAAAAAAAAAAAAAAAAAAAAAAAAAAGGTGAGAGACGATTTATTTTCGTTGCATGTTTAGAAGTACTAGAATCTTAAGGATGAACGAAATAATTATTCCATAACCGCTTGATTCTATTACGGGTAGGCGGGACTAGCGAAAACGTGTTACATAATTACTCATAAATAATTGAAACTAAGCCTTTTTTTGCGAGTAGCCTATGGGAATTACATAGAAGTACCTCTCTGCTACGAACATGGTACAACTTACTTTTTTTCTCTGTTTGTGTGGTTTTCGCCGTAAATAATACTCCCTCTGTCACAAATTAGATGCGATATTTGAATACTTTTGTACTCATGTTTGATATTTATGACTTTATGATTTTGTTTTTCAGAAAGCTATACTATCAATCAACAACATTTACCGTACCTAACATTCCCTCCATCATTCCTTAATAAGGAATTAATTAGTTTAAAAAAAATCCGGGTTCACACACTCTTAAGCCACGCCACAAATTTTAAAGACTTTTTAAACAGTAATCACTTTATCTTCAAGCTAATCAATCATTCATTTACGAAAATTTTATGCCAACATTTCTAAAAAGTATTTTTTAGCATGAACAAGCTGCAAACAAAATAGAATTCTGTCGAGCTTATTTTTTTCTATTATACTTTGCTTGGTTATGAATAAAATACGCTCCAAATTTCCCCCCCCTTGAGAATCCTGTATAACTTTTATTTACGAATTATAACAGCATATGATAATCTTCGCAGTGATTGTCTTCGTTTTATTGGGACATCTTTAATTTTGCTCAGAGGCATTTTTTTTCGTCCGCATTTACAATTTGCTGTAAACTTACAACGTAAATTTCCTCATCTTTTATTTTTGATGTCTTTGCCAGCTTCTGCAAACGGGATAGGATGATAAACATTATGATGCACATTGAATTTAATAACTGCAGCATTTATGACATTAGAGCTTAGTTTAAAATTTTTCAAATACAGTTTCAAACATTCCAGTACAGTGTTGCGCTCAGTATTATTGATTTCTTTCTTCAAAGAATTTTCTAAATAATCGTTTCTTTTCCTTTTACTCATATATTCAAGTTAACATTGCTTCTGAGATTTAGCATAAATAGTTATAATAATTCTAGTATAATTTTACTGGTGTTGATCTACTAAACTGCATCAGAAGTTATTTATGATTCTACCTGCTTGAAATGTAGCAACTAATTTGGGACAAAATTTTCAACCTAAATATTGCAACTAATTTGGGACAGAGGGAGTAATAGTTTTATGTAAGCCCCAATGTAATATATAATCCAAACATGGTTACCATTTCGATTTTTAATTCCGAGTTCATATTGGAAATTCATACTGAATTCAGAATTTCTGTATCAGAAAAAAGCAAAATTGAGAAATTTGGTTCAATGTTAAAAATTACTGGCTCGAATTTTTATTTAACATAAGCTTGCTCCATATTTTCTCCATAGGCATAAAAAACATTAATTTGTAAACCACAAAGTTTAGTAGGGTTCAGGGGCTCCGCCTTAAATTTTTTTACCAAAAAGGGCTCCGAGAGCCCGAAAGTTAGGGAACCGCTGAAATAGGCAATTCTTTTATTAGAAGTACGCAGAATTCATGAATATTTTAATTTGTTTGATAACATCATTGCCTTTATTAAATAAATTATTGAGATTAATGTACAGTTACAACCTACGTATCTAAAAAAATTCTTTTCCTTCAATAAGCATTTTCAAGGACGAAATTGAGTATTTTTCTTTTTCGACGTCTTCATTATTATATCTTATTAAGTGAAGTTTTCGAATGTAATTCGTTTTCAATTTATTCTTTTTAAATGACAGTAACTTATTTTGTCAAATGACAGATTGGTTAGGGAATCCACATAATTTATGTGTCTGGTATTTTTTGTGGTGTTTTAGACTTCATTTTTCGACGCCAAGCATCGGTAATAATTATAAGGTTAACAAACGTCGTCATCTTGGCAAATGAAACAGTAACAAAATTGCCAAGGACTCGACATTGCCGATAAATGTAAAATACATATAGAGGTTAGTTTATTACAGCGAATTAGAACTGAGTAATCAAATAATGCTACTACTATCAAATTAATTTTACTTCTTGATTTATTTGTTCTTTATATGGTCACACCAATATTCCTAAATAACATTATATAAATTGAAGATTTTTAAAATTCAACTTATTCTCTGCTACAGAAATAATTAACAGAGGTTGGCAAATGTCCTGACTTTTAAATTAACGACCAAATAACCATCCTGTAACAATAGACAGGTATTCAATTATCCACTACAATAACTAATTTTTGGTAGATTTCATAAGAAATACTATTAAATCTATTCCATAAATCTATTCCATATTAAATCTATGTCCTCATGCTTGTATGTATGCCACTATATAACAATTTTCACAAAAAGTTTTGGTTCCTAGATCTCATTCTTAGTGATAAAACTGTGTTTATACCTAATCTTGATTTAGTTTTTGATGGTGAAACTTATACCTAACTTCGAAATCTGTTTCCACCTGTAAGCTGAATAGGTAATTTTTTATAATTACGAACGTACCTAAAAAAATTATTTATTCATGTACTTACAAAAATCAATAAGAGAACTCTTTAAATTAAATAAGCAATTCTTTTAGTAGAAATGCTCTGATTTCATTGGTATTTTGATTTGTTTGATAACATTGTTGCATTTATTAAATAAATTATTGACATTAATGCAGAGTTACAACCTACGTATCTAAAAAATTCCTTTCATATAATAAACATTTGCAAGGGTGAAATGAGTGTTTTTTTTCTATTCCGACATCTTCATTATTATATTCTATTAATTGAAGTTATCGATTGGTAAATTCGTTTTTAATTTACTATTCTTTTTAAGTGATAGTAACTTATTTAGTCAAATGACAGTTTGGTTAGGGATTCCACATAATTTATGAGTCTGATATTTTTTGTGGTGTTTATGAGTTCATTTTTTGACGCCAAGCATCGATAATAATTCGAAGGTTAACATCTTGACAAACGAAACAGTAACAAGATTGTCAAGGACTCGACATTGCCGAAAGATGTTAAATACCTATAAAGGTTAGTTTATTACGGCGAGTTCAATACTGCGTAATCAAATAATAAGCACGAAACCATAAAATGAAACAACACCCAGAACTACACTCAGCCACTTCTGTCAGGTTAAATTTACTTCTTGATTTATCTGTTCTTTATATGGTCACACAGTATTCCAAAATAACAGTACATAAATTGAACATTGTTAAAATTCAATTTATTTTCTGCAACAGAAATAATTAAGAGAGGTTGGTAAATGCCCTGACTTTTAAATGAACGGCCAAATAGTCATCATGTAACGATAGACAGGTATTCAATTATCCACAACAATAGGGCTTAGTTTCAACGGCAATGAGATTTCCTAAACGGCAATTTAAATGACGCATATTCAAAATGTTCCATATCAAAGATACTTCTTAGGGTTCCGCATTTAACCCTTTAACAATCAAAGCATTTTCATTGCTAAAATGTCGAAATAAATGATTGACACCGGTAATTAAGAACAAATATATTTCTAAATACGAAAACGTAATTTTTCACATACATAATAAAAGGGATATTTTTAGATAAAAATACTGGTGTCAGTGTTGCGTATCGGAATTAAAATTTTGTGGTTTCGTGGCGAAACCAATGAACGTTAAAGGATTAAAACGTAAAAGCGATTTATCCAGAAGTTAATCAATCGTGTGTTGTCTGTTTGTCAGTATGTCAAAATCGTTTTCTTTTTGTTTGTTTGTTTTGTTTTTGTTTTTAACTATTTGGAAAATGGTTTTTGCTTTTGGTCTACAGACAAGATTGGTCCATGCTTAATGTTTCAAAATGGAATACTTCTGTTGCCACGATAACAACAACAAAAAAAAATATTAAAAACTACCAAAAAAAAATTAATCACTGAGAAACAAATTGTGATACAGCTTTGAACAATTTACATTTAAGAGTACATTTCCCCCCCCCCTGTATGACGATGTAAAAAGTGAAAATGTGTGATGATTACAAGTTTTAAAAGTTACATTACCGAAAATTGTAAAACTCAAATTTCATTTAAAATTTGCTTCTGATTGGTCCAGGACTAATACTGTTCAATCCATGGCTTACGTATTATAAGAATCTGTTATGTCGTAAGCCACCTTTTAATCATCGTAAAACTATTTATTATTATTATTTCTTTAAGTATAGAGTTTATTTATAAGTCTAAAAATTTAATATTTGAAAATATCATTTTTCAAATGGTCGTTGAAATTCGTTAAATTACATTTTTTAAATTCTTTAAATTATTTTTATTTTATTTTTTTGTAAACTGTGGAACGTGGAAAGTTCAAATTTGGCAGAAGTAATGAATAATTAAGTAAAAGTAATTTGGTGACTCATTTATTCATAGATTATGAACAATTCACAGATGTGATTATTAAGTTACTTGAAAATAAAACCTTTATATACATATATCGTGTGAAAGTTGTTGTTACACCGAATCCAAAAACAAGTTTGTTTTATTTTTTAGGTAATATATTTTCAGAGTTATCGTCGAAAATACATTGAAAAAATATCCCTGCGCTCCTTTTCTATTTCCAAACCATCTAAAACTAAAATTATGGAAAAATTAGAGGTTATAGAAGATTATTCAAACTTTGCACAGAAACTATAGCGATTGCCATAGGGTGCATAGTTTTTGAGACAATTTCTTTTTTCCGTTACACGCAAATTTCAATTTGCGTGCAAGCAACTTAGAATAAAAATTTTAACCTTCTGTGGAACTCCTCCTCCTAAATACAGGTATCTGTTACAGGAATCTATTCGACTTGCAACACTTTTTTTAAGGAAATTTTTACTTGAACTTTAACAATATGTGAAAAACAAATTACTAAAAAGTGTAATTTTAAAATATAGTGGTACGAAAAGAGTATAAAAATAAGGTATACCAGAGCAAAAACTATCATCTAATCTTTATAGTTAAAACTATCCAATCGAATCGTTTTAAATTTTAAATATATAATTATTATATAATTTTGTCAAGCTATTTCAAATTTTGTTAAAATCGGATGTAAGTTTAATTACAGGGACAATCAAAAGTATTCAGTCACATTACACCTAATGGAAAAAAATTGTTTTAAGTGCATTTTACTAATGTTACATTCTTTCCAACATAATAAAACTGATATGTATCTATGAAGTATACACTAGAATATACATTCTACGCGATCTGTGGCGCAAAGAATTTTTGTTTGTAATTTACAGTGCAAGGCAAGAGTATTCCATTAACGGTATAGAGGGAAACATTGTTTGAGCCGCGTTTTAATTACATTAAACTAGTTCACATTTTACGAAATTTATATGCATTGCTGAGGTTTACAAAGGGTTACTTCCTGCATAATAGAAGGCAGGTAGTATTTACAGGAAGATACAAACGATTTCGGCCGCTATACTTTATCCGAAGTACAGTATACTATTACACCAATGTCTGAATATTTTTAAAACTTCGATATAGTACGAACACATCTCATTTGCTACGCTTGACGTACAGTTTCCAACTTGTTTTTTAAAGGTGATTCTTTCATATTATACTCTTTTAAGCATCAATAATAATACAAAGGTTAACAAACGTTGTAATTTCTGCAAATTAAATAGTAGCAATCTCGTTAAGGTCTCGACATTCTCGATCGATGTAAAAGTTCTATAAGTGTTAAGTTATTACCACCATTCAGAACTGCACAATCAAATCACAACTATAAAACTGTAGACTTAAACAGCATGCCGATATAGCTACTAACTCATAAAGGTTGATTTATATAGTCTTTATATGGCTGCGCAATTACCCTGAATATAAATTAATTCGAAACCTTTATATAGGACGTTGTTAAAATCCAATTAATTTCTTTCAACAGAGGCAATTATAAAAGCTCGTAAATGCCTTGACTTTTGAATTAAAGAGCGACTGGTAGCCGTATAATGTTAGACAAACATTCAATTTCTTTCAACAATGAGTCTGCTTTTCACCTTAATGGGGCTCCTTAACTGGCAATTTAAAGTATATATGCATATATATTGATGTATAATAAAAGAAGAAGAAAAAATATTTTTATACAGTATCTTATAATGCTCAATATAAGTTACAATAATAATAATAATAATAATATACATACATAAAAGTGATTATCCATAGACTGTAATTGTTATGTCAATAAAACATACTTGCTTTCCTTTCCTTCGCATTTCTTGTTTTTCACCAAAACTTTTAAATTCAGAACCCACATTGCTATAAGAAAATTGTTTCTTTAGCTATATTTACATATATATCTTACAGATTTTCCCATGAATTCGGGGACATTCTGTATAATAAATCAAAATGTTGTTGTTCATTAATTATACAGACAAAAAAAATAGTGCTTTTTACATTTAATGTGAATGGAACACGCTGTTATTTAATCGGTTCTAACAATTTTATACTAATTATATTTTGTAATAAAATAACTAATAGTAGGTTGAAGATACTTGGTTATTGACCACTAATAACACCTGACTGAGTAACTAACACTTTAACAAAATCTAACTTAAATGAACATTTTTTCGCAAAATGTACTCTTAACTGATTCTACGAATTTAATACTAATTATATTTTGTAATAAAATAATTGAAAGTAACTGTGAAACCTCCAGTTATTGGCACCTAATGCCACCAAACTATGTAACTGACACTTAAGCAAAATCTAACTCATATGAACATTTTTTTCTTGTGCAATTCTGCAATCTGTCTAGTAGTAACTAATTTGTGTTTACTGTTATTAACTTATGTTTCAGTTATTGATTTTTCAAAAAAAAGAGATGGCTTCAGTTATTCAAGATTTTACTATATTTATAAAGAAAAAATTAATTATCAGTAAAAAAAGTGTAATTTTATAAAATTTTGAAAACAACAATTTTTAATGTATCTCTAGTACATCTCCAAAAAACAAATATTAGTCAGGTGTGGCAATCCCAAAACTTTCTTCTGTCTGATGCATGTTATTATTCCCAAGAAAATGCAGCATAGAAGCGCCAATAGCATAGCTGCCAACTATTACGAACTTTTCCTACCACAAAAATTTTATAATAAATATTGTGTTAATAATCGTCGAAGTCGTGCGATTAAACAAATGGAAAATCTCTGTACAATTTTAGTAGTAGCAAAAATGCGTAAAAGTTGGCAGCTATGGCCAATAGTTAGGTGGTTCAAACAAAAATCTAGTCAGTAACGACTTACGTTAACTTATTACTGAATCTGAAATTTGATGAAAATCCATGCATAAGCATAGCTGCCAATTTTTACGCATTTTTCCTACCAGAAAAATGTTATAGTAAATGTTGTCTTATTTAATCGTTGAAATATTTTGAATAAAGAAATAGAAAATCTCTGTACAATTTTAGTGGTGGCAAAAATGCGTAAAAGTTGGCAACTATGCATTAGTTTTTGAGATAAAAATAATTAGATTATAACAGGCCTGTCCAACCTTTCAGTAACCAGGGGCGCATCTTGGCTCTTGGCATTCAATGAAGGGCGCCAATATTTACGGACTAAAAACATCTGTTAATATTATCGCATAGTGTTAGTATACACGTACGTCTTCACATAATGCAAATGAATCGTACAGCAGTAAACAAAAGACTCCCACAGTTATGGAGTTATGCGTATTAAATTTCAAATTATACATTTTTTTATGAGAAGACTATATCAAAAATGTTTGTAGGGTAAGGAGCTAGAAACTTTAATCGCGTCTGTAATAAAAATGATAATATATAAATTAAATATGAAAATCAGAGATATAGGCTTCTTTAGTAAAAACGGTTTGCTTTACTTTGAAGGCGTGGATTAGTTTTATGAAAAATACAAAAGCAGACAAACATGATAGTGACCAAACCATGTGGGTGGTTTCAGGGATAATCTGGAAGTACTTTGATAGATGGGAATCATTCTGGAAAATGGGGATCTTCATTCACAATAAATAAATAAATAAATAAAAGAAAAGAAAAGAAAAGAAAGAAAGAAAAAAACCCTCTAAAATTCAGGGATGCCACTTTTCCGCCATTTGGCGGATATCCGCTTTTTTTAACTTTTAAGAATTCGCGATTTTTTTAAGAGATCACGAAATAAAATAACGATTTTCGTCAAACGATCGTGAAATACAACAGCCTTTTTCGTCAAGCGATCGCGAAATATAACAGCGAATTTCGTTAAAAGGTCACAAAATAAAACGGCTGTTTTAATCAAACGGTCGCGATATAAAACAGCAATTTTCATCAAATGATCGCGAAACGAAACTGTGATTTTCGTGAAACGATCGCAATGTGCAACGGTGATTTTCGTCAAACGATCGAACGATCATGATGTCAAACGGCGATTTTCGTCAAACAATCGCTAAATAAAACGGCAATTTGCGTCAAACGACCAAGAAACGAAACGGAGATTTTCGTCAAAGGATCGTGCTGTGAAACGATGATTTTCGTCAAGCGATTATGATGTGAAACGGCGATTTTCGTCGAACGATTGCTAAATAAAACAGCGTTTTTATCAAACGATCGCAGAATAAAACGCCGATTTTCGTCAAACGATCATGTAATAAAACAGCTATTTTCGTAAAAAAAAAAAAAAAAAAAAAAAAAAAACCTTGTTGATTTTTGTTTACTCGTGGAATAATCATCGAATCCATTGCTGGGTTACTTAAACTGATTTAAAATGATGCTATACATAAAATATAAAATTCCTCACTGAACCTGTTGCTTAATTGATGTAAAATACTGCGAACTAAAGAAAAACTATTTTTACTTACTCTTATAATTTAAAAATTTACAAGAAAAAAAGCTGTCTTTATTTAGTTTATTATAAACAATATAGTTTACAAAATTCACGCATAAATGTTGTGAAAAATGTCGTAAATTTTACTTTACGCATAATTTCCTCTTTTTTGCTATTTTATGAGTGACATCCCTGAAAATTACAAAAGTCAAGAAAGAAAAATCAAGCCTTTATATTCTTCAAATTAAACAGTTCTCAACTTCAGAAAACAGCTTCAGGTTTTAAAAATATCGCTGATAAAATATTAATGATTTTAAAGAAAACATTCTTAAAATAATGGATTTTTACTTCTAAAATATTTGAAAAAACGAGATCTTCAAGAGGGCGCCAAGAAAATCTGCAAAGGGCGCCATAGCGCCCGTGGGCGCCACGTTGGACAGCCCTGGATTATAATAATAAAGATTTTGCAAAATCTTAAAAAAAACTGTATAAAAACGCTACATGTAGGGCTATGTACACAAAAAACGAATCGGGATCAATTTTTTTATCAGGTATTAACTGAATCTGAAGTTTGATGAAAATCCATGCATTAGTTCTTAAGATTCATTTATTGCGAAGTCGTGAAAAATGCAGCATAGCAGTGCCATCTGTCGGGCGATTTACGCCAAAAGATAAACAACACTAATCTATATCAGGGACTAACTGAATCTAATGTTTAAGAAAATTTCGGGAATTAGTTCTTGAGGTACAGCTATTGCGATAATCAGGAATAATGCACCTTTTCTACGATTTGCACCAAAACGTCATCAGCACCATGTTATATTAAGTACTAGTAACTAAATATAAAGTTTTATTAAAATCCATGCCCTAATTCTTGAGCTATGGCTATTGTGGAAATAAATAATATAGCATAGCATCACCACCTGTTAAGCGATATACACCAAAAACTAATCAGATCTAGATTATAACAAGGTCTAACATAATCTAAAGTTTTGTGAAACTTCGTGCATTGGTTCTTGACTACCCACAAAATTTTTGGTCACTTATAGACAGAGTGACAGAGAGACTGATACACAGACTCAAAGACAGACATTTTGTAAAAACATGTTTTTCGGGTTCTCTGACCCTTTAAAATGAGTAAATCTGTCGAAAACTGCATTTCGAGAATTTTTACGAGTCCAGTACTTTCTTCTTGCAAAGATGGAAGAAAGTAAAAATGGATTTAAAACTTTGTAATAATCATTTCCACAAGAAAGAATTTTTAAGGTTTCAATTAATGAGAATTTCAACCTATTTTTAAAAATTTTGCTTTAATGGTGAAAAGAGAAACAATGGATTTTCCCATATAATTTGCATAAAACCCATTACCCATAACTGCCAACTTTTACGCATTTTTCTTACCACAAAAAATTTATAGTAAATATTGTCTTATTTATCGTCGAAATCTTATGATTAAAGAAATGGAAAATCTCTGTATAATATTAGTGGTGGCAAAAATGCTTAAACGTTGGCAGCTATGCTATTACTGCTACTGTTGCGTTCACCCAACAGTTATAATAAATGCACATATTTAAATTATTTGCATACCCGCAACTATTTTTCAATTAAAAAATCGGCTTTACTGAAAAACATAAAATTTTAATAACATATTAATAGAAAATTATCTTTCAGAGTTTGTGGTTGCATAATTTACAATGCCATAAAAAAGGAAAAAAAATGATACTTTAGTATGTTAATGTTACTTTAGTATGTTATCTTTAATGTTCGAATATTTTATTTTAATTTTTCCAGTTTTAAATAGAAGAGGCTATGAGAGTTTCTATCATGCCTTGGTTACATGGTGTGGTGGCCCTTGTAAGATAACATCCACAGAGTAGTAACAGAGAATCAACTTTCATACACTGTAATGGCAACTTGTTTAACATTGGATTACGCATAGACAGTAGCGAGACGAGCGGATGACTCTGAAACTATGATCATAACATAAGAGAGGTTGCTAATTCGGCGAAACATCTCTTCCTTGGCGACAAATGATAAAAGAAAAAAAAATACAGCGACGGCTTGCTGCTTCTTGTTTTGAAATTTATGAAAGAATTATTTTAATATGAAATAACTTTGACGCATTCGTCTTGCAAACAATACATGTGTCTCTCCGTAACATAACGACCTAATAATTTAAACTTGAAAATTCAAAAATAATAACAGTAATAATTACGAATCAATATAAGCGCGGAAATCTAAGATCAAATAGCATAAGCACGTGCGCAAAGATAATCAAATCAGCATTCAGCAAGAAGTGCCAAACCAGAATAGGGTTACAGTTAAACAGAAATCTCGAGGATAAAAATCGCCAACGCGATGGTTCAGTTTTTAAGTGATCCACTGAGGGCGTTCTTTTCAAGTCGAGTTGAGGCTCTGTTACGTACTCTGTGATAACATCATTTGGAGTTCTTACTTTATTTCTTTTTTGTAATTTACGTAGTGGTTTGAAATGAGGAATTTTTTTTCAAGACTTTTCTCGACAAAAAAAGACTTTCGTGTCCACATAACAGACTTAAAAAGGTTACAATTGTTGAACAACCTCTTGTTTTAATTTTATTAGAACAAAATGTTTCTAAGTCGTAAAGCTTTAGATTTAGAAGCATCAAGGTGAACTGTGTAAGTCCAAAAAGGCCGATTTACCACATGGCAGTACACCAGAAAGAAAAATCGGCTCAAAAAGACGGAAAAAAGACTTCAGCCAGGTCTGATATTTTTTTTAAACAGGGTATAGTGTTAATAATACCAACTATAGATTCTGCAGAATCAAATGAGAAATATTACTAATGACTATATCGTTAAGGACCATCTGCCACAAACTTCACGCTTTTCAATGAGTGTGAAGATTTTTTTTACGGCACTGTATGACTCTTATAGATATCGTGAGTTTTCTTTAACCCGTTGAAGGGCACCGGTATATGTTATATACCACTTAATTTTAATTCCCAAATACCGCATTTACACCAAAATTTAAGAATTAACTTTTGTTTCATATGATATACTCGAAGAAAAGCTTTTACTTTGTTTCATATAAAATTGTTTATAAATACCGGTGTCAATCAATCATTTTAACATTTTAGTAGTAGAAGTGCTTTGCCCCTCAAGGGGTTAACCCTTTAACGATCATAACATTTTCATTGCTAAGATGTCGAAATAAATGAATGACACCGGTAATAAAAAACAGATATATTTCTAAATATGAAAACTTGATTTCTCACGTACATAATAAAAGAGATATTTTTAGATAAAAATACCAGTGTCAGTGTTGCGTATCGGAATTAAAATTTTGTGGTTTCGTGGCGAAACCATTGAACGTTAAAGGGTTAATGGGTCATTTACTCTTTAACCCCTTGAAGGGTGGTGGTATAAAATATATACCACTTAATTTTAATTGAAAAATGCTACATTGACACCAGAATTTTGAAATGAAAATTTTAATTTTATCAAGTACGTGAAGATAAGCATTTATTTATTTTTAAATAAATCTGCTTTTAATTTCTGGTGTCATTCGATCGTTTCAGCATTTAATGAATAGAAGTGTTTTGCCCCTCAAAGGGTTAAAGAATCCAAAAACCGATTTTTTAAAAAAATAGCTTATAATCAAATATGATTCTTTAGGAACATTTAAAAACAACCCATATCAAAAAATTCGCATTAGAAGAAGGGTTATGTCTAAAACACTTTGCGCTTTTCCTATACTACCAATGGGTAATTTATACTTTAAAGTCAATTTTCTCAAAATAGCGATTTTGCTCATTGCGCGCACGATTTCTGAAAAATGGTTGCGTAGATTTTCACAAAATTTTCGCTGAATGTATTAAACGTATAAAGGTACAAAATGACCTACAATTATGTTCCTCAAATTAGAAGTTTAGAATTCACAACTGCTTCTGCTTTTGTGTAAAAAAAATATAGCTATTTCGAATTTCTTTTAAAAATAATTTTTTTTTTCTGGATCTATAAGTTTTATTTTTTTCATCGTAGGTCATTTTGAAAACACATTATACCTCTACTCAGAAAAAAACATTGGTTTGTTTTAGCTATTCAAATTTGAAAAATCGTGCGCGCAAGCCATGCAAGATTTATTCTTTCGTAAAAATTGTATTATCTTTAAAAATAACAAAAAAAAACATTCCATATGCATAGCTGCCAACATCTTCCGCTTTTTCAGCCCGGAAAAATTTTACAGTAAATTTTACTATTGCAAATCACCGTAATCTGCTGATTAAACAAGACAAAAATTTCTGTTAAATTTTTCCGGGTCCAAAAATCAGAAGAGTTGGCAGCTATGCATATGTGTATACTTTTTTTTACCAACTTTAACTAATAAAATAAATCCTGCTTAATATGTGTTTTCAATTTTATAGTCAAAAGTCAATTAAATACAGAGTGACTGCAAATCTTACAGAGGTAATTTTTTCTCGTATTTTGTTAGTTCAAAAGTTACCTGACCCCTTAAGTTTTCTGATTGACGCCTCACTCTCCAATTTTCGCAAATAACTTGAAGTTGATAAACTATGTAATCTATGTTATTATAAAGGACAAATGTGTGCATGAGTAACGCTGTCACATTTTGAAATAAAACAACAGATAAAACTAGCAAACTTTGAGACAAAACTAGCCGATTAATTTTCGTTTTTATTGCAATTTTATTATTTTTAACCCTTATGCATTTTCAATCAGAAGCGCAGCCAGGGGGAGGGCTTTCAAGCTCAATATACAACTATTTTTATACGACTAACTTATTAAAATGTACTTGCTGAATTCTTTTGATTTAATTAAACGAAACAAAACTGAAAGAAAAAAAGTGGTATACAGTGTCTTAAAACCCCATAGCATCCACCTTTTACGCATTTTTGCTACCACTAAAATTGTGCACAGATTTTCTACTACTTTAATCATTAGATTTCGACGATTAAATAAGGCAATATTTACTATAGAATTTTTGTGGTACGAAAAATGCGTAAAAGTTGGCAGTTATGAAACCCCCACATTGGCTGCGCCACTGTCAGCTTTTACACTATCGAATAAGGAGAAAATATACTTTCAAACACAATTTGTTTGAAAACTGTATCGCAATGTATCCCTTTTATATGGTTTAAAGAATAATTTTCAAGAATGATTTTTTTAATATAAATTTGTCTCTATTCAATTTACGAATATGTATATTCGTAATGTAAATAGCTTATAATATATTCCATGTTTTTATTCCAAAATAAAATTGAAGCTTTATTAATATATAAATGAAATAATAATATATAAATAAAGCAAAAAATTCAGATATGTAATTGAACTATGCTCTTTAACCGCAAAAATTATGAGGATAATAATGATTGCTGTGAATAAAGACTTTGGGCGATTAATGAGATTTTTTATTCCTGGCAAGACGTCAGTACGAAGGTTTCATTTTAATAAATTTCTAAACTTTAATTAAATTGCTGTTTTTCATATAAAAAATATTTTTTGTATTGCTAATGGGAAATTAACAAATACACGAATGTTAAAAAAAAAGAAAAAAAAAAGAATAGAGTTTTTAATTGAAAAAATGGCTTGAACCTGTATTATGTAACCCGGGAAGCCCAGGTTGGATTCGATAGTATTGACAAATAAAACAGTAGGAAACGTTTAATTGCTCCGCAAAATCGATGCATGTAATATTTTTACAAAAATTATTTTTTTATATCCTGCTAGGATAGCGCCACAACTAGGCGCAGCATTTATTTATTTACAAAACTTCAATATTATTTTAGACTATAAACCTGAAATAAATTATGAACTATTTATATTAAAGATATACCTATCATAAACGCAATAAAGATAAATTTATATTTAAAATAATCATATTTGAAAATTATTTTAAAAACCATATAAAATGAATACATTGCGGTATACTTTTCATATAAAAGTTGTGTTTGAAAGTAGATTTTTTGCTTATTCGAAAGTGTAAAAATTGAAAATGTATTCTGTTTAGACGTTAAAAATATCTATATTATAAAGGCCAAACGTATCTGTGCGTAACGAATACGTCATTTTGCGAATGGCAACACTTTCACATGCAATTCGGTGTTACAATTTTCGGTACTGTTAATTTTATACTTCTAAACATAGCACACTTTCAATTTTTACACTATCATTTAGAGAAAAAAAATGCACTTTTAATTGCAATTTGTTTGAAAATTATATCTTAATTTGTTTTTGAGGTATTAATTTTTTACAGTTTTATATACATTTTTTATAATCGTGGCAATAGACGTACTTCATTTCTATTAAAAGTAACGGGGTAAAAGATATGGAGGTAAAAGATAGATGGAGGTGCAGTATACAGTAAAATCGGTTTTTATGATGTGCGTTATCGTTTGGGTCTAATGTAGCGCATTTCAGGGTTGCATTTTTGGCGTTACCCCCCAGCAACTGTATTTTATCTCTATTCTTTCTTTTTACTCTATGGAAAAAAAGCCATGGAGTCAGAAGTTTTTGTCCAACAAATAGCTATTTATGTTACAGAACTTGGAGATTCTTAACTGGATGAATTCATTTCGCTGATTTTAACAAGCAATAAAGAAGATATTGGAAATAATTCTAATTGAAAACTACAAAAAAAAAAAAAAAAAAATGTTATTTTATATTACGTGACGTCATATGAATATTTTCTATTGTATTTATTGCATACAGATTATTTCGAAAATTTCATTTACGCTTAAAAGAATGTTAATTATTTAATATCTTTTTCCATCTAAATAGCAATCGAGAGTTCAAGTTTCAAATTAAAATGGTTTTAAAATGATCAAATTAAAATACAATATTTTAAAAAAAAGGTGAATATGGATATGAGAGGTGCGCATGTAAATTTTGTGGTGGTGAAAAGGATGTCGAGGGGGGTTTCGAATTCGCGGGGGACAAACACTATGATTTAGTAAAAGTGGAGTAAATTTTACTACTTTTCATTTTTGGAATATCAAGCATAAGAGTCTTAATTGATGACTTTCCCATAATAACAGACCTTTATTATATTTTTCAGCTTACATATACGATTAAAGTAGAAATTTAATAATTTCTACAACTAATTTTAAAGAAACAGTATTCTATAAACTATAGGTTAAATATCATTTGTTTAGAAGTTAGATTTACCAATATAAGGTGCGTTTTTTATTAAAACTAATTTCGTTGGTTTATAATATAAATCAATGAACAGATTTTTCTTAAACGTTTCCCTTCGTCAAAATTCGACAGGTTCTACCTTGTTGCAGTAAAAGCGAAATTTAATAAGCTGATTTTACTTATTTCAAAACGACAACAGCATTGTGCACGGACCCGTTTGTCCTTTTTAAGGGGTCACAGGAGCTTTGAGTGTATGCGTGAAAAGATCATTCTTATTGCACATTTAACCCATTAGTACCTAGCGTCCTTTTTTCGGGACACTTATAGAAAAGGCAAGAAAGCACTTTTCACACCAGTAAATAGAAAGAAAAATAAGCATTATTTTTCACAAGACAAATTCCCCAATAAATTAAGATGAAAGTTATTCGTTTTTTTTAAGTGGTGGGAAACCCAAATTTTCATTTTTAATGAAGAAAATACTCTGGGCATTAATAGGTTAAACAAGCTGTTGGGAGCCACCGTAATACTTACCCATTATGGATATGCATAATATAAAATCCTCAAACTGAATAAATGTCCCTATCAATCAGATCAATCTTCAATCTCAATCAATAAATTTCTCTTTATTAATTTAGATAAGAATGTTAAAATCGTAACTTGATGATGACATGAACTTTAAATACTCTGTTGCTGAATTGCGTATGAATGAAACATTCTTATATATAACTCGAAAAATGATTATTATATTAATTAACAATTTACTACGTCAAATTAAGCGTCTCATTTGCAATTAAAACATACCTTTGAATTGAAATTCGAATGAAATACAGAGACATGAAATTTCGAAGTGTGTGGAAAATACAATTATAAATATCTCGGCAACTAATAAGCCGACCGACTTCATTCCTAATCTAAAATTTATGTTTTTTAAATACCTTTTACATTCATTTTTTTTTAAATAAACACAGGGATGAGATTTCCGCTTTTTTGCGCACCAGTAAAATCTTAGAGAAAATGCTATATTAGTAAATCGGAACATTTTCGTGATTTCAAATAACAACATTTTCTTTAAGATTTTACTGGTGTCCAAAAAAGCGGAAATCTCATCCCTATAAACAGTTTCGAACATTTCTATATATCTTTTACCACATCGATTAATTCGACAGTCCGAAAAAAATAGTTCCGGATAATCGAGGATAATAGGATAATAATACGGATAATAAGCTGTTTCTAAATATATTACATACTATTCGCACATCATATTTCAAGTCTCTATCTGAATTTTTCAAGAGATAGAGGGTTTACAGTCACACACAAAAACATACACATAGATGAGAGACAAATTTTTTCCCCTAAAAAATGTTTTTCGGAATCTCTAATGTCTAAAACATGTAAATCCGTCAAAAAAACTTCTTTCAATTTGTATAACGATTATATGACTTATACTACACTAGCCCCCTGACCGCCAAGCAAAAAACAAAATTGTTATGTTTTTTTCTCTGCAATTTATTTTAAATGTTAATAAAAGAGGGATTTTCTATCATGGCGTACTTTTTTTGTTACATATCTGCTTATAAGCCTTGAAAGTATCAATCATAGATTAATTTCTTAAAACTGGATTATATTTGAAGAATTATATTAATTTAAATAAATCTTCAACTGCAGTGAAACCTGCAGCCTAGTGAACGGTTGCCGGAACGGTATATATCCGGTTGCGGCAGTGGGAAGGCTAGGTATGATGTGAAAGTAAAGGATTGAAAAACTTTAAATTTGAGGGGGGGGGGGGATTAACTGCTAATATTACAATAAAACGACTAATTACTTTATGAGATAAAAAAATAATGTTTTGCTTTATAGAAGTCAAATGTACTTTTGAATACATAAGTTAAAAAACTACAACATTATAACGCACCAATTTCATAATTTCGACA
Source organism: Maratus speculifer (assembly GCA_964019185.1). Taxonomy (NCBI): domain Eukaryota; kingdom Metazoa; phylum Arthropoda; class Arachnida; order Araneae; family Salticidae; genus Maratus; species Maratus speculifer. Next base: position 334,796,884 of record OZ025295.1, on the reverse strand, counting down.
ATTGGGTCTTTGAGATTAGAAAAAGTGACTTTATTAGTAAGAGTGAAAACAACCTTGAAACTAAATCTATTGAGAATCTGAGAAATTTGTGTGCTGACTTTAGGAAAATAAAGTAATACAACAACATGTTTAAAATCTTTATTTATTGGGTTGGAAACTAAGTTCCCGCAGTTTTTTTAAATAGAAGTTTTCTTCTAGAATCTATATTTTGTTTTTTGGATACGAGAGCTAATTTGTGTTGAAACTCAGATCTATAAAATGGAGTGTCAAGTTGAGAAAAAGGAACATTTTCGACACCTCCTTCTCTTTGCTTTCAATCAAGGTTGTAAGGCCGCAAAAGCTGCTCGTGACATTTGTGCTGTGTATGGCGAGGGTGCGATAGCTGAAAGAACCGCCCATGATTGGTATGCCAAGTTCAAAAATGGAAATTTTGACATCAAAGACGCACCTCGATCTAACCGTCCAGTTGAGTTCGATGAGGAGCGATTAAACCAACATTTGCACGAAAATTCGCGTCAAACGACAAGAGAACTGGCAAAGAAAATGAAATTCTCCCACACTGCTATAGTGAAGCATCTTCACTCGATGGGAAAAGTTCAGAAGTTTGGAGCATGGGTTCCGCATGTTTTAAGTGACAACAAGAATCAACGAGCCGCAATCTCCGCTGGTTTGCTTGCTCGTCACCGCTCAACTCATGGAAACAAGCAACGATTTCTTTACCGAATCGTTACTGGCGATGAAAAATGGTGCCTGTACATTAATATGAAGCAACGCAAGGAGCCTTGGATAAAATACGGTTAATGATATTTAAACTGATAATCATTGGGGGGTTTGTGGTTTTATGAAATTTGTGCGTTATAACGTTGTAGTGTTTTAACTTATGTATTGAAATTCGCACAAAGTGTTATAATTTTACTTGTATTTTTGGAAGCCTATAAATAATAACTCCACATAAAATCAATAGTTTTTATTTGGTTTCAGGTGATATATAATTTATTAACTATTTGGAAAATAGTTGTTGTACTTGGTAGAGAACTGTAAAATATGAAGTATATCTGAATCTTTTTATTGGTTGAATTCCGCAACTTATTTTATTTCATTCTTTTTCTAATTGGTCCATGTTTAATGTCCAAAATTGTGTACTTCCGTTGCCACAATGACAAAAATATAATAAAAACTAAAAAAAAAATGATAATTTAAAAACAAATTGCGGTAATGATTTCAAATAATTTTCATTTAAAAGTGCATTCTTTTCTTTACACAATGATATAAAAATTCAAAATGTGCGATGCTTAGAAGTTTAAAAATTTGTAATACCGAAAATTGTAAAGCTGAAATTTTATTTAAAATTTATTTAGGATGGGTCCAGGAATATTAATGTTCAATCCATGTCGTACGTAATATGAGGTATTCAGTCTGATTAACTCCATCAAACAAAAAGGCCCATTTTAAAAAGTAAAATTTGTATATCTATAAACTACTGTTTTTTTTAATCATTGGTCTAGGAATATTAATGTTTAACGCATGGCTTACGTATTTTATGACTCGTTATGATCATCATAAAAATAAAGTTTATTCTTAATATTAATTTAAATATAGAATTTTTTTATACGTCTTTAAAATTTCAGTCTTTAAAAATATCATTTTTTAAAAAGACGTTGTAATTTGTTAGATTACAATTTTGTCTTTTTCTGCAGCTTAAAAATTTTTTTAACCTTTCTAAATCAATTGGTTTGTTTAGTTTTTATTATTATTTTACTTTCTTTAACGCTTCACAATAAGTGTTGTCTGCACATTTATTTAACTTTTCATTGCAGAATTTTAAGTAAATATGTATAATGTGTAGATTAGTACTGTAACTACTTTGTTTAAACAACGTAAAGTTCCCCAAGAAAATATAAATGGTAGAAATTATAAAGGATTCTGCGTACTTTATGTGCAACGTATTGTGGTTAACGTCTCTCCTCTTAACCCTTTCGGGTCTGGTGTACTACTAACAGTACATCATCTTTCAACTAACATATTTTCCCAGTATTTAGTAATTGTTTTCAAAGAGCTTCATATTATATTTTAAAGACTCCTCTTGAAAGCATGTATTTAATTTTTTCACTAAAAAATAGCGCTACAAGTCCAGGAACATTAATTCAAGATAGATGAAACTTCGAATGCATATCAAGCAGGGAACTTTTTTGACTTTGATCTCATTACTGATATTATAAATAATTAGAATTATTATTCGAAATTACTTTCGTAAAATAAGCTATTGTAGCTAATGTTTAATGTAAGTTTTGTAATCAAAACCATTCAAAAGTTATGTTTTATAAATCTTTGAATTTGTGTACTATTAGTAGTACAGTAGTCTTTAAAGTAATTAGTTTTACTAAAATAAACTCATTGTAATTATTAATTTTTAGAAATGAAATTTGTCGTAACTTAAGTTGAATATTTCTGTTTTATAGCAATATTTCTCGTTCTGTCTGTCATATAGTATTGTTATACAACAAAAACTAGAAAAAAAGAAAAAAAACTAGATTTATTAGATTTTATTTTATCATATGAAAGCGTTGGTTTTCAAAAACTTGAAACGTGGTCGTCCAAGTAATTCACCGACCATGACTATTCCCTCTAAAAAAAAAGTTGAAAACATTACTTCGTTCGATTGAGTATGTAAGATATGATAATACTGGACATATGACAGAGAGAAGCAAGCTGCAACAAAAGTGGATATTACAGTGGTCGCATTAAGTAAGGAAAATTTTATATCTTCTACCGCTATTTTGAAAATAATATTTTCATTGTATAATTAAAAAACACGTTTTAAATAAATTGATCATAACAATTACTGATTAAGTGTTCTGGTGGAAAATATAAAATTTTCTCTAAACAATGCTACCCATGATATTAGGAGGATGTAACTTTAGGAAAACATCTTTTTTCTGAAAAATGCAACATCTACTTATGCTTCCATGGTGACAGGAATTGCTTCAAAACTTTTCATATCGAATAAGAGTGGTAAACAAAACATACCAACAAATAATAATTTGTATTATTTTTTTTTTCAGTTTTTACACGTTTTTTTTCTGATTAGAAGTGTAAATTGGATGTCAACTATTACGATTTACATAATGCTAATTGCACGTTTTTAAATATATCTTTACATTTTTTATATATCTTTCAAAATTTCGATTTGAAATTGTACTACATTTATCTTTTTGAGAGTATTGTACTAATAATAGAAACCTGTAAATGACAACTTGTTCCTAGAAAGACCACTGTTCTATTAATAGTACATAATGTAATTCCTTAAATAATTATCATGGTTTCATAAAACTTGATTTTTGCCTTTTGATGTTTAAATTAAAAAAATGCAACGTAAAAAAAAAATCGGACTTGAAAGGGTTAATAATGAACCTTATCTTCTATAATAATAAAGAAACAAGTGAATGTGTCAACGCTGTTCTGAAGAGACCTATGTACTAGGAGTTATAAAATTTGGAGGGGGGGAGGGGTCGGGAGATATTTCTATATATGAAGTTTTGCACCTCAAAGTCCGATTTTTTGATTAGATTTTTTGATTTAATTTTTTAGGCGATTTTTAGCGATCTTTTTATATTTCGAGGTGATTATTCTACATTTGGGAAAGAAGTACGGTTGCATTCTTTTAACCCAATATAGTAAATTTAGTTCTCTTTTCAATAACATTTATTCGGGATTCGTAAAGCGATTCTTTAATTTTTAACGAATTTTTTAATGTGATTTTTAGTATTTTTTCGCATTTTGAGATTTTTTTGACATTTATAAAAAGAAAATTGTTTCAAACATTTAGCGAGATTTGCAAAATTTTGTCTACTACGATTTTTTAATTTCAGCGATTTTCAATGCGATTTTCGATGTGATTCTTAACGATTTTTCGAGTTTTTCTGCGTTTAACATCGATTTTTTGTCATTTTTGTCAATATTACAGATTTTTTATGCATCATTGTCTTGTTTATTTTAAATTAATTACAGATCAGAAAAATATTTTCTACGGTATTAATTTGAGGAATATTTATGCATGATGAAATATCAGTACTTTGTCACACCGTTAAAAATAGTTGATCCCGGCATCCAAGATCAATATATTTTCACTATTCTTTTTATTTTCAGACACTTTTATTATATACTGTATATTCTACCTATCACGTTTTATTTCATGTTAAAGTGTGCACTTTATACTTAAAAACATCCTATAAAGGCCAAATATGATTTTGCCTTATCTTACATTTTTAAAATTTTCCCAAACTCATGTTTCTTACATACTGCCAACATCTTCCGCTTTTTTGGCCCGGAAAAATTTTATAGTAAATTTTACCAATACAAATCGTCGTTATTTGCCGATTAAATAAGGCAAAGTTTTCTGTTAAATTTTTCCGGGCCAAAAAATCAGAAGAGTTGGCAGCTATGTTTCTTATTCAGACAAATATGGAGAATTGAAGAATAAAAAGTTTACTAATATTTTAACTTCAAACATATATATATATTTTATTAACATTCCCACCAGAAAATAAATATGATTAAAATACATAATATATTTGTTTTACTATATACTTCCACCGAACTCTCTTCTAACAAACATTCGTGAAACGAAGATGCCTCGTGGAGGAAGCTTCGTAAGAGGACAATATAACACGATTATTGGGTAACATGCTTCACACCTGACGTAACCGCGGTAAATAGGAATAGTGTCAAAGAAATGGTACAAAATGATGAAAACACCTACCTGTTTTGTGAAACATAATTAACTTTATCATTCATTAAACACAAACTAAATCTTACACTATCTTATAAAAGTTTATAGGTATTATTTGCCGAACTAAGACGTTTCGATTCTTATCAATATATGTGAACATAATCTGAATCGTCTTGCCTCTTCATCCACAATTCCGTTAAATATGAAATCACAAACATGTGGGTCGTCGTGTTTCATTACCACATCATTTTCATTTTCATCTTCATCATCTTGCTCACTGCAATTTTTATGAGTTACAGAATCAATGATGGGTATTTCCATGAGCATTTGTCGTGTAAGTCACATCTTTAGTAACTGCTAAATTGTTTGCCACCGTTATTTTCGAAAAATTTGTATGGCCTTATTCAATTAACGAAATATCTCTGATAAAATAAGTCACATTTTTTTCGTTCTTAAATATTGGTGTTTAAAATAGTTGTATGTGACTTACACGACATGTGCTCATGGAAATACCTTGATATGTCCCTGATTATGATCTTTGAAATTGGTTCGCTGTTGTCAATTTCTATCCAGTCATTTAAATCGTTACAGAGATATTGAGATGTATATAGCACTAATCACAGCCTGCAAGTCCCTCGTTGTGTTTCACTAATATTTTAAATGCAAAATTTACCCTAAAATTGATAATTTTTTTTCGGGAGACATACTTTTGCCAACTTTAAATTTGAATTCGAGGTATATTGGACCGCGTTATATCAGGCTTTTCTTGTATTCAAGTGAAACAATTTACCATCGCTATCTGCGGCCGTTTACCATCGTTATCTGGCTATAATTAATAGAAGCACACTCCAATGTCTAGAATTTCTGATCTATGATCAATCCTTTGAAAGGCGATAGGATACATTTTATTCCACCTAATTGATACAAGATTCGTATCACAAACTTTTAACAAGATTTTATACTTTTAACTTTGGGGGCAAAATACTGAGAAATTGTCTTTTCTTATTTTAAAACAAACCTTTTATGTTATTTCGGGGGGAATACAATTACGGAGACACTTCATCTTGCCCCTCAAGAAGTTAAGTTACATTTTACTTCAGTTAATTTCAGAAAATGTTCTTATAGGTATATTTGTATCCTAACGTCAACACACTCATACATTCGATCGTATTGAATTATTCTATAATATAGGAAAATAACAATCTGTTAACCCTTTAACGTTCATTGGTTTCGCCACGAAACCACAAAATTTTAATTCCGATATGCAACACTGACACTGGTATTTTTATCTAAAAATATCCCTTTTATTATGTATGTGAAAAATCACGTTTTCTTATTTAGAAATATATCTGTTCTTAATTACCGGTGTCATTCATTTATTTCGACATCTTAGCAATAAAAATGCTTTGATCGTTAAAGGGTTAAACATTATACATTACACACATATATATATATATATTATACATATAATGTTTCTGGAGATTTAAGTGAAAACAAAGTTTATACACATGCATTCATCTATAAAAAAAAAGCACCGATTTATTAGCTAGTGGAATCCCTCAGCTCTATCCGTTCAAGATAATTACTTAAAATAAACTTAAAACTTGTACGATTTTTTGTTTTTAAACCGATATTGTATAAATTTGAATTTTTAAATGAAAAATTCGGGATAAAATATTAGCAGTTTGTGGTAACAGCGCTCCTAAATAGACATTTTCTTGCTTTTTCATAAAATCGTATTATAGTTTCAAAAAAGTAAATCTTGTCATCCGAAATCTTTGAAATTTCTATCGAAAATAAATACAACGATTTTTCAACCTCATACAAATATGTAGAATTAAGTAATACAAAGTTTACTAACACTTCAACTTCAAACATGAAACATTTTCGTGAACATTCTCACCAGAAAATAAAAATGAATAAAGTAAAAAATGCACGAAGACTCTAGAAGCCAAGTGGTGTAAGTAACAAGATTGAAAAAAAAATGAACCAAGTCATATACGACATTGAAATGCGTTTTTTTTCTTTTCAGGTGATGAAATATATGTGATTTTTTTAATTATGTACTGTTCTCTAGTGATCAACCACTTTTGCCGAATAATAATCAATATTGATTAATTATAAATTTAAAAATCATTGTACTCTGCATTTTTCACAGTTTTTAAAATAAGAGTTCAAAGACTACAATACAAATAGCAGTTTGCACAAATGAAAATGAAACAAACAGCAGTTTCCTCTTTCAATTAATTCAATATCATTAATGATCAAATTTAATGCCAATTATTTTTTAATTCAGTTTATTCCAAATTGAATTTTTGTCACTTGTACCCCTTTGCTTCTGAAGTCCTCATATATTTCCTTATATTTTGCTTGCGCTAGCTATGCAAATCGTAGGACAGCCATGAAACTAAATTGACTTATGGAGGCAGTGGTGTAAGAAGAATAAAAACCACTCACTTCTGTGAAAGAATTTCTCACCGCTATCTGGCCATAATTAATAAAAGCACTCCAATGTCTAGATCAGAGATGGCGAACATCGCATTCGCGTGCCAACTTTTCCCAAAAATATACTTTACGTGATCTAGACGTGCCAAGAGACAAAAAAGGTAATTAATCAAAATGTTATAATTTTTTTATTAAAAATAAGTGTAATATTTGGGGTATGCTTTATAAAGTGAATTAAAATCACTGTTTCTGTTGTTACATGTTAGATAATAAATAATTTATAAAATTACGATTTATCATCATAATTTTAGCCTATAATGCCTTATAATGAATGTTTTCTTTTCCTTTTCAACAAACTGAAACATTTTTTATTCCAACATCGAATATTGAGCTACTACTATTATCATTTCTCTTCAATTTGTTTAACAACGACTATTAATTGAACAAATTGAATTCAGACAAATCTAGCTACCATAATTTCGCGTAGATAAGCCGCAGCTCAAACAATTCATTTTCAACCCAGAAAATCTATTTAGTAATTTAAGATAAATATATACCGCGATACAAAATATTAAATTTTGTTTTCGAAAATTTCTGGTTCGAAACAGAATTGTTTGAGCTGCGGCTTATCTACGCGAAATTACAGTAGTCAAAATTTATGCACTTCGTTCAATTTAATATTTTCTTATTCGAGATTTAATATCTTTTGATTTGAGAAATTAAATCTATACCGTGCCGAAAATAATTGATTGCTTGCCACTTACGGATGAGGTTATATTTTGCTTTTGGTCATACCAGAAAATATTCTTATCCGCATACTTTGATCGTGAAGACAACACATACATTCATTAGACTGCCATGAAATGCTCTATAATGTGGGGAAATAACATTTTGTTGAACATATTTTTTAAGTATAATTTTTCTGGAGAATTAGCCGACAAGAAAGTTTACACACAGGCATCATCTATAAAATGCAAGCGGACTCGCTCGATTCTATCCGCCCACGATTATAACTTTAAATAAACTTAAAACTTGTACGATTTCGTATTTTTAACTTTATATTGTCTGAATTTGCATTTTCAAATGAAAAATTTACGAGAAAATATTGACATTTTGCGGTAAAAGCGCTTCTAGGCAGACATTTTCTTGCTTTTTCATAAAGTCGTTGCATAGTTTTGCCCTTTACGGCGCAGGGCAAATCCATCGCTTAAGTGTTGAAATTAATGTCTGACACTGGAATTTGAAAACAACATTATTTGTAAATAGGAAAAACCTACATTTCACGCGTTCAGTAAACCGTAAATTTTTTTAATCCTAATTTCGATACCAATGTTGCGTTTGGGAATTAAAATTAAGTGGTTTCATAGAAATATCCCCGCGCAGCAAGGGGTTAAAATAGTCAGATGTGGCAATCCCAAAACTTTCTTCTACCTTCTAGCATGTTAATACTTTCTGAAAAATGCAGCATAGCAATGCTACTGTTTAGGTAGTTTAAACCAAAATCTAGTCAGCGACAACTTATAACTGAATCTGAATTTTGATGAAATTCCGTGCATTAGTTTTTGAGATAGAGCTATTTCAAAACCTTAAAAAAAATTAAAATAACAACGCTACATGTTCAGTGGTGAACACTAAAAACTAATCAGAATCAATTTTTTATGAGGTACTAAGTGATTTGCAAGTTTAATGAACATTAAAACGAGAAATAATAATTAAAAGAAATGAGATAGTCTTTCTATGATATTGTATTTCAAAAATCGTATACCGAAGATTAATTTGGATACATTCTCTAAAATATGTTCATTTGGATAAAATAGTCGTACAAATATCATGAAAATTTGCTTTATACTAATTGAAGGGTATAGAATTTATTCATCGTGTCAAACTTGGGTATTGCTAGTGAGAAAAACAAAGATTTTGGTTCGTTTTCATAAATGGACGGCCTCCTTAGAAATGTTGATATACATTCTGTAAAATTAGACTTTACTTCCAATCGTTAAGAGCATACACTAGTCACGCGGTAAAAGCCGAACGCTAATGATAAGTCTATGGGCGCGATCTTTTCAAATATCTCGCTGAAATTTTAATATTTTTACATGATTGTTTTGCACAAGATAGCTGAGGACGATCCACAACCGGCCTAGTTTTTACTTTTTCAGTTTTGGTTTCAGATTTTCTTTAAAAAATTACTTTAACTTTCGAAACCGGTTTAAACCGGTTCTGAAACTGAAACTAACGTAATATAAAAAATATATAAACAAAATCGAAAAAGTAAAAACTAGGCCGGTTGCGGATCGTCTTCAGCTATCTTGTGCGAAAAAATCATATAAAAACATTAAAATTTCAGCGAGATATTTGAAAAGATCGCGCCCATAGACTTATCATTAGCGTTCGGCCTTTACCGTGTGACTAGTGTATGCTCTTAAGTACAAGTAACTTTCTTCTACAATAAATTGTTGCAGAAATGTTTACTTTTTTTCTTGCCTATACCAATTAAAACTGAAAGTTTTATAGATCCTTACTCCCATGACAGCCGCATATAAGTCACTATCAAAATGATACTTTTGTCCGGTGCGGAATAAAATGTACACATATATCCTAAAATATACAAGATGACCAGCAAATAAGACCCCGCTTTCAAACTTAAATTTCTCAAAAACAAAGATCGATAGAATTATACGGTAAACGGTTTGTTTATTAGGTAAGCTGTAAAAATCTAATACAGAAGTTTCGAAGGGTGAATATTTTGAAAAGATTATTTTCTGATAGCAAAGAATGCTTTACTTTACATTTTTCTTATTTTAGATTGCTTACAGAGGACGAGTTTTTCGGCATATAGTGCCATATTTTAACAATCTTTCGAATTTTAATTTCTAAAATATCGAAATTCCAAAAATTTAGTTCGAAAAATCGAACCTCCCCCCCCCCCCGAAAAATCGAAGTCCCCTTAAAATATGGCACTGTACGCTGAAAATCTCGTTATCTATAAGGAATCTAAAACAATAAAAATGTCAAATCAAGCATTCTTTTCGATCAGAACACAATCTTTTCAAAATATTCATCATTCGAAACTTCTGAATAAGATTTTTACTGCTTACCTAATACACAAACCGTTTACCGCATAATTCTATTGATCTTTATTTTTGAGAAATTGTCTTATTTTCTGGACACCCTTATATGTTTAAAAATTTTATTGAACCTAAACATGCCGTAATTTCCTGCGTATAATCCACGGATCAAACAATCATTTTTCTTCCCAGAAATTTCTTTAAATAAAATGTAATGTTTTAGATCGCAGTAAATATTTGGCTTCAATTACTAAATAAAATTTCTGGGTCGAAAAAGAATTGTTTGATCCACAGATTATACACAGGAAATTACGGTAGTATAAAATTGAAAACATACAAAAAGCAGTTAAAAAAACTAATAAAGCGTTTTCTGAGGAAACTTTTATCTTTAACATTGAATGGAACGCACTTTTATAATGTCATCAGTGTGAATAAGGCAAATTTAAGCATTTCGTACTGCATAGTAATAGTAAGAATTCTCATTCATTGCGTATTTCGAAAGCTTGTGAAATTAATTTGGTTCAAGGTGCGGTTGCAGTTTGAATTAATTTCTTGAGAAACGAACTGAGAAATTGTCGAAAGAAACAGCATTGAAAAAATAATTAACTTGCCAACATCTAAAACTACTTACAAAGTAAATAGCCACTTACTAGTAGTTAAATTTTAGCTCAGTGTCATTAAATAAGGGTGATATAGTAATATAAAATGATCTTGAAAATTGTTTTGAAGTATTTAATTTTTATTAAAAGGTATTGCACAAATGTCATTATAAGATATCAATTTTGTATTGGGTAACTTTATAATTTTATCTATTTAGTTAATAGTTTTTTGCTTATTTAGAAATGTTTTTACTTGTAATATATCCTTGAAAGTAAATTTTAACCGATCATAAGGGCACGAATGAATGTTCATTTTCTATTTAATTATCACATTTTTCTCCCCCGTCCCTCCTCCGTTTATATGTTTATATGTACAAATACAATGTACATAGTGCGTATCTATTACATATTATACGAGGTGTAATGTCCCTAGCGCATGTAAAATATTTGTACTGCGATGTTTGTTGTGGAATATCAAAGCCTAATGTCTTAGATGCCTATATGATCTATTTCAGAACCGTAGCTGCTATATTCACATAGTTTTAAAAGGAGAAATGAAAGGGCAGGGGATGTGGGGGTGAAAGGCCTAATTTTAGCTTATGGGGCTAGATTTGTGACAGTGGATGAGATGTCACTACTGTCGTATGGACTCGGGATCATTGTGATGTAGCCACATGTCATCCATTGTCATGAATGTAGCCTCATAATCTTCAAACAGTTCTGACCTCAAACTGGTAAACGGTAGGTGCTGGGTTCGAACCCAATCGCGACCGTCGGCCTAACCGTTCGGAGTTTTCCGTGGTTTTCTTCGAACCTTGCGTAATACGGGTTAGGTTCCCTTAGAAAGAACCCCACGGAGGCCATCCCACCCCTTAGGGCCTATATCCCATAGTGTAGATAATTGGCCGACATACATACAACATAATCTTCAAACCAGCATTTTACCCTCACGTCCCTCCTTAGAAACTCCCTCAAAAGTAGATCTTTGAAACTTTACCCCTCCATCCGAAACTATGTTAATATAGCAGCTACATTTCAGAAATTAAGCATATAGGTATTTAAAACTTTAGGTTTCGCTATTCCACATCAACCATGCAGTACAAATATTTTATATGCAACAGGGACAATAATTATTAAACGACCCACCTGTATAGAGCAAGGATATTCAGTTCGAAATTAACATAGTTTAATTTATTCTGAAAAATAAAGATATTCAATTTATTTATTTTTTATTTATTTATTTATTTATTTTTGTAAAACAAGGAGGATGAAGTGCATTCATAGAATTAGACAACAAAAATGAGAATGGACTAAGCACAATGAAAAAAGACGATGAGGTAAATGGAGCCCAATTATTTTAAAGTTATATTCCAGAGATGTTAAACGATCAAGCGACGACTTCAAGTGAGATGGAGTGACGAAATCAGAAAAGTGGCCAGTATTAATTCGATGACTAAAGCTCTAGACAGGACACACTGGAAAAATTTAGGTGAGACCTATATCCAGCAGTGGTCCGAAAATGGTTGTTGTTTATGATGATGAATTCGTCTATTTATTCGATAACATTTAAAAAATAATAAATATTATGCTTTTTGTTTTTCTAAGCACGCAATTTCATTTTAAAACTGTTTTTGTGAACAATGCTTTAGTAAATTTATTTCGGATTCTTTATGGATTTTTTTTACATATTTATATTTTCACATTTTTATTTAGATCATCTAATGCAAAGGTAAAATAAATTCTAAATTAAGAATCGAAAAATGTAGTTACTAAGTTTAAAATGAATTATCATACATTTCAGTGTTTAACGCGTCTTTTTGATAAAAGAAAATTGATAGTAATTTACAAGTTAGTGTTATGTGTCGATAGTAAAAGGAAAGGGTTAAAAATTAAGAAAATAAATAATAATAATTAATAAATGACCATCAATATTTCTAATTCAATGAACATGCTACTTAATTTTTTACAAAAATCTTCTTCAGTTTACTTTAAAATAATATTTTTATGCTTATAATAATAATAATAAATATTAATTATTATTACTTATCGTAATTATAACAATAATTAATTAATTATTATGTTCTTCATTTATTAATTATTTCATTACTTATGTTATTTATTTATTTCATTTTGTTTATTGAAGTACGCGTAGTTGAAGTCCAAAAAAATTTTATACACAGAAATATAAAATGATCATAGTAATTCAAATCGATTTATCTTTCCATAATTCTCGCATTTTTTTAAAAAATAGAATTCATTTTTATGAAAATTTGCAACAAAATCTCCCAATCAGGGGTACTAACCAGATATTTTGTCCCCTTTATTTGAGTTCAGGGGCGTGAGAAAAGAAAAAACTGCGCTCGGGGCAAAGTTTCAATTCGCCCCCCTCTTCAGCTTTTTCTTGTAACAGGACAAAAATAACGTTGATAGCATAAATTTGGCGCCCCCTAAATGTCCGCGCTCGGGGCAACCGCCCCCTTTGTCCCCCCCCCCCCACTTTCGCACGGCACTGTTTGAGATATCTTTTATTAGGATCTATGGATGAAGGATAATACCTTTATTTATACTTATGGGTAATCGCAGTCTATTTTAAATTCGATCAAAATATTCACGATAATACAAGAGAATATATATAGATAATACCTCAAATGTTTGGGCTTTAATTAATTTAATAATGTTTATTAATTTAAAGTAAGCAATATCAATTTAATATTAACTAAATGTGATAGTCAATTTATTATTACATTATTTGAAGGACCACATAAAAATGTGAGTTCTAACTTCTGTTTATTTAACCAGTTAATAGTCTCATTAAATTACGGTTTAAAAATTTAAATTCATTATTGCCACCACTTTTTTAGAAAAAAATATTCTTCTTACTTAATGACAAGTAAATTGAAACCAGACTAAAACCAGTTACACTATTTTATAAAACTGGTGGGAATCAAACAATTTCTGAATAAAAGCCGTGAAGCTTGCAGCCCGTGAATGTCTCGGGCGCAACGATTAAGTGGTTAAAGTATTCAGTTACAAGAAAGTGCCTTGTAAACTTCTCTTGTTTAACTTTATTTTATCCACTAAGTTTACAAACTAAATTTTACACTTTGCATAAAAGTCTTCTGAATTAAAAATCGGGATTTTGCATCTTATTCAAAGTGATCCTCTACATAGTAAAAAATTGCAGTAAAGTGTCCTTTAACCGTTTTTTTTTTTACAGTGTAATCGGTGCAATGTCTTATATCGATTTCGTTTAAAGAAAACAGAGTGGTGAGTAGTCAAGGAAAAACACAGTTTAAAAAAAGAAGCAACTACCAGTATTTTCTTATAGAAAACAGTTCGAATATTATAAAAGGATTAAAGAGAGCGAATTCTTCCTAATAAATTATTGATATTTGAAAAACTTTTTTGACTGTGCTTTTTCCTGACCACATGTGTCCCTGAAAAAGCAAAATTGTTTATAAACTTTTTTATAACCAAAATATAGTGAATTTAAAAAAATAAAAAGTTGTTGAAAAAAAAACTTTTAGCATTTTACCTTTATTTTATTTGTTAGATTGGTAAATTGACTAATTTAGGAGAATTGTTTAAAAAATTAGTGTATTAGTCTTATTTATAGCTGAAATGCATTATTTCAATGTCCTATTTCAGTGGTTCCCAAACAGTTTTCTTCCATGTATTGCTTACTTAACCCTTTCCGGCGCAGACAAATTCTCTTCGTAAAAAGAGAAATTGTTGACTGGCACCGGAATTTACAAAAGACTTTTTTAGAAATTAAGAATTCCCTGATTTAAGCTGTCATTGTAAATGTAAAATTTTACTAAAATATTATTGGTGCCGTTTCTAAGTTTGGAATTAAAATTAGGTGTTGCCGGAGTAGTAACAGTGCGCCGGAAAGGGTTAAGCTTTTCATTTAACAGTATCGCCCCTTTGCTCATAAATACACCTTCATTCACCCACATAACGCAAACATGTGATTTTTTATAAAAACGAGTCTTCTTTGTATAAACAAATAACAATCAAAGATAAACTTATTTTATGCTTTGACATTTTATTGACTTTTTGAATTCGTAAAATGCGCCATTAATAAATGTATGATCGTATGCGTATATCACTGCAAGTGTTTTAACCCTTTAACGTTCATTGGTTTCGCCACGAAACCACAAAATTTTAATTCGATATGCAACACTGACACCGGTATTTTTATCTAAAAATATGTCTAAAATTAGCAAAATGTTGATAACGTTATTCCGTATATTTCCCTAGGCTATCTACAGCCCCGGGGCAAGCATCATTCTGAGAGGGATCCCTTCTGTCTATACACAGAAATTGTTCGCGAACCATGCAAAAGTGGTTAAAACTAAACTTCATACACAGGGGTGCAAAAATCTAGGCGCCAGCAGGCAGTTTCTCACCACAAAATTTATTTCTTTTTTCTCCGTCTAATATTTCGTGTGAAATTCCTGCTAGAATGCTGTTAAATTTTGAGCGAAAAAAACCTTAAAATTTTAGTGGTGAGAGACTACCCTCTGGCGCCTAGATTTTTGCACCCCTGTTCATACATATTGTATCTATTCATAAATCTATTCATAAATCAGATTTTCAACATTTATATTACATTTTCAATTATAATTGGCCTCTCCTCAATGGCGGCTGATAGAGGCGATTCATTTGTCGAACGGAAAGGGCTAATTTTTTTAACTACAGTTTTTTTTTATTATTATTATTGCTCTATTTGGTATCGTGTAGTAAGAAAAAAAATCGATCTTCTAAATAACTTTTCATAAAATTTTCGCCTTTAATCCCTTTTGACATTCCTCGCTCTCCATGTAAAATTATTTTAAGAAAAAAATTCAACTTACTATTTACGTTCCCAACTTCCATTTTTTTAAATTTGTATGCGTACTTGATGTATGAAGCATCCTACTTAACCCTTCACTGCACTATGTGCCATATCTAGCACATACCTAAAAAAATTATAATTTTTATTATGTGCCATAAATTTGGCTTAAAAAAAATGTCGATCAAGCTATTATGGTAGGAGTTATTTTTACCGAATACTTAAAAATATCAATATTAATGAAAATAAATATTAATTACAGTAAAACCCCGATAATTCGGATTAACTGGGTCCAGACCCAATCCGGATTATCGAAAATTCGAATTATCCGGAGAATTAGAAAAAAATTAACTAAAATAAAACGTACTTACAGAAATTCACCTTTATGTTAAACTTATTGAATATTTATAAACAGGAAAAATGTTTACTTTCCTTAATTCTTCCAAAAAGATTTCAGAATTTTTTTTTTTTTATCCAGAATACGACGATGAAACAAAGTAATGTTATGGAAATTAGCCAATCGCTTCTCAAACTTGAAAAAAAAAAAAAAAAAAAAAAAAGACCAAACCAATCCGGATTAACGGGGTCCGAATTTGCGGGGTTCTACTGTATAATTACTATTTTCCCCATTATTCAACAGATATAGATAAAAACAGAAAAAAAAATGTGCAGTGAAGAGTCAAATTTATAAAAATGAACTCTGTAGTAAGTTATTTCTAGTAATTAGATATTTTTATGTTATTAAATTACAGCATAAACTATTTTAAATGTAATTTTTCTCGATGTTATTACTGCTTTAAAATCTATAATTCTTTTTAATTATCAAAATATAGCACTTAAATCATGTTAAATATTAAAACTTAATTTCATTAAAAAAAATCGATCAAACGAAATATAACATTTTATTAACTGATAATAAAATAAATAAATAAAATAAAATATTAAGACTTAGTTATTTGAAAGAATCGAAAAAAGAGTAATTAAATAAAGAATAATTAAATAAATAAAGCGTAATTAAATAAAGAGTTAATAAATCAATTAAAAAAAGTTTTTTTTTTATAATAAGCTCATTTTGTAACAAAATAAAGCAATACAGTACTTTAACTCTTTCCGGCACACTGTGCCCGGTCTAGGATACCTAAATTTATTTCAAAACTTGCTAACGGCACCAATAAAATTTTAGTAAAAATTTGCCTTTACAATAAAAGCTTAAATTGAGGAAATCAAAATATCTAAAAAATTCGTTTGTGAATTCCGGTGTCTGTCGATAATTTCTCATTTTTCATCAGATTTTGCCCGGGCCGGAAAGGGTTAAAACCCTAAATGTGTACATATAGTACACACCATATAATATCAAATTTTAAATTGAATTCTTTTTTCCTATTTTTTCCATTATTAGACCGATCTATAGATTTAAAATAATAATAATAAAAAAAAATCATAAAAATAGAAAAAATCGAGCAGTGAAGGGTTAATTTCATAAAAATGAATACTGTAATAAGTTATCTGCAGTAATTAGATTTTTTTATGTTATTAAATTACGACATAGACAGGGGTGAAAAAATCTAGGCGCCAGCAGGCAGTTTCTCACCACAGAATTTATTTCGTTTTTCTTCGTCTAATATTTCATGTAAAATTCATGCTAGAATGCTATTAAATTTTGAGCGAAAAAAACTTTAAAGTTTTAGTGGTGAGAGACTACCCTCTGGAGCCTAGATGTTTGCACCCCTGGACATAGATATATTTTAAATGTAATTTTATTCAATGTTATTGCATTAAAATTTATGTTTCTCTTTAATTATCAAAATCTAGCCCTTGGATCATATTTCATATTAAAACTTAGTTTCATTAATAATAATAATAATAATAATAAATCTAAAGAAATATAATATTTTATTAACTGATAATAAATTATTAATAAATAAATTAAATTAAATATTGAAACTTAGTTATTTTTTGAAAAAAATTTATTAAAAAAATACATTAACTTATAATAAAACAATAAGGGAAAAAAAGAGTAAAATTTTTCTTTTTAATTATCAAAATATAGCCTTTGGATGATATTTAATATTAAAACTTAGTTTCATTAAAAAAATCAGTCTAAAAAAATATATTTTATTAACTGATGATAAATTATTTAAAAAAATATGGTAATCACAATAAATCAATAAAGAAAAAAAAAAAAAAAAAAAAAAAAAAAAAAAAAAAAAAAAGAAAAGAAAAAAGAGAAATCTAAAATATTGAGGATCGAACCCACAATGTTTGGGTTACGAGATTTGTATGCTAACCATTACACCCGACCATCTACAAACTTTCCGCGAAACAACTTTTTTAACCACGACACAAGTTCATAAAGGCATTTGGCACTTGGCGTTCTTCTATTCCTTGCCGAACTTATTTTGATTACTTATGACGGAAAAAGGAAAAAAAAATACTTGTGATGCGATTCCATCAAAACAATGCAAGGATATATATACAATTTAGTCATGCAAGTAAAAATAATTCAAATTATATGTATATATATTAAAATATAACGAGAAAATCATGGAATATTGCTAGTGCTGGCAGTACAAAAACGAAACTTATGGAACAAAAAAAAAATATTTTTTCATGAAAGTTACGAAATTCGTAGACAAAAGTGTATTTATATCCATAATATAAACATTTCTGAACCTGAAAATTGATGTTAAAAATCGAAAAAAGCATGAAAATATTATGAATGAGGAGGATTTTAAAACCCTCTATTTTTATCCCATGTAAAGTCTATGATAGCGCTGCAGTCGATCGCCTGCGGGGTTGAAAACAGATTTCGACCAATCAGAATTTATTGCCATTATGTCGCAACTCTTACCGAAGGTTGAAGGAACACTAGCATTATTTACAATTTTCACAATAGCCATATCTCAAAAACTAGTGTATATAGTGCATTTTCATAAAACTTTATTATTTAATAATACTTGATATAATCTAGTGTTAATTATATTTTGGTGTAAATTGCTCAACAGGTGGCGCTGCTATCGTGCATTATTTGTGATTATCACAACAGTTCTATCTCAAGAAGTAATGCATGAAATTTTTTAAAACTTCAGATTCAGTTAGTCCTCTGATATAGATTAGTGCTGTTTAGTTTTTAGTATAAATCGCCCAACAGATTCGCCATTCGCCCATTTCGCAATTAATGTATCTCAAGAACTAATGCATGGATTTTCATCAAACTTCAGATTCAGTTCATATATGACAAAAAATTGATCCTGATTAGTTTTTGGTGTACGTCACCAAAGTTCGTAAACTGAAAGGACTTGTAAGGACCTTTTATCAGATTTTTTATAACGTAATATTTGTTCTATTCAATGAAATCAAAAATCCATTTTCAGATCTAGCAACCAGTACTTTGTGAAATTTCTGGTACTGAAACAATAAAAATCCTCTGAATTCTTTGATGACTACGCACCCTGATCACCCAATATGTCGCGCTGTTACGCAGATACTTTTTTAAGATTTTGCAGCAGTTCTATCTCAAAAACTAATGCACGGATTTTCATCAAATTTCAGATTCAGTTATAAGTTGACATAAGTTGTTGCTGATTAGATTTTACTTTAAATTACTTCACTGGTGGCGGTACTATGCTTTTTTTTTCGGGAAGTATTAACATGCATAAGATAAAAGAAAATATTCTTATTGCTACATCTGACTAGTTTCTTTTTCAATATATTAAATTTTCGGTTGAATATATTTCTTACAAATTAATAATTAGATTTTTCTTCGTTTTTTTATTTGGATGAATTTTGAAATGTACTTCGATATAGGTTAAATATATTTCTTACAAATTAATAATTAGATTTTTCTTCGTTTTTTATTTGGATGAATTTTGAAATGTACTTCGATATAATATACCGTAATTTCGGGTGTAGAAGCCGCAGATCAAACAATTCTTTTTCGACCCAGAATTTTTTAAGAAACAAATATAACTAGTTAGATCGCCGTAAATATTTGTGTTCAGTCACTAAATAAGATTTCTGGGTCCAAAAAAATTGTTTCATCCGCGGCTTATACACCCGAAATTACGGTAATTTAAATTTTATACATTCAAATAACTATATTTTCCCCCGTAAAATAGTACGTACAAAAACTTCAATTTTAAATGAAATAATTTTATAAGAAAAGTAAAATTGTGAATTTTTGGAATCTTGTAGCTCTATTTAAGGAAACTAAATTTGTGCATTGAAATTTCATATTATTTTTTTTTCATTCTTTTTATACGACAAGGTGTAAAAAAATAATTAAATTAAAGAGTTAAATTCAATAGCAAAAGGAAAAAAAATTATATTTTCCTTACAATAAGTTCAATCTATTCATATTATAATGTGATTAAGTTTTAGTTTTTCTTAGTTTTTGTAATTCAGGTCTGAAAAGCATTTGAAGGTAAAGCTGTTAAAAGATAATTACTTATCTATCACTCCATTTAAATACCTTTTGAATAGCATAAAAGTGCTTTGACATACATTATTTATCTAATCAAGTGTATTACAACAACCATTTACTAACTGATAAAAACTTAATGTAGAAAAACGAAATAATTTTAGCGTTACAGTATGTTAGACTTTGTACAAAATCTATGCAATAATAAGATATGAGATAATCTATGCAATTAATTTACATACAAGTAAAAATGTTTTAAGTAACAAATAATTAAATATAATAAATAGGAATTAGTTAATAAATATTGGTTATTTAATCAATTAGAAAGATAACATTGTCAAAAACTGTTGTTGTACTTTTAATTTGATTATATGAATAAATTATTAGAATTTTTCTATTTATTATTAGTAATGTTTTCAAACACTTAACCAGAGCCTGATTACTAACGGGGCACTCTCTCACCAGAAAAAATTTATAGAAATTTTCGTCTTCTTTAAACGCCCTTTTCATACAAGATTACTGTCATGAATAAGGAAAAATTCTTTATTTCTTTTTCCTGGTGGGAGAGTGCCCCGTTAGTAATCAGGCCCTGCACTTAACTTTTATGTATTTACGTATTTATTTTTTTAAAGAAGTCTTTCCTAATGGATTGGAAAAGAGCAGTTACTCGCGCGCACACACGCACACACACAAACAAAAAAAAGGAATAAATTAAAAATCCTTTTATGGTTATAATGCACTTTTTCTTTCACCCCATATTGAAATCCAGCGTTTAATTTAAATATTCTAATTCAATGGTGGTGAACCTTTTTTCATTCGTGCGCCATTTTGTCCCCCCCCCCCCCAAAAAAAAAGAACAAAAATTTATGTGTCCAAGACATGCCTACAAACCAAAATATATAATAAGTCAAACAAAAATCAATCAAAATTACTTGAAATTTGTCATTATTTTAAAATGTATGGGTAGACTTGGTGCTATTTTTAAGAGAATAATAATAAATATTATTGCATAGTAATAAATATTATTATTGCATTTTGGATATCAAATACAGTCTCTGTCTATAACGAAACTCCATCGAAATTTATATCGCTAAATAACGAATTTTTTCAGAAATTTTCCTTTACTTGTTTAGGTAATGTTTCAAATTGTTAATGAAGTACATTTATATTTGCTGTTTCCTGGTTTATATTTCATAGCTGTATGTTTCTACGTTATTGTTCATTCCATGCCAAAAAAGAACATATTCACGCACACACATACAAATAATAATAATAATTGTTGCGTACTATCGCTGCTTCCATGGTTTAATTTAATCGTTTTTATTTTGCGCCTTGCGCAAACGATTTTTTGTTGTTGTTTACATTAAGAATTTGGAAGAACTTTTTTGAATGGAATTTTCTTTGAACTGGAAAATGCAGTATGTATTGTATTAAGGTATTATATTGATGAAAAGATATGATATGTGCACAATAATGTAATTGTTTGTAATGTGAAAGTTAATAGATGTTTTTTTTTATACATCTGTGCTTGAATTTACTCCGAAGATATGAAAATTTATTTACTTAAGATATAGAATTCGCTTGATCTCCCTTGATACATGATAATAGGTAAGATTAATACATTCATGCTGTAGTTAAGATTTTTTAATTTTGAACATGAATGCTGATAATTTAAATATCAGTATTAAATAATATTGAAGAATTTTATAAACAGGGATAGATTCAATAATAATAATAATAAATAAAATAAAATAATAATAATAATCTTACCTTAATTTTTTAAAGGAAAATAAGGAATGTTATAAAGCTTAATGATTCAAAGTCACTGAAAGAAAGATTAACAATAGCTTTAAAAAGACCGAGTGAAGCTGACATCTAAAAAGAATCTTTTACTCTTTTTAGACTAAAAAGAGAAACGGAGAAAAACTAAGAAGCGTGGAAATATCGAAGAAAATTAAGCTCTCTTTCAATTTTTGGATACCAATCTTATTGTTTCGTAGCATTCCACTGATAGCAACATTTAGCCCTTACCGGCGTGGACAAATTCTGTTCGTAAAATGAGAAATTGTAGACTGACACCGGAATTTACAAAACACTTTTTTAGAAATTAAGAACTCAATCATTTTAGCTGTCATTGTAAAAGTAAAATTTTACTAAAATATTATTTGCGCCGCCGTTTGTAAGTTTGGAATTAAAATTAGGTATGACAGGACTGGACACACTGCGACGGAAAGGGTTAACACGTTCACGCCGGCGCGTACCACCGGTGGTCCGCAAAAAGACTTAACCCCTTAAGGCGCAGTGTTGCCGGGTCGGCAACACCTAAAGTTCCCCCTGTTTAGAGACACGAAAACTCCGTGAATATTTCAAAAACTACTCTAATGGCTACTTTAAATCTTTCTTATGAGTTCTAGATGGCAGCACCACAGAGATCAAACTCTACTGTTTTTAAGTAATAGGTAAAATTTTTACTGTAATACGCGCTTCACAGCAATGCTCTTCTCACTGCGCTTATCAATGCTTTACTTATGGGAGGTTACCACTTCGGCAACAGCTTCATAGTTACAATGGTTAGTGCAATCTTTACAAAACAATACCTGTGTATTCCTCTAGGCCTGAATAGATTGCCTAATTTTTTTTTCCTTTAAATTCCAACTTTAAAGAGTAGTGCGCCGGAAAGGGTTAAGAACTCCTATTTAGTAAAACCCCAGTAAAATTTTACTGAAAAATTTGCTTTATTTAATCGGGCCATTTTCACCATTCAATAAAGCACGAATTCCTGATTTTTAAAACCGGTGACAAATCATTAAAAAAATTCGTAAAAGGCTCCCGTCGCGAAGAGGGTTAAGCAACATTGTTAACAATGCTGATGAAAGAGACGATGAATATGAAAGAGAAAAAACAAAACCAGGAAGAAAATGATTATTGTCTTTGTCGCTACAAGGGTAGGACGTCAAACGAAATAAAATGTTTTCCAATCACGTTGCACTTCATGTTAAATTTTCAGAATTTTTAAAAGTGCAAAAGCTTTGAAATCAAAACAACAGAAAATTACAGATTTTTTCAACAGATTTTTGCATTGTTTTACTGTCCTTTCAAATTTTCTAGTTTTGAATTTGTTTAAGTAAATAAAAAATGAAATATCAAAGTAATGTTAATCGTTAAACATTTCAAAATCTTAATTAAAAAAAATAATAATCAAAAATTACACATTAACCCCTTGCGGCGCAGTGGTTTCATAGATATACCACTTAATTTTAATTCCCAAACAACACATTCGCACCGGAATTTCGTTTAAAAAAATTACTGTTTATTGAGTGCTTGAAATATAGCATTTTCTTATTTATAAATAAAGTTGTTTTCAAATTCCTGTGTCATTCACTAATTTCAACACTTAACCTTCCGTCTACCAGACGGGTCCATTGGACCCGACAGCAATATTTCTGGTGTCAATGGTAAAATGAGAAATTGTCGATTTTTTATAAAGGACACCGGAATTTATAAAGGACTTGTCTAGATATTACGAATTCCTTAATTTAAGCTTTCATTGTAAAAGCAAAATTATATTAAAATATTACTGGTGCCATTTGCAAGTTTGGAATTAAAATTAGGTGTTGCCGTAGATAAATGGATGTTTTGTCTGGTAGACGGAAGGTTAAGCAATGAATAAGCCCTGCCCCGCAAAGAGTTAAATGAAAAAAGATGCGATTTTCTCTATACAGCGAGTTTTTCTATATAACGAATTTTTTGATGGAACAATGAATTTCGTTAAGTAAAAATTCGACTGTATTTAATATCAAGTTAATACTTAGCTACTTTCAACAGCATGTCAGCTGAGGTAGAATTATCTGAAAAGTAGTTTTTACAAGAACTCAGCGTCCGAATTCTCCCCAGTAATGTTAAGTCTATGTGCGTTTGATGCTTTTTATATTCAAAATGCAGTCGAGTCTGTATGTAATAAAATTCATTGTTCTGCCAAAAAAATTCGCTATACAGAAAAATTCGTTGCATAGAGAAAATCGCCACAATTTTCATTTAATGTGTAATTTTTTATTTAAAAATGTTTTTGAGCTTTTAAATTAAGATTTTGAAATGTTGAACGCTAAACATTAATTTGATATTTTATTTTTTATTTACTTAAACAATTCCAACACAAGAAAATAAACATTTATTTGAAAGGAGAGTAAAACAACGCAAAAATTTGTTGAACAAATCTATAATCGGAGAATAGAAATCTAATTCGGTTGTTTTGATTTAAAAACTTTTGCAATTTTCAAAATTTAACAAGGAATGCATGAGTGGAAAACATTTTCTTCCATTTGACGTCCTCTCCTTGTAACATCAAAAGCAATAATCGATTTTCTTCCATGGGGTGGAGAGGGGGGAATGCTTTCTTTTTTGGCATGAACAATAAAGTATAAGTATACGGCTATGAAATATAAACCAGGAAACAGCAAATATAAAAGCATTCCACAAACAATTTGAAGCGTTGTGTAAACAAATGAAGGAAAATTTCTAAAAAAATTCTTTATATGGAGACATATATTTCGTTGTATGGAGATTATTTTTAATGTAATAAAAAAATTGACCGTTCCTACAAAAAATTCGTTAAAAAAAAGAAATTCGTTGGATGAAGTTTCGTTATAGAAAGACTCGACTGTGTGTCCTCTCAAAATTAATATTTTTGAGTTCTTTTTTTAGTGTTCTCTTCTTAAAAGATGTCTCCTTTTTTTCTTAATTTTCAAAATACAGTAGTCTCTCTCTTAACCAGCTTCCATTTAACCGGAAATCCCCTTTAACCGTCCGACTCTTTTTTCCCAACATCAGGAGAAATGCGGAAAGGCGAATGTCTGTTATAAATAGATACGCGTTCACTTTCACCAGTGTTGAATCCGGAAAAAAAAAATAGATGACTCTCCTGAAGATATGAGATTTTGTGTTTCTGCTGGTCAAAAGTGGAACCTCTTCCTACATCCCTACGGAAATCTATAATATCTGATCTGTCTGTAATTTTATTATACAAACATTTAACACTAGAACCGCGGTGACGGGTCATTTTGACCCGTACCAAATGGATAGGTGCCGATTGAAACCAGAAAATTCTTCGCAGAATAACTTATGTATAGTCCGAAATAAAATAGCTTAAATAAATAAATTAAATACTTTAATTAAAAATTTTGGTATAAGATATTTTTATGAAATTTGAGTAAAATTGCCCGTGGTTCTAGTGTTAAAAGTTTGAAGGATGTGAACAGACAACTGTAGAAAATATAGAAAAATGCTTTGAGTCTGATAAAGATCTCAAGCGTGAAACATTTAACTAAACATAAAACTAAAATCCATGGATAGTTTTATATGAAGTGTTAAAATTTTACTGCCAGTTTGTCAGTTTTTAAATCATAAAATTTTACATTGGGCATAAATCTTAGAAATATTTTGATAACTAAGAAAAAAAAGTGACATCCTGTAACTCCTTGCAGCGCGGTGGTACATCTATGACACCACTTAATTTTAATTCCCAAACGCCACATTGGTATCGAACTTTTGGTAAAAAAAATTCAGTTTATTGAAATCCTCCAAAATAGCTTTTTTTTATAATTACAAACAAAGTTGTTTTCGAATTCCGGTGTCAGCCTTCAATTTCAACACTTAACCCTTTAACGCGCAGTGTTCTCGGGTCGCATATTTCAGATGTGTATATTGCTGGGACGATTACTGTTTCTAAACCAATAGGAGACCGTCATTATCACGGTCAAGTACACGCCCACACAGTTTGATTGACAAGAACTCGTGGACAATTGATCGTGTGTGTTTATTTTTTATTTGTACTCGGATTGTTTGAATTTGTACTCGGTAATTAAAAATTAAAGGTACGAAAGAATTTTTTTTTTTTGAAAATGACTGAATTTTATTTACTTCAATTAGAAATTATACTTCCTCTGATCCTGAAATAAATAAATAAATAAATAAATAAAAATTAAAGTAAGAATTTTGCTTATACGGATATTTTCGCAGAATACTTTTTTTCCCATTTGTTTAATATATATATAAATCATTTTGGAACGATATTTAGAATATTAAAAGGGTTTGAAATTTTTTTTTTAATGTCTTATTTATTAATAAAAGACAGCCTCCAATAATTTTTTTTTAAAAAAAAATCACCAACGGACTCTCGGCCCGCGATGGACTCGAACCCAGATCCTCCGGTTTCAAGCTCGACGCTCTAACCATTCAGCCAGTCAGCTCACTTTCATCCGCAACAGATTATCCTTATAATTAGCACCGTCACTTGTCCACTAGTTCCTGTCAATCAAACTGTGTGGGCGTGTACTTGACAGTGATAATGACGCTCTCCTATTGGTTTAGAAACAGTAATCGTCCCAGCAATATACACATCTGAAATATGCTGTCGGGTCGGCAACACCTAAAGTTATCCCTGTTTAGAGACACAAAAACTCCGTGAATATTTCAAAAACTACTCTAATGGCTACTTTAAATCTTCCTTATGAGTTCTAGATGGCAGCACCACAGAGATCAAACTCTACTGTTTTTAAATAATAGGTAAAATGTTTTACTGTAATACGCGCTTCACAGAATGCTCTTCTCACTGCGCTTATCAATGATGTACTTGCACGGTGTTACCACTTCGGCAACAGCTGTATAATCAAAATAGTTTGTGCAATCTTTACAAAATTATACCTGTGTACTCCTCTAGGCCTAAATAAATTGCCTAATTTTTTTCTTTAAAGAATAGTGCGCCGGAAAGGGTTAAACAATGAATTTGCTGTGCACCGCAAACGGTTAAGAAGAGAATACTGAACAAAGAAGTTAAAAATATTAATTCCCTGAACAGATATTTTTAATATAAGAATACTTCAAACGCCAATACATTTAACATTATCGAGATGAATTCGGCCGTTGAGTGACTAGGACCCTTAAATTTTTCTTTTCTTTATATTATAAAGAAAATAATTTAAAAAAATGTAATTTAACAAATTACAACAACTATTTGGAAAATGGTATTTTACAAGACAAACATTTTAAAGATTCAATAAATTCTGTATTTAAATTAATAATAATAATAGACATTATTTTTATGATGATCACAACGAGTCATATATTACGTACGCCATGCTTTAAACATTGATATTCCTAGATCAATGATAAAAAGACTGTAGTTTATAGTTATACAACTTTAATTGTTTAAATTGTGAATTTTTATTTGATGGAGTTAATCAGACTGACTTCTGAATGCCTCATATTACGGGCGACATGGATTAAATATTAATTTTCCTGCACCAATCATAAAAAAAAATTAAATGAAATTTCAGTTTTACAATTTTCGGAATTGCAATTTTTTAAACTGCAAAACGTCGCACATTTTAAATTTTTGCACCGTCGCGTAAAAAATACATTTTTAAATGAAATTTGTTTGAAATCTTTATCAAAATTTGTTTTCAAATTATTATTTAAAAAAATGTTTTTATTACTTTTTTTGTTATCGTGGCAACAGAAGTCTTCCATTTTTGGACATCAAATATGGACCAATCAGGAAACGGATAAAATAAAAAACAGAAGTATTCCATTTTTGGACATTAAACATCGACCAATCAGAAAACGAATAAAATAAAAATGTTGCGGAATTCAACCAATGAAAAGATTCAGATGTACTTCTGATTTCCCAGTTCTCTATCGAGGACAACAACTATTTTTCTAGTAGTTAAAAAGAGTGAAATACAGGTTTTCGTAAATAATTGCTGGAAGCTATAGAATGTGATTCATGAAAATCGAAACAATAGCTTATTTCCTTATATATTGTTTGTAGACACTAACTTTCATTTACAAAGTTTCATGCAAAAAGATGCAAAATTTGATGACATGAGTTATAACCCCATATTATTGTCTCCGTAAGTTAAAATTTCCAATTAGGAAAAACTCCCTTATGCATTCCTGAGTATTAAACATAAAAATTCCATCTCGGTTTACAAAATTCATAGAGACATATCGTTTTAAATAATTCGTCAGGTTTTAAGTTTATAGATGCTAGCTGAAATGTTTGTAATTCTGGGAACAATGTTGATTTAAGGGGGCTCAGGGATTGAAAACTTTTCAAAAAATCGACTTTTTTATGATCTAGTTTGATTATTCAATTAATTCTTAACCGCATAAAAATATTTGCATTTTTAACGGAGTTATAAGCATTTATGTCTCAACACTTTCATAACCGCATCCATATAATTTCAACTTTAAGTCGTGTTTTCTCAAAACTTGATTTTTGACGACTAACACCAAGATTTAAAAAAAACTATTTGATGGAATGGCTTACATTTTTTTTTTTTTTTTTTTTTTTTTTTTTTTTGCATGTTTATAACATCATTATGAAATAATATCGTTTAGATAGTTTAATATTTTGAGTATTTTTAATGAAAAAAAAGGTGTGTGGGATGTTATTCGGTACTTAAAATATAGAACAGAGATGTTACAGTCACATTTTATTGTAGACGACACAATACATATCACATTATATACAAATCGCAAGACGAGCGCAACTCAAACAACTGAATATTCATAAAAATTACTTAGTACAAAGAACATCTCTAAGAGAGATGTATAGTGAACACACATCCCAATCTTACATCTTAACTGAAAACTAAATTACTTCTCTTCATTTCATGTCTTTTTAGAAAGGAAGGCAAAATATCTCAAGATATTTTGCCGAAGGTGGCAATAGCGCCACCTATAGATACTATAATTTAGGGAAGGCAGTCATCCTGTTACAGCCTCCCCCTCTGGTTCCGCGAACGTCCCGGTGTGGAACCAGTAACTTTCTTTGGTGGCCTACCACGTTTCCTAATGGGTGCGACAGGCACAATGTCAGAGTCATTACACAGTTTTAAGGCTGAAGTGTGACATGTAGCAAGTGGATCATTAGGACTGTCCATACTTGCTATGACAAAAGTGGTGGGTGATTTTTGAGTTAAAATGATGTAAGGTCCATCACGTTTAGGCATGAACTTCGACGTTTTGTTGTTAGAGGCTTTACTTACTGGATGTAAGTCAACCCAAACTTTGTCTCCTGGAACAAAACTATGTCCCGGTTTCCGTCTACGATCAGCAAATTTTTTCCTCTGATCTTGCTTAGATTCAACTTTGTCTTTGATTTCTTTGGTGAATTTTGCGAATTTCTTGAGATATGGAGTAATCTCAGGCACAAAATTATCATTGTGAATTACAGCACGAATGTCATGCTGAACATCATCCGTTGTTCTCAATTCTTTTCCAAACTGCAAGAATGCTGCTGTTTCTCCAGTAGAGTCACACTTAGCAGTATTTAGTGCAAAACGGATTGTTGGAAGCTTTTCTTCCCAAGAGCAGTGATCATTTTCTACTAATATAGCCAATCTCGACTTGAGATCTCTATTTTTCCTCTCCACAGGATTAGCCTGGGGATGGTATATGGGAGTTGGATTTTGTTTGATACCTAAAAGAAAACAAAGTTGTTGCATCACACTACAAACAAATTGGGGTCCGTTATCACATATTATACGTCTCGGTAGACCATATCTAAGGATAACTTCTTCAAGCAACGTAGTTGCACACTGCGGTGCAGTAGCATGTGTAAGGGCAAACAATTCCACCCATCTTGTTGCACAGTCTTCTACTATAAATATCCACCTTTTACCGTTTTTACTCTTTGGTAAAGGGCCAAAAAGATCAATTGATAGAACTTCAAATCTCTGTGAATACACTGGTGTTTGTAACAAACCGGATGGTTTTTGATTAGAAGGCTTATACCTATTGCATTCAGCACAATTTTTGACATAATTTGCAATGTATGAACGCATTCCAGTCCAATAATACCTTTTGGATATTCTATTTAACGTACCTTCAGCACCGTAGTGACCAGCCGTAGGTGAATCGTGGTGTTCTTTTAAAATTTTCTCCCTTTCATGTGATGGGACAACTAGTTGAGCTTCTTCTGATTCCGAACTTGGAGAATACCTGTATAAAACTCCTTGATTCATAATATAACCGCGATCAGTCCAGTTAGTATAGTCAAGAGTTTTTTCTTTATCTTCGAAACTTTTAATAATTTTCTTTAATTCTTCATCTTTCATTTGTTCAGCACGTAAATCACTTGATGATTTAGAAGGAATATCAACTATTATAGCGCAAATATCGCAACTTTCTTTATTGGTATGATCACAAGCAGGACGAGAAAGCATGTCAGCTATGACATTAGCTTTGCCTGGAATATATTCTATTTTCAAATTAAATTCTTGCAATTGCAAAGCCCATCTGGCAAGTCTTCCAGAAGGTGACTTTAAACTCATGAGCCATCGGAGAGGCCGGTGGTCGAATGCCACAGTAACTTCCGTTCCAACAATATATCCTCTGTATTTATTAAGAGCCCAGACAACAGCAAGTGCTTCTCGTTCTGTGGTGTGATAGTTGCGTTCTGCAGCAGTCAACAATCTACTTGCATACTCAATCGGATGCTCTTCAGCACCTTCACCCTGTAGAAGTACTGCTCCCAGAGCATAACTACTTGCATCAGTTCGAATGAAAAAAGGTTCAGTTTCATCAGCTTGTTTCAATATTGGAGCTGAAACGAGGCATTGCTTCAAGGTTTGAAATGCATTTTCTTCATCGGTACCCCAGTGCCATTCCACATTCTTTTTTGTGAGATTACTGAGTGGTCTGGATATTTTTGCAAAGTCTTGTATAAAACGGCGATACCATGAACATGTCTGCAGAAAGGATTGCAGTTGTTTTATATTCTTCGGAGGTGGGATCCTCACAATAGCATCAACTTTCCCAGGATCAACTTCTAGGCCATTTGGTGTGATCCAGTGTCCTAAGTATTTTACTCTGGTACAAGCAAAGTTGCATTTTTCTCTATTAGCAGAAAGTTTCCATTTGTCTAATCTTTTAAAAACAGCTTCAAGATCAGCTAGATGTTGTTCAAAACTTGATGATAAAACAATTAAGTCATCAAGATAAGTGAGAATATTTACATCTGGGAGTCCTTTGCGAAAGCTATCCATTGTCCTCTGAAACGTTGCAGGGGCATTGTGGAGACCAAACGGCATTCTTCGAAAGCGATATGTTCCTAGAGGGCATACAAAAGCAGTTTTATCTCGATCAGGCTCACAGACACTCACTTGATAGTAACCAGCATTCAGATCCAGCGTTGTCATGAACTGCGCAGTTTTCGCCTGATGCAAAAGATCGTCCATACGAGGGAGTGGATATGTATCCGGTATAGTAACTTCATTCAGCTTCCTGTAGTCTACACATAAGCGAACACTACCATTTGGCTTAGGAATGAGCACGATTGGTGCAGAGTATGGAGACTCGCATTCCTCAATAATTCCTTTGGCTAAAAGATCATCAATTTGGGTTTTACACAATTCTTTCTTTGCCGGTGATAACCTGTAAGGAGGTAGTGATATAGGACGATGGTCTCTGGTATTTATATGATGTTTGACGACGGGTGTTGCTTCTCCCCCTGGTCGAAAGGTATTGGAAAATTTTTCAAGTAAGTCATTAAGCCTTTTTCTTTGTATCTCAGATAGATGCTGACCTGTTTCTCTTAACATAACCGAGTTAACTGTGGCAGTTGGTGCTGAGATTTCAGGCGTCGTAATGAAAGGATTATCAGAAAAGGGAATTTTACGTTTTGGATTGTTCTGGAAATACCAACTTTGGCTTCTCATATCTAACACGATCCCCATTTTATTTAAAATATCTATGCCTAACAATGTTCTATTTCCCTCGGCTTCGGGTAACGCAAAAATCGTTGTACTAGTTTTACGACCTTCTATTTCAACAGTGATTGTTGCTTGAAGAACGTTGGTTTCTTTCCGTAGGCCATCAGCAAGTGTTATGCTTAGACCGGTGTCTTCTAACAGAGTTCCTTGGTCACAGAGAAGCTTGTATAACATTTCCCCAGCAATGCAATGAGTAGCTCCTGTATCTGCGCAAGCAACACCTGTAACACCATTTACCTTAATATACAACAAAGGTGTTGCTTGAGTATTGATAGAACAAGATTTGAGATGAAGGGAAGGAAAATTTGCTGATTGCGTCTGCGTAGATGGAGAACAATTAGGACATTTGGCTTTGATAAAACCTTGTTTACCACAGCCATAACAACTTATAATCGGACGCTTATCATTGTTTTCGTATCTTGACTTTGTATATTTTGAAGTAGAATGATTATTTTTATAATTTGATAAATGTTCGTTAATTTCATGTTTGGATGTTTGATTTTTCCAGAATTCTCGACCATTTGAATTTTTCGGCAAAACATGTTTCTGCGCTTCACGCGTTTTTGGATAACTTGCTAACTTTTGAGAAGAAGGTTTAATGTTTTCGTAAATGTCTAGCTTTTCAGCCAACACGACAGGATCATTTAACTTGTCCCAACCATCTAAATAATGATTTTTATATTCTGTTGGACACTTTTTCTTAATCTGATCAGCGATTATTAGTTCAGTTAGTTTTTCAAATGAATTGACTTCTAATTCGGATAACCAACCCTCAAAATAATTTCTAAGTTCAAAATAAAAATCTTTCCAAGTAGAATTTTCTCTTTTTTGATGTCGGCTAAATAATACTCTAAACTTTTCTGCTGTCAACTTAAATCTTTTAAGCAATATGTCACGAATATAAGAATAATTTTTGAACATTTCTTCTGGTTCTCTGGCGATAAGTTTACCATTGTCGTTCGGAAGTACGGCAATTAATTGAGAAACCCAAAATTTTTTGGAGACATTAAGCATTTTCATTTGACGTTCAAACATTGTCAAAAACAAAGACATATCATCCTTTTCAGGAATAAATGTTGGCAAGATATTTTTAATATCTATACGCATCTGGTCTATTTGATTTTGTGGTACTGTTGTCGCGGTAGGGTTTTGAGCATGTAGCTTAAGCTTTTCTAGCTCATATGCTCTTTCCTCTGCAATACGTTTATCCGCAATCAGTTGTTGTTCTGCAATTTCTTGTTTTTTGCGATCTTCCACGATAGCCATAAATGCCTCTTTAAGAAATTGTTCGTCGTCTTTAAGCAGTTGACACTTCATAATTTTCTCACGTAAGACTGATAGTTTATCATCTTTATCTACATCTAACTCTAATTCTGTGCCCAAATTAAACAAATCGATTTTTTTTCCTTTAGAAAGAAACGCCATTTTTCTCAAATTAGCTATTGTTAAATTATGCTTAAATTAGAAAACTATTAGCCCATTAAATAATAAGAACAAAATGACTACCTTCCCCTTACAGGTAAATAAAAAAGGTAAATATGGATAAATTTTCATAAATAAATGTTAAAAAAAATACAGGAAATAATTTCAAACATACTAAAATATACCACTAATTTAATCATGAGTTCATGAAAATAATTATAAGAAATATTATTTTTCGTTAACCCCTTGAGGGGCGGTGGTATATATTATATACCACCTACGACTGATGAAGATTTACACCAGAAAAATGTCATTAAATTTCACTTTACTAACTTTGGTGGAAAACAGTCGTGAAATTGCTTTTCCTCTTTTTGATATAACTTTTTTACAAATTTCCGGTGGGAGTTCAGAATTACACGAACGCAATTGCTTGCCCCTCAAAGGGTTAAAATTCAACCTTTTTACCAAATTAGCTTACCAATGACATAAATCATTCATTTTAAATATATGAAATATTATAGGTAATTCATTGCGAAATAATTTTCAACCACACATAAATATGAAAACAACACGAAATATGAATAAAGGACTTACTTTACATCTAAAAAATAAACAACATACGAAATAATAAAATTTATCAAAATCATTTTTAAACTCTGTGCACAGATTAAAAAACAAAACAAAATTCACTTACTCAGAAACCTTGCTTTAAAAAACAATATCAAAAGAAATCACTTTCAATTTCAGAAAACTAATGTTTCTTAATAATCTTACTCAAAATCAACATAAAACAAAACAAAAAAAAATTATATATATATATAAAACAGCATTTATCTTAATAAATAAAAGAAAATGAAAACTTTTTTCCGCAGCTGGCCAGCAAACAAAAAGAGAAACAAACAAACAATAAAAAAAAATAATTTCAACTTTTACCGGTAAGAAACAAATAAAATAAAAATCTATTTTTAGATAAAGGTTGTCGATGATTCACATAACAATTAAAAGCACGTAGAAGTAAATAAGTATCGAATACTTCTAAGAACAAAATCAGATTATAAGTAGAATACTTTTCTATGACGAAATGAAGAAGTTTCAATCACAAACACCAGTTATGTTTAAAAACTAGAAGATATTTTGTTGCTTATGAAGACTGAAGAACATTATTTATTGTCATGTAGACAATATTTTTCAATTATTTTCAATGTGAAGGGTACGGATTAGCCTTTTCGAATGCATTTTCTTGCTTTTTGTCAGGATGACGCACTTAAAACTCAGAATTGAAGAAGAAGAAAGCACTGTTAAAAATAAGAACAGAAACTTGATTCATTGTAAACGTTAACAACACCTTTAAAATAGGTACGGTTTACCCTTTTTTATATACTTTCTTGAATTTTGTCGCGATGATACTACCACACATAACTGATATTAAAGAAATTAGCACAAAACTGGAGTATATCTTAATACTTGATATGGCACATTATATAATAGAACTTTTTGGAAATCACAGAATGAATTGTTCTTGACGAACACGGCACTTGAGAACACAAAACTGCATTTATTGCCGAGGTGACAATAATTTAGAAGTGGGTACGTATTACCCTACTTTAAATATAATTTCTGAACTTTAGTCAGGATGACAACAGCGAACTTGACACAGACTTTGAAAGCAGAAAAATGTTCCGAAAGAACTCCATTTTACGTTGGGCGCCAGTGTGGGATGTTATTCGGTACTTAAAATATAGAACAGAGATGTTACAGTCAAATTTTATTGTAGACGACACAACACATATCACATTATATACAAATCGCAAGACGAGCGCAACTCAATCAACTGAATATTCATAAAAATTACTTAGTACAAAGAACATCTCTAAGAGATATGTATAGCGAACACACATCCCAATCTTACATCTTAACTGAAAACTAAATTACTTCACTTCATTTCATGTCTTTTTAGAAAGGAAGGCAAACTATCTCAAGATATTTTGCCGAAGGTGGCAATAGCGCCACCTATAGATACTTTAATTTAGGGAAGGCAGTCATCCTGTTACAGTTGTATTTTTTAGGAGTTTTTTCAATTTTCAAATTTGAGAGTTTTTTTCCATAATGTTGTTTTTGAGTTATAGTTATATCCTTAATTCATTCTATAGAGTAAAGTTTTCGGATCATTTTAAAGCAAAAATTAGGTTTTTATGTCAATTCAACGTTAAGATATCTTGGTGTTGATGATATAAAACATAATTTTTTTTTTCCAAAAATTGTGTTACATAAATTTTGCTATATTTCTTATTATATTACATTGAAGTACTTCATTTTATAATTTTATAAAACTACAAACATACCTTTAAAATATCAGGAAGTTTAAATTAATTACATTGAATACTTCTGTTTTTATATGGACTCGAAACGAGAGCTCTGTTTACATGTTTTTCCGTATCGATCAACCCCTGAGCCCCTTAATCTTTTCCCGGCACTGGCAGTTTCTGTTAGTAAAATGAGAAAATATCGACTGTCACCGGAATTTAAAAACGACTTTTTTAGAAATTAAGAATCCCCTAATTTTAGCTTTCATTTTAAAAGCAAAATGTTATTAAAATATTACTATGCTGTTTGTAAATTTGCAATTAAAATTAGGTATCCCAGAATGGGCACAGTGTGACGGAAGGGGTTAAGGGGTAATTTATTATGGTATTACTATACTACTACTATGGTATTACTTATAGTTATTACTTATGGTATTACTATGGTACTACTTATTTTTATGGTATTACTTGGTTATCCCGTCGACCAAAAATCTATCGCAAACTATAAGATTAAATGCCAATAATGGTTGATCGTGAATGTCACATTCAATGATATTAAATACGATACACATGTTTAAAACGTCATTAAGTGAGTTTTATTTCGACTTTTTATTTGTTTTTTTTTTATTAATAATTTACTAAGTCTTTGTAATTTAAAATAAAGTTATATCAATGAGTATAATTTGGCTATTAGTTTGGCGATTTGTGTAATTTGGCGAAATTCGTCGAAGGAATAACCAAGTAGAACCTTTTTTATTATTGAATTATAATTTTGATTTTTTTTCTGTTGGTTAACCTTTAAATTTGTTATCAAAATCTCATCCTAAATTTGTGTCACAAAATTTTGAAATAAATATTTATACATATATATATACATAAGTCGGATAATTTAAAATTGTTATAACTCGAAATATTATTTATCGACTTTTTTTCTTTTAATTAAAGATAATATATAATTTCAATTTCGTTTCAACATTTTTTCAATAGTAATTTTTTAAAAAAATTAAAAATATTTAAAATTAAAAAATATTTACTTATTTTTCAAAAAATGCATTTTTAGAAATATATATATATATTAATTTAATGTAAAATAATCGAAAAAGACATGACCTAAGTTTGAATCATTTACATTTAACGATTTTGCCTTTTAATAACTTAAAGATGAGAAATGATGAAACAGCCCCTGATGCAGAAAAATACATTTGAAATTTTAAACAATTGTTGTTTCGTAATAGAATGCTTAAATACATTAGTTTAGAGGTGACTCTTTCCTGTAGTATAAACTTCTTATTCAGCCTAACTTTTACAATTCCTACCTTTTTACTATTTTTTTTTTTTTATAATAATCTCATTATAATTTTTTCAGTCAAATTTCTATATTACAGGAACATTACAGCTTGCCCTTCAAGGAGTTGAAGTGGCTGGAAGTTATGAAGATACCTTAATTTAGCTTTTCTTGTCCATATAATCGTATTTCATCCACTGTTCATTTAATTTCCTCTATTGTAAAGTTTATTAATTCATAAAAATGTGAATCTGCACCTTTTTTCAATGATAATTTGTATACTGTATCCCAATTATTTGCACCCTCTTGACATATGACCTATTCCAACGCTTTTTGCCACAAAACTAATTTCAACAACTAGTTTTTGGATAATACACGTAACAACTTTCTAAATTTAACATTCCCAACACATACACAAAATCACCTCAAATCTACCTTGATTTCTTTACTTATAAAATTAAAGCATTTGAAACGTTCCTTAATCATAATTCCTTTTTTATAACAATCTTTTAATAATTTTTCCGGTGAAAATTAAATATTATAGAGACATTATTGTTTGCCTCTCAAAGGATTAACCCTTTAACGTTCATTGGTTTCGCCACGAAACCACAAAATTTTAATTCCGATACGCAACACTGACACCGGTATTTTTATCTCAAAATATCCCTTTTATTTTATATGTGAAAAATCACGTTTTTTTTTTAAATTTATTTAGAAATATATTTGTTCTTAATTACCGGTGTCATTCATTTATTTTTGACATCTTAGTAATGAAAATGCTATGATCGTTAAAGGGTTAAAGTGTCCCGAAAGTAGGCAGATACCTTAATTTAGCTTTTCATGTGCATATAATCATATTTAATCTAATGTAAGGTGTAAAATTCATAAAAATATGAACCGTTTACAAAACCGTTTGCGCCGTTTACAAAAATAATTTGTACACTGTATCCTCTTTAATTTGTACCCTTTTGACACCTGATCTATTACAAGGCTTTTGCCCCAATGCTAATTTCAGCAACTGGTTTTTTTGATAAGATACATAACATCTTTTTTTAATTTAGAATTTTCACCACATAAACACAAATTCACCTCAAATCTACCTTGATTACTTCTTTTCGATTTGTGACAGAAAACAGTTTGGAGCAATTTTATATAATTCAATTAATTTAATAACAATTTCATAATATTTTTTCCGGCGAGAATTCAATATTACAGAATCTCTTTTCTTAATATTATTTCTTGTCTTTCAAGCGGTTAAAGAGTCCCGAAGGTAAGCTGATATTTTATTTTAGTTTTTCCTGTGCATATAAACTCATTTAATCCACTCTTCAGCTAACTTCATCTAATGTAGAATTCATTAATTCAAAAAAATATGAATTTGTACCGTTTTCAAAAATAATTTGTATACCGTATAATTAGTAATTTGCACCATTCTGCCATAATTCTAATTTCAACAACTGGTTTTGATAAGAACACGTAACATCTCTTTATTAATTTAGCATTTTCACCCCATAAACACTAATTCATCTCAAGTCTATATTAATTACTCCACTTTCGATTCGTAACTGAAAAAACTTGGGGCATTTGAAATGTTTGTTCGATTATAATTATTTTAATTATAATCTCTTAATAAATTTTACGGTGAGAATTGGACGTTATAGAGTCTCTTTTCTTAACATTATTGTGTGCCAT
This sequence comes from Maratus speculifer, assembly GCA_964019185.1. Classification (NCBI taxonomy): domain Eukaryota; kingdom Metazoa; phylum Arthropoda; class Arachnida; order Araneae; family Salticidae; genus Maratus; species Maratus speculifer. Next base: position 334,758,310 of record OZ025295.1, on the reverse strand, counting down.
TCTATGGGTCAAAGTGTCTCGAAGGCAGACTGATACCTTAATTTAGTTTTTCCTGTACATATAATCTTATTTCATACACTGTTTAATTAACTTCATCTCATGTAGACTCCATTAATTTATGAAAACATGAATTTGCATCGTTTTCAATAATAATTTGTACAAAGTATCCCCAGTGATCTGCACCCTCTTGACACCTGACCTATTCCAAGGTTATGCCATAATGCTAATTTCAGCAACTGGTTTTTTGATAAGAATACACAACATCCTTCTTAATTTAGCATTTTTAGCACATAAACACTAATTCACCCCAAATCTATCTTGATTACTTCACTTTCGATTTGTGACTGAAAAAATCTGGAGCATTCGAAATCGTTCGATTAATCATAATTTACAAGTCTTTCGCTTTTTCAGATAACCATCAGAGACACAGCAAGATCGGAATTGGCAAAACAAAAAGAGATGTCGGTTTTGACCCATAATTCCAGTAACCTTTCGTGTCCAAGCCATGTTTTTAATCGGAGAATATCAAAAATAAGCATTTAATTCTCTTTTAAAAATACAAACAATAGGTTTTAAACAAGAAGGTGGTGGGAAATAAAAAAAATAATCATAATGTGATTTTGAAAAATACCTTAAGTAGTTTTTATGCCATTCGTGTTAATATTTGAGTGCTTTATTTCTAGGCGTGGTGATTTTATGCTTCAAATTATGTTAAAGGATAACTATAATTGAGCGTTAATAACGCAAAAGTGCATGGTGTCAATTATTCCTATCACGTAATGGCGAAATCATAGGTAACATTCTTTAAGAGTGGACACGGTTATTATGGTGAAATTCTTAAGCATTTTATTTTTTATCATCATAGTTAATTTATGAATAGAGGTCGGTGAAAAAAAACAAATACATAGCTTTTACATACGTTATATAAGTTGGCCACATATTTCTTGAAATATAGTCTGAGTTTTTCTGTTTAAAACACATTTTGGAATAAGTATTGTTTATTGACTATAATACGTATAATTCATTTTAGACACCTTTCCTTATATGATGATCTCAGGAGCCTAGGAATACAAATGAAGAAAATACAATTTGGAATAAATTGAGTTAAAGCATAGCTGACAACTTTTACGCACTTTGTCTTTTTTAATCGATGAAATCTTACGATTAAACAAATGGAAAATCTCTGTACAATTTTAGTGGTAACAAAAATGTGTAAAAGTTGGCGGCTAGGGTTTAACCTCTTATATGGTTTGCCCGAACGCCGTTCGGGCAAAACGAATTTGCTTATTTCAGCATTCAAAACTTTTTTACACCACTATTATTTTAATGAAAACTTTCATACTATTAAAAGGCAGAAATGGTTTAGATTAAATTTTACGAACATTTTTTTTAAATAATAGTGGTGTGAGTCCTCTTTTTTTCAATTTATTGGCAAATAATTAATAAGTTAAGGGGTTAAAGATAATTGATGTTAAATTTGAACATCAATATTAATTGACTGAATTGAAATAGTAAATTACCACTTATTTCATTGTGTTCTTTAACTCTTATTTCAATAACTCTAAAGAAATTAGATTTTTTTAGGTCTTCCGACTATCTTTCTAATATACTATATTCCACCTGATGTCAAATTTCTATAAATATTGCTCAAGGATATCTTTTTTTTTTCTCGATATTTGCATACGATTTGGTCTTTGTTCTTTTAAATGTAAAATCTTAATAATTTCATCTTTAGAAATTTCTTTAGAACGTGGCATTTTTATTAGAATACGCAAGAAATGTCTTTTCAGAATTACAAACAAAACAATAAATTGAATTTATTTTATTCCACAAAATTTCAATAAATTATTGTTCTTAAACTATAGCAGACGATATTTCAATTAAAGCGAAAAATTATTCTCCATTTACAGGAGCCCACCAAAATAAAAATATTTTATTTTGCAAACAAAAATGTAAAAGAAAACATGTAATGCTGTATTGTGTCTATACTTTTGAGACAGCTTATTCTCCCATAATTTAATGTATATTCCATAATTTCAAATCTTTGATCATAATTTATTCGTGTATATCAGTAAAATTGCTTTTATTTATGACCTATCTCAATAATTTTAATTGTACCTTATTACTTTTCATGTTAATGCAAATTTTCTTGACTGTCTAAACTTTTGGGATAGGGTGTAGAATGTTTTGTATACAGTAAAAATCTGAAAACTTCATCTTGAGAAAAGGCTAAAAATAACTTTTAAACACAATTAAAAAATGATAATAAATATAATTATAAACTGTTGTAACTCGGGTTCTATTTTAGAAACAGACAAAATTTAAGCAGATTTCGATAGATAAAAGATTAAATTTTAATGTTATTGCAAAAATGAAAATAAATATTTTGTTCAAAAATTACGTTTTAAAAATTTTCGGATACTTTAAGCAAGTTGTTTCAAACGCCAAAACTGAAAGCTGTGAATATATACTTTCATCTCCACCGTATGTAGTTAATGAGAGAAGAATGAATATAGTACAGTTAATCACAGAAATTACAGAAATGTATATATCTCTCTTATTAAATCCCACTATATAATGAGTATTTTATCAAATATATTTCATTTTACTCTAATCTTAATGTTCTATACATTTAAATTTTGTTTTATTCAGTCATAAATTATTCATAACATAAAGTAGATCATCATAAATTAAATCATCTGATTATCTTCTCAGATATAGTTCATCAAGAGTTATTAGCATTTGAGTTATCGATTTAGATTTGCCAAAGTTATATGCGTTACGTTCGTTACTTGTGCATTTTTTTATTGGAATATAATTTCATTTTACTAATAATGATCTTTCGAAAGTAATTCTAATAAGCTACTTTTTTAATCGACTTCCACAAAATGGGGTTATAAATCCGCTTATTTATTTTTTCTATGTATGCCTAGTTCACTCATAACTATAGAGCGATGCTTGAATTTTATAACTCTTTTCATTTTATTTTGTTATTTTTATCTAAAATACTAAAATATGCTTTTCTATTTGTATTTCCGAACTATTTCTAGCATTAAAATTAATGGATGATCAAATTGACACCAGATATCTGCGTGGATCATGTAATGTCATAAAAAGTCTCAGACATTTAAAACTTGGGATAGTTTCCTAAACAGTAATATCTTAAGATTCGCGAGGGGTATGTTCCTTAAAACATCAGCAAATGTTGAGAATATCTTCCTGTACATATAAGGGAGTTGGTTAACTTTTTTGTAATTATTTTTTTAATCCCTTAACCCCTTCGCAACGGGAGCCTGTTACGAAATTTTTAATATTTTGTCACCGGTTTTATAAAACAGAAATTCGTATCTTATTTAATCAAGAAAATGCTCGGATTAAATAAGGCAAATTTTACTGTATAATTTTATTGGTGGGGATAAACGATGATTCTTAAGCCTTTTTGCGGCACGTATACGTGTCGCTCGTCCCCAAGGGGTTAAGCCTTTGCGGCGCGGTAGTATATCTATGAAAGATCTTAATTTTAATTCTTAAACGCCACATTGGCACCGGAATTTTGGTAAAGAAATTTACAGTTTATTGAATATGTTAAATATAGATTTTTTTTTCGTTTTAAAAAATAAAGTTCTTTTCAAATTCCGGTGTCAGTCATTAACTTCAACTCTTAAGCAATGAATTTGCCTTGCGCCGCAAGGGCTTAAAAGGCGATGATGTCGCCATGGCACCACATAATTTTAATCTCTAATTGCCAAATCAGCACCCGAATTGTTTAAAGAAAATTTCACGTTTATTAAATGAGTGAAAATACACATTTACTATTCTATAAATAAATTTTCTTGTAAATACTGGTGTCAATGAATTATTTCAACATTTTATGGATACAAGTACCTTGCCCCTGAAAGGATTGGCGAAAAAGAGGAAATGAAGTTTTAAAATATACCGTAATTTCCGGCGTATAATCTGCGGATCAAAGAAATCTTTTCTGACCCAGAAATTTTATTTGGTGTCCGAAGACAAATATTTGCGGCGGTGTGGCAAGTTGCATTTCTCTTTCATAAAATTCTGGTTCGAAAAATGATTGTTTGACCCGCGGTTTATATTCCGGAAATTACGGTATTTATTAACACTAGAACGCCCGGATGGAATCGATTCGACTTCAATCATGTAACTAAATTTCAATTCGAACCAGAAAAAATTTATTGAAATAATTGAAATTTAATCCACGCAAATTTATGTTAAATAATTAAATAATTTTGAATAAAAATTCTGGTTAGAAATATTATTTTCAAACTTGAGTAGAATTTCCGGGCGTTCTAGTGTTAAGCGTTATACACTAAAAATACATAAATTTGAATAACTATAAACATATTGTATAAAACTGATTTGCTAGTGTACAGTGGAAAAGATTTAGTGATGTACGATTTTTTGACAGAACAGATTTTATCAGAATGAATTCCTATGTAAGGAAAAGTTGTGGCCTCGACTTCTAATTTAAATTTAAGATTCACCAATGAAGAATCGCAATCTATTGCATTTTCAACAAGTTGTTGTTGATGTTTTAAAATTTTCCCGACAATTTTCGCCTAAAATATTTCACACAGAATAAAATTTTTAAAATTTTAGAAAAAATTAGAAAATTGAAAAAAAAATTTCATAAAAAGTAAAGGAAATTACTGATCTATATTTTGCCTCAACTTAAGTGCTGAAGTTCTCGCAAATTAAACCATACAGTAATACAGTAGACCATATAGTACATAAGTATCCAGTGTCACTTCGTTCAAAGAATTGGTAAAACTAAGTGAATTCTCTTGTAAAAAACTTTTCGTTAAAAAACAAAATTTATGAATAACCATGTTCAGTCTTCGCGAATATTCAAATGTTCCGCAATTTTTTATTTTGCGAATAATCAAAACTCGCAAATGTTAATAGATTACCGTACATTAATATTTAAAAACTCTTAATGGAGTTTCTTTAAAGATGACAACAAAAATACTCCACGGTGAAGGATGGTAAAGGCTAAACAATGGATAACCGTCGTCTATCTAAAATTGCAAACTAATATCTTTATTTTTATTTTGTGTGAATAAATCGATTGAGGATTTTTTTAATTCACATATTAAAAAAATATTCATGTGACTTACTTCCAAATTTACAAAATATACTATTAAAAAGTTGAAATGTTTTAATATTATTGATCTGTGTAAAAAACTAGCCGGATTCTTTTAAAATGTAAATAAATGTGATAAAATAGATAATGTGCAGTGCATATGACACCATTTTAGGCAAAATAGGGTCTCTTGATTATTCAATAATGCACAACGGCTGCGCAATTCCATCGCTAAGAAGTACACGGTGAGTATGTTTCGCTCACTTTATCTATATGGAGTTTGGGGAATCAAATATGAACATATCTACAAGATACATACTACAGTCCGTGTCAAAAGTTTAAGCACCACAGAAAATTTCTAAATAAAATTTTATTAATGAATGAAAGTTAATTTCTTTTTCACATAATCTACAAATTGTAGTTTTAAAAAGATAGTTAACAGATATATGTTATAAAATTTATATTAAATAATAAAATTTACCAAAACAACAAAAATGAGTGTGTCAAAAGTTTAAGCACAGTAGTTTTAAATCTTTAGTAGAACAATAATAAAAAAAATTAATACTTGATTATTGCTCCTTTCTGCTGAATTACTTTAAATATACGGTCTTCCATCCATAAAATGAGATTCTGTATTGTTTCTGGTTCAATTTTAAACCAAGCGTTCTCAGTGGCATCTTTCAAATCTTTAACTGAAGAATACTGCTTTCCATTTCAATAAACTGCATGAGTGAGAATACCCCACATATTTTCTATAGGGTTTAAATAAGGACTAATTGCCGGCCATTTCAAAACAGACACTTTTTTCGACTTAAGCCACGATGAAGTTGAGTTTGAGGTATGGATCGAAGCATTGTCATGTTGAAATAACCATTTTTCTCCCCCCAAAACCTCGGCAACATGAAGTAAATGATTGGCAAGTGTCTCTTGATAGTTTTCAGAGTTTTCACGACCATTGATGAAGGCTAGAGATGTCTGACTATTGAAAGAAATAGCCCCGCACACCATTACAGAACCACCATTATGTTGTCGGCTAAATACACTCCTAGGTTCTTTACGGAGATCATGCCAATAGTACTTAAACCCATAAAAGCCATCGAGGTTCCATTTTTTTTCATCACTGAATATGACATTCAGCCACTTTTCACCAAATGACATATGCTCTTTGGCCCATTGTAATCTAGTTTCTTTATGGTGTCGTTTGAGACACGGTAATCGAGCCATTTTACGGTATTTGATGTATTTGAATTCCAAAACTCTTCTATGAACTTTTTTTCGATATATGTCCTCCAACTGCATGTTTTATTTGCGAAAGGGAGTAATTACCAATTGAAGTCAAATTTCTGATACGGCTATCTTCGCGCAAACTAGTCACGCGCGGCCTTCCTGAACGAAATTTTCGTTTGAAATTATTGCCATGAGCCAAAATTGGATGAATACCTCGTTTTGATCTTTTTAATATGTACTTGCAATTTCAGAAACAGACTTAGATTTTGCTCTCATACTCCATATTTTTATCACCTCCTCCTCTGAAAATTCTTTCGACCGAGGCATTTTGTACTAACTCGTGAACAACAACTAACAACTTCCTATACACCCAGAAATTTTTTGCGTGCGCAACTGCTTAAGTCAGATTGTAAAATTTGCATAAAAACGATTTTGTGCTTAAACTTTTGACACGGTTATTTTTGTTCTATTCTTAAACTCCATGGTTTGAAAAAAATTTAAAGTTAATTTCAATGAATAGGGTGTTAAAATAGATATTATTAATCAGGGTTCGCACATCTCTACCACTATATTTTAAGAATATTTTCGAAGTGTTTCATTGCAGAAAAATATCGAAAAATCAGTGAATGAAGGTGGCGATGGCGAATGTTGTGATTTAAAAATTAAATATGGATTTTCTTATTTTCAATAGTGGTGCCAGAGTCGTTGGAAATTCCAAGGAGTGTGCGAACCTTGTTAATACAAGGTAGAACTCGTCGAATTTCGACTGAAGAAAATGTTTAAGAAGGAACTGTCTCATTGATTTATAATAAATCTACTTAATTAGTCACAATAAAAAATACACCTTATGTTCGTAAGTCTAACTCGTAAACAAATGATATTTAACCTAAAGTTAAAAAAATACTATTTCTATAAAACTCAGTTGTAGAAATTATTAAAATTAAACTTAATCGATATGTAAAAAATAAAATATAATAAAGATCTTGTATTATTATTAAATTATCAATTACGGATCCTATGCACGGTGTTCCAAAATATAAAATAGCAAAATGTACTCCACTTTGACTCAATCATAGAATTTTTTGCCCCATGAAATCTAAATCCGACATTATATTTACCACTTCAAAATTTACATATGAACCTCTCTTATCCGTGTTCCGTTTTAAAAAAATGGTATTTTAATTTGATCATTTCAAAATCATTTTAATTCAAAACTTGAAATCTCGATTGCTATTAGCTATAAACAAATACTAATTTATTTATATTCTTTTAAGTGTAAATGAAAATTTCTGAAATAACCTGCATGCAATAAATACGATACAAAATATTCCTGGACGTCAGAGTGTAAAAAGAAAGTGTTGTGTCGAGTTTAAAGAAAGTTTTTAATAAACTAAAAATCCTTTAAGTAATAAGTAAAAACGAACTAAAACGATTTTTTTCACTTTAAAAAAAATGGCAACAAAAAGATACATTAATTTGCTTTTTTCGGCTTTTTTCATTTTCATTTTAATAAAAATGGAGTATGTCTGTTGCCACAATTCAAAAACAGTATAAAAAACTACGAAAAAATTAATAACTCAAAAACAAATAAAGATACAGCTTTCAAACAAATCTCATTAAAAAGTAAATTTTTTTCCAATACGATGGTATAAAAATTGAAAATGTGTGGTATTTAGAAGTTAAAAAATTTGCAAAAGAAAAAAATGCAAAGCTTAAATTTCATTTTAAATTTTAAAGTGTTGCCACTCGCAAAATGACGCATGCGTTACGCTCAGATACGTTTGGCTTTTATAATATAGATATACAAGACAAATATTGAAATAAAGTGAATATTTAAAGTTTTATTTGAAAATTGCTATTGTGCTTAAACTTTTGACACGCTCTGTATGTAAGGGATCTTGTGCCTTTTAACAGTAGAACCGCGGGAAATTTTACCCAAGTTTTATAAAAATAATTCACATCAAAATTTTTATTTAAGTCTATTTACCTTATTCATTTTAAATATTTTTTGCGCAACTTATATGTAAATAATTTTAAGAAGACATATCTGGTTTGAATCGACATCTTTTCACTGAGTACGGGTCAAAATGACCCGTCTCCGCGGTTCTAGTGTTAAACTCATTGAAAATCAACAAAAACATTGAAAGTTTGAATTAGTGTATCTTTATTTTCTTTATGTATAAACATGAAATCTTGACTTTTGATTAAACAGTTTGTGATTTTTAATGTAATACCAGAAGACACTGACCTGTCTCTTACAGAATTTGTGCATTGTTGAATTTAAAACACGTCTTTATATCACTCCGTAAGTCATTGCGCGCATGATATCTTGAGAAGGTATATACGGATTTTTATTAAACTTGATATATATATAAGCACATATTTATTTTTAGAATTACCTCTTCTTAGATCAAAAATATTTCATTAACTATGGAAAAATAATTTTGTCTTAAAAATAACAAAATTACACTTTTTTACTCAATACAAATAGCATAGTTGCCAAAGTTTACGCACTTTTCCAATCACAAAAAAATTATAGTAAATATCGTATTATTTAATCGTCAAAATCTTATGATTAAACAAATGGAAAACCTCTGTAAAATTTTAGTGGTAGCAAAAATGCGTAAACGTTGGCAGCTATGAAACAGTCATAACTAAAAATATTACTCCCTCTGTCCCAAATTAGTTGCGACATTTAGGTTGAAAATTTTGTCCCAAATTAGTTGCTACATTTCAAGTAGGTGGAGTCATAAATAATTTCTAATGCAGTTTAGTAGATCAACACCAGTAAAATTAATCTACAATCTTCAATTTATACTAAAAAAAAGAAAAAAAGAAGTAACAGTTGGGATAACATATTCTTAAATGTCTTCACGGTTGATTAGATTGAAGGTAGTTTTATGTGATTACTGTTAAAAGAATCTTAATGGGGAGAAGAGAGAGTGTGAACCGGGATTTTTTAAAATAATTAATTACTTATTTATGGAATTATGGAGGGAATGTTAGGTACGTAAATATTGTTGATTGATAGTATAGCTCTCTGAAAAATGTTAAAACAAAATTATAAAGTCATAACTATCAATAATCAGTAAAAAAGTATTCAAATGTCGCAACTAATTTGGGACAGAGGGAGTACCATTTTAAGTACTTAAAACTAGAACATTTTAAACCCACATATCTTCTTAATACCTACGCCTGATTTTACAACAATCCATTCATATACTCTAAAGATATCATGGCCGTAATGACTCCAGGAGTTTAAAACAAGTTGGAAATTGCACGTGAAGCGTAGCAAATTAGGTGCGTTCGTACGATAGCGAAGTTTTAAAAATATTACTTTCATATATCAATCTCATAAAATTGTAAATAGTGAATTACAATTAAAACGCTCATCAAACAATGTTCTCCCTATACCATTATGTAATGGAATACTTTTGTGTGGCCTTGTAAATCAATAACAAATGTTCTTTGCACCACAAATTATGTATGATGTATATTATAATATGTACTTTATAATTGCATATAAATTTTATTAAGTCCGCATGAGTGTAACACGATTAAAATGTATTTGAAACATTTTTTCCCATTGACCGTAATGTAACGGAATACTTTTGATTGTCCCTGTAATTGATCTATGCATCCGATTTTCATAAAATTTGAAATAACTCGACAAAATTATGTAATAATTATGTATTTTAAATTTCAAACGTATAGAATTTATTTGAAACTTTTTCCCCATTGACCATAATGTAATTGAATACTTTTGATTGCCCCTGTAATTGATCTATGCACACGATTATCAAAATATTTGAAATGACTCGACAGAATTATGTAATAATTGCGTATTTTAAATTTCAAACGATTAAAATGCATTTGAAACTTTTTTCCCCATTGACCGTAATGTAACAGAATACTTTTGATTGTCCCTGTAATTGATCTATGCATCCGAGTTTCATAAAATTTGAAATAACTCGACAAAATTATGTAATAATTATGTATTTTAAATTTCAAACATATAGAATATATTTGAAACTTTTTCCTAATTGACCATAATGTAATTGAATACTTTTGATTGCCCCTGTAATTGATCTATGCACACGATTATCAAAATATTTGAAATAACTCGACAGAATTATGTAATAATTGCGTATTTTAAATTTCAAACGATTAAAATGCATTTGAAACTTTTTTCCCCATTGACCGTAATGTAACGGAATACTTTTGATTGTCCCTGTAATTGATCTATGCATCCGAGTTTCATAAAATTTGAAATAACTCGATAAAATTATGTAATAATTATGTATTTTAAATTTCAAACATATAGAATATATTTGAAACTTTTTCCTAATTGACCATAATGTAATTGAATAATTTTGGTTGCCCCTGTAATTGATCTATACACACGATTATCAAAATATTTGAAATAACTCGACAGAATTATGTAATAATTGCGTATTTTAAATTTCAAACGATTAAAATGCATTTGAAACTTTTTTCCCCATTGACCGTAATGTAATGGAATACTTTTGATTGCCCCTGTAAATGATCTATGCATCCGAGTTTCATAAAATTTGAAATGACTCGACAAAATTATGTAATAATTATGTATTTTAAATTTCAAACGATTCGGTTGGGTAGTTTTTGCGTTGTTATATGCGGACGGACAGACGGACGGACAGACGGACGGACTGAACGACCACTATAGGTGCTACGTATTATATAATTACGAACGCACCTAAAAAGGAATGTTTTATTTTCAACAATACACAAGTTCTGTAACACTAATTAATATTTAGTGGTTATATATTAAAAAACGTAATCTATAATAAAAAGATAAATTACTGGGAGAAGTGCACTGTAAATAAATGAAAAACAACGTTTAAAGCATCAATACACTTTATTTAATATTGTAAACTAGTTTCGGTAGCCATAGCATACCGTCATCAGAGCAAATTACTGAGAGATTGACTAAACTGATTGCTCAGAAAGACAAATTGGCGAAATGTATGTTGGAGAAGCGAACTCACTGATCAAGCTTATCAGCTAATAAATTTACAGGAAATCCTGGAAACCAGCCAATTTAGAGGAGGGAATTCAAAGATAAAGTTCGTTCAGCCAATAGAATCACGACAAAAAATCACAGAAAACAGACCATGCAAGTGGATTCAATGACAAAATTCATTGGGCAATAATATTTCAGAAAAGTTCAGAACAGCCAATAAAATGTAATAAATGTAATCTGAAAGCGTGCTAGTGGAATTTATAAACAGGAGGTTTTTATTTAGCTTTTGCAAACTATCCGACAACAAACGGATAGCAAAATCACAATTAACAATATTTTAAAGATTTTGTAAATATGGAATGCTTGAAGAAATTCAACTATAAACAAGACTTCAAGAACAAGAGATATGAATTATGAAAAAGAAAATCTTGTTCATAAATTCTACTTGCATTTTTTCAGATTACATTCATTACATTTTATTAGCTGTTGTATAATTCTTTTTGTTAAATTTTATAATTCAATGAACTTGGTCAATGAATGCACTTGCATGGCTGTTTCCTGTGATTTTCTATCGCGATTATTTTGGCTGAACAAACTTAATTTTGAATCCTCTTCTCTTACATTGGCTGTTTCCTAGGATTTCCTATAATTTTATCGGAGGATGAAATTTGTCACTGAATCCACTTCTCAAATATATAGTTTGACAATTTTCTTTTCAAAGCAGTCATAATTTACGCTGATGACAGTACACTATGGATATCAAAAAAAGCAATAAAAAGAAAGTGTTTTGGTGCTTTAAATGTGTGTTTTATTTATTTATCCAGTTGAACTTCCGTAATACGAGCACGCCTAAAACAAGAACATCATATTGAGACAGATCTCCTCGACTAGGCTAACTCTGAGATCGCGTTATTGTGTGATTAAGGGGGCTCAGGGGTTGATCGATACGGAAAAACATAAAAACAGAGCTCTCGCTTCGAGTCCATATAGAAACTGAAGTACTATTCAATGTAATTAATTTAAACTTTCTGATATTTTAAAGGTATGTTTGTAGTCTTATAAAATTATAAAATGCAGTACTTCAATGTAATATAATAAGAAATATAGCAAAATTTATGTAACACAATTTTCGAAAAAAAATTATGTGTTATATCACCAACACCAAGATATCTTAACGTTGAATTGACATATGAACCTAATTTTAACTTTAAAATGATCCGGAAACTTTACTCTACAGAATGAATTAAGGATATAACTATCACTCAAAAACAACATTATTAAAAAAATTCTCAAATTTAAAAATTTAAAAAACTCCTAAAAAATACAACTTTTTATTCATTAAAAATGCTCAAAATATTAAACTATCTAAACTATATTAATTCATTCTATAGATAATGATGTTATACGCATGCAAAAATAAATTTAAGCTATTCCATCAAATAGTTTTTTTTAAAAAAATCTTGGTGTTATTCTTCAAAAATCAAGTTTTGAGAAAACGCGACTTAAAGTTGAAATTATATGGGTGTGGCTATGAAAGTGTTGATACATAAATGCTTATAACTCCGTTAAAATTGCAAATATTTTTATGCGGTTTTTTGCATTGAGTTCAAAATAAAGTGAATAATAAAATTAGATCATCAAATAAAATCGATTTTTTGAAAAATTTTCAACCCCTGAGCCTCCTTAACTGTTATCATATACATTATTTTTGATGAAAAGAACTACATATATATTGCATATATATATATATATATATATATAGAAACAACATAAGAAAGATTTTCGAACAAACATTTGACATAATTATATTCACATTTCCTTAAAACATATTACTATTTGATGAAAAATTATAATTAATTAAAAACTAATCAGATAAATAAATAAAAAAGAATACTGTCCAGTTAAACTGATAGCATTGAGCTCACAGGCTACAAATACTAGTTGTACATTAAAGCCTTATATTTTCAAGGGTTAGTTCCGTTCGAAAAAAAAATTAAGAAGGGGAAACAGCTCTCCCCTTTCCTCTTTTTTTTATACTTAATCATTGAACCTCCTATACTATCAAAGACATGCTTTATCATATAAAAAATCTATATCCAAAATTCAGAGCAAATGAGATAATTCTTAATAAAAACCCATTTAGCATTTATATAATTTAAAAGGAGTTATCCCCCTCTTTTATACTTAACCATTAAACTTCCAAAACTATTCAGAAATTTGAACGAAATCTGAAAATTCTGCTTGAAAAACCCATTTATATAAATTAAGGGGGGGGGGGCATTAGAACACCTATTTATACTTATTCAATGAACACACCTAATAACAGTCACGGAATCGCCTCATCAGAGTGATCCTAATCTAAATTTTGAACGAAAACTTAATTCTGCATGGAAATCCCATTTATATCAACTAACGGGGGGGGGAGCATTAGAACCTCTGTTCCCCCTATTTATACTTATTCAATGAACACCTAATAACAGTCACGGAATCGCCTCATCAGAATGATCCTAATCTAAATTTTGAACGAAAACTTAATTTTGCATGAAAATCCCATTTATATCAACTAACGGGGGGGGGATTAGAACCCCTGTTCCCCCCTATTTATACTTATTCAATGAACACCTAATAACAGTCACGGAATCACCTCATCAGAATGATCCTAATCTAAATTTTGAACGAAAACTTAATTCTGCATGGAAATCCCATTTATATCAACTAACGGGGGGGGGGGGGCATTAGAACCCCTGTTCCCCCTATTTATACTTATTCAATGAACACCTAATAACAGTCACGGAATCGCCTCATCAGAATGATCCTAATCTAAATTTTGAACGAAAACTTAATTCTGCATGAAAATCCCATTTATATCAACTAACGGGGGGCTCATGCCCCCCGTTCCCCCTCTTATACATATCGAATGAACTCCAAAAACTAATCAGGAAAGCGCCTTGTCAGGATATACCTACATACAAAATTTCAAGTGGATCGGATATTTTTATCATGAGTTATCGCGTTACGCACGAACGCACGTACATACAGAACGGACGGGCACATAAGCTCTCAGGCTATGATAGCCTGTGAGCTAAAAACGTATCAGTGACTAATTTCAAAAACTGCAGTATGAAAATTTAGTACAAGCTTAATAGTCTATAGCAACAGTTGTATATCTGGACCTTTTGCTGCCAGAAATTTGATTTAAAATGACTCTTTTCTTACACAAAACTGTTTACACAGTAAATTCTTTTCAAATCTATTATTTTATTAAATGTTCAAAAATTGTTACAAACTTTTGCAACACATTTAAAAGGTTTTAAATTATAGCCTTTTAAAATAAAATATTTTTATTTATACTTCACAGTTTAAATTATAATTAATGTACTCCAATAACAATTAAGGTTTCGCAGATTCTTAACGTCACGAGGAACAATAAATTTCATCTTTTCTTTTTTAATTTACCAGTTAATTCATTTCAAAATTAGAACACAGGACCATATAATTAATCACTCATTGTTCCTCTCTGATTAGCATCACTTTTGAATAAAGTTTAACTCAATAAGAAATGGAAAGCCTTTTTCACTTTCAAGAAGGTGAAACAAAAAGTGTATGTCGTTTTTGACCCATTATTCTACTAACCTTTCTCACTTTCCATTGTCACTTAGAAATTTGTTTCTTCTTCTTTTATTTATTTCTTTTCTATTTTTTCTTTTTCCCATTTTGTGAAGAATCATCGCTCTGTTTTCGGTTATGAACCGCACCCCTTTTCACTTTTTCTTTCAAGGTTGCGGAAAATGGTTGATTTTGCCCAAGAGCTAGGTCCTCTTCCGCCCTTGACTCGTTTTTTTTTTTTTATTTATTTGTTCAAGCGAAGAAATGCTGTTGATCTTCAAGAAAAAGCGGTGTCACCGACCTTGACTTATCTTTTAATTGATTTTGGCCTGCAAAAATAAAAATCAGGGTAGAAAATCACAAATATTGTTAAAAAAATGTTACGTAAACAAATTTTATATAGAATTTCAGCTAGAAGACAAATAGCACAGCCTGCGAATTGGTTTAGAAATTACTGAGTCATTCGGAAAGCCGTGTTCATTCAGGAAAACAAATCCGTACCGGAAAATTCTGCCGATTAGTTACTCGACTATAATTAGACTCGAATATAGTATATACTAGTTACTAACAACATCAGATATCGGAAACACTATATAATAAATAAATGATAGAATTTTTCGGTACGAATTAATTTTCCCAAACGGACACGATTTTCCGAACGAGCCAATAAATATTTTTTTTTTATCTTTAAGAGGAGAGATCATCTTCAGCAGCTTGATAGAGCTTGATTATAACTGAATATTAAAAGACTTTTGGAGCTGTAAATATTTTAAAATCAGTTTAGCTAGTTTTAGTAGTTTAGTTCAATTTTTGTTAGTCAGTCACTAACTTAGTTTTACTTGAACGAGGAATTTTTTTTCTTCAGGATACACCATAACATTCCGATGGGATTAAGGTCTGGTGAGGTTGATGGCCGCGCAAGAACTTTAATGTTGCATTGGAGGAATCAATTCTCAGTTGACACCGAGGTATATGATAAAGTTTAAATCTTGTTAAACGATTCTTAGTTGACACCGAGGTATACGGTGACGTCAAATCTTGTTGAAAGATGATTATGATGATGAAATTTTGTAATATTCCAAATTTTCTTGATATATCTGAGAATTAATCTTTTTGTAGACTATACATAACTTTCCAGGTCATTCTGTACTCATGCAACCTAAAACCATAGCACTAGCAGCAAACTTAATGGCATGCTTAAGGCATTTTTTATCAAATGCTCCTTGCTTTATTCTCCGAACTCGAATACTTTGATTAACATATGAAACAGAAAACGTACTTTCATCACTGAATAATATATTTTTCCAATTCCTTCACTGTAAAAAAAAAAAAAGAAAAAAAAACGGACGATTTTACAGAAGTATTACTGGTAATCTAGACGCCAGTAAAATTTACTGTTTTTTAACGGAAAAATTAAGGTAAATATTCCATTTTTTCGAGTTTTTCCAGAAATTTACAGAAATTTTCCGTTAAAAAACAGTAAATAGTACTGGCGTCCTGATTACCAGTAATACTTCCGTAAAATCGTCCGTTTTTTTTTTAAGTGTTGATTTACACAAATTACATCTTATAATCTTTGTTTTGCAGTCATTTTGAAGTCATGAGAAGTTTTATTTTCGGTACACGAGATTCAAACTTAAATTTGTGGAGACGTCTTAATGTTGTCGATGTCAATTCCTTTGTCTTTCCATTTTTGGTGCAAGAAACCATATTCGGTGTAATTTTAAAACTGTTTTTCTTAACTCTACACTTCAATTTCCCGTCATCTCAAGCAGATGTTTTTGGTTTTCGGCCGCCATTTCGGCGATTATTTTGAAATTTTCCATTTGTTTCAACACTGTGTTAGCATTTTACTAAAGCTTGATTTCGAATAATGTTAATAATTCGCTATATAACACTGATTTTTACCGTACCGATGCAAATCAACCATACGAAGTTTGATAGATTTAGGAAAATCATTCACACGATACATTTTAAAACGAAAAAGCAAAAAACTGAAAAAAGAATATTAAATCTTAAATATAATCGTCTGAATTCAATCAATGATGCCACCAGTTATGAATTAGTGATAGTTAAAAAAGAATCTATGTGAAATACTATAATATTTTGAAACACTTGAATAAATATTCAGTTATTTTGACATTTCAATTTTTTTTAATTAATCTTTTCAAAGGTGTATTAATTTTAAGATAATAAAAAAGTTTTATCAATAATAAGTTGTTAATATTTTTAATGTTGAACGTCCTTAATTCAGAACAAAGAAAAAAATGCGTACTCTACTAATTAAAAAATATATGTACAATTCTCGTTTGTTTGTCCCATTTCTAACACTGTTACATCACAAAAAGTACAAAAAAAAATAAAAAATAAAATAAAAAATACCGCTACCTTTTTTTAACAACATAAAGTGAAGTTTGAGTTATTTGTTTAAATGAAGTATATTTCAAAAGATAGATTTCTAATATACATTATATTAACCCCTTGAGGGGCAAACAACGATGCCTCTGTAACATTGTTACCTCATCGGAATAACAAAAAAATTTTAATTTAAAATAAGAAAACAGAATTTGGGGGTAAAAATTCAACGGTTTGACCACAAAGCTAAAATTATAAAATTTCTTTAAAAGTTTGTGGTGTGAATCTTGCTTTAATTAGGTGGGATACAACATATCAAACTGCCCTTTGAAAAACTTAAAGTTACAATGTAAATAATTAAATCTAAATCCCTTCATATTCGCGATTTCACATAATGTTCCAAAGCTAAAATTATAAAATTTCTTTAAAAGTTTGTGGTGCGAATCTTGCTTAAATTAGGTGGGATAAAATATACCGAACTGCCCTTTGAAAAACTTAAAGTTACAATGTAAAAAATTAAATCTAAATCCTTTCATATTCGCCCTTTGAAAAACTTAAAGTTACAATGTAAATAATTAAATCTAAATCCCTTCATATTTGCGATTTCACATAATGTTCCAAAGCTAAAATTATAAAATTTCTTTAAAAGTTTGTGGTGCGAATCTTGCTTAAATTAGGTGGGATAAAATATATCAAACTGCACTTTGAAAAACTTAAAGTTACAATGTAAATAATTAAATCTAAATCCCTTCATATTCGCGATTTCACATAATGTTCATTCTCAAAACGAATACGCAGTTTAATGATGCATTCATTCACTTTTTCCCTAGAAAATGCAAAAATTGAAAAATTAATCATTAACGTTCTAAATTGCAGCGTATACGAAATTTATTTTCTAAGGATAATTATGTTTTGTTTTTAAACGTTTATTGTTTGTCATTTGCACCTAATTTTCTGAAATCACTTCAAGTCCCTGACCGTTTATCGTTTTGTTATCTTAACACTGATTCCACTAAACATATCATTAGGCTACCATAAATCAAACCATTTCTACCGATTATACGCATTATATTTAAAATTGTTTTACACATTTCCATAAATGATATATTCAAAAGAATAAGTTTCACATCCAGTTGTGTTCACATATAACCAGTTATAATAATACATACGTTTGAAGATAATCTATCGGATATGTATTATAACATTTCGCAATTTAACGGTAAACACTCAGATTTATAGAATGTGTTATTTATCTTAATGGTTTCTTTTTTTATATCGATGTACTAAGGAATTATGCTAGATGAATAAAAGAAAAACAACGTAATCTTGCAAAAATATACTTGTTTCAAAGGTGTTGAATGGGAATACAGGAATATTGTAACGAATGATTTTTGAGTAGTTTCTGTAACCATAGCTATTCTAGATGTGCTTAACCCTTTCCGGCACGGGCAAAATCTATTAGGAAAATGAGAAATTATCGACTGACATCGGAATTTAAAAAACGAATTTTTTTAGATATTTTGAAATCCGTAACTTAAGCTTTTATTGCAAAAGAAAAATTTTAATAAAATGTTATTGGTGCCGTTTGCCGTTTTCAAGTTCAAATTACAATTAGGTATCCCAGACCGGGCACAGTGTGTCGGAAAGGGTTAAATAGTAAAATATAAAATTCGTTTCAATTTAACGATTGCAAAATGCCCCTTGAAAATTATTTTTAAATCGAAAATTATCATTAAATTATCGTTAAATCTAAGAACTCATTCGAAAAAGTAAAACTGTGTAAAACAACGTTATGAAATTTAAAAAAAATTATCAAATATTTTTAAATTTTATTTTCTTAAACAATTAATAATTTTATAAATTTAAATAAATTTATAATGTGAATAAAAAAATTGAATCCTATCTTCTGATATTTCCGATTTCGTAAACGAATGCACAATTTTATGATGTATTCATTCACTTAATCCCGGGAAAATTCAGAAATTAAAAAACTAACCATTATTGTTCTAAATTGCCGCATATACGAAATTTATTTTCTAAGCATAATTATGTATTGTTTTTAAACGCTTATTGTGTCATTTGGAACTAATTTTTGAATTCACGTAAAGTCCCAGACCGTTTATCCTTTTGTTATCTTAACACTGATTCCACTAAACATATCATTAGGCTACCATAAATCAAACCATTCTTACCGATTATACGCATTATATTTAAAATTGTTCTACACATTTCCATAAATGTTATATTCAAAAGAATAAGTTTCATATCTAGTTGTTTTTACGTATAACCAGTTATAATAATACATACATTGAAGATCGGACGTGTATTATGATATTTAGCAATTAGTAATCGATAAACACTGAGATTTATCTTCTTGGTTTCTTTCTTGTATAAATGTATTATGGAATTATGCTAGATGAATAAAAGATCAATATGCTTGTTTCAAAGGTGATGAATGGGGATACAGGAATATTGTAACGAGTGAACCTTAACTACTCTTTTTGCAACATAGCTATTCTAGATGTGCTTAAATAGCAAAAAATAAAATTTACTATTAATTTTAAATGCAGTGAAGCCTCGATTTAATGATGAAGCAGTCATCGTTAAATCGGAGGATTCAATATATAAAGTAGAACTGTTTAATATTCCGCTGTAAAATTTCAAACATTTAATAACAATTTTTTCATTACATTTCTAAAAAATTAATATCAAGTTTCAATTTAACGATTGCAAAATGCCTCTTGAAAATTATCGTTAAATTTGATAAAATGAAACTGTAAACAAAACTGTATAAAATAACGGTAAGAAATTTTGAAGCATTTTTAAATCATATTTTATTAAACAATTAATAATTTGTAAAACTTAAACTTATAATATAAATAACTAAAATCGAATCCTATCCTCTCATATTCTCTATTTCGTAAACGAATGTGCAATTTTATGATGTATTCATTTACTTTTTCTCGAGGAAATGCAAAAATTCAAAAATCAATTATTTAAGTTCTAAATTGCAGCATATACGAAATTTATTTTCTAAGGATAATTATGTTTTGTTTTTAACCCTTTAACACTAGAACCGCCATAAGGGGTCATTTTGACCCCTTGTCAAATTGAAAACGGCCGATTCGAACCAGAATTTTTTTCATGAGATTTGTTAAATATGTGAAATACAAAACTAAGCTAATTAAATAAGTTAGATAGTTTTCAATAAAAATTCTGGTATCCAACACTTTTTACTTTTTTATAAAAATTTTATAAAATAGCCGGCGGTTCTAGTGTTAACGTTCATTAGTTTCTCTACGAAACCACAAAAATTTAATTCCAATATGCAACAACGATCCCGGAAATTTAATTAAAAAAAAAAAAATATTATATATGTGAAAAATCACCTTTTCTTATTTATAAATATATTTGTTAGCAATTACCAGTATCATTCATTTATTTCAACATTTTAGCATTGAAAATACTTTGTCCGTTAAAGGGTTAAACGCTCATTGTTTGTAATGTGTCATTTGCACCTTATTTTCTGCAATCCCTTTTGTTATCTTAACACTGCTTTCACTAAACATATCATTAGGCTACCATAAATCAAATCCATTCCTACCGATTATGCGCATTACATTTAAAATTGTTCTACACATTTCCATAAATGTTATATTCAAAAGAATAAGTTTCACATCCAGTTGTGTTCACGTATAACCAGTTATAATAATACATACGTTTGAAGATAATCAATCGGACGTGTATTATGACATTTCGCAACTTAACGGTAAAACACTCAGATTTATTGAATGTGTTATTTATCTTCTTGGTTTCTTTCTTGTATAAATGTATTATGAAATTATGCTAGATGAATAAAAGAAAGACAACACATTCAGGTAAAAATATGCTTGTTTTGAAAGGTGATGAATAGGAACACAGGAATATTGTAACGAGTGAATTTTAGCTACTGTTTTTTTTTTAACCATAGTTACTCTAGATGTGTTTAAATAAAAAATAAAATTTTCTATTAACTTTAACTGTTGTGAAGCCTAGGTTTATCAGTGCCAAAAGATATCATTAAATCAAGGTTATCGATAAATTGGGGTGTTCACCTCAAACATTAATACTGCATAAAATTCCGCTATGAAATTTTCAAACATTTCAAAAACATTATTTAATTATATTTCTAATAAAAAATTTATCAAGTTTCAATTTAACAATCACAAAATGCCTCTTGAAAATTATTGTTAAATCGAAAATTATTATTAAATTATCGATAAATCTAAGAACGCATTCGAAAATTAAAACTGTGTAAAACAACGTTATTAAATTTTCAAACATTTACGAAAAAATTTTTCATTTTATTTTATTAAACAAATAATAATTTAAAAATTTTTAAATAAACTAATAATGTAAATAACTAAAATTGAATCCTATCCTCTGATATTCATAATTTCGTAAACGAATGCACAATTTTATTATGTATTAATTCACTTATTTCCGGGAAAATGCAAAAATTGAAAAATGTATCATTGACATTAACGTTCTAAATTGCAGCGTATACGAAATTTATTTTCTAAGGATAATTATGTTTTGTTTTTAAACGCTTATTGTTTATAATGTGTCATTTGCACCTAATTTTCTGAAATCACTTCAAGTCCCTGACCGTTTATCCTTTTGTTATCTTAACACTGATTCCACTAAACATATCATTAGGCTACCATAAATCAAATCTATTCCTACCGATTATACGCATTATATTTAAAATTGTTCTACACATTTCCATAAATGTTATATTCAAAAGAATAGATTTCACTTCCAGTTGTGCTCATGTATAACCAGTTATAATAATACATACGTTTGAAGATGATCAATCGGACATGGTATAATGACATTTCGCAATTTAACGGTAAACACTCAGATTTATTGAATGTGTTATTTATCTTCTCGGTTTCTTTCTTGTATAAATGTATTATGGAATTATGCTAGATGAATAAAAGAAAGACAACAACATAATCATGCAAAAATATGCTTATTTCAAAGGTGATGAATGGGAATACAGGAATATTGTAATGAATGATTTTTGACTACTGTTTTTGTAACCATAACCATTCTAGATGTTCTTAAGAGGGTCCGGGACATATTTTAAAATAATTTTTATTCAATGGTTTAAAATTTTTAATTTTTTGTGATGACTAATCATATTATTTGTAAACCAAATAACAGGAGAAAATTTCTCATGATTTTTGGAAAAAAAATTAAGCTTTAAAATTTTTTTAAAAAGTGGTGCAATTTAAAATCGTTATAACTCAAAATATTATTTATCAAGTTTTTTTTTTTTTACTTTTAAGTGAGCAAAAGTATATAAATTTAAATTTTGATTCAGCATTATTTTTTTTTATTTTAAAAAAGATGACACTTGCAAAAATAAATATTTTTTTTCAAATTTGCTGAATCAGAATTAATATCATTATAAATATAAAAAAATATATTTAATGCAATTTTCTTTTTTTTAGAAAATTTGAAGATTTTTCTGTCTTGGATACCCTTATGTAAAAAATAAAATTTACTATTAATTTTAAATGTAGTGAATCCTTGATTTAACAATGGTAAAATTATCTTAAAATCGAGGTTAATGTTAAATCGGGAAATTTACTAGATAAATTAAAACTGCATAAAATTTCTTTATGAAAATTTAATAACCATTATTTAATTTAATTTTTAATAAAATAATTTCAAGCTTTTATTTAATTAATACAAAATACCTCTTAAAAACTATCGTTATATCGAGGTTATTGTTAAATCTGAGAACTCATTTGATAAAATAAAACTGAATAAATAACGTTATGAAAATCTCAAACATTTAACAACTATTATTTAATTATATTTTAAATGTTTAATCGTCTAATGTTAAATCGGGAAATTTACTAGATAAATTAAAACTGCATAAAATTTCTTTATGAAAATTTAATAACCATTATTTAATTTAATTTTTAATAAAAAAATTTCAAGCTTTTATTTAATTAACACAAAATACCTCTTAAAAGCTATCGTTAAATCGAGGTTATTGTTAAATCTGAGAACTCATTTGATAAAATAAAACTGAATAAATAACGTTATGAAAATCTCAAACATTTAACAACTATTATTTAATTATATTTTAAATGAACAATCTAAACCACGACTGAACAATTACAAAATGCCTATTGAAAATTATCGTTGAATGGAGATTATCAATAAATTTGTGAATTCATCTGATAATGTAATGCTACATAAAATTCCATTATGGAATTTTCTAACATTTAATAACCATTACTTAATTATATTTTAAATGAACTATATAAACCTTGATTTAACCATTACAAAATACCTCAAAATTATCGTTGAATCGAGATTATCATTAAATCTGTGAATTTATTTAATAACGTAATTCTGCATGAAATTCCGTGAAAATTTCAAGCATTTTACCACCATTATTTAATTATATTTTAAATGAACCATATAAATTTCGATTTAACGATTGCAAAATGCCTGTTGAAAGTTATCGTGAAATCGAAATTTTCGTTAAACCTGGGAATCCAATTGATAAAATAAAACTGTATGAAAATCCGTTATGAAATGGTCAATCATTTAACAACCATTATTTAATTATAGTTTACTAAAGAAATATCAAGTATAGATTTAACAATCGCAAAATGCCTCTTGAAAATTGTCGTTAAGTCAGTAGACTCATTATGTAAAGTAAAACTTCATAAAATTCAATTATGATATTTTCAAACCGTTATTTAATTATATTTTAATAAAGCAGTTTCGATTCAATGATTGCAAAGTGTTTTTTGAACATTATCGTTAAATCTGGAGACTTATTAGATAAAGTATAATTGTATAAAATTCCATTGAATAATTCTCAAACATTTAACAACTATTATTTAATTATATTTTTATCATTATTTTTATAGTTTAAAAGACTAAAAAAAAAAAAAAAACATTGATGGCATTGTTTTTTTTCCCATAAATGGAGACAGTAACACGAGTTTTACGGTTGTTTAAAAAAGAATTATAAATATGGGTATCCATATCAAACCGCTTTAAGTACTTTTCGTTAAATCTAGTCCAGCATTCGCTTCAATTGAGGTGACATTCATGGTTATTATAATCACGATTTGATGCCAGATTTTCAAATCATCAGTCTAATTTCGATCACTTTCGTTATAAAATTCTTTAATATCATGTAGTTCACAAACGAGAAAGTGAGATTCATCGTTTGCACAATCTGCAAATGAAAAATTCTGGATAGAAATGCAATAGCAAAATGATGTTTCAAATTCATTTAAATAAAATCCTTCCTCATCGCCTATACATAAATAGCGTAAAACCAGAGAAAAAAAACTCGCAATTCCTTCAGCTAAAATATCCATACTTAAAATAATTGAAAATATTCAAATTAATTGCTAAATTGAGGAAAACTATCGATATTAGTTGATTAATATAATTCATTTCCAAATTCCTAGAAAATTACCTAATTCAGAATATTAAGAAATAACTCGGTTTTTTTTTTTTTTTTGTGTTTCGAACATAGAACTAAAAACACATGAATCAGTATGGATAAAATTTATTGATATATATTCAAGAAATCGTAAAGTTGAATAACGCTAAATCGGGTTTATATTGTGTTTATATATATATATATATATATATATATATATATATATATATATATATATATAAATAGATTAATAACTATATGTAAAAGTTGTTAAATTTTATAAGTTTATGTGTGTGATTATAAATTACCGTAATTTCCGGCGTATAATCCGCGGATCAAATAATCATTTTCCGACCCAGAAAATTTTCAAAAAGAAATGTAACTTTTTAGATCGTCGTAAATATTTGTCTTCAATTACAATATAAAATTTCTGGGTCCAAAAAGAATTGTTTAGTCCGCGGATTATACGCCGGAAATTACGGTATTAATGATGAATTGCATTCCAACAGTCCTACTTATTATTATATATTTTCTTCTTTTTTTTCTGTTTTTGTTTAATTATATTACAGGGTAATGCAAGATGTTTAAAAGAATAACAACGTATTCATAAAATATGTATGCCTGAATTAAAACTAAATTAATAACAATTTATATGTATGAGTAAGTACTTAACAACAGTTTTCATTATTGTGAAAATTTAAAAAATAAAATAACTTTTAAGGAGAAAACTTTTTCTATTTAAAAGCATATAAAGTGCAGATCTTTTTAAGCAGTCACCCCGCTTACAAAATCAGTTTTCAAGATTCTCAGCAAACGATGAGTAAAAAGTGCTGCAAAACTCTAATACACCATATGTAGAAACATATGATAAACTGTTAAATCGCCATTGTTAATGCCCTAGTTACTATTTTTTCTACAAACGATAGCAGTAGGGGAGAGGGGGGCACATTTGAACTGGGGGCACCTTTGAACACTCTAAATATTTTCCTTCAAATAAATTATTTTTTTTTTAAATGTATATGCCAATACATTACTACTGCTTCAGGGCAATAAGTATACAAGCTGCACCCTTTTGTATGCACAATACTGTCTAAGCTCTTGAATATAAACCTAAGAAAATAAAGTTGTAAGATTTTTGTTGACAATTTTGCATTCCTAAAATTTTTATTTATTGTTCAACCCTTAAATAAAGATGTAATCTTTAGTTTAAAAGCTTTGTTTTATTCAAATTCTTCAGTCGAATTGAGTAAACAGTTGTAATGTTGAACTCCGTGTGATGGGGCACCTTTGAACATCTAAAACTATGAAGTAAAGCGTTGTTGATGTACATAAATATTATACTTTTTGGAATTTTTTCTGTGTAAAAAGTGGTTAATTAGGAATATCAAAGAACATGGACTTATACTGTTAACAATCTCTCCGTCTCCACACATGCATTACAATCTCTGTATCAGCGATGGGAAGTTTAAAATCTAAATTGTTGATTGCGTTCATTTATTTGATAATTGCAAATCCTGCATACCAATACTGATTCATGATTTAGCAGCATGATTTATCCGCGTTTTTGAACACCAGTATAATTTTAGAGAAAATGTTGTTCTGTTAAATCGCAAAAATGTTCCGATTAAATCAAATGACATTTTCTCTAACAAAATACTGGTGAGCAAAAACGCGGAAATCTCATCCCTAAAATATTGTCATCATGCTTAAAACATCAGAATCGTTAAAATTTAAGGAGTAACGGTTTAAAAAGGCTTAACTAAACACAGAAAACATATTGATAGAATATTTGAACAGACGCCATAAATAAAAGTAACATCTAATCTGGAAAAGAAAAATAAATAAATAAAATAAAAATAAAATAAATTTTAAAAATTGCAATTTTGGGCAAAAAATAGGGTATTTTTCATGCCCATATAATTACACGCTCTTAAATCTAACTTATTTTCAACACAATTTTAGAATGAATATTTTCTCCAGAAAGGGCTATAACTTTTAAAATACATTTAAAAGTAGGTTGAAATATATTGATTCGTATTTTGTTATTATTTAAATATAAACAAAAAAATATTTAAAATTAAATTTACTTCATACGAATTTTTGCAGTATTAAAATTTTTGTAAAATTTAATCATAATTAATATCCATTACTTTGTAATATATGACTTACTATGTGGTATGTACCCAAGGAAAACATCAAAAATAAGTTAATTATTTATTGATATCCTGTATTTAATTATGTACTAGATAATATTTTGGGATGAATTAAAATATACTAATATATTTTATATTAATAATTTTTGTATTAAAACATATGTAAAGTTAATTTTTCTAACATTAATTGCGTTTTGTTTTCAAATATTATATTTTTTATAATATACATGTGCAGGGCCTGATTGCTAACGAGGCATATTTACACTAATAAATTTTAAAGAAATGATGGCCTTTTCTAAACGTCGCATGCATAGAATAAGGTAATTGCCATGAATAAGGTAAAAATTTTCATTTCTATTTACTGGTGGGAAAATGTCCCGTCGGTAATCAGGGACTGTGCATGTGTGATAAAAACCCACATTTGAGCACAGTTGAAAAGTATTGATGATTTCAATTTGTCTTTGCCTCTGTAACGTGATGTTTACCATGGAACGTTCGGAATTGAAGATGATGTGTGTAGCATTTATAATTCGTTTACAACAACAGTCAAAACAATTCTGCTACATTATGTTCCAAGCGAAAAAAAAATTCTGTTGTATAATTTAATGATGTTGCAATATTTCAAGTAAATTCAACTTTCTATGCATAACTCAGATGCATCAAATAATGCTCACTGTAGAATTTGGTACACATAATATTTATATTTTTACTTTACTTATAAATTCAATTGAATTTATACAGGTTCTTTTTATTAAATTTAAAGTATTGTTAGAGTATTCTGAGTGGAAAGCGTTTCATATTCTGTGATTGACGCGTGTTTTCTCATTCTTGTTGAAATTATTCATGTCCATGACCGTTTTTCCTTTTGTTATCTTAACAGTGATTGCACTAAACATATCATTAAGCTAGCATAAATCAAACCAATTTTACCCATTATGCACTTTATATTTAAAATTGTTTTGTACATTTCCATAAATGTTGGATTCAAAAAACGGTATTGCATTTAAAGCTGCCCTCATAGGCAACCAGTTATAAGACATATATTTTAAATAATCAGTGGAACAAGTACTGTAAT
Organism: Maratus speculifer; assembly: GCA_964019185.1. Taxonomy (NCBI): domain Eukaryota; kingdom Metazoa; phylum Arthropoda; class Arachnida; order Araneae; family Salticidae; genus Maratus; species Maratus speculifer. The sequence goes on along the minus strand of OZ025295.1, from coordinate 334,730,320 downwards.
ATTTCGCAATTCCACGGTAAACACTCTGATTTATTGAATATGTTATCTATCTTCTTTATTTTGTTTTCCTATGAATCTATGAATGAATAATATTAGCCGGCTAAACGAAGTTAGCATAATCTGTAAACTATGTGATTATTTCAAAAGAGATGAATAACAAATTACAGATAATGTAAAATCATTATTCTTAACTACGTTTTTTTTTTTTTTAATTCCTGCTATTTGTTTACACTCTCCCTATATGTGTTTGTATATCTTATTCAAATTTCCAGTCGTAAAGAAAATACATTTTATTCATCCACTCATGTTCAAGTACATTTTTTTTAACTTGTGGTAAATGACACTTGATATTAATACAGTTTTTTTTTTCAAATATTAACCCCTTAATGGTCGCATTAAATTACGGTTTAAAAATTCAAATGCATTATTGCCGCCACTTTTTTGAAAAAAAAAAATCATCATATTTAATAGCAAGTAAAATGATACCAGAATAAAAACTAATTACACTTGTATATAAAACTGGTGGAAATCAAACAATTCTGAATAAAAGTCGTAAAGCAGTGTTGCCAGGCGGGCTACATTTTTTAAATTAAAATTCTTGATTGGCACCATTTTTTACAAATGACAAAATGTGCCTTATTCAATGACACGATAATTAAGGCGAAAACAAAAGGTGATTCAACCTTTCAAAAAAATGGTACCAGTCAAAAAATCTGAATTAAAAAAAAGTAGCCCATTGGCAACTTTGTCGTAAAGCATGCAGCCCGTGAATGTCTCGGGTACGACGATGAAGTGGTTAAGTCATTAATTAAATTAAATTAATTAATTTTTGTTTTATACAGAAAGAGAAACTATAACACAACGAAAATGACGATTAGAGAAAGAAAAACAAAAGCGCCAAGAAAAGCTTTCTATTTTGCAACTAATTTCTATTTTGTCTAATTTCTATTTTCTAATTTCTATTTTGCAACAAATATTGTGATTCTGTCATATGTCATACATATATATATTTATTAGTTGTAATTACCGTAATTTCCTGCGTATAATCCGCGGGTCAAACAATCATTTTTCGACCCAGAAATTTCATGAAATAAAATATAACTTTTTAGATCGCCGTAAATATTTGCCTTCAATTACACAATAAAATTTCTGGGTCGAAATTGAATTGCTTGATCCGCGGATTATACGCAAGAAATTACGGTACTTAATAAAAAGTAACTAAATTTTTTTTTTCTTTGTTGACCTAAGTTGAAAATGACTTAAAAAAATTACATTACCGGTTTTATGATAGGTTTTTTTTTTGGGGGGGGGGGGGTACAATAATCTTTTAATCCTCTCCCTGCGTCTTTAACCCTCTAGATCCCAAACCACCCGAGATACTTTGAGATATTTTAATTCGTATACCCTAATTCCCTCCAGAAAATTGAAATAGCAATATTGGCTTTAGTTCATAATAGATATTCCGGATTTAAATAAACCGAAACTAGCCATTGAAAGTTTCTGGTGTAAAGTCATATTTTCTTAACTACATATTTTCTAGAACATGTCCTATTATAGTAATTAACCCTCCTACCTTGAATGGGTCTAATCGACCCATAACTATAATTTGTTTTACACGATTCGAACCAGAACTTTTATTATAAAGAAAGTTTAATAATAGATTCAAAATATTAAGTCAATTAAATATATTAAAATAGCTTAAATAACAATTCTGGTGTGAAATGTTTTTATCAAGATTGAGTAAAATTTGAACAGGGTAGGAAGGTTAAAGGGTTAAGTTCTTTTGCGATGACAGTTTTTTACAGAATTTTTAATCTTTTATCACAGGTTATTTAAAATAGAATTTTTTTTTTCTAATTTTATCGGGGAGGGGCGGGGGGGGGGGGAATTCCCTGACTAAATAATAAAAAGTTTATACTAAAAAATATCTGGTAGGAATAGTCAAAGAGGCTTAATTACACGGAAAAAATGCATGCCCGAGGAAACCTCGACTTGCGCAGCGAGAGAGTTAACATTTGCGCGTTTTGATTATTTGCGAAATGCAAGATGAAAAACATTTCAACTTTCGCGAATACTTAGCTTGGTTATTCGCGAATTTTGCTTTGAAAAGAATATTTTTTTACAAAGTAAACTTATTTTGTTTTACCAATTCGGTAAACTGTTTAGCACTGAACAGGTGTGTGGCCTAAGTTTCAAGAATTTCAGCCCTTGTAAAATATAAATTAGTAATTTCGAGAAATCCAAAACATGTCTTAATGCTGAAATAAAAAAAATTTCTAAATTTTCCAAAATTTCAAAATTTATATTGCAAGGGAGCAGGTTTCTTCAAAAATTGTATGGGAAATTTTAAAACTGCAACAATAATTTGTCAATAAAATGCGATCCTTCATTGTTGAAGAATTATAATCTTTAAAAGAGAAATTGAGGCTGTAACTTTTCCTTATGTGGAAATTCACAAACAATAGATCTGTTCTGTCAAACAATCGTATGTCAATAATTTTTTAGCCATGATATAGCCACTAAACTTTCAACAATATGTTTATAATTAATTACATTTATTTACAGCACGTAAATTTTAATGCTTAATAAATATATTTTTACGTTTCAATTGCTTTTTTTAAGTTCAAAAACTCATGAAATCTAACCCGTTTTTATTCACGGAAAGATCTCAAAATCCACGATTTTGAATTCCGCGAACCTAACCCTAGCGAATGTTAAGGGATTGCTGAACAATGATAATATTGATATATTGTTGATATATTTAACCCACTACCAGCTGATGTTGCGTTCACGCAACAGTTAAAATAAACCGCACATAATAAAGTTAATTATATACCTACCACTATTTATCAATTAAAAAATTGGTCCCAGAAAAAAATCATAAAAATTTAAGACCATATAAATAAAAAATCATCTTTCAGATTTTGTAGTGGCAAATGACGTTCTGCAACAAAGTTGGAAATTTCAACCTTATAGTTTTAGCGGTTAATGAGTTAACACTTTAACCCCTTGCGGCGCGGTGGTATATCTATGAAACCACTTAATTTTAATTGTCAAACGCCACATTGACACCGGAATTTTGGTAACAAAAATTTAAGGTTTAATTGAATGCATGAAATATAGCAATTTCTTATTTACAAACAAAGTTGTTTTCAAATTCCGGTGTCAGTCATTAATTTCAACACTTGAGCAATGAATTTGGGCAAATGGTTAACTGATTTGCCCGTACGCCGTTCGGGCAAGACGAATTTGCTTAATTCATCATTTAAAGCTTTTTGACAACACAATTTAAAAAAAAAAAATAATTTCATACTCCCTAAAGGCGGAAATGGTTAGACTAAATGTTACGAATATTTTATTTAAAAAATAGTGGTGTGAATCCATTATTTTCGATTTATTGAACAGAAAAAAAAAGAAGCAATTATGGGGTTAACGATGTTATAAAATTATAATAGATTCTGATTATCTGAGACATATCTCTTTTATCGTCTATTTATTCCAAGTATCAGAAATAAAGTTAATGATTTTTTTTTCATTCTTGATACTTTGTGTCAATTAAATATCTGTTCAAACTGAAAAATGTCTTAAATAATAAGGAAGAGATTTCGCGTTTTTTGCAGACCAGTATTTTGTGAGAGAAAATGTTGTTCTGTTAAATCTCAAAAATGTTCTTATTAAATGAAATAATATTTTCTCTAATAAAATATTAGTGTGCAAAAACACAGAAAGCTTGCCTATTTAGTATTTAAAAATAAACATACAACATTACTTTTAAATATTTATCCAAAATTAATTTTGATATATACTATTAAAAATGTGCACACTATTCAACCACTTTTATACGAAGGTCATTCAGAAAGGACGTTTCTTATGTCCTGTAAAAAATACAAAATACAATGACCTGGAAAGATTTATTGCAAAAAAAGCAATGTTTCAGCTACTTCTCAACATTAAACCACTGAGATTGTAACACTTGCGACAATGTTTTTATAGCTCTTTATCGCAGAATTCTGCAACCTGAGAATAGAGATAGCCTGTCATAGTTGTCAAGCCATGTTTCATCACCCGTAATAATCCTTGTTGCACTGATCGGGGTAACTGTTGCAGAAAAGTCCGATAAGATCATCGATGCATAAAACCATCACGAAACGCCTGTTGTTTCGAAAATTGTGAGCCGGGTGGGCACCAAAGACACCCGAACACACAACACGGGAGCAGAACTAATTTTCTACAGCGATACTTCATTGAGGGCAACCAGTACTTCAACAGGATCGTTAAGAGCAACAAGCCGTGGATTGACAACTTTGACAAGCTGACTTCATTCCCAGTCGACAGAAAATGGACTACTAAAACGTTGCTGAAATTTTTCGATATCTTTTGAATCAGAGATGCCAGTTTGACTTCCAGTATTAATCCGAAAATACAAACCCACACCGGAAATTTTGAAAGAATAATTTTTATCTTATGAGATTGATAAATTTCTCTCATTAAATAATAGGGTGGGCCGAAAAAAACTTTTTTTCGATTTTCGATTATGGCGGGTGCGGAAAAGTGGCCACTGGTGGCACTCAGTTCATACAAAAAATTTGAAATTTTTTGGGCATTTCCTTACCCTGCCGCAAACGGCTTGAAGTTTTGCAAAAATGCTCATTTTTGAACTTTTTTCGAAAAAAATTAAAAAATGTTAAATTAAATTTATTTTAGCTGTATTTACTTGAAAGGGCAGCTTTAACATACCTAATGCTTAAATAAGTTCTGATAATGCATTATTTAATTGCTAAGTGTATTTTAAATAAGCCGATTTTCATAGCTTTTTCACGTATAACAGGCAAAAATTGTATTGGTTCGAATCGTTCGTTAATTTCTCTCTTATATATGTTCCTTGGTCTTTAAAATTTTTTTATGCGCCAAAGGTCATATATTTGGGCAACGGACAGCAGTATAACTCAAAAACAAATCTGGAAGGTGAGAAGGGGTGAAGCAGGATTCTAAGAGTGCGCAATGCCTCATCGTAATGTTGAGGGAGTTAAGGAGGAAATAAAAGAGAAAAGAAAATTGCGATAAGGGATTGTTATTATTTTACTATGCTGAAAACCTGTGACATATGTTCAGTGGACACATGAAACCCTTTCCTAGAGAGATTCGGTGCTTTTTGGATCATTTGACGTACTATTACAGTTTTTCGTGCGTTTTATTACAACGAGCTTAGAAATGGCTTGTATGAAGGTCTATGGTAATGTAAAAGAGACGCTATAGCATGAAAAGTATTCTTTTTGGGGCACCATGCTTATTGAAAGACTTGCAATTGTCAACTTATACTGATATCATGCGCCACTACTACTTGTTGCGAAGCTATATGGCAGAAAATCGAGAAATCCAATATTAGTCAATAGATGATGTTATTAAAATGGTAGGTGAAAAAGCTATTGAAATCTGAAAAAAGGCTTCCATACCAGTGTTTTCCCAACGACCAATTTGCAAAAAAGATTAAAAACTACTAAAAGGTTTAACCATATCGCACGAATTCTTCGCGGGTTGTCTTTTCTTTCAAGCCCATACGATTACAGGATTTCCCCAATGATCTATGCTTCTTTTAATAGTGATAGTTTAGAATAATAGTTTAAAGGTAGGTGAAAACGTTACCTAAATCTGAAAAAAAGCTTCCATACCAGTGTTTTCCCAACGATCAATTTACAAAACGATTAAACACTACTAAAAGGTTCCACCATTTCGTACGAATTTTTCGCGGGTTGTCTTTACTTTCAAGCCCATACGATTTCAGGATTTCTCCAATGATCAAAGCTTCTTTTAATAGTTTTTAATCTTTTTGTAAATTGATCGTTGGGAAAAAACTGGCTTTTATTCAGATTTCGGTGACTTTTTCATCTACCATTTTAATAACATCATCTATTGACTAATATTGGATTTTTCGATTTTCTGCCATATCGCTTCGCTACCAGTAGTAGTGTCGTATGATATCAGTATAAGTTGGCAATTGCAAGTCATTGAATAAGCATGGTGCCCAAAAAGGATACTTTTTCATTCTGTCGCGTGTCTTTTACATTGCCATGGACCTTCATAATAGCCATTTCTAAGCTCGTCGTAATAAAACGCACAAAACACTGTAATGGTAAGTCAAACGATCCAAAAAGTACTGAATCTCTCTAGGAAAAGGTTTCACTTCCACACTGAACAAGTTTCGCAGATTTTGAGCATGGTAAAATAATAACAATCCCTTATCGCAATTTTCTCTTCTCTTTTATATCTTCCTTCACTCCCTTAACATTACGATGAGGCATTGCGCACGCTTAGAGTTCTGTTCCACCCCCTTCTCACCTTCCAGATTTGTTTTTGGGTTATACTGCTGTCCGCTGCCCAAATATATGCCCTTTGACGCATAGAAAAAATTTAAAGACCAAGGAACATAAATAAGAGAGAAATTAATGAACGATTCAAACCAATACATATTTTGCCTGTTATACGTGAAAAAGCTATGAAAATCGGCTTATTTAAAATACACTTAGCAATTAAATAATGTATTACCAGAACTTATTTAAGCATTTGGTACGTTAAAGATGTCTTTTCAAGTAAATACAACCAAAATAAATTTAATTTTACATTTTTAACTTTTTAGCTAAAAAAGTTCAAAAATCAGCATTTTGCAAATTTTCAAGCCATTTGCGGCAGGGTAAGGAAAAGTTAAAAAAATCTCAATTTTTTTGTGTGAACTGAGTGCCACCAGTGACCACTTTTTCGCACCCGCCATAATCGAAAATCGAAAAAAAGTTTTTTTCAGCCCACCCTATTAAATAATGTCTGAAATTGTATTCCTTATTTCTGGTGTAAATACGAAATTTCTGAATAAAAGTGGGGGCCAAATTTGCAACAGTGTTTTGAAATAAATATTTTCAGGCAGTTATGTGTTGTTTATTTTTATCCACCGTGGGAAGCTTACTTTTTGAATGCCCTTCGTAGGCAGGGTTGTAGAAAAGGTTTCTACTCCCAACATTTCCCCCCCCCATCCACATGAAATTTTCCTCGAAATTTTATATGTTAAAGACAAATGCTGTATTTCCGTAGGTATTAAAAATTTATTTTTCCAATATTCCTCAACTTATGTACGAATATATAAAGAAGGGTGATTCTTATTTTAAAAAGAGTTTCTGAAAATCACAGTAAATTTTCTGAAAGTAGAGTTGTGGAATGGGCGGAATTCACGCCTAACACTTTTTTTTTTTTTTTTTTTTTTTTGACGAAAATCACGAATTTTACCGTGCGTCAGGGGTTTTTCAATTCGAATTTTCCGAAAATTAAAAAAGAAATCGATCATCAGTCTGAAGATTTAAACATAAAAATACCGCGAAATTTATCCAAAATTTACGTAGAAAACGCGAATTTCGACCCAAAGTCGCAAAGAAACGCGAAAACAAACCCACAAATTTCGTGAAAAGATAGCAAAACTACCCAAATTTCGTCAAAAGATCACAAAAAATGTAAGTTTAATCAAAAAATCGCGAAAGAACCGCAAGTTACGTCAAAATATCGCGAAAGAAGAACAAATTTTTTCTCTTTTGGTGAGGTTTTTCTTTTGATGAAATTCTGGTTATTTCACTCTGTATTGACAAAATCAGTTGTTTTTTCGCTTTATTTTGACGAAATTTGTGGTAACTCTGCCCTCTTTTGATGAGAATTCGCGGTTGTTTTGCGATTGTTTTTCGAAATTTGCGATTCTTTCGCGATATTTTGACGAAATTTGCTGTTTTTTGCGATTTTCTAAAGAAATGGGCGATTATTTAGCCTCTTTTGATGAAATGCGTGGTTGCTTTGTGATCTTTTTATGAAATTTGTGATTTTTTTTCACAATTTTTTGACAAAACTTGCTTTTGTTTCGTGACTTTTTCCCAAAATTTTTGTTCATTTCGCAAAAATTTGACAAAAAATGTCGTTTTTCCCCGATCTTTTGACAAAATATGCGTTCATTTTGCGTTCTTTTGAAGAAATTTGAGTTCATTTTGCGGTTTTACTCCAATCCGTTGACAAAATTAGCATTCATTTCACCATCTTTTAATGAATTTTTTTGTTGTTTCGTGATCTTTTGACAATATTTGCGGTTTTTAGCGATAGTTTGACAACATTTGCTTTCAATTCTCGATTTTTAGATAAAACTGGCGGTTGCTTTGCGATCTTTTGATAAAATTTGCGGTTCTTTTGTGATCTTTTAACAAAATTTGAGTAAATTTTACCATCTTTTAGCGAAACTTTAAGTTCCTTCGTGTTTTTCTAACAATACGTGCGGTCTTTTCGCGATTTTTTGATAAAATTTGTATTGATGCATTTGTATTCATTAATATTTGTATTCATTTCGCGATCATTTATCGAAATTTGCGGTTATTTTGCGATTTTAGGACGAAATTTGCATTTTTCCTGTAAACTTTGGATAAAACTCACAATATTTATATGTCAGAATTTTCAAATCGATGATCGATTTTTTTTTTTTCCCGGAAAATTCGAACAGAATAACCGAACAGATATACGGTATGTATTATTCTGAGATCGATTTTGTGAGGGTTATTACTAGCCCAGTCATTTTAGCAAAAATAGGGGAAAAAATTAGAACAAAGCTGGATTTTTGCATAGGTGCTAGTTAGGTTATGTAGTTAAACATACTAAAAGTCCCCATCGATCCGATGTGAGCTTTCGCCACAAGGGGGCGCTAAAGAGCTTGAAAATCAGTTTTTTGTGAATATCTCACGAACAATGGCATTTAGAGAAAAAAGGTGAATTACAAAGTTGTAGATAATTTAATTTTCTATAAAAAGTGTCATTAACATTTGTTTGTCACATTAACCCTTCCCTGTCAAAAATGTAAAAACGTGACCATATTTGAAGGTAAAATTATAAAAATTCAAAAAATCTGCTGCTATTTAAAAAAAAAAAAAAAATTGTAAACAGATCTATAATTCTCACCTTTGAATGGGGAAAATGAATATATAATATACATTTATACTTATTTCCACACCACCCTTGAAGTAAAACACTTAATGCGTTTTTTTTTCTTCCCCCGTAGGCACATTCCACTTATAGTGACTGGCTTAATCCAATTTAAGTCGTTTAACTGCTTTAGTAGCTCTTTGCACAGCTTCAATTTCTACACTCGATTCAGATTCGTAATTATCTGTATTTATTTCTTTCGTTGCTGTACTGCTTTCAGTATTTTTTGTTTGCCTTTCGATATCATCACTGAATACAGAAGTAGCGCTTCCCTCCTCCCTTGCAGTGGGCAGGATACTATCAATATTTTCCTTGTCTTCAAATTCAATTTTACTTGCATTATGAAATGAAACTCCGCAGCAATTTGTGAAATATCAGAACATTTCAATCCAATTTTTTGGCATCCACATGCTTTTCCACATCCTTTGGAGCAAGTATAAAAAATAGATTCAATAATATCTTTTGGTGCGGGCGGTAAGGTAGCAAGAATTGGAAACAAATTAGGTGCATTTTGCCAGCCCCAGTTCTCAGGAAGTAGTTTATTGTTTATTGCTCAATCAGTATTGTACTTGATGATAAATACGTAAACTGTACAATCTAGCTGCATCTTCGGCAGGCGGCAACGATAAAAGGCTTTTTTTTAACACTAGAACCGCCGAGTATTTTACTATAACTTTTACAAAAATGGTTTCTCACCAGAATTTTAATTCTAAACCATTTAACTTATTTAATCAGTCTATTTTCGTGCTGCAAACTTTTAATATATCTTATAAAGAAAATTCTGGTTCGAATAGACAATTATCAATTTAGCCGGGAGTCATTTTGACCCCTAATGGCGGTTCTAGTGTTAACCAATAGCAACTCTTTTCTTGAAGCATACATAACGGTACTTGTTCAGAGAAATTTCTGCTTTACTACTGTATAAAGCAAGAAAAATAGTTTTTCCAGCCTCGGAAGCTTTAAATTAAGATACTTGATCACTTTTAAAAATGCTGGCAGCTTGTATGTTATGATCTTCTTCCTTCTTCAAAAATTTTGCTAACGACATTTTACCTTTCCCAAACATCGCTGATGTCGAGTCACAACCTGAAAAAGCGTAAAGGAACAATATATGATCTTTCAGAACAGCATCATTGTTAAAACTGTGCGATGAATACAGGATGGTAAAAATTCGTCCTCTTCCAGTCTTAATAAAAAATATCTCTATCTCTGGAGGTGCTAAAGCTGTCAACAATACGAGCAAGTCAACATCATCGCCAACAACAGCAGTAAGCGCACCAGACTTTGCTACTTCAATAACTGTGTTAACAATTAGTGTGTCTGAATCATCTTCTGCTTGTTTCGCTTCGAAACCATTCTCCATAAATTTCTCCATAAGCATAGATATGAGATGTGTCTTATTTTAATGATTAGATTAAAAAAAATCTTTTCCGCGATACTTTAGAGCTTTCTTTTTTTCCTTCTGTAAAAAATCTTCGTCTAATGTATCAGAATATAACAAACATTTTCTTTTATATTCAAACAACGGACTGTCATTTCTCAATTTTTTCTTCAATGGATGATTAATTTGTGCGGATGTTGATCGTTTTCCGGCAATAGATTTATTGTATGATTTAATAGAAGTCTTTCGTGAATAATTTTTCTTACTCTTTGAATGAACTGTAAATTCATTATTGTTTTTAGCCATTTCTTCAAATATTTTCCACTTATGGTCATCTCTTTCCGAACTTGCTGTCACAAGCGACTTCAGTCCCTTTTTGTTTCTGTTTTTACAAAATCTTTCGAAATTCAGTCCTCATCTCATGCAAGATAAACTATTTTGTCTATCTTCATTTTCCGCTCAGAATCAGCAATTAAGAATGAGTCATTTTAAACTGTCATAACTAATTTAAAACTTTCTACAACATGCGTTGAAAATAAAATTATTCCCTTCCTAAAATCTTAAAAAGAATAAATACTTCGTTCAATAAATTAGGGTCATTTCATGCTAGCGAAATGAGCACCAAATAAAAATAAAATATTGAAAAGTACTTGCAAGTGGTACATTTCGACAAATGCAAAGAGAGATAGGGTATAGGGCAATGACTATTCGTCACCTGAGAATAATAAAGTTCTATCTGTGTTTTATTGACTTATCTATATAGAAAGACTCTATTTGTATCTATGAAGGCATTTTTGCATCAAAATGATGTTATATATAATTTACATATAACCTTAGAATTATATTACGACATTATTTTAATACATAAATGCCTCCATAGATACAAATAGAACATTTCTATATCGATAAGTCGATTTTTTCAAAAACACAGATAGAACCTTATTATTCTCATGTGACGTATTGCACAAGCGCGCGAAAACGCCATACAAACAATGGGGGAGAGATGAGGGGGGGAATCAAAAGTTGTTTAGTATTTGTTCTGCCTCTTCGCCGCATTATGATTGCGCTTGCACATTCTTTTTCAATAATGTTTATTTTATCTTAATGTTCGGCAGGGAAGGGTTGGTGTGACAAAAAAATGTTAATGACACTTTTTGTAGGAAATTAAATTATCTACATTTTTGTAATTGAACTTTTTTGTCTAGATGCCATTGTTCGTGAGATATTCGCAGAAAACAGATTTTCAAGCTCTTTAGCGCCCCCTGGAGGCGAAAGCTCGGATCGGATCGATGGGGACTTTTAGTATGTTAAACTGCATACCCTAATTAGCACCTATGCAAAAATCCAGCTTTGTTCTAATTTTTTCCGCTATTTGCAAAAAAAGGTGCTAAAATGACTGGACTATACACGGTGTAGTGACATTTTTCCATTTCAGGGAATTATGCAATTCATTGTTAAAATCGAATTCAATTGTATATGTACAAAATTTTCCTAGGCGGTTAAATTTTCTTCCGATCCTAGATCGCGGATCAGACATATTCTGCACCCATGGAGAAAGTAATTATAAAATTGTAAATAATCTATGTGCTGACAAATGAGAACACAAATAGTTACAGTAATAGTATGTATTAGGGTGGAGTTTAAAAAGCATTTTTTTATATTATTATTTTTGAAAGTCTCACCTTTTTATTTTGTTACTTTTGATACAAAAACATTAGAAAAAAAGTTTGAGCAATAAATTTTAATATTTAAAGGTAGATGATCAATGGACTAGAAATTTATAAAATGAGAAAAAATTAAGAATATTCACTATGTAATTGGCAAATGTGTACTTGCATGTTTTTAATGTTTTAGTTGTAATAATTTATCTAATTAACTGTACAAATTATTAGCTTTTTTAGCTCACAGGCTATCATAGCCTGAGAGCTTATGTGCCCGTCCGTTCTGTATGTTCGTGCGTAACGCGATAACTCATGATAAAAATATCGGATCCACTTGAAATTTTGTATATAGGTATATCCTGATAAGGCACTTCCCTGATTAGTTTTTGGAGTTCATTCGATATGTATAAGAGGGAGAACGGGGGGCTCATGCCCCTCCCCTTAATGGATATAAATGGGTTTTTCATGCAGAATTAACAGTTTTTGTCCAAAATTTAGATATAGGATCATTCTGATGAGGCGATTCCGTGGCTGTTATTAGGTGTTTATTGAATAAGTATAAACAGGGGGAACGGGGAGCTCATGCCCCTCCCCTTAATAGATATAAATGGGTTTTTCATGCAGAATTAACAGTTTTTGTCCAAAATTTAGATATAGGATCAGTCTGATGAGGCAATTCCGTGACTGTTATTATGTGTTCATCGAATAAGTATAAACAGTGGGAACGGGGGGCTCATGCCCCCCTTTAATTGATATAAACGAAATTTTCATGCAGAATTAACAGTTTTCGTTCAAAATTTAGATATAGGATCATTCGGATGAGGCGAGTCCTTGGCTGTTATTAGCTGTTCATTGAATAAGTATAAACAGGAGGAACGGGGGTTCTAATGCCCCTCCCCTTAACTTGCATAAATGGATTTTTCAATCAGAATTGTCAGATTTCGTTCAAATCTCTGAATAGTTTTGGAAGTTTAATGGTTAAGTATAAAAGAGGGGAAAAACTCCTCTTAAATTATATAAATGCTAAATGGGTTTTTATTAAGAATTATCCGATTTGCTCTGAATTTTGGATATAGATTTTTTAATATGATAAAGCATGTACTTGATAGTTTAGGAAGTTCAATGATTAAGTATAAAAAAGGAGAAAGGGGAGAGCTGTTTCCCCTTCTTAATTTTTTTTTCGAACGGAATTAACGAAAATACAAGGCTGTAATGTACAATTAGTATGCGTAGCCTGTGAGCTCAATGCCATCAGTTTAACTGGGCAATATTCTTTTTATATTTTATGTTATAATTTTATTGTCTTTGTATAGGCTAAGACTTTTTTTCTTGCTATTTGAATACATTTTGCAATGATCTTCAGCAACTTGTTGTAGAAATTACAGTTATGTTTCGTCATGAGTTATCAATCCACTTTATTTCTGAATAAGTATATATAAGAATATATAAGCACATTCATCATGGTCATTAATTAATTGTAGGGGTTTTATAATCTTTTTACCCTGTTAGTAATCATCTCTTGACTCCCATAAATTAGAAAAAACAGTAAGATATCCAACTGGAAATTCTAAAAATTGAAACGTATCATTAACATGGCTGTAACAAAATTTCCAATCTTTTACTCTTGATTTAACCCTTAAATGCATAGGATAGAACGCGTTCCAAAAAATGCGCAATTCAAAGAATCAGAATTCATACCAGAAAAATCTAAATAGTAAATTTTTCTTTATTTAATTACGAATGGTCTGTCATTAAGTAAAGTGAAAATTGCTCTTTTAAATTTCTGGTGAGAATACGGAATATGTGAATAAAACCCCCAATAAATCGGGAACACTTATGGTATCGAAAATGATACAATATGCATTTAAGGGTTAATAAAGACCAACTCCTTTGGTGTATTTTTGAGCTTGTTTTTCAGAATTATTTCATTCTGTAAAGAAATAACAATTCATCTTTTGGTTGATAAACTTACACGGCTCTCAAATGAACCCCCAACAAAACAAGTCGTTCTGAAAAATACTGCAAAAAATTAGTAAATTTACGTGAAGATGACATGAAAATAGCTGAATGGATTGATTAGTATTCAAGTAGAAATTTTAGTACCATCACATCATTATAGGAGGCGTATGAAGCTTGAGGGCCGAGATCCAAGCTTTCAAATATACACAGACTGTGAAAACATGTAACATCATACATCTTTAGATTAATTTTTAAACACGATTATTCAATCGGTAAATTCCATTTTTTGAATTTTGGGTGAAAAAAGCCCGGGCCAGGATTCGAACCAGGGCTATATTGGCTCAATATATGGAACTGCAGAAAATCGCTGCATACGAAATTACATTAGATTTTTTTTTCTTTTTATTCTGTGGAGCTGATCCAGAGTATCAGACCAGATAAAGTGATCGTTGAGGTTAATTGGGTGAAATAATCCTCCAGTGTTCGTGTCCGGGATAGCTCAGTTGGTAGAGCATTGGCGACTTCAGCCAATACACCCCTGGTTCGAATCCTGGCCCGGACTTTTTTCACCCAAAATTCAAAAAATGGGAAAATTACATCTGTTATCATATATCTTGTTCCTCTTTAGAAGTAAATTTAATTTAAACAATGAATATCCAGATTTTGTGGCAATATACCATTTGCAACATCATCAAATGAAATTCCTTGCATCCATCAACTAAACTCCATTATTCTTGAAAGCGTTCAAATAGTTCAATTTCAAAAGAAGATTTGATTCCTACTCCTATACATATTTCAAATACATTACTAATTAATAATCCCATATTGTGATAACTGCAATCATGTGACAAAACTCTTTTTTTATAAGCACATAAGCAACAAAATTATAATTATAGTGTTTGAGCTGGTAATGCTGATGCATATTGATTGAATATTGTCTACTATTCCCCAGTATTCAATTTTTAAAAATATTCTGCATGAGATTTTCTTGTGACAGATGTTAAATAGTCTGTATTTGAGTAGCATCTTTCCAAAATCAATTAATACTGGCAATCGATAAACCTTTTCTTTTCCAGTCAAATCATACATTAATTTTCTATCTCAATGAGAATCAAAAGTAGTTCTGCTTTGAAGCCGAATTTTTATTTTTTCATATTTCTTAGTTCTCTCAAACATTATTTGTCCTCGAATTAAGTCTTTGTTAAATAATTTTCTACTATATATATCTTTTAAAATATAGAATTTATTTTTCTTTGACATAACATACGAGCACGCGTATATTTTTCATAGTATTTACATTAGAAACTTCCCCCTCATTGAGCTACCTCTAAATATTGTTCAAATGCATTGATATTTTACCTGATTTATATTTTCATAAAAAGGACCAAATTTAGAAGGTGAGAAGCTTGCATTTTCAAACTTAAAAAATAAGCTCCACCCTAGTATGGAAGCGTAACTGTTATTGAATGTCATGACAATTGCTGCACATTTTTAATAGTGCCTTCACAATAATTAAGCCATTTTTGCGAAATAGACTATCTACATAAAATTACCTATGTTTTCAAAGAAAAACAGAATTGCACTTTATATGCTTTTTACAATATTTTGAAGTTTAAGATGCAAAACTAGTCACTAAAAAAACCCGGATGATAATGTTAAGTCTATGAGGGAGTTATTTTCAAATATTTCACTCAAATTTTAATATTTTTACATGATTTTTTTTTCCATGAGATAGCTGGGGACCATGTACAACAGGGTTAGTTTTTACTTTTTTTCGATTTTGGTTTCAGATTTAAAAAGAAATATTTTATCTTTCAGAACCGGTTTGAACCGGAAATTAAAACCATCCTAATATAAAAAATATATATATAACCAAAACTAGCCCAGTCGCGGATCGTCCTAAGCTCTACTATGAGAAAAAATCATTTAAAAATATTAAAATTTGGGCGAGATATTTGGAAAGAACGCCCCTAAAGACTTAACATTATCATCCGGATCTTTTTCAGTGACTAGTGTGGTGCCTTAAGCTAAAATTATCCCTCCCTCCCAAATAAAACATTTCGAGCCTCTCTTGAAAAAAATTCCAAAATCACTAAATGAATTTATTTTTCAAGAATCCAAATGAAATTCTGTTAAAAAATTTAATTTAATATTGAGCTCTTTACACAGTTTTGCAGAAATACTAAAGGCTAGTTCCATGGGTTTTGTAGTGTAAGTCACATTACCTTATAATTCCTATGCTTGTTTGCCACCGTTATTTTCGGAAAGTCTGCTTGGCCTTATTCAATTAATGAGAATGTGCCGATAAAATAAATCACATTTTTTTCGTACTAAAATACTGGTAGCCAAAAATCGCAGCCTGTGACTTACACTACAAGTACTGATGGAAATAGCCTAAACTGTAACTAAAATAAGCGCTTCAACACTCACTCATCCTATTTGAACGTATGAAGCTAACATGATATTTAATATTGCACTAGTTATATGCTCGGATTTTCAATCATCATATTCTTTTCTTAGTATAAAATGAAGTTATTACAATTTAATAAGAAACATAGTATCTACAGAGTGAATATTCACTAATTTATGTCTTTCTGCATCAGAAAGAGAGAAAGATAAAATATGAGCCACTCCCCTACATTTTCTTGAGCCCCCTTCTTACTATTCCCTGCTAGCTACGGCCATGATTCTATAATTTGTTCCATTTCTTCTACCTCATCATTTCATTTTTTCTATCTTCCATCATTTGATTATATGAAATCAAATATGGCAGAAACTACCAAATTTTTGTCCATGCTTAAAGATTTCTGGCCTATGTTTTTGTGATTATTGTTATACTAGCAAAAGCCATGCTTTGTTTGGATTCGCGAAGCATTATTTTATAAAACAGATATATTTGAAAGTAAAAATATTTTTTGATATTATTTTTGCATCTTTATTAAACAAAAACGTTATTTTATGTTTTGGCGCATTTTAATTTTTTATTTATGTTGTAAGACTGGCATAATAAAATATTTTCGAAGCAAACTTTTACAAAATATTTTTAAATTTTCATCTAAAAGCTCTTTTAAATATGTTTTTGCAATTTCCAGTAACCACTGGTGTTGTTTAAAGTTGCTTGAAATATGCATGTTTCCATTCTTTATAATTAACATCAAATAATCTTTGATAGCTATTTTAGAATAAATATATTTGAAGAGAGCTTAAAGAAAGTTACTTCATCAAAATCCTACTTTCTGGAATAACATTTGAAACTGCTCTCATTAATACTATGAATTTTTAACTGTAAAACTTTTTTTTTCTAATTTCTTCGTTTTTATACATGTTAGCGTATCAGAATTTTTGATATTGTAGAATTTTTCGTAAGGAAAATTTCTATTGAATGCTTAATTTTGAAGGATTTTCACTCTCGACAACGTTACGTACGTTTTTAAGCCAACTTGTGTCTATATATCCTCAATATCTACAACTGCTTCATCTAATGTTAAACCTTGGGATTTATGAATTGTAACAGCAAAAGCTAACTGCAGAAGAAATTCTTTCCTTGAGCAATTTATGCTTCCATTTTTCCAGAATTTAATTATAGGGGGAATTGGTACGCACCAATTCTTATAAGTTAAATTATTGTAGTATTCAAATTTATCCATGATTATTCGCGATATCTGGTCTGGTGCAGGGCTCGAAAAATCTACATGCCCGACATCAGTGTTGTTAGACGGCGACTTTTTAAAAATTCAGATTGGCACCACTTCTTTGGATTGGTAAAATTACGTTTAGTTTAATGACATATTAATCAAGAGGAATTTTATCCTTTAATAAAAGTGGTGCCAATCAAATTTTTAAAAAGTCGCCGCCTAACAACACTGATGTCGGGCATGTAGATTTTTCGAGCCCTGGTCTGGTGGCTTGTGATTTTCTTTATTACGTGCAACAAAGTCTAAAGTCCCGTTCACTAAACCTTTTTCGGTCCACAAATAAGAATGTAACATTACTTTAGATCCAAATGATAAAGTAAGAAATGGTTAAAGTCAATTTGTCGTTTCTGAATTGGCTAACTTTGCTTTAGTACATTTATAAAGAGCTTGAATCGAGGCAACAACTTCACGCTTCAATTCTTTTAATTTTTCATTTATATAACAAATTTAACAATTAATTTTATTTGTTTACAATTCTTTTGTTGCCACTTTACAAAAAAAAAAAAATAAAATAAAATAAAAAAATAAAAAAAAATAAAAAAAACATAATATATATTTTTTAAATGTTTAAGTGTCATCTGTGCAAACGATTTTGCTGAATAATGAAAACATTTTATTTATTAAATTAATCATGATTCTATCTATAATTACTTACTCCACGATTTATATATTTTTTCTGAAAATATACGCGTTTCATTTTTTATTTGTTTGCTAAAATGCGTCCGTATTGGAAATGCATGTAAAATAAATTAATTAAAATAATAAATTTTTTAACGTTTTACTGTAAAAAAAATTATATTGTGCAAATCTACAGATCACAATTTATTTTTTGTGTTTAATTTGAAGTCAAAATATTGAATAGTTTTTTTGTAAAGTGTACGACAAATTGTAATTTTAGTGGCCTATTAGAGGATTAGCTTCGCTCATCCTAATGAATGTTATCTAAATTTTTCTAATTATTATAATCTTCATTCTCTGCTTGTTGGCCTTTCAGGTAAATTTTGTTTGATCTGCTTCACATTTCAGTTTGTAAATAATTATAAAAATGTACTAAGAGCTGTAAAAATGTTTTTCTCATGACTTTTCAGTGACCGTTGTTCAGAATTTCTTTTTTACGGGTTCGCACTCGTCGCTCTGATCGTTCGGAGTTTTCCTAAGTTTTTTTCTAACTTTGTTTAAATACGGATTAATTTCCTTTCAAAAGACCTCTACGCAAGGGCACATTTACCACTTCGGACCTATCCCATGTGTAGATAATCGGCCGTCTTAAGTAACACCAATACAAACATCTGTCTTTGCACACTGATTTTTCATTATAATTTTAGGTTAAGTATCATTGTACATATTACTTTCAATATCAACATCTTTTTTTTATGTACATAAAAAGTGCATAACGATAAATGGAGTATTATAAGAAAGGTTTTTCGCCTTTTGACATGCTACGCTCATATTTTGTTACAATATATGTTATTTGATTTTAAAAATTCCGAACAATTAGTCATAAATTTGGTAGAAATGTACTAGAAAACAAACTCTAAGATCTCAGTTCGAAAATCTCAAACGTGTTTATTGGTTTAATACATATTCATATAATGCTTATCCTCATAACACAATATCCACCTAACTTCCTGCAAATATAAAATTTTCCCAATTCGATTTCTCTACAGATTTGTTTATAGAATCTGAGAAACTTGTTACGTCCGGTGCATCTATTAGTATGGAGTTCGACATTTTTGGGACTCTCGAGATCACGTGTCTGGACGGCCTGAAGGTGGGAGGGTTAATCTCATTTGTCACGATCGTCTGTGCCGTATTAAGGTCATGCTCCCAAAAACACTGCATCGTGATATTCTGTATCATGCTGCACCACTTTTGCGCATTCACTGATTTATTAGCAGACGCAGAGCGAGCTTCTTTAATGTAGTCTAGGTGCTGATTGGGATGCGTTGAACCTTTATATCATTTCACGTTAAAAGTTTTTTCCGAATGGAATGAACAAGTATCCAATTCGGTACTCGAAGCTAGAAATTTTTGGATTCAGAAACAACCTGGATAAGGATTTTCAAAACATCAATGTTTCACTATATGTAGAGCAATTTAAATCTTTGAATATAATACATAACTGTTTGCGTAACTGACTGTAATTATTGAAGTTAAATCATTTTTGAATGATGTTATATTACTATATGGAGTTTAACACATATCAACAAATATGTCTGTTATGTAATAGGAAATATTTTTAACACTAGAACGCCCGGATGGAGTCGATTCGACTCCAATCATGTAACTAAATTTCAATTCGAACCAGAAAATTTTTCTTGAAATAATTTAAATCTAATCCACGCAAATTTACGTTAAATAAATCAATTAAATAATTTTGAATAAAAATTCTGGTGAGAAATATTATTTTCAAACTTGAGTAGAATTTCTGGGCGTTCTAGTGTTAAAATAAATAAAACCGAGAAATCGGAAAAACCTGTTTTAAACCTCATAAACCGATTTTTTAATTTAGAAAATTGCCAGATCTTTTAATTTTGGCAATTTTATTCATGTGGATGCAAATAGGCAGATTTTGACAACGTATTTTGCTTTATATTACTTACTAGCTGACCCGCCCGGCGTTGCCCGGGTCAGTATTAACAATATTAAACGAACTTGAAATTTGTATGATTTTATCATTAACTCGTTACATTCAGAAGTGCATTGTCTGAAATACGTAGCCACTGACTGTGTGAAAAATCGGTTTTAAAAACAACTAATATTAAGCTCTAAAAATACTCAAAATGAGCAATGAAAAACGCGGGAGGGAATGTGTATCCAACGATTGCATGATTTTCTTGTTAAAAAGTTGATATTTACCCGTAAAAATCACTGTTAAGTCACGTAACTAATTATTATTTTCACATACAAATCCCAAGTGAAACATTTTGAATTTCAAACTAATTATATCACACTTAAACAGGGTGCGTAGTCTGGAAGCACCTTGTAAGGACCTTATACCAGAATTTTTATAATGTAATATTTGTTTTATTTAACGAAAAAGAAATCCTTTTTCAGATCTAACAACCAGTAATTTAAAGAATTTCTGATACTAAAAGAATTAAAATCCTCTGAGTTCCTTGATGACTACGCTCCCTGTTAAATCCGACTATACCATGAACGAAATCGATACACGATGGTAGCTAAAAGATTGGCATATAGTATTATAATTTCAGAGCTATTTAACAAAAGTAAGTGTTATTTTTAATCAAATCTTGCGTAATGTTCCCTCTGTGTATAAATTCTTAACCTTAAACTTTTGTACCGTAACCAGAACCTGTCTGTAACCTAACAGCGACTTAACAGTACCCTACCGTAAATTAAATATAACAGAAATGTAACCTAGCCTTCACTTTATTGTAACATATCCTTATTCTAACCATAACATAAATGCAATTTAACTTTAACCTAACTTTAACCTAAATAATATAATAGAAAAAAAAACATTTTAAAAAATTACTATTTCTTCGTAAAATAATATGCTTCAGCTGTAATTCATTTCTTTCAATTCGTTTTATTAATACAAAATTCCTTCACCGTGCTTTTGTTTGAGACATTAAAATTTCAGCGATAAATGGTTTAATATTGCAAACCTTTTTTACTTTCTTCTATCTTCTATAGAAGAAAGTATTGTAATCGAAATTTTTTTCGACTTCCGGTTTTCGACGGATTTACACGTTTTAGGGGTCAGATGTTCCAAAAAACATGTTTTTACAAAATGTCTGTCTGTCCGTGTGTCTGTGTGTGTGTCTGTGTGTCTGTCTGTATGTCGCCATTCTACCATCAAAAAGTGTATGAAGTTATGCATAGAATTGAACCAAATTTTTTGTGAATGTTTTTGGCTGTGGCAAGCAGGTCCTCCTTCAGTTTTGAAATATTCCGCCGGAAGGGGGCGCTGCAATCGCGATTTTTGTGCCATTTTCAATATTGTACCGACCAAAAGTATATGAAGTTATGCATCGAATTGAACCAATTTTTTTGTTTATGTGTATGACTATGGCTAGTTGGTTCTCCGTGAATTTGAAAATAATCCGTCGGAAGGGAGCGCTGCAATCGCGAATTTTATGCCATTTTCAATATTGTACCGACCAAAAGTATATGAAGGTATGCATCGAATTTAACCAATTTTTTTGTGTAAATGTATGGCAATGGTTAGTTGGTCCTCCCTGAATTTGAAAAAAATCCGTCGGAAGGGGGCGCTGCAATCGCGATTTTTGCGCCATTTTCAATATTGTACCGACCAAAAGTATATGAAGTTATGCATCGAATTGAACCAAATTTTTTGTTTATGTGTATGACTATGGCTAGTTGGTCCTCCGTGAATTTGAAAATAATCCGTCGGAAGGGGGCGCTGCAATCGCAAATTTTATGCCATTTTCAATATTGTACCACATAAAAGTCTATAAAGTTAGTTTTAGAACTGAACTAAATTTTTTGTGTATGTGCATGATTATGGCTAGTTGGTCCTCCCTAAATTTGAAAATAATCCGTCGGAAGGGGGCGCTACAATCGCGAATTTTATGCCATTTTCAATATTGTACCACATAAAAGTCTATAAAGTTAGTTCTAGAACTGAACTAAATTTTTTGTACATGATTATTTTTTGGTAAGGCAAGTAGATCCTCCTTGAAATTGAAAAAAAAAAAATCTGCCAATCATTCTATTGTCCATCGTCTCGTGCAGAGACGGAAATTCGTTTTTACTCCGATTAATTGATTGAAGCAGAAATTTAAGATGAAAATCAAAGTTGGTATGGTATTGAATTAAAATTTTTAAAGCATTAAAATAAGTAACTTTTTTTTAAATATGAAAATGTACGTATGAGATAGAAGAAAGTTTTGGGATTGGCACATCCAACTAGTTTCGGTTTACTTCGCCTCCACGTATCTTATTCTCCATGGTGTATAGCAGCTGTGATTAAAAAAAATCCTCATTTAAACTGACAGTTTGCCAGTCTATGAATTTTAAAGGTCTGTCCCAGCTTTTTTAATTATTTCTGCGAAAATTTTATGCAACCAATCAACCATAAGAAAATGAAAGGGGAAAAAAAGCGAAAAAATGCGATTTTTTATGAGAGTGAGCTTTGGAATTTAATTAATTACTCAGTTAATAAATAGAATTTTGAAATTCTGAGCTTCAGGTGCATCAGAAGAGACATTGGGCTGCTCTCAATAAAATTTTGAGCTTCGTACGTGCTGTAGACTTTGCTAGCCATCGCAGACACACAGACACACACACAGATATTCACACAGACAGACAGAGCGTTTTGTTATTTTATTAGTAGGGGAAAGTGGGGATACTTGAGCATAGGGGATACTTGAGCCACCCCTATTATCTCTATAGTTGGTCAATTTTTCTTTCTAAAACTGGCAACACGGTAACATATTTATAGTTCTGAACATGTAAAAAAGAAATCACATACCTTGGTACCATTTTGAAATTATGGTGATTAACCCTTTGAGCTCTGCTGGTAGAATTTTCTATTACATAATTTTAATTCTGAAATGTCACAACGACACCAGAAAATTCGACCAAATTTATTTGAAAAAGGTTTAATGCTTTTTTTCCGCGTGTATTGTAAATCGGTTTTCTTCTTTGCAAAATATTGGTGCGAATGTGACATCTGGCTCAAGTATCCCCTCCATGGGGATACTTGAGCCACGATGTAAAATAAAAATTAAAAATTTATTAGACATAGAAAAATTGTTCAAAATTAATTGAAAGTGGTTTTCAATTGGAGAAAAAATATCAAATTTTCGTTTTCAATATTTTATTTTGTTCTAAGAAATTATAAAAAATTTAAAAAAATTAAAATTTAAAAAATGGCTCAAGTATCCCCATCTTCCCCTATAGAGATTGCACATTACGTAATTACCAATATGTATAAGATTATAAAAACAAGGAATAAGAAAAACAGTAAAATAAAATATCGCGCCGACATAAATCAACGAAATAATTTATGAATAATAACTTAGAACACCTAAAAAATAAAAATTCCTTGCTATTCCAGTTTTATTAAAAATAATGAAAAAGAAATAATTTCGTATGATCATTCGATGGAGTGTTGAAAAAAATATATCAACTAATATCCCATCTGAGTAGAATAATTCTTAACCCTTTGAGCTCTGGTAGGTAAATTTCTTCAAAATTCCAAATGTCACATTGCCACCAGTATTTTACAAAGAAAAAAAACCGCTTAACAATAAACACGAAAAAAAAAAATGCATTAAACCTTTTTCAAATAAATCTGGTCGAATATTCTGGTGCCGTTGTCACATTTCGGAATTAAAATTATGTGGTAGAAAATTCTACCATCAGATCTCAAAGGGTTAACCTCTTGAGGGGCGGTGGTTTCATAGATATACCACTTAATTTTAATTCCCAAACGCCACATTCGCACCGGAATTTTGTTAAAGAAAATTACGGTTTATTGAATGAGTGAAGTATAGCGTTTTCTTATTTACAAATAACGTTGTTTTCAAATTCCGGTGTCAGTCATTAATTTCAATAGTTAAGCAATGAATTTGCCCTGCCCCGCAAAGGGTTAAAAGAGCTCTTTCCTTTCCCGGTCATAAAAATTGCCATGTTACACCGACAATGGAATCAGGAAGGAAAATTAACAGCAAAAGCCCATTTGACAGGAGTTAGTATTTTTCTCTGAGAGAAACAGAGAATTTATCGTAAATTTCGCGCGTATCCGCCGCACCTCAGATAAGACAATTTCCTCCTAGAATTTATTTTAAATAAAATGTGACTTATTTTTTCTTAGCATTAACTTGACTTCTTTTTACCAATAAAATTTCCGGTCTGGAAAAGACTTAACTGAGCCACAGCGCATACGCGCGAAATTACGGTATTTTTCTTTGCCGTCTAAGCTATTTTTAACTCTGGCATTATTATTAATGGTACATATCTTTCCACTGAGTATTATTCTGCTTTAACATTTAATTTTCTAACCACCTACATGTAGTAATGACTATATATGACTATGCATTTCTTATTATAATTTCATTTATATTTTGACATTTAATAATAATAACTAGCAAAAGCCATGCTTTGTTTGGATTCGCGAAGTATTATGCTATTAGATAAATATTTGAAAGTAATAATATATTTTTAAAATTATTTTTGCATCTTTATTAAGAAAAAATTTAATTTTATGTTTCGGCGCATTTTAATTTTAAAATGTATTTCAACCAAATAACTAAGAATTTCCTCAGATTGTTTATTTATGATATAAGACTGGTATAAATAAAAATATTTTCGAAGTAGAAGTATACAAAATATTAATTAATTTATTTGTTTACAATTCTTTTATTGCCACTTCACAAAAACATAATGTAATTCTTTTAAAATTCATAAATATCGTCTGCTTAAATGATTTCACAAAATAAGAATAAATTGTGTATTTGAATTCCTAACACAGAAAAATACTTTTATAATTGAATGTTAATAAGAGAATTTTCACAAATTTTAATTCATTAAAAATATGCTATAATTTATCTAAAAAAAGTGTTTTATACATTTTATAAAAGAAATCATGAAACTATACATAGTTAAAGGAATGAGCTTAGTTTGAAAATCTGAAAGCAGTTTTTGAGATATTTTATCAGAATAATGAAAATATATTTAATTTATTTATTTATTTAATGATGATTCTAGCTATAATTACTGACCCCATGATTTAAGTTTTTCTTCTGGAAATGTACGTGTTTCACTTTTTATTTGAAAAAATGCGTTCGTAACGGAAAAACATGTAAAATAAATTAATTAAAATAATAATTTTTTGAAAAGTATTTCTGTACAAAAAATAATATTCTGCAAATCTACAGATCATAATTTATATTTGCGTTTAATTTCAAATGAAAATACTATATAGTTTTTTTGTAAAGTGTACGACAAAAGGTCATTTGAGTGGCCTAGTAGAGGATTCGCTTCGCTCATCCTAATAATAATAAAACTAATAATAATTTGTTTAATTATTTTTGCATCGTTGTCAATTCATTTATTTTAAACACATGTTTTACTCTTTAAATTAAAAAAAAAACATGGTTATTTATCTGAACGAATCACGTGCGATAAATCGCAAAAAATATTAGAAAGCTATAATATTCATTTATTCTTCTTACAATTCGATATTTTTCAAATGTCTTCAAAAACTCTTCCTTAGTCTATTTTCATATGAAAATAAATTGAATAGTATGCAAAATAACCACATTCTTTTGATTTCAAACAGCTACAAATTCCTTAAACTTCAGTAAATCTATTATAATATACTCAACAGCTTTAAGGGAATTGTGCCACCGTATTTAAATGAAAACTTGGAAAAAGGTTAAAATTCGAAAAACGTGAAAAATAAGCTGGTATGGTTTCATTAACTCCTTAATTGATTTGCCCGTACGCCGTTCGGGCAAGACGAATTTGCTTAATTGATCATTTAAAGCTCTTTGTGACACCTCATTTTTTTTTTTTTTTAAATAATTTCATTGTATTTAAAGGCGGAAATGTTTAGACTAAATGTTACGAATATTTTATTTGACACTAGAATGCCCAGAAGGAGTCGATTCGACTCGAATTTTTTTTCCTGAAATAAGTTTAATTTGAACCACACAGATTTGCTTTAACGCTAGAACGCCCGAAAGGAGTCGAGTCGACTCCAACCATGTAATTAAATTTCAATTCGAGCCAGAAATTTTTTCTTGAAATAAGTTAGATTTCAAACATGCAGATTTACTTTAACCTTCCGTCTACCAGACAAAACACCCATTTATCTACGGCAACACCTAATTTTAATTCCAAACTTGCAAACGGCACCAGTAATATTTTAATATAATTTTGCTTTTACAATGAAAGCTTAAATTAAGGAATTCGTAATATCTAGACAAGTCCTTTATAAATTCCGGTGTCAATCGACAATTTCTCATTTTACCATTGACACCAGAAATATTGCTTTCGGGACCAATGGACCCGTCTGGTAGACGGAAGGTTAAATAAATCAATTAAATAATTTTGAATAACAATTCTGGTGTGAAATATTATTATGAAACTTCAGTAAAATTTCCGGACGTTCTAGTGTTAACCCCTTGAGGGGCACCGGTATATATTATATACCACCTACGACTGATGAAGATTTACACCAGAAAAATGTCATTAAATTTCACTTTACTAACTTTGGTGGAAAACAGTGGTGAAATTGCTTTTCCTCTTTTTGATATAACTTTTTTACAAATTTCCGGTGGGAGTTCAGAATTACACGAACGCAATTGCTTGCCCCTCAAAGGGTTAACACTAGAATGCCCAGAAGGAGTCGATTCGACTCCGACCATATGATTAAATTTCAATTTGAACCAGAATTTTTTTCCCTGAAATAAGTTTAATTTGAACCACACAGATTTGCTTTAACACTAGAACGCCCGAAAGGAGTCGATTCGACTCCAACCATGTAATTAAATTTCAATTCGAGCCAGAAATTTTTTCTTGAAATAAGTTAGATTTCAAACATGCAGATTTACTTTAAATAAATCAATTAAATAATTTTGAATAACAATTCTGGTGTGAAAGATTATTATGAAACTTCAGTAAAATTTCCGGACGTTCTAGTGTTAAATAAATCAATTAATTAATTTTGAATAAAAAATGTGGTGTGAAATATTATTATCAAACTTGAGTAAATTTTTCGAACGTTCTAGTGTTAAAAAATTTTGGTGAGAATCCGTTATTTTCAATTTATTGAACGGAAAAGAAAGAGCCAATTAAGGGGTTAATAAAAATTATTTAATTAATCAGTATTTTTCTAGGAACGCTGATCGACTAGTCCTACAGTCAAATAATGGTGAATATTTTTTTAATTAATTTTTTTTGTATTCCCTTTTTTAATGTATTCTAGGTGCTGATTAGGATGAGGTCCTTTCATTTTAAAAACATACCCATTTGAATGAATAAGTGTCTAGGATGGTATTCAGATACAGAAACTTTGTACTTAATCTGTCAATATTCTATCTCTTAAACTATTCTGCACAAATCCGTGGGTCAAAATGACTCAGATCAACTTTGAAGGAAACTGAGTCTCCATACTTGTTCAGGATAGCTTAGTTGGTAGAGTTTTTGCAGCTTTATCAGCTTTAGTTTGAATCTATCTGTATACCCATCACCTCAGCCTGATAAATGTTTTACATGAAGGAAATAAAAATTTAACGGATTTATTATAAGACGCAGAAAGAGCTTGTTTAATGCATTTTAGATGCTGTCAGGGATGTGTTCAACATTTAGTTCCCTTCTTAAAAAATATTCCAAACTGGGTGAGTAGAAGTTCAAGCCGTTATTCAAACCCAGGAAATAGATTAAGCTGACAACAACTAAGAAATCCTGCAAAAATCCTGCAGACAAAATTAATTCAGAAAAACTTTGAAGTGAATACTTTGACTGTATTTCAAATGATGAGTGGAAAAAGAAGAAAAAACATTAAAAATGAACTGAGAAAAATAATTAATGATAACTAATAAATAAATCAGTATTTTCTTTTAAAATTTATAATTTGAACCCTCATCGACTAGTCCTAAAATCGAATAATAGTGAACATTTCTTGAAAAAAAATTTTATGTATTTTTCGTTCCCAACAGTTACATCAGAGGGAATGTTATAATTCTTCCGTTCATTTCTCAAGCATAGCTCAGTTGGAAGAATATTGGCTTTCGTCTTCAAGTTTCTACGTTCAAATCTCTATCTGAACACATTTTTAGTCAGTTGGGAGAAATTTCAACATGTACGAATTTTCAACAGATAAGTTTGAATGAGTTAACTTAATATAGTAAATTATTTAAAATAATTGAGGTAGTTCTCATATATATTAACATATATATTACCATATATAGATATTCAAATCTTATAAAAAGTCGAATATTCAATTGATACATAGCAAAACAAGTACTTCATAAAAACCACCAGTACAAATAGACCAGAGAGGCGTGACACAGACAATCCCCTCATCGAATTCATGGCTGAAATTCCAGAATTAATTAAAACTCGATTCGCATATTAAAACGCAATCGGTCTGCTAAGTCATGCCTTGGTGAAAAATATCTCGAAATCCAATTTTAGCGGACACTTAGCTTTACCATTGTGCATTTCTTTTGCCAGCCCTCCGTGTTTTCATTCCTTTGAGTTTAGAAAAATACAATGGTAAACTCCTGTGTCAACAGCTAAAATCGGTTTTTCAGGTATATTCCATAAAAATATGATTTGACAGACCGACTGCATTTTAATATGCCAACCGAGTTTTAACTACTTCTATAATTTCAGCCATGAGCTCGATGAGGTGATTGTGTTAGATTGCCGCCTCCAAAACTAAGAGAAATAATTTAGATATTAGAAAAACACTTGTAGTTTTGCTGGTTTTTGCTATAAGAAATGTCCTTTCATTTTAATGGCCAGTAGCTAGTTCCCAAACTGTTAATTTTAAAGTTATTGTTTTAATTGTAAAAATATTCAAAAGTTCAATGTTTGTCATTATATAAAAATTAATTTAAGTCATAATATTTAATTTTTTTTAAATGCGAAAATTAAATTTTATGTGATCACTGGCACTATAAGTAAGATTTAATAAACAAGGCTTATTTCAATGCTCTGGTGATTAAAATAATATAAAATATTAGGTTGTCCCAAAAGTTTCTTTTGTTTTTTGAACAAAAATAACCCAATCAAAATTCGAAAACGACGAGGTTTTATTGAAGAACATCTGCACTATTTTGTTCTGCGAACCTTTTTCTATATTTCCAGGAGTCCTATAATGCCTTTCCAAAGTTTCTCCTGTTCCAAAAAACTTACCGAGATGATTTTTGTATATCATTCAAACAGTTAATTTTCATTGGTGAAGAAAAAGTTTCGAGAAAAAAAAGTAAATATCGGATAAAGCAATGTCCGAAGAGGCATAGACATATACTATCATTTCTGCATGTAGAAGTAACAAAATAAATGTTAACCCCTTGGGGACGAGAGACACGTATACGTGCCGCGAAAAGGCTTAAAAATTCTTGTTTATTCCCACTGGTAAAATTGTACTGTGCAACTATGACTTGTTCAATAGGAGCATTTTCTCGATTTTAAAAGGAACAAATTTCTGATTTTTAAGACTGGTGACAAAACATTTAAAATTTCGTAAAAAGCTCCCGTCGCGAAGGGGTTAAGACAAAATAATATCCAGTAATAAGACAAAATAATATGAACAGACATGTATTATCAATAGTACACCAGACCTGAAAAAGTTAATAATCAGCGACGTCTTTTGCAAGTGCTTTGAGTATTTTTGACAATATTGAATCATAAGCAAGTATGATTCTCCATTGATCATTGGAGCGTCTTTAACCCTTTAACGTTCATTGGTTTCGCCACGAAACCACAAAATTTTAATTTCGATACGCAACATTGACACCGGTATTTTTATCTAAAAATATCCCTTTTATTTTGTATGTGAAAAATCACGCTTTCTTATTTAGAAATATAATTGTTCTTAATTACCGGTGTCATTCATTTATTTCGACATCTTAGCAATGAAAATGCTATGATCGTTAAAGGGTTAAAATAACTACACAAATAAGAAACAAAACGGCTTAAGATCCCTTGGTGACCAAGGGAATAAGGGTAAATCATTGTTATCCGCACGAATTCTGATTTATTCAGCAAAAGCAATAAATAAATAAATAAAAAGCAAAAAGAGGGAGAATGTGGAATTTCTTTCTTTATTTTTATAAATACTTATTTTTATACTTGTAACAGTTTTCAGAATATAAATGTTTAAAATCATGTCATTCATTTATGTTAATCCTGTATAATATACTTATAGGTGGCAAGCTGAGATGCTGCTGCATATAAAGCATAAAATCCGAGTATTTTAGTAAAATAGTGAATAAAAGATCCATAATCACCACCTATATTATGCGAAGTCTATTTTAAAAACACATGGTATTACTGTGTAAAAACATATAAATATTCCGAGGTGTTTTACCCCCTTTTTTAAATAATAGTCACACAGCCTATAAAGTAAAATAAAATAAAATAAAGACAAGTGAAACGAACAAGCAGACAAAATGTTATATCAAGCAGATAAACATATTCTTCGATCCTGATGAAGGGTAAAATGGGATTGCCCCTAAACCGAATACTTTTCACCAACAACGTAAAAGAAAAAGGAAAATTGTATGAATCAGAGCATTTGTTCTATAGAGAACAATACAGAAATGAAGAAATTTGCATGAGAAATTTGAATGTAGAATGAAGAAATGTGCATGGAGAAATGCAAAAAATATATACACACATGCATACTAAAAATGTACTAATTCCTATGTTGCCAGTGTTGTTAAAAATTTAAAAAAAAAACGAAAAAGGACAAACATAATGCACAAATAGACGAATATATCATACCAAATAGATAAATATACCATTTTTTTTATCCTGATGAAATAGATAATTTGATAACCAATACAGGTTTCGTACACTTCAAAACTATTTGCCAAAACTATTGCCAAAAATCCCCAGATTTTTTTACTGTCCCCGCTTTTTTTAAATAGAAATATTCGGCTTATTTAGTAATAGATGAAGAATCCTGGAAAAATAAGGAGAAATATAATATTTTTTAAAAGTCTTGACAGTCAAAAAATCTGAATTTAAAAAAAAGTCCCTAACCCGACAACACTGCGCTTCGAGTACTTCAAGCTAAGCACCTTTTACAAGAAATTTGTAAAAGTTCTATTGTCAAGTATGTCGACCGCTACTTTATGATATTTCTGGTACTAAAACAACTAAAAGTAGCTGAATTTCTTGATACAGACAAGCCTTGCAAAAATCGAACCTTTTTCCATAAAAAAAAAAAAAAAAAAAAAAAAGAATTTAAATAAAAAGAATTATGAGAATCGAACTATCTGTGTAATATTTATTCGCGAATACACATATAAAATATAAATGCGAGCATAAAGAGATTGTATAACCTCCTTTATTGAAAAGCGTTAAAAAAAATAAAACTAAATAAATAAATAAGTCCGATAGCATTTTCACTTTCTATGGCAAACAGACCAACTCTAATTGCGATGATAAAAACAAACAAACAAACAAACAAACAAAAAAAAAGTTTAAAGATGCGTTTATCGATATTCCTGCTGCTTCTGTATAAAAAACCGGTCGCACCAAAAGTGATACACTTTTTCCTATCACGAAGTTGAAAAAGAAGATTGAAAAAAAAGGGCAAAAAATAAAAAAATATTCCGAACTAATAAGAAAAAAGGGACCCAATCAGTTTGACCCGAACACCGCTAGTAAATATAGAGCAAGTAAAATGGCCGAGTATTAGAACGAGGCCGTAATGGGCGAAAAAAAGGACTTGTGACCTCCTAAAAAAGAGCCAGCACTACCAAAAGTACAGTTTTTCTGCGGTTACACAACTAAGTTTTTCCTCGGAATGATTAAAAACAAGAGGATAGGAGGTAATAAAGCTAATTGTCGTTATATTAATTAATTGCGTCGAGGTGTCAACTATTAACCTGGAATGGAGGAGTGGTCAGTCAACATTGCAGATAGTTAAAATTTTTCTGCACTAAAACAAGGTTAAGTAAATTATTTTCGGAACGCAAACAAGTGGCTTACGAGATATGTAATTTGTTTACTTCAAATATCTCACAATATGCTGATGCTAAGGTTGGCTTCTATGCCACAATATTGAAAAAATAAAAGAAAAGAACGAAACTGAAAGTTAAAAAGGTTCCAGACCAGGGTTGACAGTTTGTTCTTCACTTTTAATAAAAAAATTCGTATTTATATCAGAAAGTGCAAAAAGTATTTTTATATTTTATTTACCGTCAAATGAACAATGAACAATGTAGTCAGTTACATGGACTTCCTAGTTGGTGTGCAACTTAACATCCAGGATTTCAAGATACAGTGATTTTCAATGCAATGGGAGCCATATAGATGTTTAAACGTGGCTGGTTGCCGCAAAAGAAAAATAGTATAAGAAAAAAGATACGTAAAAAAATTACAGTACAACTTAATACATAAAAAAAAGAAAAAAAAAGAAAAAAATGTTCATTTGATCACAAACTGAGCTAGCCAGTCCATAAACGCGAAGAAAGCTACCGAAGGGGAAAAAACCCCGCCCAATGTAAAAAAAGACCCTTTACAGAGACCATACATTAAGTTTAACAGAAAAAAAAATAATCAGAAAACAGTTTTATATGCAAAGACCTAAAAAAGAAAAAGTATAACTTTAAGATTAACAAAGAGACTAATAATGAAAATAAAATATATTTACAATATATACAATGAGGAGAGTTCAAACTTTTGTTAATTAGATAAAATAAAAATTCTTCTTTTAAAAGTTCCGGTCGGAAGTAAAAATTTCGGGATAAATGTGAAGTAAAATGGAGGCCAAACTGGCACTGTGATTCAGACATAAAAAGAAACTCTGAATCACTTTATTTTTTCTGCTCACAAAAAGACAAGGGTTTAACCCTTTCCGGCACGGGGAAAATCTGCTAGTAAATTAAGAACTAATCGACTGTCACCGGAATTCACAAACGAATTTCTTAGATATTTTTAAACTCCTAATTTATGCTCTTATAGTAAAAGCAAAATTTCATTAAAATATTATTAGTGCCGTTTGCAACTTTGGAATTAAAATTAGGTATCCCAGATCGGGCACAGTGTGCCGGAAAAGGTTGGGGGACACGAATACGCGTCGCTCGTCTCCAAGGGGTTAAAAATGAAAAAAAATATATATCAAAAGTTCTTTTATATTTTAATGAATCTAAGACGCAGAATTTGTGATCCAAATATGACTAATTAACCACTTAACGGTCGCATTAAATTACGGTTTAAAAATTCACGTTTATTATTCCCACCA
The DNA here is from genome assembly GCA_964019185.1 of Maratus speculifer. Classification (NCBI taxonomy): domain Eukaryota; kingdom Metazoa; phylum Arthropoda; class Arachnida; order Araneae; family Salticidae; genus Maratus; species Maratus speculifer. The sequence goes on along the minus strand of OZ025295.1, from coordinate 334,696,708 downwards.
ATTTTTTGATAAAAAAAAATATTCATCTTATTTAGTGGAGAAGTAAAATGATACCAGAATAAAATTAAAGGGGATACAATACCTCTGAAATCATTTCTTCAATTTTGAATAGTAATGTAATATATGGAGTGGCACAATACTTAATACTAAAAAATAAATAAAATTAAACAAAAATAAAACTTGTAGAAAATCCGGTTTTTCTAAAATTTAAATGAAAAACAATTTACTTTTTTAAAATCCCTACAACTTTTACAAATATGAATATTTTAACATCCATTTTTATCAACTTTCATAAAAACATATTTCAACTGTGCATAGATTTTTATATGTATGGGATTTTACATTAAATATGATTTTTCTGTCTCGTGTGTAGCAAAAATGAATGAAATTCAACAAACTCTCTATTTAAATATTTTTTTAAAAAAATAACTATAAATAAACTTGAAAGTTATATCCATACACAAAGATATTAAATACACCATGGAAAACAAGTAAAAAAAAATTTCAAACCTCTATCTAATTTAGAAAAAAATCCTTAGCATTTTTCGAACAAGCAATTTATAAAAATATGAACAGGGAGAAAATTAATTTAAAATTTCCATTTTTTGAGGGCATTTCCATGAGCACTTGTCGTGTATGTAACATACTACGATTTTGAATATTAATATTTTGGAACGGAAAAATTATTTTTTCGGAGATATCCCGTTAATTAAATGAGGCCAAGCAAACCTTTCGAAAATAACGATAGCCAACAAGCTTAACAGTTATTAGTAATGTGACTTACACGACAAGTGTTCATGGAAATACCAGTGTGTAATTGCACTGAATCTAATAACAAAATTTACAATATCTCGCGATGTAATTGTCAAAAGTAATGCTTAATCAAAATTAATGTAGTAATTTCAAGAGTAATGAATTTATATTTCTATACATCAAAACTTTTTCCTGTTATTAAAATTATTTACAATGTAATATCTACTAGTTTTAATAAGGAGTAAATTTAAGTATAGACATTAATACGTGAATTAATATATCTTTTTAATTTTGTTTCAGTACGAAAGTATATTCCAAATACTTGATGATTTTTTAAAAATTAATTCTTAATGATTTTTTTCTCTTTTTGCATTTTTCGTTTTCTAATGATTGCTTACGTGATACATAGTTTTCGCAATTCAATATCTTTGACAGTGCTAAATATACATATAAAAATCCGAGATTTAAATAATGCAAAGATTAAAAAGCTAGCTGTCAAAAAGATAACATTTTGAAATATTATCATGATATAGAAAAATTATAACTTAAAATATAATTAAAAAACGTGTTACAATTTTATATCATATGTTTCACTGTGAGACTAGTCATTTGGGGCCACCGAAATACATACTCATCATGAATATGCATAACATAAAATATGGAAATAAAACATGCGTACACTATTTATACAATGCATTGCAATTCCAAACTAAAATTTAAGCATATAAACGTATAAATTTTTTTAATTGTTAGTAATGTTCTATTATGGAATTACGGATATTATTTGATTATCCTGTCGACTTATTTTGACAAATTACATAAATCGCAAAATTACTCGTAAAATTATACAGATTGGCATAATTTTTATTTGAAATAACGAAAAAAAAACCCAAATAAATTAGTAAAACATTACTAAAAAAATAAATAAAACGTCGTATTTAAAACAATCTGTTGATGTTAAAAAAAACTTGTAACGTGTTTAATGTCAAGTGAATGTGACTTTTACGGTAAGCCTATATTTGCATTTAATCTTATACACTGCTCAAAACAATTAAAGGATATTTGAAGTTTTATATAAAATAAAGATATAAACGAAATTTTTTAGCCGAAAATAGAAGAGAATCACAAATGCAAATTTTTCTGGTTTTCAAACTGTGGAGTATGCAAATTTTGAGTTCGACGTCAAAAACGTCGCTTCAGCGGCAGCGAATGAAATTTGACTTTCAACTGGATAAAAGAGAATGAAGACAAGGATGATCGGCATTCAGTGATTGTTTTGTTTCGATGAATACGATGTCTCAGCGAAATCATTTGACAGATTCAGAAGCTGGGAGAATTGTTGGTAGGTTAGAAGGGGGCCAAACTCAAGCCGAAGTAGAGCAAGCCATTGGAGTGTCACAAAGTGTCATTTCCAGGATCTGGAACCGTTTTTTGGAGAGTGGATGTGCAGGCCGAAGACCAGGGCAAAGTCGTAGACGGGCAACAACGCCCAATGAAGATCGGTATTTAGCGTTAACAGCTCGGAGACACCGAAACATGAACGCTACTCTTCTCCAACAACACCTTCGCTCGGCTACAGGCACCACGATTTCAACTCAGACTGTCCGAAACCAGCTCCATGCTGTAGGTCCGTATGCTCGCCGACCGATGGTATGTGTTAGATTAACATCAAGGCATCGTCGCGACCGCAGGGAATGGGCAACCGAGCATGTCAACTGGAGGAGAAATGAATGGAGCAATATTCTGTTTTCTGACGAGTCCCGTTTTTCTGTGCATCCGGATAATAGGCGTATTTTCATCTGGAGGGACCGTGGCAGTAGAATAATCCTGCGTTCGTGCACGAAAGTGTCAGATTTGGCGGTGGAGGAGTGTTGGTGTATGGTGGCATCTCAATTGACGGGCGCACTGACCTCTACATCATTCGAGATGGAGCTCTGACTGGTCGCCGATATAGGGATGAGATCCTCAGACCTATTGTAGTCCCTTACGCTGCAGCAATCGGAGATAACTTCATTTTAATGGACGATAACTGCAGGCCACATCGTGCAAACCTAGTGGAGGATTTCCTTTTCGAGGAAGGAATCGTTCGAATGGAATGGCCAGCTTGTTCCCCAGACATGAATCCAATCGAGCACGTTGTGGACGCTCTAGGAAGACGAGTTTCTGGCCGCCAACAACCCCCACAAACTCTCCAAGAATTGGAAAGAGCTCTTCTGGAAGAGTGGGGCAGAATACCCCAACTCGTCATTAATAGCCTCATTGAGTTCATGCCTCAAAGGTGTTCAACGTTGCTGGCCGCCCGTGGAAACCATACCCCCTACTGAAAATGATTTTCTTTGAAGAAAACACCTTTTCTTATCCTTTTTTTCTCATATGGACAAATTGTGTTTTTTTCCTTTTGTACACAAATGCGCAATAAAATGCATTTTTTTCTGCCAAACATGTGTAATTTATTCTCATATAACCTACTATGTCTGTCGACCATGCATCAGTAAGCTAAAAAGTTTCCCAGATACAAAATCCACCTAAAACTGCAATATCCTTTAATTGTTTTGAGCAGTGTAGTTTGGCGATTTTTTTTATCTGACAGGATAATCAAGTAGTACCGAACTGCGTAAAGATTCTTTATAACTCCAAAATTGATAATCATATTAACTATTTACTGCGTCGGGTTAAGCATCTTATTTCCAATTAAAATATGTGTTTGAATTAAAATTTGAATGAAATACAGAGTCGTGACGGATTATGAATATCTTGGCAACTAATTACTCTATCGACATCATTCTTTATGCAAAATTTATCTACTTTTATTGTCTTTTACATTTACCCCTTAAAAAAAAAACTTCGAAAATTTTTATCTATCTTTCACCAGAACGAATATTTCGAGAGTCTGGAAAACTAGTTAAAGATGATCGAGGTTACTGATATTCAATAGCTTCTATTATTATATACTAAGTGCACACCAAATTTCAAGTCTCTATCCCGAGAGTGTTTACAGGAAGACAGACGGACAGCGATTTTTTTCTATAAATATGTTTTTCGGTATCTCCAGTGTCTCAAACGTGTACCCTAATTTCCTGCGTATAATCCGCGGATCAAACAATTCTTTTTCGACCCAGAATTTGTTTAAAAAGAAATGTAACTTATCAGATCGCCGTATATATTTGTCTTCAATCACTAAATAAAATTTCTGGGTCAAAAAAGAATTGTTTGATCCGCGGATTATACGCAGGAAATTAGGGTAAATCTGACAATTTCTTTTTATATTTTCAATGCGATTGCAGGACTTACCCTATACTACGTATGATGGGTAAGTAAAATAGTAGCTTATTCATTTAAATAAGTATAAATAAATCTTAAAACCAGGGAAATTTTGTCGCCTATAAAAGCACCAATTGCCAATTAAATTGCTAAAGGTGGTTATTATGTAGAAGACAATAGTTACGAAATCAAAAATCTAACACATAAAAAAAAAGTTGAAAAGAATTATATTTAAAAAATCATCAAACATTCGAATTATTTGTATAATTAAGAATACTAACATAATATATTTATTCACATATTTATATCAGGTATTTTAATTCATTTTTCGTTAATAGCAGTAGATTATTTAAATATCTGAAAATAATTTTAAATAACGGCAAAACGTTCTATGCTATAGAAATAAAAGTTGACAACTTTCTTTTACTTTTTGTTACATACCAAAACAAGCAAACTTTCATAATGTGCTTATCTATACATATAATAAAACAGTAGGACCCGGTGTGTCTGTACATTGAAGATAATTGACAAAAATGGAGTCAGGGCGATAAAAGAAAACCAATGAAACACAAAAAAAAAATTTTTGAATTTTTTGTCTGTCTGTCTGTCTGTCTGTCTGTCTGTCTGTTTGTTCGAGGTTATCTTCGTAACTACTGAATGGATTTTTATGCGGTTTTCACTAATGAAGAATGCACACTCCCGGGCAGTGTATAGGCTTTGTTTCATCAAAATCGGACAACAGACAAAAAAGTAACAAAAAGAAACAAAAGAAACTATTAGGTGCGCTGCTCACGTTTTTTAGTACATAACGTTTTTTAGTACATATAAAATCCAATAGATGTCACTGTGCGATTTTAAAACGCGCTATCGTTATGTTTTCGCCAGTCTACTTAAGTATGAGAAAGTTTCAAGCTGGCTGTCGTTCCATGTGGTTTAGTCGGTAGAACGTCAGTGCGCCATACTGATGGCCCGGGTTCGATTCCCAGCATGGAATTTTTTTTCACTATGTTGGCATTAACGCCTATAAGCAATTAAAAGAATTTGAAATATTGTATTCAAGGCGAATTTTCTCTCTGGGAAAATTTCCTTGCATTAATATGTCAGTGTAAATTTTTTTTCGATTTAATTTTTTTTTTCGAAACTTTGTTTTTCTTAAAAAATTACAGTAAATATTTGATATTTCCCAACGTTTTTTGAATGATCGACTTGCTTTTTTTTTTTTAATGTATGTCTGAACCTTATCTAACTACTTCTTCAAGATTTCTTTAGATAAACCGACCAGCGTAGCGGGCGAAGGCCGCTAGTATGCTATAAGAAGACAATAATTTAATTTATATATTTCGTAAAATTCAATTGTTATACATATTTTTTTTATTCTGTTCAAAATAATTCTTAAAATGCTTTGTTGCAAAAAATAAGTCTCACGGAGGTTCGAACTCAGGAAGAAAAATCTGAAGTCCAGCCTCCTGTTACACACTCTGCGGAAACGTTAGCTAAAGATGAACTTTATCTACCGTAATTTCGGGTGTATAAGCCGCAGATCAAACAATTTTTTTTCGACCCAGAATTTTTTAAGAAACCAATATAACTAGTTACATCGCCGTAAATACTTGTCTTCAATCACTAAATAAGATTTCTGGGTCCAAAAAGAATTGTTTGATCCGCGGCTTATACACCCGAAATTACGGTAATTACAAAGTTTAACGTTTACTTTTAGACTTATTTTCTCATGTCCCCTAGGTATTATGGCTTTCATAAATTTATACGCTATTTACATTCTATCGATAGAGAAATGTTCATCAATTCTCTGTCACCGACCACCGCCCCCAGAAGTCTAGGCCTGTGCGTTCGCACAAAAACGGTGAATGTCGAAGGCTGTTTCTTTTTCAGCATATGTACATTGTATAGTCCCTTGAATATTCCAACAAATAATATTTTAAAGATTTTTCCGGTTTATTTTATTTTATTTTATTTTATTTATTATTATTACAGTGGAATCCCGCCAATTCGGACCCCGATAATCCGGATCTCCGGATAATTCGGATCGGTTTGGTAATTTTTTTTTTCAAGTTTGAGAAGTGATTGGCTAATTTCCATAACATTAATTTGTTTCATCGTCGTACTCTGAATAAAAAAAACTTTTTCTGAAATCTTTTCGGAAGAATCTGTCTGTAAATATTCAATAAGTTTAACATAAAGGTGATTTTCTTTAAGTATGTTCTGTTTTATTTCATTTTTTTCTAATTCTCGGGATAATCCGGATTGGGTCCGGTCCCAATTAATCCGAATTATCGGGGTTTTACTGTATATGTATTTTTTTGAGCTTATACAAATCAAAGAAATTTTTTATAAAATTCTGGTGTCTGAATTTAAGGGGTCTAAATTTATTTTTCGCACATATTAAAAAAAATCCGTCTTTAGCAATCGTTATTTTGTCTCCGCACATGGGCCTAGGTTTCATGAACGGTGCCCCGATTTCGGAACCTCACTTTGTAAGCCCAGGATTTTGTTTTTTTTTAAATTCAGATTACAATTCAATTACTTTCTATCTTATAAAAAAATTTCTTAAACTTAAGTTACCAACATTTTTCAAAATTAATGCTACATTCTTTTTTCGAGTTCTATGGACTTGATTACTATGAGTTTTGGGTCCCTCAACTTGGTTTTTTATTGTCTTCGGTATGCGTGCAGCAATTCCGGTACATGCTGCTTTAGATAACAAGGGAACCAAGTTCCAGATTTTCGAAAATAGGTTTATTGGGAACATACTAAACGCTGAGGAAGACAAATAAGGCTCTCGAAACTAAGTTCATTTAAGAGATTTAAACTTGATACAAACTTGTTTTTCTTAAAGTTATTATAACGGGCCCAAGGCAACGCCAGGCGGATCAGCCAGTAATTTATTAAATCAAAAAATGAGCATCATGTTCTTATGATTTTCCATCTGTTTAACTTGTAATTTTTTCTTTTCTTTTTTAAATTTTTTTTACAAGTTTTTTTAATTCTTTTTCTTTTTTTCTTTTTTTTTCTTTTTCTTTTTCTGTTTTTTTCTTTTTTTTTTTTTTTTTTTTGGTCAAAATATGAGTTATTTAATCTAATATCGCTCTCATTGTGATAGTTAATCGTATAATCTGTAACAGTCAAATAATTATGAAAAAGGAAGAAAAAATTGCCATCGAAACCACAAAAACCAGATATCAAGAAATTCGGTTCTGAGGGAAAAACCAATCCTGTCTCTGTCACCAGGTTGTTTGAAACGACCACTCGGGGCTAAGGACACGTGCCCCGCTTCAGGCATGAACAAGTCGACCGTGAGAAATGAACTGCACGTTTCATAATGCCCACGCATACTTAAAAAGATCAACAAGTTATTTGTTTTATGAATCATTTTCAATAAAACATATTTTAATATTTAAAATTACATTTTGTTATCGAAACTAATGCTAACCATATTGGCAAAATTTTGTATTGTCATATTTGGGAAAACAATTTAATAATTTATCAGGCAAGTGGCTGAAATGTTTGAAAGATTCGCTGCCATCAGAATGTACAAACAAATTGATTTAAGGGGGTCTAGGACACGAAAAAAATGTAATTTTCTAAAAAATATATTATTGCATTAAAAATTTCTCTGATTTTTAATGTTTAAAATGACATTTAAATCATACTTCTGTCTTAATTAGAAGATATAATATTATTTTTTTCGTTTTGGTTTATTTTACAAATCTAGCTTTCAAGCAATGGTTGTCATGGAAAGGACTTTTTGTAAAAATGCGTTTTTCTTCGGGATAGGTTTTTTCACAATTTCTCGGGTTTAAATTGCTATAGCTAAAGAACCGTTAAAGATAAATGCTACAAACTTGGGAAAGGTCTTTTTTGTTTATTTTACTATAATTTTGACTCTGCAAATTTGAAAAAGAAAATACATTTGAAAATATGATTTTTTTAAATAAAAGTTACATCATTTTTTTTTAATATTTATTTTGAATATTTTTATGTTTAAAAAATTAATATTTTTAAAAATGCTTAATGAAAAATCAAAATTTACATATTTCCGTTTATTTAAATGTTAAAAAGAAATTCAATTCTACACATAATATTTTGAGTTATAACGATTTTTCCACTTTTTCCATTAACTTTTAATTTTAAAATTTAAAAAAAAATCTGAGAAATTTTATCATATGATTTTGCTTACAAATCATATGGTTAACCATTACAAAAAATTGAAAATTTTAACTTAATAAATAAAAAAAATATTTTAAAATGTGTCCCGAACCCCCTTAAATTAAGAAAAAATTACTTGTCCGCGTGCATTATAAAAATAAAATATCTTACTAAAAAAACAAATTGCTCCCAACATATTTATAAAATGTTTTTTAATTTAATTTGACTGTCTTTTTCTTGTCTTACACGCTAAAATATATTCCGATTACCTTGAAGTTTTTTAATGTTGCTGAAGTTTTCTTATAGAATGTTCAGTGTTCTCGCTGACATTTGACCAACGTTCGTAATTTGGCTAATTAAAAATCAAAAACATTCGCCAAATGAAAAAAGTATTAGCAAAATAAATTCGTAGTGGAGTACAAAAAAATTATCTTTAATCCTTTAATGTACTCACCTTTTTTAAATATGTTCTAAAATAACCTAAGTTTTTATAACTGCGACTATGATTGTTATTAATCTAATTTCAACTATCCGCTACTAATGTATAAAAATATGTATACATGCGTATGAAAAACGAAAATGAAAAATAAAATAAATAAAGAATAAAGAAAAATTGAGCACTAGCAATTTGGCGAATCTAATCGCTTGTTTACTCGCCAAATGAAGAATTTAGTCGCAATTTGGCGAAATGGCGAGCGACAGCGAGAACACTGAGAATGTTCAGTATTTCAATGAAGTGTGTAGATTTTATACTTATTTCACATGATACACACGATAATTCCGTTACATTACTATCTATGATGAAAAACCGTTTTCCTGCATTTTATTGATCTTACGATATGTCAAATATAATGAGATTAATATATAACATTCAGAGTGCCCACAAAAGGGTTTCTCCAGAGTATAGAATAAGAAACATTTAGAACTTTTTTACGGGGACACACAAAAGGAGATAACATCATTAAGATATCTGAGAGAAAATCGTATTTTAATGATGTTATGATACTTCAAACATAACTTAACCGCTGAAGTGTATTACATATTTTCTACAGATTACAGAGTGCATAGCATTTATAGTTCATTTATAGGGATACACTACAGAATTCTGTATACTCTTGCACGAGAAAGGACTTCCATCGCTAAAATACTGAATGAATGGAAGACACCGGAATTGAAGTGCAAATTTACTTGAAAATAAGAAAAAGTTATACAGTGGACCTTCCCTTTAATCTCTTATTGGTCGCATTAAATTACGGATTAAAAATTCAAATTCATTATTGCCACCACTTTTTTGAAAAAAAAAATATTTATCTTATTTAATGACAAGTAAAATGATACCATAATAAAACCAATTACACTATTTTATTAAACTGGTAGGAATCAAATAATTCTGACTAAAAGCCTTGAAGTTTGCTGCCTGTGAATGGTTCGGGCGCGACGATTATATGGTTAATCCTTTGAGCTCTGTTGTGTAAATTTCTTCAAAATTCCAAATGTCACACTGGTACAAGTATTTTGCAAAGAAAAAATCTTAGAACTAATAAGAAAAATGAACTGATAAAATAAACTCCATAAAAGAGTAAAGCTCTAACTGTAACCCCTTTGGCAGGGATTCATTACCACTGCGTCAAACTTCCACATTTAGGTAAAAAATTAAGTTTCCATTCATTTAAACGTTAACGTAATCGGAAAATTCAATCAAAAGCAACAGCAAAAACTGATATTCATTTTTGATGGCGAGAGATTACTTTGGCGGTAATATTTCCCCACATTGCAGGTCTGCTACGGTGACTATTTTTTAATTTTAACTGACACCACTTTTTTATAAACAGAAATCCTTCACAGTATTTTAACCGTAACTCCCCGGTATTTGCAATATATATATATAATAATTTTTTAAATTTATGTTAGAAAAGTACTGGTGCGAAAGGAATATAAAAATTGTCGCTTGTGGCATCCCTGACATTGTGACATTCAAGACAATATCCTTTCAATGTCAATGAAAAGATTATGATGCATGTGCTAATTGACACCAGTAAAAATAAATAAATATTTTATACATTATTTGTCAGAGAAATTTCAAATCAGTATAATGCTAAAATAAGATGAAATTTTCAATTCAATTTTACCGACGGCAATTTTCATCAATGATGATTCGAAATTGTTGATTTGACTAAAAGAAACAGTCGTCATCTTGTGACAACCACCTGATTTACTACATCCGAAACTGCTAAACGATACTCTATAGGTCTCCTCTTCCATATACATAACTCCATTGGAAAAATTCCGTTTACGATGTACACAAAAAAATTGCATTAAACTTTTTTCAAATAAATTTGGTTTAATATTCCGTTGCCATTGTGACGTTTCGAAATTAAACTTAAGTGATAGAAAATTCAACCACCAGAGCTCAAAAGATTTTAACGAAGTCCCTATTTAACGTAGTTTTCTATTCAAGGAAATTTTTTGCTGAATCTTGACTTTCAAATCCATTACCATGTAAATTAATCTCCAGATTACGAAATTGCTCCATGTAACAAAGTTTATGCCCCTTCATGCGAGTACAGCACTCAAACTTGAGGCTGAATTAAATTTCTTAGGATTGTATAAAATGAAATTATTTATTTATTTAATTATTTCTATTTGAAAGAAGAAATGTTAAAAACTTTCAATGCACTAAGAAGGTGATTACAGTTTCCCGAAAATGTTACGTATGAATTTTTCGGATACTTACAAAAGCACGAAAGTTCTTATGAACAGTGTATTTTTTATAAGCAACCTGTACAAAGTAAAATTACAAATTTATTTCGAGTTAAGGATTTGAAATACTTAGAAAAAAGAGAAAAGGTACGCTATGCTTCAGTTTTTTGTTTGCCTCTCTTTATTATTATTATTAGTAGTAGTATTTGGTGTTATTCTAATTAAATTGTTCACATGTGTGTTCATTTAACTTCCTCAGTCCTGAGACAAATTTTACGTGGCACTAGAAAAAACAGTGTTAAGTTATTATAAAACATTTCCAAAAATGCATTAGTCTATATATCGGTATGCTTATAATGTGCACACATTTATTTAAAAAGTCTAGATGTGATTTTACCAATTTTAGAAGCATTTAAATTAATTTTAAGAGTTTATTTCAGTGTTACCTAGAGGCGACATCAGTACTGAAGAGGTTGATTAAAATAAGTTACCGCACAATTTACAGTATGCAATATTTACAGTTTGCAATATTTCCAATATATGTGTCTTTTTCCAATACATGTGTGTGTATACTATAGCGCAATTATCATGAATTTGAGTTGATTTATATTTATAGTTTTTTCTTTACAACGAAGTGCTTAAGAGTAACAACGATACTTCGTTAATTGGAAGTTTCCCTATACATAATAAACCGAAAATTATACTAAAATTGTGGTGTCATTGTGCCATTTGGGAATTATAATTAAGTGGTTTCATAAAAATATTACCGTTCTTGAAAGGGTTAAAGGACTCACTAAAATCGATAAACACTAAATCGGACTCACTAAAATCGATCGTTTCTGGGGGTGTGTTTTCCTCAGTGGTATGCAATTTAACCTGATCTAACATAGGTACAGTATGTATAAAATCCGTAAATAATATGCAGGGCTGCATCAATGACTTTGCACATATTACAGTTCATAATCAGAAATCACAGAAAATGAATTTTTACTGAGGTATATGTTTTGATCATTTAGATGCTTCCTTGTCTGAAAAAATTAAATTTCGAAAAGTTACACTGCTACAGTTGAAAATATAAATTTTGGAATCTATAATTGATGTAGGATTTTTCATTGTTGTAAGGACATTTGCTACTTACGAATGCACCTAATTTTGCATTCTTACGGATATAGGTTAAGGTGGACACTGACACTTTTTATAGAAATACTACCTTTATCACATAAATTTTCAATAGGTTAAGGCGGACATTAAGGTAAATGCATCTGCAATAAACGGATGATGTAACAGTAGTGGGCCAGTAAATTTAAAAAGCTAAAAATAAGCCCAAAATATAATCCTTGAAAATGATTGAAAGAAATCTGACTAACATGATTAACCCTTTGCGGCGCAGGGCAAATTCATTGCTTAAGTGATGAAATTAATGATTGACATTGGAATTTGAAAACAACTTTATTTGTAAATAAGAAAACGCTATATTTTAAGCATTCAATAAACCGTAATTTTTTTAATCCATATTCCGGTCCAATGTCGCGTTTGGGAATTAAAATTAAGTGGTATATCTATGAAACCACCGCGCCGCAAAGGGTTAAATGCTAACTTTATATAAACTGCTTGGAATAACTGTATTTCTTGTCTGCTGGTACACTTGTTTATTACTTTCTTCTACCTTCACTAGAAAAAAATATTGGATTCATGAAAAATTTCAAATTCCGGTTTTCGACAGATATACACTTTTAGGGGTCAGAGATTCCCAAAAACATGTTTTTACAAAATGTCTGTCTGTGAATTTGTGAATCTGTGGTTTTGTGACTCTGCCTACGTCTTTATGTGGCCAAAATTTTGTGGGCGCTCAATTTGGAGAACTAACGCACGAAATTTATTTAAAATTTATATTTAGTTAGCTCTTGATGTATATTGATTCTGACCAGGGCCTGATTACTAACGGGGCACTCTCCCACCAGGAAAAAGAAATAAAGAATTTTTCCTTATTCATGACAGTAATCTTGTATGAAAAGGGCGTTTAAAGAAGACGAAAATTTCTATAAATTTTTTCTGGTGAGAGAGTGCCCCGTTAGTAATCAGGCTCTGATTCTGACTAGTTTTTTCTGTGAATCACTCAACAGGTGGCGATGCTATAATGCTTTTTGTGCAATTTCTGCAACAGCTCTATCTCCAGAATTAATGAACGGAATCTCGTCAAACTTCAGATTCAGCTTATCATAGATTGATGTTTGTTTACGCTTAAATATAAATCACTTGATAGGTGGTGCTACTATGCAGCATTATTTACGATTTCCTCAATCACTCAATCACCAGAACTAATCCACGAATTTTGATGAAACTTTATATTCGGTTAGTACTCGACACGAAATGACGTTTTTTATATTTTGGTGAAAATCGTCAACAGGTAGCGCTGCTATGCTGCGCTTTGTGCTTTTTTAAGTAGCTCTATCTTCAGAACTAATGTACTGAATTTCATCAACCTTTAGATTCAGTTAATCCTTGAAATGTATTGACATTTTTTTATGTTTTGATGCAAATCTCTTCGTATGTGGCGCTTCTATGCCGTATTTTTAAAAATCTCCACAACAGCTTTATCTCAAGAACGAATGCACTGATTTCTATCTAATTTTAGATTCTGATACTCCTTGACTTGAATTGATGCTTTTTATATTTTGTTATAAATAGCTCTACAAGTGGTGCTGCTATACTGCATTTGTTATGATATCTGCAACAGCTGTATTTCAAGAAGCTGTATCATGGATTTTATCAAATTTCAGATTAAGTTAATCCTTGACATGAATTGGTTTTGTTTACATTTTGGTGTTAATCTCCCTACAGGTAGCGCTGCTATGCTAGATTTTGTAGGATTTTAGCGATTTCATGAACTAATGTGCGGAATTTCATATTTTTAGAAACTTCATGATAGGCATATATTGCTGTTTATTTTTTGCACTGTGATAGAAAATTTCGGAATTTAAACATGAGACAGAAGAAAGCATTAGGATGTCTAAATCCGACTAGTTTTTCAAAGTGTCTTCAAAAACTCGATTTTTTGGAAAAGATTTAGTTTTCATTTGGAAATAAAGTTTTTATTTAAAACATTATTTCTTTCATACCGTAATTTCTGGTGTATAATCTGCGAATCAAACAGCTCTGTTTGAACCCAGAAATTTTATTTAGTAATTGAAATCAAGTGTTTACCGCGATGTAGTAAGCTTTGCTTTGTTGTTAAAACATTCTGTGTCAAAAAATGATTTTTTAGCCCGTGGATTATACCGCAAATTACGGTATATTCAGATTTGACAACCTCCGGCTTTTTTTAAATAAAAAAAAAAAAACATATTTCGAACCAGAACATGTGTTTAAATACAAGTGTAAGGCATTGAATGAGTTGGTCGTTTGAAATTTATTTAATTTTATTAATATATAAATTTCCGATCGGAATTATAATTGTTTTATTTTTAAAAAGCCGGAGGTTGATATATATGGGCATTAAGTTTTATTGTTAATTAAATTGTTGTTGATACACCCTATTACACTGTAAATAACATATTGGATAAGCCGAAAACTTAAAAGGTTCATGCAACAGAATTTGGCTAGGCCTACTAGTGGAGCACAGAGAAAGTTAACATTTTTATTTTTTAGATTACGTTCATCTGACGAAACCCTATTCGTCTCAGTCGTTTGTCTGTCAGTCCGTCACAGAGTCCGACACAAAAACTACATCAGTCAGAGACTTCAAACTTTGTGTACTTATAGCCAAGTACATCATGTCACACGACGAATCATAAAAATTTGAAAAAAACTGTTATTTTAATGAAATTTATTTTTTCAATATTATCCGTTCATTTTTCCGATTTAAATTTTAAAAGACAACCTTAATTTCAACGTTTTGCGTGTAGACATCATAGCTTGGAGCTAAAGCATCTATCTCGCAAGTAAACAGAAAGTTTGAAGTTCGAACTCGGTGCTGGAAGTTGAAAATTTTTGAAATTTCTTATTCTTTGGCATGTAAAAAGTTTATATTATTCTTTTCACTGACATTCATAATATTTTTTTTAATTTTTTCTCCATTTTAAAAATTATTGCGATTTTTTAATAGATCAGCCTATTTAATTCTGTTTGAACATTTTTTTTCAATATTTAATAATAATGAAATCTTAAAATTTATATTATCAAATTTAATAATAGATAAATATTTGTCCTTAAGTTACCCCCTACTGGTACGTTTACCTTACTAATAAAAATATACTGAAATTGCTTTACCCTAAATCTTTAACCCTAAGGGGACGAGTGACCGTTATGTGTACTGCTTATTCTTGATTATACTCACTAGTAAATTTTTATTGTAAATTTCGCCCTATTTAATCTGAGTATTTTCGCGATTCAATTGGGCAAAAAATTCTGGTTCAAAGATCAGCGATAAAAGATTAAAAATTCTGTAAAACATACCGGTCCCGAAGGTCCGGTATGTTTTACAGGTATTTTGGTTACCGGTATTTTTACGGTCCCGAAGGTCCTGTGGTCGCTTAAAAAAAGTATAATGTGCACATGCTCATGAAATAAAAAAAATAATCAAAACACAGAAAAGAACAGCAAAAATTTAAAATCATATCATAAAATTAAGTTCTAAAATTATCGTATGTATGGTGTAAATGGTAATAACGTACTAATAGCATGTACATGGAATATTCGCAGTGTTGCCAGTGTGCTACTTTTTTTCAATTCAGATTTCGTAACTGGCACCACATTTTTGAAACAGTAAAATTCCCTTTCTTTACTTTGTGATTAGTAAGTCATTAAATATGGCGCATTTTACTGTTTCAAAAAAGTGGTGTGAATCAAGAATTTGAATTAAAAAAAGTAGCCCATCTGGCAACAATGAATATTCGTACAATTCGTCTTGTACAATATCATACAAACGTTGTATAGAGCTTATGAAATCATTCGTCACAGACAGCTATCGTTTATATCTTTTTAGATCTAAAGCGCCTTATCCGCTTCCATGATTTGCCCGTAAGTCGTACAGACAACGAGTTTTTGCCAATCATGATTTACCCGTACCAAGTACGAGCATCCATATTCTAGTCATGATTTATTATTCTCACCAGTAAATTTTTATTGTAAAATTTGCATCATTTAATTCGAACAAATTTCTGATTCTATTACCATAAATTTCTGTTTTAAAAAACCGGTGATAAAAGATTAAAGATTTTATAAAAGATATGAAAAAATTGGCATAACTTAAAATTTTTTTCAAAAATATTGATCAATTAAGTGACTTAACAAGAAGACTTAAAAAGTCTTTAAACTCAGTTTGTTATCGTTTGCCGCATTGCCCTTGTGAATAAACGTTCATTAAAAATGATAATAAATTAAACAATCATGAATAATTGTAAAAACGTATCTTTAAAAAAATTATTTTAATATAAAATTAGAAGATAGTTGTTAGAATTAATACAGTTCTAAAAACTTCAGAAATTCAGGACATAAATCACCCAAGTAAAATGAAGCAAAAATCCATATTTAACAGAAACATTTAGGACTTTAAGATCTTGAAACATCTTTAATTATCTCCTCATTGCTGATGGATTAAATTAGTTTCTTAACATCTTGGGGACGAACGACACATATAGGTGCTGCAAAACGGCTTAAGAATCTGCGTTTCTCATCCTCACCAGTAAAATTTTACAGTAAAATTTATCTTATTTAATCGGAGCATTATCACGCTTTAATAACTCACAAATTTCTGTTTTTAAAAACCGGTGAGAAAACATTAAAATTTTTGTAGAAGGCTCCTGTTGCGAAGAGGTTAACCCCTTGGGGACGAGCGACACGTATACGTGCCGCAAGGGGGCTTAAGAATCATTGTTTATTCCCACCGGTAAAATTTTACTGTAAAAATTGGCTTATTGAATCGGAGCATTTTCTCGATTGAAAAAGAAACAGATTTTTCTTTTTTAAAAACCGGTGACAAAACATTTAAAATTTTATAAAAGGCTCCCGTCACGAAGGGGTTAAGACTTAAAATGTTTGATAGTAAATACGTCTGCAAACGGAGGGTGTTATAAGCGAAACTTATTTGCGATAAAGTGCTATACCTATAACAACCAAAAAACAATTTTCAATATTTTTATAAATCAATCATTTAACTGTAACTGTTTCAAAACACGCATTTCTCACATGAATAATTCACCAGAAAAGGAGTACAAAAATGCAGTATGTGTGATTATAACACACATTCTAAATACATTTTGCAATAGGTTTGGGTTTCATGCGCATACACGTTTGTTGAGTCAAAGGGCAATCAAAAATTCCAGAAAAAAAAAATAAACAACAAAATTCTTAAACCAAATTCAGAGAAAGTTCAACTGTCAAAATACGGTCTTTTATAGTCAACTCGAGAAAATAGAGAAATCTAAAATCAGCTCTCTGAAGAAAATAAATGAGTTGGGCAAAGAGGATAAACAGAATCGAATTTATTTTGCAAATTCCTTGCAGCAATTGAAGTGCCCACGGTGATGTAACATATGTCATTCGAAACATGCACACGCCTTCTACTTAACACGTATTGTTGTGATTTGAGAGATGTGCTATGCTGAAAAGCACCAAGAAGTTCTGTCCAAAATTGAGATTTCAATTCAGAAATATTTTTACTTTCTTCTACCTTCAATAGAGGAAAGTATTGTTAACCGAAATTTTTTTCGACTTCTTGTTTTCGACGGATTTACACGTTTTAGGGATTAGAGAAGAAAAAAAACAAGTTTTTACAAAATGTCTATCAATCAATGCGTATGTGTGTCTGTTGTACATGTCTGTGTCTGCGTGTGTCCATGTGTCGCCATTGCACCATCAAAAAGTGTATGAAGATAAGCATAGAATTGAATAATTTTTTTTTGTGTGTGTATGCTTTTGGCTGTGGCTTCTCTTCAATTTTGAATTATTCCGCTGAAAGGGGGCGTTGTGATAGCAATTTTCATGTCATTTTCAACATTGTACGATCAAAAAGTGTATGAAGTTATGCATAGAAATGAACCGATTTTTTTATGTAAATGTTTGGCTATGGCTAGTTGATCCTCACTGAATTTGAAAAATATCCGCCAAAAGGGGGCGCTGTGATAGCGATATTTGTTCCATTTTCAATCGTTTACTATTAAAAAGCGTATGAAGTTATGCATAGAATTCAACCTAAATTTTTTGTGTAAGTGTTCGGCTTTGGCTAGTTGGTTTTCCCTGACTTTGAAAAAATTGCCGGTAGGGGGCGCTGCAATAACGATTTTTGTGCCATTTTTAATATTCTCAATATTTTTAATGAAAAGTTATGCATAGAATTGAACGAAATGTTTTTTATAAGTATGTGGATATGGTCATGGTCGGTAGCCTTCCATGAATTTGAACAAAAGCAGCTATAATTATACGGAAGGAGGCGCTATAATTGCGATGTCTGTGTCATTTTCATTATTGTACAATTAAAAAGTGTTTGAAGTTATGCATAAAACTGAACTAATTCTTTTGTGTATGATTATTTTTGAGCATATTTTATTTTGGGGTATAGCAAGCTTTTTCCTTTATGAATAAAAAAATGTTTGCTTATTATATCGTTTTATTATCCATCGGCTCAGGCAGAGACGAGGACTCGGGTGATGCTTATTTAGATATTTGTAAACAACTGATGATAACAGAAACTACTGATAAATAACATGCATGATCCACATTAATTCTTTTTTACATCGACTAATTGACTGAAGCAGAAATTTAAGATGAAAATAAATGTTGGCATAATATTAAATTAATAATATTAAAATATTAAAATATGTAACTAATTTTTGAAATTTTAAAATGTACGTATGAGATAGAAGGAAGTTTTAAGATTGGCACATCCAACTAGTTTAACTTGACTTTACAAAGTTTTAAAACCGAGAATTATAAACAACTTTGAGGTTATGTATATGTAAAAGCATTTATGTTGATCTTATTTTTATGTTATATTTCGGATAGATTTTAGTAACTTTCGTCTAACACTAGTGATTCTTAGCGTACTGTACTTGACTGGAGTCGTACATATACGTAACAATGAATATATAATTTTATCTGTAAGACATTTTGGCTGTGTCTCTAAGGAATGTTTACCACCTTCCCTATCTTATTTGTATTATATCGGGCAAACATATCCATGCGTAACAGGAACATTATTTTGCGAATGGCAACAGTTTTCTATATTTTTTTATTTTTGCAAATTTTTAAATTTCTAGACATCGCACATTTTCAACTTTTATAGCGCCATACAGTGAAAAAAAAAATATACTTATAAATGCAATTTGTTCAAAAACTGTATCTCAATATATTATTATTATTATTGTTGTTGTTGTTGCTGTTGTTGTTATTGTTGTTATTATTATTAGGTAGTTTTTAATTCTATTTCTCTAATGGTGGCAACTTGAATAATTTCTGTGAAAAACAAGGGAAAATAGCAGGTTACTGCGTATCTTTGTTGCCATTTTCTCATAGTAACTGAAAAAAAAACTAATTAACGCTAATTAAAAAATCTAATTAATCTAATCCTGCTACATCAATAACATCCTCGATTGTAAAACACGGGGAATTTTGGATTTATTTCTTTTTTATATATCGATTAAATGATTTTTAGTCTATTGAAAAATTATTTTAGAAAAGATAATTCCCTTCTCTCTACAAAAAATGTATATTAAAGAATATTTTTGTGACTTATTTTGTTAGCATTTACTTCGTATATAAAATCTGGATGAACGCAAATTTATTAAACAGTGTGGAATACCATTTTCCGAATTCCGAAAAAATAAAAATGGATGATTTCAGATAAAACATGCAGTTATTATAAACAAACAATTGAAAGAATTATGAATCATTAGATAATCGATTTGTTTTGCCAAGTTTCTAAAATGATGACACCGCTTAGTGTTGGATTTGTGTATTATTCAGCGATAGTGACGCCAACGCGTACTTTTCTATTGATATTCTTTAAAAATGTATTGTAAAAGTCAAATGTTTTAGCAGATGCAAATGACATCATTTTATGCACAATTATGTATTTAAATTCTAAAAACTGAAATATGTTTTGTAGAAGTGCATCTGCACTAAAGCGACATGAAAATTCCTTACAAGTGGAAAAGCTTTACTTTTGAAAATAACGTAATTGAAATCACCCACTGATAAAAAGGAATATTTTACAAAAAGTTTGAGCGTCTTTATAGAAAAGCAGTGACATGCAGTCTGCATTCTCAGATCGGTAGACTTCATTTTACAGAACTTAGCGATTTTTTCCTGATTGAATTCGCTTCGTCGAGTTAGACAAGAAAACAAAGATGATCTTGACTAGGTTTAAAATTACATCAGGGTTCCCAAATTTTTGTCCAAAAGTCTCTCAACTAATTATATTGTATTGCTATTCTCAAAGACATTCTACTATGATTTTGTCAAAATAACATAATTTGCTTAGTGTGATTTTTCATAGTTTTGAGGTAACTGAATTATAAATGTAACTTTTTTCACAATGAAAAAATATATTTAATCGATATATTTAAACCACAAGGCTGTTTTTGGTCGGCTGCCCTGAGTTATTTATTGAACAAATTTACTAATAATTACTAATAATTAAATAACATTTACTAATAATTATTTTAAGTGAAAAAAGTTCATTTGTAGATATGCTCGCACTAGATGTCTTTTAATATACCTTCATTTTTATATTTTAATATTAAAAGGTTTGTATGCAATTTCTTCGAAATGTTGATGATTGGATCGCTTAAATTTCTTGAAAGGTAAGCTTGTTTTATGGGGTTTAGTTGCGCAAAATCCCTCTAGGTTCATGCAGCTTTAATACATTTTGAGCAGAAAATGGCGCACTGCTTTTGAAAACACACATTTTTCCTCCTAAAGTTGTTACAGCTCCACGGTTTTTTTTTTTTTTCATTCTGCTGAAAAAGATTATCAGACACCATGTGAAAAGTTTAAATAAGTAAACATGAAGAATATTTAAAAGAAAACGATTATTTATTTCGATAAAACTATTTTTTCTACTATTGCATCTAAAAGACTTATATTAAGGCAATTTTTACTTTCATATACTAAGATAAGAATATCAAATCAAGAGTGTGACTGTTCAGATGCAAAGATGTTGCTGATAAACAAGCCTTCAAGTGTTGGAACTTAAATTGATTTTAAAACGGTCAAATTAAAATGTCAGTTTTTAAAATGGTGAATTTAAGTATGAGAAAAGCGAAGTTAAGATTTGAGAAGGTAAAACAATATTAAGACTAGATTTCAAGGGGAAACCATTCTATGATAGTATCAACATAGAATAAATTTTCATTCCCGAATATCAAGCAAAAGTGTCTCAATTGAAAACTTCATCATAATAGCTGATAATTGTCAAGTAGTATAGACGCCGTATTCAACTAAAGATTGATTTTTAAATCATTTGGACAACTGAGTTTTATAAAAATAGTATTTTGGTTAAGCTAAAAGAAGGTTAAAATAATAAGGTTAAAATAATTTAAAAGGAGTTTATTATTTTAAAATATTATTTTAACTTTAGTTTAAAATATTTATTATTATTATTATTATTATTATTATTATTATTATTATTATTATTTTGAATGAAATTAATCGATATAGATGCAATTTTTATTCCAAATAGTTTTGTTGGTTTATTATAAAATCGATAAATAAAAGTTCCTTCGTACTCATTTTCTCTCGTCAAAATTCAACAGGTGCCCCTGATTAACTTAATAGAAAAAACATTAAGGGGTCACAGAAGTCTTAATTTTTACCTGGCTGTGCAATTTAATAACATATGATATTTAATTTTTTTCTCAGTCCTTATAAAATATAAGATCAGGGATGCCTTTTAACCAGAAAATCGGTTGACACCAGAATATTTGAAAAGTGTAGTTTCTTTTCTTTACTAGCAAAGTTTCTGTCATTACTATAAGGAAAATTATTCTGCATAAAAATAGTGGTATAATTGTGGCCCGCGGGCCAAAGGTTGTGCACCCCTGATATAAGTGCATAAAAATTAATACATATTATTATGTTTAATGTTGATAAAAAATTTAAAATTGCTTTTTGATTTACGTCCACTGCGTGCAAAACTGTTTCAAAACTATTGATTCAGGAGCCCCCTAAAATATTAATAATGATGTAAAACTAATCTTGAACGTATACTTGTATACTTCATTTATAAGAAACATTTTATTTTTTTTATTTAAAAATGGCAATTTTCAATAAAAAAATTTCCCAAATCTAATTATTTAAATTTAAATTTCAAATAAATAAATAAATAGATTATAAATAAATATTCGTTCAAGGTATACTAGTTTTAGTTATTAGTTTTGGGTGGAAGCTCTTGAACCGACAGTTTTGCTACAATCTTGCGCGCAGAAAAGGCAAGTCAAAAGATAATTATACATTTTTAAAAAATCAAAACTAACATTAAAAAAAAATTCATTATACAATATTAGAAAAATTATTTTTAACAGATGCTATATTAAATTTTTTTAGGATTTATGATAGGGACTGAAAAAACAATTAAATGTGACACGTTGCTAAATTGCACGGCCAGATAAAAAGTAAGAATCCTGAAATATCTTAAAACTTCAAATACAAATTTGAAATCTTATAATGACATTTTCTTGCAGCTACCCTTCAATAAAAACAAAATATTTCGAGAGAATGTCATTTTAGATTGCTATATCACCTTTTTTTAAGGACACCGTGCTAAAATTTAACTACTAGTAAATCGTTATTTACTTTGAAGTAGTTTTAGAAGTTGGCGAACTAATTATTTTTTCAATGCCGTTTCCTTTGTCAATTTCTCAATTCTTTTCTAGGGAAATTAATTGAATTCAAATTGCATCCGCACCTTGAATCAAATAAATTTCGCCAACTTTTGAAGTACACAATGAGTGAAAATGCTCGGCTATTACCACGCAATGAATGAAAATGCTGGCGATCACCAAGTAATAGCTGAATGTATCTTACACATATTAATATGATTATAAGAGTGTGTTTCATTCAATGTAAAAAATAAAAGTTTCTTCAAAGAAGGTTTTGTCATTAGATCCAAAGATGTAGATTTACTGAAATATAAGCGCTCAAGCTAAAATGACTTTAAAACAAATTAAAATGTCAAGTTTTGTAACCGCTTCCCTAATTTGCCCGTACGTCATACGGGCAACGCGTTTTTACCAATCATAATTTTATAATCAACGCACATTTACTTTTCTTTTTTTTTTCCATATTGCAATCAGGGATGAGATTTCCGCTTTTTTGCACACCAGTATAATCTTAGAGAAAATGTTGGTCTGTTAAATCGCAAAAATGCTCCGATTAAATATAATGTAGCATTTTCTCTAAAATTTTATTGGTGTTCAATAAAGCGGAAATCTCATGCCTATGCAATCGTAATTTATTATTTTCACCAGTAAATTAAAATTGCAAATTTTGAATTACTTAATTCGAGAATTTTTCTGATTCAGTTAGGCAAATATTTTTGTTCTGGAAAACCAGTGATAAAAGAATAAAGATTCTGTTAAAGGCATGAAAGAAAATTTCGGTTCAAACGAAAAATTTCATTTTGAAATATGTTTAAAAGTTACAAAGAAGAAAAACGTTGCATAAAAGAATTAAACTGTTTAAAATCAGAATTCTAAAGTGAAATATTTTTATACAACTTTAAAGCTTGACAAAAATTTCCGGCCTTTCTAGTGTTAATGTAATGACAAAACAAAAAACGAAATGTCAAAAAGTTTGCGCCAGACACTGTTTTTCCAGTATTGACCGCAGAAAATGTTTTCGGTGCTTACTCCATTATTCACATTCGAGTAGACAATGACACCCATTTTGACATTCTTAATGAAATAATCTTACATGACATTTCCCATAAGCGAAACAAACACATGGGAATGCGAACAATAAGGTACACCAATAAAACTATGATAAACTATTTTTTTTTTCTTTTTCTACGAAGGTGTGTGGTTCTTTCTGCGAAATCAACTTGCAATCAACGTTATCCATTTTGACCAATTCGTGAGTGGATTTCATAAAGAGTTGGCAAAAGAGTCTCTTTTTTGTTCGTTAGATTAGCAGATGAATGGTCAAAAGTCAGACCGACACACCCGACATTGCAACACTGGAAGAGGGCTTATGCTCTTTTTCCATTTCTATATGGCGATAGGTCACACACTTTCACTTTCGGATGCTGAGATTTTTTTATAAAGCGCCTCATAGTTTTTAAATATATATCACCATATTTCCGGCATATAATCCGCAGATAAAACATATCTATTTGGACCCAGAAAATTTATTAAATAATTGAAAACGAATATTTACCGCCATCTAAAAATTCTCATTTATTTAAAATAATGTCTGAATTGAAAATGATGGTTTGATCTACAGATTATATTCCGGAAATTACGGTACTCTTCCCCATTAAATTCAGGTTTCTTTTCCAATAAAAAAAATTATACCAATAGAATAAAACACAATGGCTCTAATGACTAATGTTTAATTTAACAAAATTCAAATCCAAGATACATCTTAAGAGCCAACACGAGTTACTGAAAAAGACCAGGATGATAATATTAAGTCTATGCAGGCGTTATTTTCAAATATCTCGCTCAAATTGACTCGTCTACAGAGGACTCGTCAGTAACTCGTGTAGGTTCTTAACAGATGAGGTTGTAATTTTCAAATGGCTAAAAAAAATAATCCGAGCCAGAATTTGAACTAGGGATATTTCGGACTGTCTCTGTTAACCCTTTTAGGGGGTTCCGTTTGAAGTCTACAAACGTTAAAGTGAAATGCCCAAATTGAAAATTGGTACCAGTAATGTTTTAGTACATTGATAATATGCGTGAAAAAAAAGGCTCTTTATTATTTTCAAATAAATTTTTTTGGTAAATTTCGGTGGTAATTAATTATTTGAATATTTTTCGAGTAGAAATGCCTTGCTATAGAAAGGGTTGATTGAGCCAACCTGGATTAATTCAGTGGTCTAATTCACCCAATTACTTTTAAAGATTAGAATATCTGTTTATTTTGTTTTATTTTATGTTTTTGGCTTCATCCGGAACATCTTTGGTTTGAATCATGGCTCGGTGTTTTTTCACTCATTTCGAAAATTGTGCATTATGATTTATTCACCAATTGTATAATTGTGTTAAAATTAATCTTACATAACTACACATACAGCGTTTACTGCACTTTGCAATAAATAAATAAATAAATAAATAAAAATTAAAAATAATTAAATAAAACCTTCGATTTATCTTGTTGAGCTGATTCAGATATCAGGCAGGATGTTAAAGGTTAGTTGGGTTAATTAACCCTCCAGATTCCACCGAGAAGACTTAATTGATAGAGCACCGGCAGCTTCAACTAGAACATTCCTGGTTCGAAACCTGATCCGGACTTTTTATCACCCAATTTAAAAATTTACAACAATTATGATTTACTTAACAATTGGACAATTCTATTAAAAATTAATCTAATACAAATATCTATCTTTTACCTGAAACAAAAACGATTAGAAATGCAGGACTGTCACAGGCGCATATTATTTTATCCCATTCACACATTATTTTAAAAATACAAATTTTGTAATACATTTTTGTTGCTCATGTTTGCAAAATGCACGTGGAAGAGTTTTGTTTTGAAAATATGGGTCGAGATAGAATTAAAAAAGACACGTCTGTGACAGCCTTGAAATGGTACAGTTAGTGTATTTTTTTTTTACCGGAACTAAAGTAAAACTTTTGAGTAACCGACACCTTGGAGTTAGTCCTCTTTCGAGAGGTAAAAGCATATAAGTGTTGAAGAATGAAAGCTGCCCATTATGCAGCTTTATTATCAAATTTCAGCGGTAAATGAAATTTAAATGCGGTAGTACATGGTTAGTTAAATTTCGATTTATAATAAATATTTTTCATAATTATTATATAAAGAGTTCCTGGATTTGCATTTGTGATTAAAGTTTATTAATTATCAATAGGTAATTGCGTAAATTTAGGAACAGTCATTACATTCAGATGAGGAAATTTTCTGTGAGTAGAGGTGGTACCATCTGCGAACATGGAAAAGCGCGAATGGACCACATAGGCGCTAACAAATACATTGACAAGAAAATGCACCGAACAGTTTGTCAAGGTCCGGGCCTCATGTATTGTAACATCTGAATGTATCTGAAACGATATATCAAACAATATATAGGTATTTAAGCAAATAATCTGAAGTACTTTGCATACGGTATAGCTTTGCGCACAGCAACGAATAACTGAAGTTCTATAAAGCGTTCCAAAATAAGGTGGACGCCTGGAATGCTGTCCAAAGAATGGCATTGGGTATTGTAATCTAATCGGGTTTTTGGATGAATGACGGCAGTGGATGGGTGTAGCAACTTTCCAGGCAACTTTCCACTTGGCAGCTCGTACGGTCGAGCGCCATACTGACACGACGCCAGACTTAAGAGTTTGGACAGGCATCGTGTTCGTAGAGTCAATGTGCATATTGCCGGTAATTTGACAGCGAAATGGAACGTTACTTAAGTTATTGTGCCTGTAGATTGTAAACTGATGAAGGCTGCCCATGACTTTTAAAAAGACAATGCTCGGTCAAATGTCATAGACAGAACTCTTAACAATGTAGTCGAAATCGACATGCTTCTCTGACTGACAGTACAGCCCGATATCTCTCTCATGGAACACATCTGGGGCATTATTGTACATGATACTATCAATCGTAGCACCATCGATAGTACCTCAGAAAAGCTGCGTAATGCAATGGACATGGCTTGTCAAAGAGTAGCTCAGTTAACGATCAATAGTTTCATCATCAGCTTGCTTCCGTGTTAGCGGTTTATATAACTGCTCGTGTAGGTATATTTATTATTGAATAAACAGATTTATTTTGCATATATTTCTTTGTCATTTTTAATTATTTATATACATTTCTCACCTTCGTTTGTCTACTGATTTGTACTTGGCTACACGCATTCAATCATGGCGTTGCAATGTAACATTTTAAGCATGTATTTGTTTCCCTGGGAAGATAGTTAAATATCTTATTTTTATTTTAACTTATGACATATTATAAACTTTCGTAGTGACATCACAATTTGAAATATTTCTTTCTTGTTTCTAAAATGTCGTCTCACATCTATTTCTTATACAAGTTTTATGAATATATATGTTTAGAATGAAATAGTTAACTAATTGAAGACGATATGAGAAAGAATCATGATTGTCAGAACAAATATGGAATATAAAAACACTAAAATATACAAAAATTATTATTTTTGTGTCAAAAATCGGTAAATTATTTACTATATAGTTTCGGAAATGGAGTGACAAGTATCATTGTTAAATTTATGTTTACCGTTTTCATAATAAATGCTTTTTGTTTTACTTGATAAAAATAGCAACTATTTTTATAGGATAGGAATAAGTAACCCGATCAAAGTTCAAAATTCAAGTTGAAATTCAAAATACCTGCTAACCTACAAATTTTATTACCAGCAAAATGAGAAATTAACGTCTGAATTCACTGATATCGATTGTTTATGCTGTCCATAATATATGTTCTATATCTTCAGAGAAAGAGATAACCAGCGAAAAACCGTGTCAAACTTCAAAGCACCAGGTCAAGTATGCCGATAAAGAATTTTTTAGGTGCCAAAATATGTGTTGAGTGTGATATAGCTATTTGGAATATTTGATTTTACTTCTGAAAGAACCGAATAATTGATAATAAGCAAATAATCTTTCAGAAAACGTCACCCTATTATTTACTTGGTTTTTATTAACATCTGCATCTATTTAAAGCTTTTTAAAACCATATATAAATGCAAAGTGCAATAATTTTAAAAGCACAATCTTAATCGCTTATAATAAAATGATAAAAGACATTCATTTCCTGATTCCAGTGAATGATTAATAGTTAATTAATATTTCGCGCTAATCGATAAACCTTTTACAATGTTCTTTTCCTCATTCCACATGTAAAACATGTTGTATGATATCTATAGAACAATTAACTACAGTTGCGGAAGGATTAGTTTTCTGACTTGTCACTCCAGAACATATAATTTTCAAAAGTAAAATAAATAATAATTCCTTTGTTGTTTGATTGAGAATTTCTGTTTATCGGTTTCTGACACACATTTCAGTTTGTTTAACAGAAACTTTGACGTAGAAAAAGTCACTGGTAGAATCTTCCTTATGTATCTTACACTCTGGCCACTTTTAGAATGATTTTTCTGAGAGCGAAACGTGATAAATCTTGCTTTGCTTTGGGGATGGAAGGTATTTTAGGGTTTATTAAAATGGAGCCGAAAGGCAGGTTTAGTAATCTACACCAAGATATAAATGCTAGATAATTCTGCCATTTTTGGCGCAGTGAAATTTATGAAGCGAATTTGCCTTTCGGGTTTCATTGTTATTTCTTGACTTTAAATTGTTTATTTTTAAATGCTCTTTAGTGGTATTAGAAGTTTAAACGTTTTAAAGCAAGCTTATTTCTTATATACGATTTTAACACTAGAACGCCCGAAATGAGTCGATTCGACTTCAACCATGTAATTAAATTTCATTTCGAGCCAGAACTGTTTTCTTGAAATAAGTTAAATATCAAACACGTAGATTTACGTTAAATAAGTCAATTAAGTAATTTCGAATAAAAATTCTGGTGTGAAACATTATTATGAAATTTCAGTAAAAATTCCGGGCGTTCTAGTGTTAAATGTTACATTACCTCTATTAAAGCTATCATAATGCCTTATGTCGCAATTATTAATTTTGATCTAGTAATATGATTTAAATATAGTTTAAAAGTTTGTGAGCCTGTCATATAGACAGAATTTTCCTTGTGTTTATTATACAATTCTCAATATTAGATTGATATTTTCGATGGAACAGAAACTTGATGAAGTTTTATTTTTATTTTTTTTTAAACGATGTTTTGATGGAAAGATGTTGATGGACTGAGATGTTAAAATGGAGCCGAAAGGCAGATTTAATAATCTACACTAAGATATAAATACTAGATAATTCTGCCATTTTTGGCGCAGTGAAATTTATGAAGCAAATTTGCCTTTCGGGTTTCATTGTTATTTCTTGACTTTAATCGGTTGTTTTTAGATGCTCTTAAGTGATATATTAGGAGATTAAATGTTTTAAAGTGAGCTCATTTCTCATATGTGATTTTAGATGTTGCATTACCTTTATTAACGCTGTCGTGACGCTACTTTATTATGTCGCAATTATTAATTTTGATCTAGTGATATGGTTTATTAATAGTTAAAAAGTTTGGGAGCCTTTCCGGATGTTTATTATACAGTTTTCAGTTTTAGACTAATATTTTCTATGAAAGATAAACTTGATAAAGTTTTGCTTATTTAACCCCTTAACTGGTCAATATTTTTGAAAAAACTTTTAAACAATGCCTATTTTTTTTCATGTCTTTTAGAGAATTTTTAATCTCTAATAGCCGGTTTTTCGGTTCTCACATTAGATGGCGCTACCTACGGGAAAATCATGTGGTTTTTGACCACGTGTACTGCAGACAAAGGAAACTTGGCGAATGACAAGCCTTGATATTATGATAAGGTAGCCTTGGTTTAAACAATGCAAAATTTACATTAAAAATTTATTGATGAGAATAATAAATCATGACTGAGCTATGGATACCCGTACGTGGTACGGGCGAATCATGATTGGCGAAAACACGTTTCTCATACGGCTTACTGGCAAATCAGGGAAGGAGTTTGCCCTTTGATCTCTGGTCGGTATATTTCTTTAAAATTCCAAATTTCACATTGGCACAAGTATTTTACAAAGAAAAAAAATCGGTTTATTATGTACGCAAAATAAAACATATTTTATTTTCAAATAAGTTTGCAATATTCCGGTACCATTGGAACATTTAGGATTTAAAATTAAATAGAAAGAATGGAAATTCTCCCACCAAAGTTTAAAGGGTTTTGAAACTCTCAAGCATGCGTGAATTGTATGAGGACAAATAAATATTGCCCAAATCAAATAAGTTTTCAGAATTCATTTATGGAGATCTGATTTGTGAACAGATAATAGCTAGCATGCAACACAATAATATAAATACTTTATAATGGGTTCTCATTTATCACAAAAAATAGTAATAAAAAATAATGAAAAATAATTTATGTATGAGAGATTTAAAGGATATTTTAATTCCTACAGAAATTAAGCGTAAAAAAAGTAAATTAACAATCTCAATGTCTCTTTAATCAAAATCAGTTCTAAATTAACCCTTGGTACTCCGTTGCGGAGACATCCTCTTTCCTTCCAAAATTTATTTTTGTCACCAGTAATAAAGGAAAATAAAATTTTCCTTATTTAATCAGAGATTTTTTGAAATTGACTACTTCAAGGAAAGTTCTTTTAAAAAAGTGGTGCTAATCGAAAAAAAATTGTGTAAGAGGCACTTGAGTCCAAAGAGTTAAGGCTCCTGTCCTCGCTCGAGGAAACGCTCGCGAGCTAATGCTATTCCTATGGGGAAACATTTTACTAATAACTCTTTCGCATTTTGACATTTTCAAATATTTTTTTTTCTTTTTTTTTGCATTCGATAGGTGAGGTCATGCCGACAGCGCACCTTTTTTACCTTTTTCGATTTTGGTTGCAGATATATTTTTTAAAAAGCACTTTCAATTTCGAAACCGGTTTTGAAAGTGAAACTAACTTTGTAAAAAATATCTGCAACCAAAATCGAAAAAGTAAAAAAGGTGAGCTGTCGACATGCACCTCAGCTATCCAATGCAAAAAAAAAAAAAAAAAAAAAAAAATTGAAAAATGTCAAAATGCGAAAGAGTTATTAGAAAAATGCTTTCCCATAGGAATAGCAATAGCTCGGGAGCGTTTCCTCGGGCGAGGACAGGGGTCTTAACGTTAAAAAAATTAGAAAAGGCGAGGGATGACATTCGAATGTAATGGTCTGTCGCTCAGACAGAGAGACTGGTAAAAATCATAAAATTTGCATAATTAATTGTTTATCCTTTTCGCATTACATTGCCACTTCTTTTCTTTATGTTATTTCGATCAGATATTCTTATGTGATCAGGGCCCGACTTAGACAGTGGGGGGGGCCCTGGGGCAAACACTTTTAGGGGGGCCCCCTTCTATCTTAAAATTGTTTGTAAATTATACTCACGTGACTAAAACTGAAATTCATAACTATTGTATGTGTACATAAATTTCGTACCAAGTACTATTCATATACATAACATACATAATACATAACATACATACATACTATACATAAAAGCAGAAGAAAGACAACTTCAAGAAATTGTAGATTATATGAATATGAGGATAAATGTGAAGCCTTAACCCTTTCCGGCACGGGCAAAATCTGTTAATAAAATAGAAATAATCGATTGACACCGGAATTCAGAAATGAATTTTTAAAATATGTTGAATTCCTTAATTTACGCTTTTAATGTAAGAGCAAAAATTTTTTAAAATATTACTGGTGCCATTTGCAAGTTTGCAATTAAAATTAGGTATCCCAGACCGGGCACAGTGTGCCGGAAAGGGTTAACCCTTTAACGTTCATTGGTTTCGCCACGAAACCACAAAATTTTAATTCCGATATGCAACACTGACACTATATTTTTATCTAAAGATATCCCATTTATTACGTATGTGAAAAATCACATTTTCTTATTTAGAAATATATTTGTTCTTAATTACCGGTGTCATTCATTTATTTTGACATCTTAGCAATGAAAATGCTTTGATCGTTAAAGGGTTAAGGAGGCATTGGGTACGGAAACAGAGTGGGTAGGAGAAGAGAGAGCCTTGAAATAAAAAAAAAAGAATTTTGGTCACTTTTGACTATTTTTTTATCATTTGACACTGCTTTAACAAAAAACTTATCTGTTCTTGGGGAGGGCCTTAAGCCGGGGGGCCCGGGGCAATTGCCCCTCATGCCCCTGCCTTAGTCAGGCCCTGTATGTGATATTAGACGTTTCATCGTGCTTATCTCCTGTATGGAATAAAATATTGATTCATTTTTTGTTGAAAATATCTATAAATGAAAATAACATCTTAAAAAGTAATTAAAAGTATAAATGCATCAAAGCAAAGTTTTTCATTGTGCTATTTTATTTTCAAAGATAAACATAACTAAACCAAATACAACTCTGTTCAATTCTGTTGACTTTATTTATAAGCAAATTTACAAAAAAAAAAAAAAAAAAAAAAAAAAAAAAAAAAAAAAAAACAGCGACAGTTCAGTAATAAAGTAAAATAAAACTATATGTATTTTGTTTTCGTAATATTACATTTACTTCTTTGCAAATTATTTAAATTTAATTAAAATTTAGTACTTTAAAAATTGGAGTAGTAAAGCCTCAAATTGAGAATCAGTACTTAAATATCAAATACAAAACAAAACAATGCTCAAATTGTAATGTATCAATCTTAGAACAAGCTTATTTATATATATATATATAAAAAACAGGTATTTCATTTATTTTTTCATTGCATCATACATATGAGAGCCGCAGGTGGTAAATAAATGTATAATATTACCTTTCCTTCAGTTCTATATGTATAGTCTTCCCAAAGACCTTTCACTTTCGTCTTTTATGGCACTAAATTGGTTAAAATCATAAATCGATCTGTTTGTTTTCCTTTAAAAAATTTGGTACAATATGTCCGCTCAGTTTTTATTAGCCAGAGGGGGACCATTCTCGCTTAAACTTTCGATGTTCGAGGAAAATAAAATAAAAGTTTCGTAAGCAAGAGATAAAATTAATAGGTCACTTCTAAAAAAATCAGCACATGTGATTTTTTTTTTTTTTTTTTTTTTTTTTTACATTTATGAACAAATATTGTATTATTAGTTTTATTACGGTTATAAATTCTACGAACAAATAAAATATTTATAGGCAAGTGTAGTGAAATGTCCACTCTCAACTGTATCCAATAGCTAATTTATGACTCGAATGCAGCATAAGAAAATACGGTCTTTGAAAAATTTGTATGCGATTAATTTTGCATTGATTTTTTTTTTATTTCTCTGTGATATTTAAAATTGATTTTATGTGGTATTTGTACATCTTATATTTTGTTTATATTTTAAAAAATATTATTTTTAAAATTTTACAGTTTTTAATTTTAAAATTTTCGTCTTTTAACCTCATAGTGACGGGGGTCTTTTATGAATTTTTTAATGTTTTGTCACTGGTTTTTTTAATACAGAAATTTGTACTTTATTAAATCCCGAAAATGCTCCGATTCAATCAGGCAAATTTTACAGGTGTTGATAAACAAGGATTCTTAAGCCTTTTTTGCGGCACCTATACGTGTCGCTCGTCTCCAAGGGGTCAACTATGATATTTTGACCATTATAAATGGATTTAAATATGCACAGAATTACTGATTTCATTTAATTATTTAAATTTTCTCATCTCATTTATTCAACATTTTGGGTTACTACTTTTGTTTTCATTTCGACTTTGCTTTGTCGCAATATGCCCCTGATAGAACTTTGCGCCATAAAACCACAATCAACCAACAAACCAACCAATGACTAATTAATAAACCTTTATTCATAGACATATAGTTCCAATTGCAAAAAAAAAATTAAGTACGGTAATTTCCCGCGTATACGCCACACCTCAGATTAGTCGATTTCCCACCAAAATTTATTTAAAATAAAATGTGACTTCCTGTTCTTTAGCATTTCTTTGACTTCGTCTTTTAAATAAAATGTCCCTCCTTTTTTTCTTAGCACAGAACTTATGTTTAAGAAATTATTATATTAACTTTAAGATAATTTAATAACTTAAACTTATGGAAAAGTGCCAAATACTCTAACATTTAAATATGAGTCAATTGAGTTACTTTCTAAATATACAGTCGACTCTCGTTAATTCGAACTCGTCGGGACCACAAGGAATGTTCGAATTATCCGAAGTTCGAATTAGGGAAAACTTGCTTAATATGGTACTATTACAAAGGAATTAATGTTATAGTGTTTTTAAAACTTATTCGTCTGTTATCATTAGAATACGACTTAATATTAAATTAGAATGTATAAATACATAAACTAATTAAAAGATTAGAAACAAGCACGAAGGAAGAAAAATTTATAGCGTCACTGATGGACAGACGGGGCTCTAAGTAAGTGGATATCAAAGGCATTGTATTATATGTATACTCGTTTGGAACAAATTTCACAAAAATCAAAGAAAGAAAGTTATTCAAATGATCTGAAATTCGTGAAAAAGGAAAGAAAAATGAAAAATCGGAATTCTCGTTAGTTCGAATTAAACGAAGTCAAGAGAAAATGAAATCGAATTAATGAAAATTTTTAACGTTATTCTGCCTTTGAAAATTTCGGGACTTCATGTTTAGTTCGAATTAAGCGAAGATTCGAATTATCCGATTTCGAATTAACGAGTATATTTAAGTTGTACTACACACAACATAATATCAAATGAAGTTCATTCTACTTTACAAGTAGAAAATGTTTTTTCAAATGTGTCTAAAATAATGGCAATTTGAGGCTTGTTTTTCATATTTAACCCTTTCGTGTCCTTTTTTTCCATTTTGAAAGAAAAATATCTTTAATGAAATAGCGTATATAGCTATATAGCTGTACATATAGACTTACTGAAGTATAAAAAATATCTCATTGACTGAAATCTAACGAATGCATAGATGTCAACATCTCTTAATTATTCCTTAGTCTGATCCAACAAGGAAGATCTCCATTTTGGCAAGGTTCTCGCTGTCGCTCGCCATTGCGCCAAACTGCGACTAAATTCTTTATATGGCGAGTAAACAAGCGACTAGATTCGCAAAATTGCTAGTGCTCAATGTTTGCTTTTTCTTTCTTTTCTTTTTTCATTTTTCATATTTATGCATATGCACATATTTTTAATATATACATATTTTTAATATATACATATTTTTAATATATTTGTAGCGGATAGTTGAAATTGGATTAATTACAATAGTTTTCGCAATTAGAAAAACTTAGGTAATTTTAGAACATATTGAAAAAAAAGGGGAGGGTACATTAAAGGATTAAAGATAATTTTTTGTGGTACATGGCTAATCTATTTTGCTAATATTTTTTTCATTTGGCGAATGTTTTTTATTTTCAATTAGCCAAATTACTAACATAAATATATATAGGACAGTTGCACCATAAACTTTAACTAATAATAACACATTGCTCAGTGGTGCACAAAACAGGAATTTTAATATACATTAGTATATATTAAAATAAAATAAAATTTTCAACGTTTCGCGCCGTCTTCTGCGGGCGTCTTCAGGAAAATATGAAATGGAAGGACTACGTTTGCATCTTGTTCGAGAGATATTTCTACTAAATTAAAAATTAAATGAATTAAAATTTAAAAATGTTGCCAATTACACGTGAGTAAAAATTAAAATATTGCAAGGAAAAAGAAATTTTAAGGTTTTATGATGTTATGCCATATTTTTGGTATATTGTAGGATAAATTATCATTACATGGTTTATTTTCACGTGCTATGATTTCGATGGATTCTATTATTTTACCTTGAACTGGGTTATTGCATGGAACTATGATTTTGGCTTCCTCAAAATTAATATGGCAACCCTTGTTCGCCAAATAGAAGCGAGCAAGGGCAGTATTCTGTTTATATTGTTCTATATCTCTACGATGTTCTTTAATTCTAGTTAAAAGTTTCCGCATTGTCATGCCGATGTAGACTTTTTAAAGATTATTAGATAAAGTGATGGGGATTTCATAAATACCAGATTTTTGATCTATTGGAATTTTGTCGATTTTATCTGTAACGAGGTCAATGAGATAAGGAGGAGGAATGGCGACAAGTTTTATGTTATATTTTTGTGCGATCTTTTTTTACTTTTTCAAATATGTAAGGGATATAATGAAATTTTCTGTAAACTATAAGTTTATTCTGTCGTTGGCCAGATGTGGGAGGAGTATTGTACTGTTGAACTATTTTATTTATAAATTTTGCTGGAAAACCGTGGTCAAAAGCTATTTTCTGTATAAAATCAATTTCTTTATTTAATGTGTCATTTGAACAAATCATAAAAGCTCTTTTAATAAATGACCTGAAAGCAGATATTTTGTATTCGAAAGGCATGTTGGCTGAAAATGGGATAACTGTATTTTCTTTTATTGGTTTTCTATAAACTGAAAATTTTAAACTTGAATTGCATCTATTAATTTGAACATCTAAAAATGAAAGGGTGGACCAATTGGTGAACCAATTATTAGTCAAATTACTAACGTTGGTCAAATGTCAGCGAGAACCTTGCATACTGGGCATACTCAGAATATGTTGAAAAAATGCTAGTAGTACTACTTACGTATATAATGAAGGGTCAGTTAAATTTAGCAACGGAATCCTAGTAGAAAGTCTGTAAAAAAGAAAAAAAAATTTCAAGTATTTAGTGCGAAAATATGAAAGAGACGCACGATTTGGCGAGCAGGATTTTTTCTCGCCGAAAGCAAACAATTTTAATGCATCTGAAAACTTCTTGATTAGTATCGCTGAGAAGCCATCATTATTGCCACCAGTTATTTTTTATTGTAAAACTTACTTTATTTAATCAGAGCGTTCTCGTGATTCAATTACAAAAATATCTTCTGTCTTATAAAACCGGTGATGAAAGATTAAAAATTAAGCAAACAACATTCGCCGTGAAAAGGTTAAAATTTTTCCGAAAAAAAAAAAAGTGTTTTTTTTTTTTTTTTTTTTTTTTTTTTTTTTTTATAGCCAATCGATGTAGATCGCAAAATAAGAAAAATTTTATCATTCTTTTTAAGAACATTGCATCGAAGTTCCGCAGATTTATATATATATATATATATAGAACCATTAGATAATACTAGAAATCAACATCAATTTCTGTAAATATTTGTTAATGTCAAATTATATCATACAGAGGAGTTGTCAGAATTAGAATTATAATTGGAAATGTGGTATTTAGCTCGTTATCAATGGCAATACTAAATAGCCACATTAATTGCGATTAATTTCTGAGTGGAAATCAGGATAGACCTAAAAATAATTTCCACATTGCCCGATTAATCGCAAATGAGAACTCATTTCAAAAAAAATATATAAGAAAAATAACAAGACCATAATAGAATTATCAATATAAAACAGGAAAAAGAAAATAATATTATAATTGAATTAACATTGATTAACTTAAATTGAAAATCATAATTGCAATAGAAAAACTATTTCAAAGAATAAATATTAGAAAAATAATTAAACTGTAATTGAATATTGATAAAGATAACTTACAATTGTCAATCGCAACCAAAATTTCCATTGAGTGTCAAATGGAAATAATTAGACAAATTAAATTATATAATAGGTTAACTTACAAATAACAATTTGGACCATGTGATAGCAATACAATTTTGCATTCAGTCACATTAGACAGTTAATGTGCAAGAAGTAGTAAAATAGTTTTTATTAATATTATATATTTAAATAACTATTATCAAAAATAATTAATTACAAAACATAAGTAGACAAAATTTTTTTAACATAATAAAAATAGTTAAACTATTTAATACTAATTACAAGTTTTAAATTATAATTATAGAATTGTTTGAATCGATTGATATCGATAAATTGGTACATATGAGATAGATAAATGCAGATTAACTTCTAAAGCATTAGTGTCGCCATCTATATTTGCTAAAAACAATTAAATAATGCAAAAAATTATTTAACTATAAAAACAAAATCTCAACAGTTAATATTTATATTTAATACAAGGTTGGAAAAAACCTTTCGTTTTATTTAAAAAACAAAAAAAAAAAAAACATAAAACGGTATTTTTTATTTGTTTAAACTATGGTTTTTTGGGACAAACCGAATATCTATTTGTAAGCAACCAAACTACAGTGGATTAAGTTGATAATAGAAGAAAAAAAATGTTTTTGTTTAAACAGTTATCCCTTTACATAAATAATAGACCAGGTCCCACTGTATAAAAATAGAAGTCGGAAATTAGAGAGACAAAAAGAAAAATATATAAAAATAAAATAAAAATAAGAAATATCTTTATATATAAAAATCTTCTGTGCGTGTGTATGTAACTGAACTCCTCCTAAACGACTGGACCGATTTTAATGAAATTTTGTGTGTGCGTTCCAGTGGATTCGAGAATGGTTTAGATTCACATTTCATCGAAATTGATTCAGTACTTTTTTAGTAATTAGGCGAAAACTAATAGTTAGTGATTTTTCGCTATATAAATGTGCTATAAATATAAAAGAAAGTCTGTATTTCGTATTAATCACAGCACAAAAAAATCTACCTAACAAAAAATCTTGAAAATTGGGGTAAAATATATTTCTTATAATATCGACTGCCGCTAAAAAGGGATTTTCGAAAATTCCACCCCTAAGGAGGGTAAAAAAAAGGACGAACTTAAAAAAATTCCTTTAAAATCGGCTTTTGTAGATATTTTTCAACTGATAACATATTTTAGTGCATTTTTTCATTCTGAATCGAATGGTACTAAGCAAATTCGTTTAAATCCAGTAGTTCGTGAGATAATTCACATTTTCCAAATTTGGCGATGTCTTCAGCGCAAAAACCTGAAATTTTCTATCCTTATCTATATATATAAAAGAAAGTCAG
This sequence comes from Maratus speculifer, assembly GCA_964019185.1. Classification (NCBI taxonomy): domain Eukaryota; kingdom Metazoa; phylum Arthropoda; class Arachnida; order Araneae; family Salticidae; genus Maratus; species Maratus speculifer. Next base: position 334,658,120 of record OZ025295.1, on the reverse strand, counting down.
GATTTCCTTTTAATCACAGCACAAAAAGTTCTACCGAACCAAAAATCTTGAAAATTGGGGTAAAAATACTTCTTATAACATCGAGTGCCGCTAAAAAGGGATTTTCGAAAACTCCACCCCTAAGATGAGTAGAAAAAAGAACGAACTTTAAAAAAATTCCTTAAAAATCGGCTTTTGTAGTTATTTTTCAACTGATAACATATTTTAGTGCATTTTTTCATTCTGAGTCGAATGGTACTAAGCAAATTCGTTTAGATCCAGTAGTTCGTGAGATAATTCATATTTTCCAAATTTGGCAATATTTTCGGCGCAAAAACCTGAAATTTTCAATCTTTATCTATATATATATAAGAAAGTCAGGATTTCGTATTAATAACAGCGCAAAAAAATCTACCGAAACAAAAATCTTGAAAATTGGGATAAAAATACTTCTTATAACATCGAGTGCCGCTAAAAAGGGATGTTCGAAATTTCCACCCTTAAGAGGAGTAGAAAAGAGAGCGAACTTTTAAAAAATTCCTTAAAAATCGGCTTTTGTATTTTTTTTTCAACTGATAACATATTTTAGTGCATTTTTTCATTCTGAATCGTATGGTACTAAGCAAATTTGTTTAAGTCCAGTAGTTCGTGAGATAATTCACATTTTCCTAATTTGGCGATGTCTTTGGCGCAAAAACCTGAAATTTTGAATCCTTATTTTTATATATATAAATCTTATGTGCGTGTGTATGTCAGTGAACTCCTCCTAAACGACTGGACCAATTTTAATGGAATTTTGCGTGTGTGTTCCAGTGGATTCGAGAATGGTTTAGATTCACATTTCATCGTAATTGATTCAGTACTTTTTAGTAACTAGGCAAAAACTAATAGTTAGTGATTTTTCGCTAATTAAAAGTGTTGAATAAGTTCAATGAATAGAGTGCGGACGAAATGCCCCAGCGGTCTAAGGCGCCAGATATAAGTTCTGCTTCTTGAAGAAAGAGATCACGTGTTCGAACCCCGCTCCTGTCAAACGTGTATGCTTTACAGTAATATAGCCTGTATTATAATTTTGATTAACTGACTTCAGAAAATCGTTAACTTTTAACAAAAAAGAGAAAAATAAACTTTTCTATCAAAAATTGAACCGACTTAGAAAAGTACTGAAGAGTGAAAAATAATTTCCTTACATAATTGTAATAGGAAATTAAATTAAGAGCGTAGTGTTTATCGTGCGTATTACTATATTTAAGTATATTTATTTGATTTCCTGGTGTCGGTGCCAGGAAGGACAACGTCTGTCGGTGACAGGACAAAGTATGTCGGGTCCGCTAGTCTTTAGTAATTTTCAAAAAATTTAAAAAAAAAAACAGAGGATGTTATAATAATATTCATATAATCTATTGTAATCTATTGTTATTATATTTTTAAACAACCTATAAACAGATGATTAAGTAGATATTATAATAAAAATAATAATAATAAAAATTGTTTTAAGTGAACAGTTATTCCTATAAATATAAAATTGACCAAGGCCTCCTGTATAAAATTAGAAGTCTGAATTTATTCAGAAAAAAAAAATAAATTAAAATAAAATAAAAATAAGAAATAACTTTAGTAATTGTCGAAAAAAAAAAAAAAGAAATAACTAGAGGATGTTATGAAAATATACCTATGGTTTAAACCATAATTAAAACCAACTTACATAAGCCATGCCAGCCCTTATTTAAAGCATATATATATATATATATATATATATATATATATATATATATATAAAAGTATATATTCTTATGGGAATATATTCTTCTGTATTTTTTTCAGATTTTTCGGAATATGCCCATATGTAGACCTTCCTTGCAAGAACTTGATTTTAACTGGAAATTTTATTTAACCCCTTCGCGACGGGAACCCTTTACGAAATTTTTAATGTTCTGTCACCGGTTTTTAAAAACAGAAATTTGTGCTTTATTAACTCGAGAAAATGTTCTGATTAAACAAGGCAAATTTTGCTGTAAAATTTTACTAGTGGGGATAAACAAGGATTCTTAAGCCTTTTTGCGGTACGTATACGTGTCGCTCGTCCCCAAGGGGTTAACATAAATTTCCACAATGAAATCAATAATGTACATCATAGAAAGGAGGCACATTTTCTTGTATATTTTTTCCGGTTTGGGTAAATCTCTGATCAAGCTCCGTAATAATTAAGAAAAGTTGGCATCCATGCGAATTTACTTATTTTAATTACTATTTAATTCATATTGATATAACAATAGGTTAAGCAGGAATTTTAGGAGTTAGGAGAAGAGTTTAACCCCTTGCGACGCAGTGGTTTCATTGATATACCACTTAATTTTAATTCCCAAACGCCACATTGGAACCGGAATTTCGTTTAAAAAAATCATATTCTATTAAATGTGTGAAATATAGCGTTTTCTTATTTATAAATAAAGTTATTTTCAAATTCCGGTGTCAGTCATTAATTTCATCAGTTAAGCAATGAATTTGCCCTGCGCCGCAAAGGGTTAAGTCAAAGTTAAAAGAAAAAAACTTTGAATACAGAAAAAAAATTATCTCACGACAATTAGAGCTGATTATTTTGAAAACTAAATCAACAAACATAACTCTGATTATTTTGAAAACTAAATTTAAATCATTGAAAGTTATGAAATTTAGCCATATAATAGTAGAAGTAAGTCTGATTGATAGCCACGATGTAATCTCTGAAATTAATCACAAACCTTGATATGAACTAACTTTCACTTATCTGTATTTATCGCAGACCATTAAGATAATTCAGTTTCGCAAGACCCATTTTCCAATCAATTTAATTATGGAACCTTGTCTTCGTATTGTTTTAAGCTCTGCGACAAGTGGGCTTCGCCTTATCATTGACCTTTTCCCTTTTTGAACAATAGATATCGGTATGTGCTCTTGCAGAAACAGCAAAATGCCAAACAGTGAATAGAAATGTTTTTATGCAAAAATAACGTTGGCTTACGATTACCTGATGGCTGTTCCACCTATTTATCATGGGTGAAATTTCGCAACAAAAAAACAGACGACTCCTTCAATTAGGAGAAATTATTGGGTGAAAACGTTAGATAAAAGTTCTTAATGATCTGCTTAGCATATTTATGTAGCCTTCGACACTTATGGAAAATAGATAATTTTTTGCACCAACGCCTAATAAATTTCTTGCCTGTTTGCCAAAAAGAAAGTGATAAGTGTTAACGCAAGTTTTGTGATTATTTTAATATCAGTTACTCTAAAAAACTACTTCTGATTGCAAAACGTTAAGCACGAATAGAAATGATTTTATGCAAATATAATTTGGGCACAATTATTTGAACTATTATTGCTGCAACTGTTTATCATGGGTGAAATACCGCAAGGAAATTTAGACGACTGCATCTATTGGCTGTAAATAAAAGATATTGAGTAAAAATCCAGATAAAGTGCTAATAGAATATTTAAATAGCTTGTGACACTTGAAATGTCAGATTTAAGAAACAATTAGCACTAACAGCTTTTAGAAAGTTTATTTTATTTTATTTTATTTTTTATTAGTACAAAATAGATAAGGATTAATGTGTTCGTTCAAATAATAACAGTACTAATCGTTATCGTTCGATAAAACTTGCGAAAAGAACAAAAAATTGAGAATAGATGGAAACGACCTGTGAAATAAACTATGCCGTAATAACTTGATTGATGTTGCACTTTTTATCTTGGTTAAAATCTCGCAATAAATATCAGAAGGCTCTTTCGTCTAAAACCAATTAACCCTTTCCGGTACACTGTGCCCAGTCTGGGATACCTAATTTTAATTCCAAACTTGCAAACGGCACCAGTAATATTTTAGTTAAATTTTGCTTTTACATTCAATGCTTAAATAAGGAATTCAAAATATCTGAAAAATTCGTTTGTGAATTCCGGTGTCAGTCGATAATTTCTGATCTTACTGCAGATTTTACCCGTGCCAGAAAAGGTTAAGAAGCCACTCCAGTTACACGAAAAGACCCAGATGATAATGTTAAGTCTATGGGGGTGTTATTTTCAAATATTTTGCTTAAATTTTAATATTTTGACATGATTTGTTTTTTGGCATAGGATAGCTGAAGCCGATATATCCCAGACTATTTCTATTTTAATTATATTTATTTTTACCGGGTGTCCCAAAAATGACTGATGGATTTTAAAATTCAATAACTTGCAAACGGTGACAGCTATTTAAAAAAATTTTGCAGGAGGGTTATGTATAATGTCAGGAGTTTTTTTACCGTAATTGTTTATTTTAGTTCGCATCTCAAACAATAGGTGGCGCTGACGGCGATTGAAGGCCAGGTGATCAGTGCTGAGTGAAGCATCGACCTGGCCTTCAATCGCCGTCAGCGCCACCTATTATTTGATATGCGAACTAAAATATAAAATTACGGTAAAAAAACTCCTGATATTGAACATAACCCCACTGCAAAATTTTTTTAAATAGCTGTCACCGTTTGCAAGTTATTGAATTTTAAAATCCATCAGTCATTTTTGGGACACCCGGTATATTATGATAATTTCAATTTCAGAACCATTTCAGAAAGAACCAAAATCGAAAAGGTAAAAACTTACCCTGTTGTAGATCGTCTTCAGCTATGCAATGTAAAAAAAAAATCATGCAAAAATTTTAAAATTTGAGCGAGATATTTGAAAATAACACTCCATACACTTGACATTATCATCCGGTTCTTTTTGAAAGACTAGTGTAGGTTCTTAAGTGATACTAAGATAAAATTGACAAAATTCTCAATGAGAGTTTAAGAATGTTTAAATAGCCTTTGAATTTATGTTTAAATAGCCTTGAATGTTTAAATAGCCTTATGAATGTTTAAATAGCCTTAAAAATTTCAAACGATTAAAATGCATTTGAAACTTTTTCCCCATTGACCGTAAAGTAACGGAATCCTTTTGATTGTCCCTGTAATTGATCTATGCATCCGATTTTCATAACATTTGAAATGATTCGACAAAATTATGTAATAATTATGTACTTTAAATTTCAAACGATTCAGTTTGATAGTTTTTGCGTTGTTATATGCGGACAGACGGACAGACGGACGGACTGAACGACAACAATAGTTGCTACGTATTTACATAATTACGAACGTACCTAAAAAGGAGAGATAAAGATGTTTACACAAAAAAGTTGAAATTAGGGTTGTATTTTGAAATGTAAATTACAAAAATGAGAATGACATCGAAAAAAATTATTTAATTAAAATAATAGACTTTTTCAAAATTTTATAATTTATCATGACACAAGGTATTTAGCTGTAAGTGCAGAAAATTTGAAGTCTTTGACTTAAACAGTTTTTGTGCACGAACTCTGTGACAGACAGATGAGGAAGTGAGACGAATCGTCAGATCAATGAAACCCTAAACAGTATTAACCCCTTGAAGGGCGGTGATGCCGCCACGGCATCACCTAATTTCAATTCATTATTGACACATCGGCACCCGAATTTCTTAACCCTCTGGATCCCAAACCGCCCGAGACCGCCCAGGATATTTTAATTCGTATAATTCAGTTCCCACCAGAAAATTAAAATAACAATATTAACAGAACATTCCGTATTTAAATAAAATTAGCCATTGAATTTTTCTGGTGTGAAATGAACTACATAATTTCTAGAACGTGTTCTAGCATGGGAATTTAAAGAAAATTTCAACCATATAGAATACGCGAACATACACATTTACATTTTTACATATAAATTTTCTTGTAGATACTGGTGTAAACCAATTATTTCAACATTTTAATAATACAAGCACCTTGCCCCGGAAAGGGTTAAAAGAATTGGAAATAATAGAATTTATTATAAAGAACATAAAGCAAATATTAATAACTGCTAATAAAAATCGTAAAAAATAGTTTAAATAAGTAAAATAATACAAAAAACGAATGTTATCAAAGCGAAACGAAAGTTATCAGAGTGTCAAATTCCAACTTGACTCCCTCACTGTACTATTTTCTAAACAAAGTAGTTACTGTTGCCAAAAACCAAAATCCTAAAGCCAAATGTTGATTTTTGAATACAATGTCAAATTGATTTTAGATTATTACAATGAAATTTAACGAATAGAAGGAAAAACCAAAACATCCATTTTAATGGATGCCAGCTCTCAAGAGGATATACGAGGGCAATTCGGAAAATAACTTCCGAATATGAATAAAAAAAAACTAATGAAAGGAAACATGTTTTATTACTTACGTGTGAAAGACACGTCCTTCAGCTACTTCTCAACATAACTGCCGTATTAATTAAAACAATTATCATAATGGTAAATCAGCTTTGAAATTCCATCGTCACAGACTTCTGCCGCCGGCCTATTCAACTGCGATTATTTTAAAATTCAATTCGCACCACTCTTTCAATCCAAAGAATTTTAAGATGTTTTTCTATATAATTTTCTGGTAAATGCACTACCAAAAATGTTTTTAAAAAATAGTGGGTCTAGTAAAATATTACGAGAGCTATTCGGAATTAGTCAGTATGAATATAAGAAAATATAAAAATTTTTTGGATTGAAAGAGTGGTGCGAGATGAATTTAAAAATAATCGCAGTTGAATAGGCCGGCGGCAAGAGTCTGTGACGATAGAATTTCAAAGCTGATTTACCTTTACGATAATTGTTTTAATTAATATGGCAATTATGTTGAGAAGTAGCTGAAGAACGTGTTTTTCATACGCGAGTAATAAAATATGTTTCCTTTCATTAGTTTTTTATTAATTCATAAACGGAGGTTACTTTCCGAATTGCCCTCGTAATTTTATTTAACCTTTACACGGTGTTCATTTCGAATGTACATAATGTCAAATGTGCAGAGCTTCCAAGTTTCCTACCAATATTTCAATACTGAAAATATTCTTTTATTTAATTGGAACATTTGAGCGATTTAAGAGATGAACACTTTTTCTAAAATAATAGCGGTGTGCAAAAAGCCGCAGGCATTAAAAATCTGATATGGCTTATGGGGCGAGCACATTAACAGGGTTAAAATTACATAGTTATGGTTCGTACGGGTCCTGGAATTTCATGATCAGGACATTCTTATGTGCCAGTAGTTTTTTTTTTTTTTTTTAGAAAATCTTTCATAATAAAATGAAATTTCGTGCTTTTGAAATGCATTTATTTTTCTGCAAAGAAATGCCGGTATTTCAATGTGAAAATAGCGATACCGGTAAAAATGATATATACAATGAAAAAAAACTTTTCTACCAAAAATTGAACCGACTTAAAAAACTACTACAAAGTGAAAAATAATTTTTTTACATAATAGTAATAAGAAATTAAATTAAGAGCATAGTATTTACCATGCGTATTATTATATTTATGTACATTAATTTGATTTTTTGGAGTCGGTGCCAGCCAAGCCAATTTAAAAATTAAATTGAGTATCCAATGCAAATCCTAAAAGAATAAAGGCTTGGCTGGCACCGACTCCAAAAAATCAAATTAATGTACATAAATATAATAATACGCATGGTAAATACTATGCTCTTAATTTAATTTCTTATTACTATTATGTAAAAAAATTATTTTTCACTTTGTAGTAGTTTTTGAAGTCGGTTCAATTTTTGGTAGAAAAGTTTATTTTTCTCTTTTTAGTTAAAAGTTAACGATTTTTTGAAATCAGTTAATAAAAATTATAATACATTATATACATAATGTACATAATGTTATAATACATTATATACATAAAATATTGTAAATTATCCATGGATGTAAATTTTGCCAGGAGTGGGGTTCGAACGCACGCTCCCTTTCCAGCACCAGAGCTTAAATCTGGCTCCTTAAACCGCTGGGTCATCCTGACTGTGCTCCAATCGGCGAACTTATTCAAAGTCCATGTTATTTTTTATTTGCGAAAAATCACCAATTTTATTAAAATTTGCCTAATTACTAAAAAAGTACTGAACCAATTTCAATGAAATGTAAGTGGTACCAATTCGAGAGTAACCTCTTTTATTTAACACAAAAACCAAATTAATCGGTTGGATAGTTTCAAAGTAATCGATGAACATACATAGAAAAAAAAATACATAGGCGTCGAATTGATAACTTCCTCTTCCTTTTCTCAAGCCGGTTAGTAATAAAAATTGTAATACGGAAAAAAAATATTGTAAATTTTATTTGGATGTAAATTATGTCGGAAGTGCGGTTCGAACTCACGCTCTCTTTCGAGAAACCGAACTTCAATCTAACGCCTTAGACCGCTCGGCCATGCTGTCTACCCTCCATTCAACGAACGTATTCAACACTTTTAATTAGCGAAAAATCACTAATTTTATTAATTTTTGCCTAATTACTAAAAAAGTACTGAACCAATTTCGATGAAACGGAAGTGGTACCAATTCGAGAGCATCGTCTTTCATTTAAAACAAAAATAACAGACATTGGTTGAATAGTTTCGGAGTAATCGGTGAACATACATAAAAAAAATACATACGCGTCGAATTGATAACCTCCTCTCCTTTTTGGAAGTCGGTTAAAAAAGATTAAATTTAACACGTGTTCATAAGCTTATATTATTATTTTGTAATAAAAAAAATCTTGAAGCCAAATTCCATGCGCATATTTATCACATATATATAATAAAGACCATGTACAAAAAAGTTTAAATCTATAGCTCAAGTACAATAAAAAGCCTTCTCTTTTTTAAAACATGAAAGTGACAAAAATATGAACATAAAGGAAAAGCCATTTAAAATTTTTATTTTTATAGTAAATTGCCGTGGTTTTATTAAAATATATGTATAATATCTCGCGATATAATTGCCGTATAAGTGAAAATGAGGCATCAAAATATTCACAATTAAACAGACTTTCATTTAATATTAAAAGAATAAAATCGATTTTTTGACCACTTGTGAGATAAACTGCCTCCCTTGAAAAATATTTATCAACAGCAATAACTTTGTGTAATAATTTATTCTGGTATGTATACTTGGAATAGTAACTAGTTCCAAAAGTATTAGACTATTTTCTTTCCTTCTAGAGTTGGTATGCTTATCGAGGTGTTTATATTTGTGAGTGCATCAGTTTTTTATGCATTATTTCTTTATTTATGTAACTTGTCTTTGGTTATTTTAGTTTTTTAGTCGTTATAAGCTACATGAAAAAAGTTATTTCATATATACAGTCGAGTCTCTATATAACGAAATCCACCGTTCCAGTAAAAAATTCGTTATATAGAGAAATTCGATGCATAGAGAATGATGTTAAAAATCGTATTTAATGTGGGAAATTTGAACAAATATTATTTTTTATCTTTTGACTTATGAATCTGAAGTGTTTAAAAGTAAATATTAACCTAACATTTTATTTCTTAATTATTTAAGCTGTTTCAAAAAAGAGAATAGACATTTATTTGAAAGCTTAATGAAAATCAAATAAGGAAGACTTGCATTAATTTCAGACAAAGAAATCTATAATTTTTTGCTCTTTTTTTAATTTTAAAATTGTTACGCTCTCAAAAAAATGTTCAGATTTTACCAAGGAATGAAAAATTGTTGTTAACATTTTCCTCCATTTGAAGGCCTCTCTTATGTGCCTCTCATTGATTCCTCTCTTACATATGTATCAATCCAATTGACACTGTTTTGAGAAAGATGTGGAAAGGTGTGTGGGAGGTGGGATGAATTCGTTGGATTTAAAGAACAAGGAGAAAAGTATTATAAATAAAAAAAAAAAAAAACTCAGTACTGACGATAAATCAAAAATAAGTGATGGAAAATTGATTCCATATGATTTCGAAGCTTTTTAAAACTGTTTTTTATGACCAATTTATGAAAAAATTCGTTATATGGAGATAAATATTTCGCTATATAGAGACTGTTTTTAATGTAATTATGCGAAAAAGGGACCGTTCCTACTAAAAATTCGTTATACAGAGAAATTCGATGTATGGAGTTTCATTGTAGCGAGACTCGACTGTATATATTTTAACTATCTGTCAGTAAAATTAAAAACTCATTTAAAAAAAAGTGCGATATTCCAGTAATAATTAAGATAAACATCTATTTCAGTTTTGTAACTTCAGCCTTTTCACTAACTCATAAAAAATATTGCGGAATGGACAATTCACAAAAGTTGGAGAAAAGAAAACTAAAATCACGAAATATAAAAACTGTACAATAAGCAATAAAAATCTACTGCCGACAATAAGATTCTAAACACGCATCTATAAGTCAAAATCATTCTAACCTCCAGCTAACCTATATGAGTTATTGAAAAAAAAAAATACGCCTTCATGAATGTTTTCTCCCTATTGTTATTGGCGAATTATTAAAGCCCAAATCATTTCACGAAATTCTTTACATCTTCTTTGAGGAGCATCTTGAATGGCCATAGAAGGTGAAAATTGGGTTAAAAGACGATGTCAAGGCTTCCTCAGTAACTGAACGCCCAGATTTGTACAAACACAAAACGAATTCAACTCTTCTGCCTTCCGCATTTTCGACCATTTTCTTATGTAATTCGCGAAAGATGGTCCGAGAATTACTTGTTAATGTCACACGAGATGATGCAACTTACATAAAAGATTACATTAAGATCTCATTCTGACTGCACCCGAAGCTACAGTAATCTCAACGTGGATAAAGATCAGCTTCAAGCTTGTCATGTAATCTACTTTCTATTCAAATTAAAAAAAAAAAGGTTCTTCGTGATTTTTGAATATGCGATTGAATGTCCTCGATAGGATAACATACATTATGTAAAAGCAAGTGTATGCTTAATACTTAACGGATTAATATTTTTGGGAAAACTTTCAAATAATGCCTATTTTCTTCACGTCTTTAACAGATTTCTTAATCTTTTATCACCAGTTTTTCAAACCAGAAATTTTTAATTAATTTTGATTGAATGTCATCAATAATATAACAGGCATTGTGTAAAAAAGTATGTGTATACTTAACCACTTAACCCTTTGAGGGGCAAGCAATTGCGTTCGTGTAATTCTGAACTCCCACCGGAAATTTGTAAAAAAGTTATATCAAAAAGAGGAAAAGCAATTTCACGTCTGTTTTCCACTAAAGTTAGAAAAGGGAAATTGAATGACATTTTTCTGGTGTAAATCTTCATCAATCGTAGGCGGTATATAATATATACCGCCGCCCCTCAAGGAGTTAACTGATCAATACCTTTGAAAAAACTTTCAAATATTGATTATTATTTTCATGTCTTTTAAACAATTTTTAATCTTTTATCACCGGTTTTCTAAATCAGAAATTTTTGACTAATTGAATCTTAAAAGTGCTCGGATTAAAATACCCAAAATTTATAATAAAATATTACTGGTGAGAATAACAATAAATATGACTGGAATATGGATCAAAAACACGTTGCCCGTATGGCGTACAGGCAAATCAGGGAAGCGGTTAAAACAATAAATTTGAATCGAAATTCGTTTCAACAAGTTTATGATAATTTTTTTCTATAAAACTATTGTGTCACTCGGAAAGTCGCGTCCGTTTGGAAAAATTAATTCGCGCTGAAAAATTCTAACATTTAAATATTAGATATTATTTTCAATATCTAATGTTCATCTAATAATTATTGGGCAGAATTTTCCAGTACGAATTGATTTTCCCAAACGGACACGATTTTCCGAACGGCCCAATGTAAGTTTTTCTGTTTTTATGCTTATTATTTTTCGGAGTATAAGCAGCGAAAATAAATAGGACCTAATCAATCTAAAAACGACTGCGACATGTGTAGTGTCATGGAAATGAGAAAATTAAAAATACAATTTTATTGATCACAAGTTTTATTACACATAATTTTTTGTTCTAAAACTTATATAACTCAAGTATCATGGCTGATTTTAACATCGTTTAGCGATTATAAGTCTTCTTCGATTTAAAAACTGGTATAATAATTTTTTCTATAAAATTACAGCTTTTTGTGTTTTTATATACAACAGTTTTAGCAGTTTAATTCGAAAAAGTGAAAAAGACATGGTTAAGCCAAAAATACCTGAAATGACGAAAAAAATGTATTATTTTTATAAAACTTGAACCATTAAAACTGCTATACAACTGATTTTCTATAAAGCATATACATTAAGAATACATATATTAATAATCAACCGAAAATTTGGTTTCGTTTTTGTTTTGGCGAAAAATCTTAGTCTCACCGAAAACAAATTTTCGGCGAAAATGCTGTTGAAAATTTGGCCGGACAGAAAAATATATGTATTCCAAAAATTTCATTTCTTCCTAGGAAAATTTTCAACTTTCCTCATCGATCTGAGCTCTGTGTCGGCTCATATGAGACTATTTATCGCTATGAATTTCGCTGTTTATAAATATCAGTCATGAATGACTCAAGACGTGAGTGCAAACTGTAAAGCAAGTTAATGTATATAAACGTTTCAAGTGCTCATTAAACCGCTTCGCGACGGGGATCTTATGCGAAATTTTTAATGTTTTGTCACCGGTTTTTAAAAACAGAAATTTGTGATTTATTAAATCGAGAAAAAAGCTCTGATTAAATAAGATAAATTTAACAGTATAATTTTACTGGTGGGGATAAACAAGGATTCTTAAGTCTTTTTGCGGCACGTACACGTGTCGCTCGTCCCCAAGGGGTTAATAGCTACAGACTTAACGGTAATAGAAAATATTTAGTTTGAAACTGCAGAAGTATTTTGAATATTCTTTGAGAATGTTCTAGTATGGTAGATGATCATTTACAAAAAAACATTGTAAAAGACACATCGAAGTATGCATAAGTAAAAGTAAATGATATATGTATACATTGGAAATCTTTCTGTATCGTTTATACATTAATCACGTTTCATTTTATACGAAAATTAGATGATTTGAATATAAGGCGCAGAGAACCAACCGTATAATCTATCGCTGGACCACACGTATAATCAATTAATAATTATGTATGTATGTATTAATAACTTAAGAAAAACATTTTAAAATTTTCGTTTTCATTTTCATTTCGCCGAAAATTGGAAAATTCCCGAAATTCGGTTTCGGTTTCTTTTTCGGCTTTAGAAACTTATTTCGGCCATTCCTTATGTATATAAATAAGCATAAATATAAGAACATCTATAAAGCATATTCTTTTTTTTTCGAACGAAATTGTTCAGGTTCTCGAAGAAGTGTTTTAGGAGGAGACGCATTAATCGCAATCACTCCATATATCTTTTATTTCAAATAATATTTCCAATAAATTAATAACTTTTTCTTAAAGGAATTTTACCATTATAAACTTATTAAGACAGGGTTTATACTGGACCTGTAATTTTCCAGATGAAATACCAGATGATGTTTTTTTAATATATAAAATAACAAATTTACCTCTAACCCGAAAAATTTTGCCCAATTTAATTAGAGATTTTTTTATAAGAAAAAAAAATCGTACCAGTGAATTTCCTGGTCTGGAAATTTCAGGACTTGTATAAACTTTGTTACAGAGTTCATACGGGTATATTCATCAGGCTTCATTTGAGTATTTAAATGCCGAAATAAGCCGTAGACAAAATTCTACTAATTTCATCATAATGAATAAACGAAGCAATTTAAGTATGTTGCGTTAATTTTTTTTTTTTTTTTTTTTTTTTTTTTGCTTCTTTTACTTAAGGAATTTTATATAGAATGTGACTAATGTTTTGCAGTAAAGCTGACATCCTTTTGTGTCTTATTAGTCAGCCGTGTGTGTCACGGCACACTGGTGGGAAACCCCTGAGAGATGTCTGTGGTCTACAGTCTAAGACTTAAAAAAAATAAAGAAAGAATATAAATCTAAAGTAAAATTATTTTTTGGCCTGTTTTTGACCTATTAAAAATGAGTTTCTACTGGCATTTATAAACACTGTTGCCGCATCTATTGGTTTCAAAATTAAAAATATAATCAGATAAGTTGGCAAAGTCAGAATGTTAGGTTTGGAATGAAGCTGATTATGTCAGAAATATTAGAGATTTAAACGATACTGGATGCATCGAATTTCAGCAATTTTTTATTGATTGTTTTAAGCTGTTTTCTTGGGATCGTATCATACAAATTGTAATCAATGTGTCATGATTTTGCAACGTTTGTTGAATGGTACACAAGAGTACCAGCTTCTTTTAAATACTCATATCACCGTACAGTGTGTCTAAAGTTAGTCGACTTCAGTACATCTTAACGGAGAAATTTCAGAATAATAGGGATGAGAATTTTCCGCGGTTTTCCTCGTTTTATCCCACCAGTATAATCTTAGAGAAAATGTTATTTTACTCAAACGAAAAATGCTGCGATTTAACAGAACAATATTTTCTCTAATATTATACTGGTATGTAAAAACGCGGAACATCTCATCCCTAATAATAATATTTTCTTAATCAGAGAAACTCTGCTTGATTTTTGATTTTGTACGAGGCTATTTCCATGAGTACTTGTAGTGTAAGTCACAGGCTACGAATTTTGGCTACCAGTATTTTAGTACGAAAAAAATGCGATTTATTTTATCGGCACATTCTCATTAATTGAATAAGGCCAAGCAGACTTTTCGAAAATAACGGTGGCAAACAAGCATAGCAATTATAAGGTAATGTGACTTACACTACAAAACCCATCCCGTAAGACATGGTGACGTCACTGCAACGTCGTTGTGAAGTCACATTGTGACTTTGTGACCAGCGATTGTCGATGTGACGTCACGTGACGTCGATGTGAAGTCACAGTGACTAAAATGTGAAGTCGTTATGGCGGTTTTAGAGCTTTTTTGTGACGTCACATTGTGACCACTTTGTGACGTCACAATGTGACCAATTTGTGAAAAGTGTGTCATTTGTGACTACTTTGACATTAACATTGTGACGAACTGTGAAAATTTTTTTAGAAAGTCACATCTTAGTCACAATGTGACGTCACTGAGTGGTGGCATTTTCGTCACAGATGTGATGTGACCAAGGTGACTCACAGTGACGTCATTGTGACGTCACTGTGAACATGCATGCTATGAGGGATGGAACTAGCCACGATAGAAATGGTGCTATTTATGACGGCCGATTATCTGCACGTGGGATATACGCTCGATGGGGAGAGCCCTCTCTGGTGGTCTTTCTAAGGGAACCAATACCGTATTTATGTATGGAAATTTCTAAATACGAAGAAAACTATGGTAAAGTCCTAATGATTATGTCGACGAGCGCGATTTTGTTGTCTCCGTCTACAATCTTCGAAAGCAGAACTTCTCTGCCCTTAGTGAGGCTTGTATTGTATGAAACTTCAATCGAATATTTTAAATTGCTTTTGCTTTTCTTTACTTTTTTACACACCATTTATTCATCGGAATTTGTATTTATTTAAAATGTTTTATATTCTTTTTAAAAAGTTTGAAGCTCCTAAATACTCCATTCGCCTTGGCGCAGCGGGTTTACGGAAACACTTCTCAAATAAAGTCGGCCATTTGCTGTTCTTAACTTTCGGTAAAGCATTTCTTTTAATTTTGGTAATATCTGGTTTCTGAAGATAATAAGAAATATTTTCAGAATCATGAGTAATGATAAGGTTGCAATGAATATTTGTAAGCAATCTTTTATACTAGGAAGTATTTTTTAAAAGCATAGAGCCACTTTAATTATCAAAAGTATTTTAACTCTCTAATTCCCGCTGTAGAATACGTTGTAGAGATTTTATAATTGAGAAAATCTGAATTCAAACAATAAAATTTCAATAATAAATTTCGCTTTGTTTAAATGCGGAATCTCTGTTAATAAATAAAGCAAATATTGCAATTTTAAATTTCTGATGTGAATTTGGAGTTGTTAGCATATATGCTACTATGAGCATTTTAGGGTTAAGAACTGAAGTAACGACAAATATCAGATTTCAGTATTCCAAATTCATGCTATTCCTTAACCCATCACTAGACGAATTTTTTTATTATTATTATGATTTTTTTTAAATCTATAAACAGATTTAATTATGAGAAAAATAATGATAAAAAAGAAAATAAAATTTTCAGCTAAAATTTTATATTTTATTGTGTGTGCCATAAATACACAATTGGGGTTTTTAAATATTGTATTGCTATATTTTACAGCTAAATGAGCTTAAATTCATTAACTTTATCTGGTTAACGCTGTGCGACGTTTTAAAATAAATATTTTGATGCAATGAAAATCAAATGAAAGATTGATGCAAGCAAAATAATGAAAGTATAACTTTTTCCTTCATAGATAGATCAAAATTTTTCTTGCTTCCGAAGAACAAATTCTAATTTTTTGTCTAATGCAGCTACATGACATGGACAAAATAAATGTTATTTCATTCTTTCGAATATTCTTGATCAATTAAAATTGTGATATTAGCTAAAGTCATGTCACAAAATGGAAAATATGTCTTTAGGTATGTGCCAGACATATGCGTGGTGGAGTAAAAGTTTAACCTTCCGTCTACCAGACAAAACACCCATTTATCTACGGCAACACCTAATTTTAATTCCAAACTTGCAAATGGCACCAGTAATATTTTAATATAATTTTGCTTTTACAATGAAAGCTTAAATTATGGAATTCGTAATATCTAGACAAGTCCTTTATAAATTCCGGTGTCAATCGACAATTTCTCATTTTACCATTGACACCAGAAATATTGCTGTCGGGTCCAATGGACCCGTCTGGTAGACGGAAGGTTAAAACACGTTCAAATTAAGAGACTCTTGGCAATGTTAACCCGGGAGAACGCGCGCTTTTCAAGGTATGAATGATTTTAACTTTGCCACTAATAAAATCTAATTATAACAGTCACTTTATTAAGACGGAGACAATTCTTACAAATTTTGCGATAAAATAAATTGACGATCACTTTTAAAAAATTAGTGGTTACAATTGTAAAAACCACACGCACTCAGGGTCTTTTAGGCCCTGCGCGCGTCCTCGCGGGTTAAAATTGAACATTAACACTAAAACCGCCGTGTATTATACTCAAGTTTTACAAAAATGGTTTCCCACCAGAATTTTAATTCTAAACAATTTAACTTTTTTATTGTCTATTTTCGTGCTGCATGCATTTAACGTATCTTATGAAGAAAATTCTGGTTCGAATCGACTATTATCAATCTGGCAGGGGCCATTTTGACCCCTAATGGCGGTTTTAGTGTTAATTGCTTTTCTGACCCTGGTCATGCCTACCATTCATTGTAACCAATGTCGTCACGATGGCTAATTCTGTTTACACTTTTCACCACTTACTTCCACATCAAAGTTTAATGACAGCACATACTGCTGGCCATCTCGTCCTCCGAAAGTGATGGACAGGAAGGTCAAGTGAGAACTCAGATTTCCTGCTAAAGACAGTCTCTTCTTTCGTCGAAATCTCTGTGCGCGTTTCCTTATTATTAACTTTTTTATTTGTTTTCTCTTTTTAATGTGAAGAGCATCCATCCCATCGGATCGTCTCTCTTCCAGCCAGTTCCTTGACCCACATCCCGAACGTGATCGTGAAAGTGCGTGGGAAGTTTAAACCTGCAAAAAGGATCGACAAGGCATGCGATCGATGAGCATACCGCACAGACATACAATACAAAACATAGTACCTGAATGTCGAGTTTAGCTATTTTTCTGTTTAGCTATTTATTTCTCATACACGACAAATCATAGGTTTTTCAAAAAGTGATATGGTATTTTAATTATATAAATTAGTTTAACCCTTTGCGGCGCAGTGGTTTCGTAGGTATACCACTTAATTTTAATTCCCAAACACCACATTCGCACCGGAATTTTCTTTTAAAAAAATAACGGTTTATTGAATGCGTGAAATACAGCGTTTTCTCATTTACAAATAAAGTTGTTTTTAAATTCCGGTGTCAGCCATTAATTTCAAAACTTAAGGAATTAATTTGCCCTGCGCCGCAAGGGGTTAATTACATCCGAACATATTTCTATTTAGATATTTTAACCCCTTGGGGACAAGCGACACATATACGTGGCGCAAAAAGGCTTAAGAATTCTTGTTTATTCCCACCAGTAAAAGTTTACTGAAAATTTTGCCTTCTTTAATTGGAGCATTTTCTCGATTCAATAAGACACAAATTTCTGTTTTTAAAAACCGTTGATAAAACATTAAATATTTTATAAAAGGCTCCCGTCGCGAAGGGGTTTAACAGAACCTTAAACTCGATCTTAAAATTCAATCGGGCTAGCTAGATTAATTCCGTTATAGCGCATTTTCCGTCTAATCAAAAGGTTAGAAACTCGGCGTCGGTAGATTTCATTCTTAGGTTTCATTATCTAAATGGTGCAGTTTTACAGATTTTTTCTCTTTTTTCGGTCGTTGTACGGTCAAAAGCTGTTATAAAAATATTTTATCATTCATTATCAATATTTTATCACATACATCCCATCAGATCGTCCCTCTTCCAGCCAATTCCTTCACCCACATCTCGAACGTGATCGTCAAAGAGCGTGGGAAGTTTAAAACTGCAAAAGGATCGACAAGGCATGCGTTCGATGAACGTACCGCACAATCCATACAAAACATAGTACCGGGGAAGGTGGAGTTTAGCTATTTGATGGATGTACTAAGAAAAAAAAAAACTTTCTTAACCTTCCGTCTACCAGACAAAACACCCATTTATCTACGGCAACACCTAATTTTAATTCCAAACTTGCAAACGGCACCAGTAATATTTTAATATAATTTTGCTTTTACAATGAAAGCTTAAATTAAGGAATTCGTAATATCTAGACAAGTCCTTTATAAATTCCGGTGTCAATCGACAATTTCTCATTTTACCATCGACACCAGAAATATTGCTGTCGGGTCCAATGGACCCGTCTGGTAGACGGAAGGTTAACCGTTTCAGAGACGTCGTTTGCTGTCTACAAACGCTTAGTTTTAATACACAAACTGCCAATTAACACCAGAAAATTTGTAGTAAAATTTCGATTTTATAATATACTAGCATATCCCGCTTTGTCCGCGTAATAGGTAAAATATGCCGAGATATTTGTATATCTAAATTATATAAAAAAAATTTACGCTTTTAAGAATAATTCGAAAATTAGAATCGAAAACAAAGTTTGACTAAACAACATCATTGCATTACATAAGCCAGAAAAGAGATGAAATAAATGACAAGAATTAAAGCAAGTTCTGTATTTTTTAGCCTCTTTAGCATCTCCGCACTCGCAATTTAGAATGATTTTTGCTGTTGCAAAACTCTGGTGATTGTGGAACGCACATAAAACATAGCTTATGTTTTAACACCACCAATTTGCAATAATTAATTTTTATAAAATAGTTTTGGTTTCATATGAACATTTTAGAATGTTTTTCGTTCACTTTATTCTTTTAAATTTGAAATTTTCTTTCTACGGTTCTTAGAAAGCATTTGCATCTTTTTAGTAATCATCATGTCATATTTTAAAATGTTTGATAGCTCAGTGTTACAAAATACACAGTTTAGAAATTTTTTTATTCTTGCAGCCTGCAGGTGTTAGTGACAACACCATAAGATATAGCCTATATTGAAGCAGGAACCGTCACCATCAATTTGGAACTATTACTTTTGAGATCGGTTCGATATTTCCTGAACGTAGAAATCACAATTTAGGATGCTTTTAGAACGCATTTTATGCATTTTCACCCCTTTTAAATTTCGATTTTTTTTAAAACTATTCTTGGAGAGCATTTGCTTCATATAAGTAATTACCATGTCAAATTTTAACTTACATTCTAAGATTGCTCACAAATAGGCTTTTAGAAAGTTTTAGAACGCTTTTCGCTTTCTATATAATTTTAGTGGGTTGAAATTTAGATGCAGCACCCCCTGACAAGCCGCTATTGGTCGCGACCCACTGGTGGGCCGCAGTAGTTGTTTTGGTGGGTCGCAGAAAAATCGAGGTTTGTCATCAAAATATATCTTTTATTTCATCTGTATAAAAAGATGCGACAATTTCAACAGGAAATAATATTTCAAGGGAAAATCTTTAATTTACTAACAGAATATCCGGAAATATTTAAAACAGCTTTCAGGTCCTTAATGAAATTCAACACTTCGCGCTTATGAGAACATGCTTTTTCTATTTTGCTGTTTTTGAAAGACCAGTATTGAGACAAACTGCGTGTTAATATATTTCCCCACATTTGTAAACACCAGTGCCAGAATTATCATTGATTATAAGGTTATGTTTTCATAATAATTAAAGGTATTTTTAACTATCTTTGTAGTTTGTGCATTGTTTTAATTATTATTGACTTACACAAATTGAGATTACCGATTTTTTTGTTTATAATGTATCTTTCGTAGGAAAATTTGCATTTTTCGTAGGATAGGATAGCAGGGTGTATAGAGATCGTGCAAAAATTGCAATAATGATATACAACTTTTTTTTACTGAAAGGTGGGTCGCGTACGAAGAAATTTCGGAACTGTTACACTATGGTATTTCACAATCCGTCTAATACGACAGGATTGTATCGAGAGTTGATGATTACCTTGAACAACAATTTCCAGGCTTGCAGAGCTTAAAATTATCTAAATATAAATACTATAAACATTTTCCGGGACAAGACGCCAATATTTATTAAAAATTTATAATCCACAATTCTATACGTAACACAAAAATTGTAATTCTTTGTAAAAGGCAATTTATAAATGATATCGCACATGTTTTCAATATTTCTGACTCCTCTCAATCCCTTTGTCACAAAGTGTCACACTTCATCAAACACCCTCTCCCTTGTCACCTGTAACGCTATATAATATAAACATATACTTGCAGTTCAGAAACAAAGCAATAAGTTATAGAGCATATTTCAAATTTTATTTTTAATATTTAACTACATGTTTAAATGACATTTGTGAGCATAACAATAAAACTTATTCGTGTACTTATGTTACATGAAATATGATTAAACAGGGCTGTTCAATATGGCGCCTTTCGAAGATTTTTTTGGAGCCCTTTTGAAGGTTTTCTTGTCATTATCCTTTTTAGAAGAAAAAATCCATTATAAAGAATTTTTGTTTAAATCAAACATACTTTGAAAATTTAATCATCCATATTTCCACAATTCTAATTATTATTAATAAAGTGTAATTCAGATTGTTAAATTTGATAATAATTGGAAATAGCTATTTTTAATATTTAAGAAGTGTCGAGTACACAAGTCAGATGTATGGTGTTCAATAAAACAAACAACAAACAAAGAACAATATTTAAGGAGTAACAGAAAAATAAACCATCTTCACTTCTCTCCGCCTGCTCTTTGAAGACACATGTGCAGATGCATGAAATTTCAGCTTTTTTCTGTCTTACTGTTGTCATGCTATCTTGGCTGTTTTTATACGAGGGATAAAAGAGCTTAATTTTCCCTTGATTTTTTTAAATATTGGGCTGTTTCTGTTTCAATTTGCTTACAAAAATTAATAAAACAGAAAAAAATTATTTCCATCTATGAAAGCACTTCCAGACTATTTCTTTGGAGTCAACCATATGAATTGGTCACCATCATGATTATTTTTCGTTTCGTACTTTTTATAAAACTAAATTCACGCCTTCAAAAAAATTAAAAATTTATTTTAGCATCCTATAAGAAACCTGGCAATATCTTTGATCTCTATGTTTATTTTTTTTCCTGCTTTTTATTATAGACATGTTTAAAGTATTTGAAAACTTACCCTATACACATTCGTGAAACAGACCTTACGTATAATGAATGCAATACATGTAACTAATGAATTTAAAACATGTAACTTCCGAAGCGCACGTGCCTTTTGTCTACTAGCTTAATATTCATTCCCACATCGCCAAGATGTGCATGTATAACAGTAAAACTGTGCAATGATACAGCGACATGTTTTCAGTCATATGGAAAATGGCGCCCGTCATTGAGTACCAAGATCTGAGGCGCGCCCCTGCTTACTGAAATGCTGGATAGCCCTGTGATTAAGGTTTACAAAAAAGAAAAAAAACATAATTAAGAAACATAATTAAGAAACAATAATAATAAATAATTAATATGAAAGAGTCATGGAAAATAGTATTTTAGATTATGAAATGGAATTTAATATATTTGGCTTTAAATCTTATCTTTATACTTTTTCAGTCATATGGAAAATGGCGCCCTTCATTGAGTACCAAGATCTGAGGCGCGCCCCTGCTTACTGAAAGGCTGGATAGCCCTGTGATTAAAGTTTACAATAAAAAAAAACATAATTAAGAAACAATGATAATAAATAATTAATATGAAAGAGTCATGGAAAATAGTATTTTAGATTATGAAATGGAATTTAATATATTTGGCTTTAAATCTTATCTTTATACTTCAGTAACACAAAATATTTTAATTTCAAAATTCTGCTGATTTTTATAGTTTTTATTTTACCCGAAATGGGTGTGTCGGATTTCTTCTAATTCCTTACCGCCCCCTAGTCACAAAATCACAGAACACCTCTACTCTCTCCATCTAAGCATTACATCATTTGTGGACGGCCCCTAAGGATGACTGGTCAAAAGTCATGTCTTTTGGCCAAGAGATTTAGGAATTATACAGATTTAATGTTTGAAACACGTAATTATAAATTCATTTTGTTGCAAAAGTAATGGCAATGGGGGTAACTTTTTTAAGTGCAACTGAAAATGACCTTGGCGTAATGAGATCTAATTTTAGATCCTCATGCCATATTTGGCCCTTTCCGGCGCGATGTAAATCTATTTGAAATAATTAACTTTCACCAGAATTTATAAACGAATTTATTAGAAAATAGGAATTTGCTTATTTCCAGGCATGCTATAAAACGAAAAATTTAATTAAGTATTCTTGGTGCTGACAAAATTGAAATTAGGATTCTTTTTTAAGGTCCGCGCCGGAAAGGTTTAACGCCTTAATGGTCGCATTAAATTACGGTTTAAAAATTCTAATTTATTATTGCCACCACTTTTTTGAAAAAAAATTTCTTCATATTTAATGCCAAGTAAAATGATACCAGAATAAAACCAATTACACTATTTTATAAAACTGGTGAGAATCAAACAATTCTGAATAAAAGCCGTGAAGCTTGTAGCGCGTGAATGTCTCGGGAGCGACAATCAAGTGGTTAAAAGTTTTATATATTCATTTCTGTTAAAATTCCTATTGTTTAGACTTTTTCTCATTCGACGAAACTGTATTGGTTTCGCTCCTCTATCTGTGTCGTTTTAAAAATATTTTATCATTTTTCATGTAGTTTTTTTCCATTTATTAAATGCTTTAATCCTTTCCGGCACACTGTGCCTGGTCCTGGGATACCTAATTTTAATTCCAAACTTATAAATGACACCAATAATATTTTAGTAAAGTTTTACTTTTAGAATAAAAGTTTAAATTGGGGGTTTCAAAATATATAAAAAATTCGTATGTAAATTTCGGTGTCAATCAATAATTTCACGTTGATCGCGCTGAAAACGGTTAAAGGAATATATTTTTTGCTTTGTAGCTCTCATAATTCCACTAAATGGCTTTTATGAACTTCTAAAATACAGCTCACTAAGTTATTTAGTTTCGCAATTCAAGATATTCTATCTATTGCCTGTTTTCGAAGAATAATAATATAAACAAACACAACTTCGTATTTTCGTCAAGATTTCAGCAAAATATACCACTTTGGATCCCGATTACGCCAATTTCTTCATTTGCGGATCGGGTTGACATCTATTTTACGACAGGTCACATTGACTTTCATTGTTTTGGGTTTAGCTCGTTTGCCAGATTTTGGCGTTTTGATTGTTACAAGGCGGATTCATGCACCTGATTTTTCAAAAGTTGACTTCAAAAGACTGGTGTCCAAAAGTTAAGCATAATTGGTAATTAAGTAAGTAATGAAAGAAATATAAATCGAAATGTAGTGAAACTCCAGGTGTGTAAACAAAATAATACGCGTCATATATTTTCGCGAAGAGTTTTCCCCGAAATCGAACAGGGGACCGTCAACAAATTGAAAAAGAACGAAGATCTTTTGGATAACCCTGTCAAAACTAATGTAGCAAAAGCGTTCAAACTGCACATTATGATTAAGTGGCTTATTGTAGTGTACTGAGTTTATTTTTATAAGGATAGCATGTATACTCGTCGAGAAATTAAGGTTTTTATAAAAACAGTCCTAAGTTTTTTGTTTATAATTTGCAGAGTTTTTAATATAAAATAATGTTCTTTTCTGAAAATATGACAAACATCATGGTACACAATACCCTGTCATCAGAATTTAAAAATAATAAAAATTGTATGGCAAATAAACAGGTTTACTAAATACTTTTTTACTGCGCATGCGTGAACGCTATTAAAATTTCATTTGCATATTATGTTAGTGAAATGTGTAGAGCAACTTTTGTGAAAGTCTCAAAGACATAGATTGAAAATTCTGAAAATTATCGTTGATAGAATGAGATTAAAATCCGCTATTCCCTAATGAAGCAAAAAGATGAGGGGCTGTATCCATATTCCATTGTTTCGTGCCTAGACAATATTGCACGTACAACTGTATTTGGATAAAACCCCTGATATTTTGCTTCCTTTTAGGAATAATGAATTTTGAGTTGATTCTATAGACGATAATTTTCAGAATTTTCAAGCTATGTTTTTGAAACTTTTACAGAAGTTGCTCTATACATTTGCTAACACAATATGCAAATGAAATTTTGATATCGTTGACGCATGCGCAATGAAAAATTATTTACTAAACCTACTCATTTTCCATACAATTTTTATTATTTTTAAATTCTGATGACAGGGTATTGTGTGCAATGATGTTTGCCATATTTTCAGAAAAGAACATTATTTTATATTAAGAGCTCTGCAAATTATAAGCAAAAAACTTAGGACTGTTTTTATGAAAACCTTAATTTCTCTACGAGTATGAATGCTATCCTTATAAAAATAAACACAGTACATTACAATAAGCCACTTAATCATAATGTGCAGTTTGAACGCTTTTGCTACATTAGTTTTGACAGGGTTATCCAAAAGATCTTCGTTCTTTTTCAATTTGTTGACGGTCCCCTGTTCGGTTTCGGGGAAAACTCTTCGCGAAAATATATGACGCATACTATTTTGTTTACACACCCGGAGTTTCACCACATTTCGATTTATATTTCTTTCATTACTTACTTAATTACCAATTATGCTTAACTTTTGGACACAAGTGTAGTTCAGAAAGAAATCATCACATATTTGAAATGCTTACGAATATATACATGTTGATTTTTATAGATAAAAAAAATTAAAGTTATAATTGTAAACTACTTTTCCATAATTATCTAAATATTCTTTTCACTTGAATTTTAACCCGACTGTAGTAGGATTTCAGCTAGACAAAATTCGGTTTCGAGCCACGAGTTCGGTAACATTGATTACCAAAATTACTGAATTTCATATTCAAACATACGTTAGATTATTGTGCATATAAAAATATGCAAACATATTAGATATTTTGCCTATCCTCTACTAATCATTTCTTTCAATCCTGCCACTTTCACCTGATTGACCTGCAGATAATGTACCAAAAAACTTCAAACTTCAGTACAAAATATTAGTGGCTTCAGAAATACATGCTCTGTCGTTTTTTGCCTTTGATGTTTTTAGGGAAGGGGGAGAGGCGGGGGTTAAGCGATAGCTCCATTTTTTTTTGGTATAATTTCAAACAATTTTTTTAATTTGTTTATACAAGTTTTTCCTTCTCAATTATTTAAGTTCACAACGTACCTTACTACGTTAGATTATTGTGCATATAAAAATATTCAAACATATTAGATATTTTGCCTATCTTCTACTAATCAAGTTATTTCTTTCAATCCTGCTACTTTCACCTGATTGACCTGCAGATAATGTACGAAAAAACTTCAGAAAGGACACTCGGTGAAACCAACAACCTATGACAGACACACTTTCATCGTGTATCAATCTATGTCTTTTGATTTTCTGGTAACCACAGAAACTTTAATCCTGATGCTTCACTGCAATCGGCAACACTTGTCCAGCAAGAACCTCAATTATTGTGTCACCCCAAATGGTCATGTAAACATAATTCAATCCATCGACAACAAAAAGGCACAAGAAAGAATGAATTGTAATTTTTTTGCCTTTGATGATTTTTTTCGTCTTTTTTAAGCTATGGATCCATCTTTTGTTATAATTTGAAACAAATCTTTATCTTTATTTGTACAAAATTTTTCACCTCAAACATTCAGTTCCAGATCTTCCCCTACTATTATGTTACATTATTGTGCGTATACAGATATTCAAACGTGTTAGATACTTTGCTTATCTTCTACTAATCGAGTTATTTCTTTCAGTCCTGCCACTTTCATCTGATCGACCTGCAGATTTTGTAGCAGAAAACTTCAGAAAGGACACACAATGAAGCCTAAAACCTATGACAGACAGGCTTCTATCGTTTATCAGTCTATATCGTTTGATTTTCTATTAATCACAACTACCAGATGCTTCACTGCGGTCGGCAGCACTTGTCCATCAAGAACCCCAATTATTTTGTCACCCCAAATGGTCACGTAAACATAATTCATTCTATCGACGGCGAAAAGGGCAGGAGAAAGAGTGAACCGAGAGAGAAAGCAGGCTTGGACTAGATCCGCCGAAAATCGAGGTTTTGCATTCCTCCGATTTTAGCCTCGAGGAGGTTAGAGGCCAGTAAGAACAACCTTTATTTATTTATTTTTTCTCGATCAGGTTCATGAGTACTTATGAGAGTCGAATCTTCCCCAGCAGTAAATCAATATTGGTTCTCTATTATGCCAATATTGCACTTATACTAATTTTACCCCCTTATAGATACTAATTATAAACTTCTTGACCAAAACAAAAACATACTTTAATTATTTGATTTTTTTTATTAAATTAAAAAAATTGTCAAGGCTTTTGGCTCACCCGGCTTGACTAATTTGGCACAAATCAGCATCCGTAAAAATCTAAATCTTCAGATAAAGAGAATGTTTCACAAAAATTTTCCGTAAATTTATAATTTTGATTTGCAATTTTCTGCTTTACAATTTTAATTTTTTTTTTTATTGATTATTTACATCATCATTTTTCTAACAGTTAAAACATTGCTTTTTGGTTTTCCTTACAACAATTTTACAATCATAATTGTATAAACTAGGAATAAATTAACCGCACAGCGGCTTTCTCACCAAACAGATAGCGCTATGTCATTTGATAAAAGTCGTTGAAAATAAAATATTTGAAAGATGTTTACTTTTTTTCTGCTTTTGTTTTTCGTTTTATTTCTAAACAAGTACTGAGCCCATTTCGATAAATTTTGAATGGAATCAATTCGAGAATATCCCTGTTTCAAATTAGAAAAAAATATCTCATAAATCGTCGTGTATTTTTGGAGTAAGTGTTGAAAATAAGTAACAAAAATATTTCATGCGCGCCCAATTTTTATTTTTTGAAATCAATTAACCCCTTCGCGACGATAGCCTTTTACGAAGTTTTTAATGTTTGGTCACCGATTTTTAAAAACAGAAATTTGTGCCATGTGTTCCGATTAACCCTTTCCGCACACTGTGCCCGGTCTGGGATACTTAATTTTAATTCCAAACTTGCTAACGGCACCAGTAATATTTTAGTAAAATTTTGCTTTTACGATAAAAGCGTAAATTAAGGAATTCAAAAAATCTAAAAAAAATCGTTTGTGAATTCTGGTAACAATCGATAATTTCTCATTTTACTAACAGATTTTGCCCGTGCCGGAAAGGGTTAAATAATGTAAAAATTACAATAAAAATTTACTGGTGGGGATGAACAACGATTCTTAAGCCTTCTTGCGGTACATTATACATGTCGCTCATCCCCAAGGGGTTAAAAAATTTTCTTAGCAATTTGCTATTATAAATTAACCCTTTAACGATCCAAGCATTTTCATTGCTAAAATGTCGAAATAAATGAATGATACCGGTAATTAAGAACAAATATATTTCTAAATAAGAAAACGTGATTTTTCACATACATAATAAAAGGGACATTTTTAGATAAAAATACCGGTGTCAGTGTTGCATATCGGAATTAAAATTTTGTGGTTTCATGGCGAAACCAATGAACGTTAAAGGGTTAATGAGAGTAGGCTACAAATTTTAAATTCAATAACTTTTCAAAAGTTTAATATTTTCCCTTGCATACGAGCACATACATACCTGAATACAGAAGAATATAGAAGAATGAGTGCATGGTACAGAATTTGCTTTAGCAATTTATTTGACAATTGATGGAATACGTTTAATGCGAAGGTATAGAAAAAACTGTATGTCAATATTATGTCGAAAAATGTCAATATTACAGAAATATTAGAATTATATTTGAGGTATCTATAAAGAAATACAAATATTGGAAAAATTGTCTGTTTTTGCTTTATTTTGGCGAAATATTTATATCGATAGGTAAGCAATTTTGATCAAATGTAATCCCCCAATATTGAAACATATTTAGTGCCACTATTTAGATTAGATATAGACAGTATTGGTTCATTATTATTTTACTGCTATTAAAGAATCTTCCTTACCCAAAATTGTAGATCTGTTGAAATAAGGATTTTCTACTGAATTTTTAGGTGCGTTCGTAATTATATAATACGTAGCACCTATAGTGGTCGTTCAGTCCGTCCGTCTGTCCGTCCGTCTGTCCGTCCGTCCGTCTGTCCGTCCGTCCGTCTGTCCGCATATAACAACGCAAAAACTACCCAACCGAATCGTTTGAAATTTAAAATACATAATTATTACATAATTTTGTCGAGTCATTTCAAATTTTATGAAAATCGGATGGATAGATCAATTACAGGGACAATCAAAAGTATTCCATTACATTACGGTCAATGGGGAAAAAAGTTTCAAATGCATTTTAATCGTTTGAAATTTAAAATACGCAATTATTACATAATTCTGTCGTGTTATTTCAAATTTTTTGATAATCGTGTGCATAGATCAATTACAGGGACAATCAAAAGTATTCAATTACATTATGGTCAATGGGGAAAAAGTTTCAAATATATTCTATACGTTTGAAATTTAAAATACATAATTATTACATAATTTTTTCGAGTTATTTCAAATTTTATGAAAATCGGATGCATAGATCAATTACAGGGAAAATCAAAAGTATTCCATTACATTACGGTCAATGGGAAAAAATGTTTCAAATGCATTTTAATCGTGTTACACTCATGCGAACTTAATAAAATTTATATGCAACTATAAAGTACATATTATACTATACATCTTACATAATTTGTGGTGCAAAGAACATTTGTTATTGATTTACAAGGCCACACAAAAGTATTCCATTACATAATTGTATAGGGAGAACATTGTTTGATGAGCGTTTTAATTGTAATTCACTATTTACAATGTTATGAGATTGATATATGAAAGTAATATTTTTAAAACTTCGTTATCGTTCGAACGCACCTAATTTGCTACGCTTCACGTGCAATTTCCAACTTGTTAAGTAAATGCTGTTTAATCACATTTATTCTGGTTAAAAACAGAGTTAATATTTTATCAAAAACAATTATTAACTAAGCATAAAAATTCTCTCACTGTTAAACTTAGAAATATTCGTATTTTACTTTTTAGCTTTATACCCGTTTTTACAATAAAAGGATTTACTGTACATGCGAATTACTTGATATACATATAAACTTCTGCCATTTTATAATCCACTACAATACAGTACAAATTAGAGAACCCATTTGGTTTTATTCTTTAATATGGCTGCCGTCAAATGATATCTCATATTTTACAATGCAAGTAATAATTTCGTTGCAAATGTTTTATTTCAATAAACATTGAGATAGAAATTGTTTGAGTGAAGAAATTTCCTTATTTCCTGTAACATTTTTTTTTATAGTATAAACATTCACCTTCTTACATTTCCTGATCATATGTATTACAACAGAGTTTTATTAATCCAAATATAATTATATTTAAATTCATTTTGTTATAACATGCCAGAGCCTGATGCTCATTCGATAGTCTCTTCCTCATCAAAAGTCAAATATTTGGAGTGAGTTAGAATGCACACTTAAACATTTAAATATGTAGTTAGATAAATATATTATTGTCTTTAGCAACCTAATTTAGCTCATAAAATAAAAATTCTTAATTATAGGATCAGAAATTGATAAAATATTCTGCATTGAAATAATATTGTGGGAGATACTTAGCACGAACATGTTTATCAAGCAGCAATTAATCCAAGAGCCGACAACACAAAAACCTAAGGAATTAACCTCCTGACTGCCGCTGGCTGATTTTTTCGCTCACTAACCTGCAGGTTTCACTGCAGCATAAGCAATATTTAAATTAATATAATTATACAAATAAAACCCAGTTTTCAAAAATTAAGTTAGGATTAACACTCTCAAAGATTATACATCTCTACATACTAACAAATTTTGTATCAGGTTGGGAAAAACATCTTTTTTTAATATTTTTAATAAATTACAGAAAAAACAACATTACAATTTTACCCTTTCAGGGTTCGCACAGTTCTACCACTAAATTTTAAGAATATTTTCGAAGTGTTTCGCAGCAGACAAATATCGTAGAATCTGCGAATGAAGGCGGGGATCGCGAATGTTGTGGATTAAAAATTCAATGTAAATTTTCTTATTTTTAATACTGGAACCAGGGTCCTTGGCAATTCCAAGGAGTGTGCGAACCTTGCCCTTTTGCCGGGCAGTCAGGGGGTTAAGCAATAGAAAACAGTGTTGCCAGATGAGCTGCTTTTTTTTAATTCAAATTCTTGATTCACACCACTTTTTTGAAACAGTAAAATGCGCCATATTTAATGACTTACTAATCACAGAGTAAAGAAGGGAAATTTTACTGTTTCAAAAATGTGGTGCCAGTTACGAAATCTGAATTGAAAAAAAGTAGCCCACTGGCAACACTGATAGAAAAGAATCTTCATGTTGTGGAGCAGTAGAAATAGTAAAATCTAATGATTCATGTCGGAAGTGAAGTGGAGCATAAGCCAAAAATTAACACCACCAGCCGTCGACTCGTAGGTTTATCATCGTGTTTTACTGTTCCAGGTTCTTCATGTCTTCGTACCTTTGGTGAAGAACAAACACATTGGTAAACCAACGAGTCGACCGCTGGTGGTAATATTTTTAACTTATGCATCACTTCAGGCAGACATGGATCATTAGATTATACTATTTCTACTTTTCCATAAAAAAAAAGAGTTTTTTTCTTGTGCTTGATACGCATTTTGTTCTGCCAGTTCTTGGACTAAAGGATATTATAAATAACGTTTCATTATATTGCCAGAAAAAATTACATGGCATGCATAGATATTATTATAATTCGAGTTATCATTTTAATGAATTTAAGAAATTTATGATTTTACAAAATTAACCTTCCTACCCTGTTCAAATTTTACTCAATCTTGATAAAAACATTTCACACCAGAAATATTATTTAAAACATTTTAATACATTTAATTGACTTATTTCCCTGAATCTGTTATTTAACTTTCCTTATGAAAAAGGTTCTGGTTCGAATTGTACAAAACAAATTATAGTTATGGGTCAAATAGACCCATTCAGGGTAGGAGGGTTAAGGCAAAGCATGACAGGCCCATGTTTGTAACCCATAGAATTTTCAAAGGCTTCCATATTTCGCAAAAGATTACTTTTAACACGGAAAAATACATAGAGACTAGTGAGATATAGTTATCATATTGATACACTTACGCCCACAAGCTATGTCACTTATTCTTAACTATCACTATCGATATGCCAATGCAGCTATTAATAAGTGCAGTTCTATAAGTCGACATTTGAAATTTATATACTGTCTTATTATGAGTGCTCTTTACAAGATCGGTAAAATGCACGATTTTTAATATTTTAGTACCAGTATTTCCAAACATTGGCGCAGCTATCTTAATTTCAGAACTTCTGTAGTGAAAGGAATGCAGTGTAGTACCCACAAATTTTGACAGAAAAATTTAGAACTTTACACTCTTGCTCGCCAGTAGTGTTGTCAGATGTACCTTGTAAATCGGTGCGCCAAATGCTTTGGACACCAGCTTTAATATCTTCCTGTTTATTTGCCATCTTTTATCACAGATTATTCGGTCATTAGCAGGAATGCAAGCGTTGCTCCAAAAATGGCTGAGTTTAACCACTAAAATTTAATTGTGTTATTTGCTTTATTAAATGTTAATAATATTGTAACAAAATGCCCACACTATTGATTGAAAGAGACCCGGATGATAATGTAAAGTCTATGAGGGCCTTCTTTTCAAATATATCGCTCAAATTTTAATATTTTGAAGTGATTTTTTTTATACGATACCTGAGGACGATCCACAACCGGCCTAGTTTTTACTTTTTTGATTTTGGTTATATTTTTTTTATATTAGAATAGTTTCAGTTTCATAACCGGTTCAAACCGATTCTGAAAGTTAAAGTATTTTTTAAAAAGATGACACCAAAATCGAAAAAGTGAAAACTAGACCGGTTGTGGATCGTCCTCACCTATTATGTGCAAAAAAAAATCCCGTCAAAATATTAAAATTTGAGCGAGATATTTGAAAAGAATGTCCCCATAGACTATACATTATCATCCGGGCCTTTTTCAGTCAGTAGTGTGGCGTCTTAAGTACAAACAGAAATACTTTAACCTAGGGGTGCAAAAATCTAGTCGCCAGCAGGCAGTTTCTCACCACAAAATTTATTTCGTTTTTCTTCGTCTAATATTTCGTGTAAAGTTCTTGCTAGAATGCTATTAAATTTGAGCGAAAAAAACTTTAAAATTTTAGTGGTGAGAGACTACCCTCGGGCGCCTAGATTTTTGCTCCCCTGTTTTAACCCTTTCCGGCGCAGTGTTACCACTCCGGCAACGCCTAATATTAATTCCAAACTTGCAAACGGCACCAAAAATATTTTAGTAAAATTTTACTTTTGCAATGACAGCTTCAACAAGGGAATTCTTAATTTCTAAAAAAGTCTTTTCTAAATTCCGGTGTCAGTCAACAATTTCTCATTTTACGAACCGAATTTATCCGCGCCGCAAAGGGTTAAAAAATTAAGTGGTACGAATCGGTCATATCTAGTGCAGCGCCTGCATCCTTGCATTAGATAAGCCGAAGACAATTAGTTTAAAATATTGGTGTCCAGAGCATTTGGAGCACCAATTTATGTGGGATACTTGTGGTCAGCGAGAATCACCTCTCGAGTGCAAAGGATCAATAATTGTATGTTTAATATACTTCACGTGTACACGACACTCGCCATGAGTTGAATAAAGCATGTGCAAACGGAACACATGCCCCATCTAATGATTGCTACTTTTTTAAGAAGTTATTTTGCTCATGAGAAAATACCCGTTAGCTAAAGTAAATCATAAGGGGCATATTTTCTAAATATCTCGTTTGTATTTCAATCTTTAAATGACTATTTAAAATTCATATTCCTATTTTTACGTTGTATATTTGAAGTCGATCTCTACAAAGATCGACTTCAAATATACAACTTCGAAAAAAAAAAGTAAAAAAAATTTTTACTTAAAAAATTTTTTGTTTACTTTTTTTTTTTTTTTTGGAAGGATTCGCTTTTATTTTTTCGAACCGGTTTCGAAAGTGAATGTATTTTCATAAAAAACTGCAACCAAAATACAAAAAAGTGAAAAAAAAGTCAATTTCACAGATAAATCTCAGCTATCTAGCGTAACTATTGAAGTTCAAACGAGATATTTTCAAAAATATGTCCCATAAGATAAACATTGGCAAGCAAGTCTTTTTTCGCGAGTGAAGTAGCCCTTTAACTCCTTCGCGACGGGAGCATTTTACGAAATTTGAAATGTTTTAAAACAAGAAATTTACAACGTATTAAATCGAGACAAATGCTCCGATTGAATAAGGAAAATTTTACAGTATAATTTTACTGGTGAGCTCGTCCCCAACAGGTTAAAAAAAAATCATTGGCTTATTCAAACGCACGATTTCTGTGAAAAAGAAAGCGAGAATTTTTATACACCATTGTTAAGAAAATAAAAAATACTGCCCAGTTAAACTGATGGCATTGAGCTCACAGGCTACAAATACTAATTGTACATTAAAGCCTTATATTTTCAAGGGTTAATTCCGTTCGAAAAAAAATTAAGAAGGGGAAACAGCTCTCCCCTTTCCTCTTTTTTTATACTTAATCATTGAACCTCCTATACTATCAAAGGCATGCTTTATCATATAAAAAATCTATATCCAAAATTCAGAGTAAATGAGATAACTCTTAATAAAAACCCATTTAGCATTTATATAATTTAAAAGGAGTTATCCCCCTCTTTTATACTTAACCATTAAACTTCCAAAACTATTCAGAGATTTGAACGAAATCCGAAAATTCTGCTTGAAAAACCCATTTATATAAATTAAAGGGGGGGGGGCATTAGAACCCCTGTTCCCCCTATTTATACTTATTCAATAAACACCTAATAACAGTCACGGAATCGCCTCATCAGAATGATCCTAATCTAAATTTTGAACGAAAACTTAATTCTGCATGAAAATCCCATTTATATCAACTAAGGGGAGGGGCATCAGCCCCCCGTTCCCCCTCTTATACATATCGAATGAACTCCAAAAACTAATCAGGGAAGCGCCTTGTCAGGATATACCTACATACAAAATTTCAAGTGGCTCGGATATTTTTATCATGAGTTATCGCGTTACGCACGAACGTACGAACGTACATACAGAACGGACGAGCACATAAGCTATGATAGTCTGTGAGCTAAAAAGGTGTTTGTGTACTGGTTTCTTACAATGCTTATTTGGATCCTGAGTATCCTACCCATGATGGATAAATATTAGGGTGACCCTCAACGACTAGTATATATTACTGTAAGAATTGTGAGATCTGAAAGAAAACAACATTCCATTGTTGTAACATGTAAATAGCCATACATATTTACTATTGTTCTGAAAGAATGTCTGTGAACCTCATGTATGCAGAATGTCATGTATTCAGTTTATTTAGAGATTTATTGTGTATAGGGTCAGAAGGGGCAATTATAATAACTTTTCCCATTTTCAACCTTGTTGTTATTTTTTTTTACTTGTTCCTACTATTTGGTAAAGTTGTGTTTTTAGGTCTTTTTTAAGTAACTTTGATCCTTTAACCTTCCTATCCTCTTGAAAATTACTCAAACTTGATAAAAACTTTTGCCACCAGAATTTTTAGTTAAATATATTTTACCTACTAATTTAACTTAGTTATTTGAATCGTTTATTTAACTTAGTGTATAAAGAAATTTCTGTTTGAAATCGAATAAAATATATGATAGAAACGGGTCGATTCGACCTGTTCAGGGTAAGAACCCTTCTTATCAGTTTCAATTCTCATAGCCCTCTTTCTTTTTAAGTTAAAAGAATGGTTATAATTACCCCATCTAAAACTCATAATTCAAGATTCGTACACTCCTTATATTTTTAATGACTCTGGAACCACTATTAATATTAAGCAAATTTATATTTAATTTTTAAAACACAGGATTTACAGTCGCCATCTTCATTCACAGATTTAAAAATATTTTTCTACGACGAAATACTTTGACAATATTCTTAAAATTTAGTGGTAGACCTGTGCGAACCCTGTAATCGCATTAGTTTGGGTGATTAAGGTAACTAGTGGGGAAATTATGACCACTGTATTTCCTCTTTATACTTGTCTACACACGGGTTTGGGGTTATTATCACCATTAGAACTCCGAACTGACAAATCCGTTTTTTTTTTTAAACAATTTGGTAGGGTTTGTTTCAGATTGCCTTTTGGATCTCAAAAATGCTTCAGACTAATGATAAAGACTGTCTAAAATGAAACTAGTCGTTGGGGGCCACCGTAATACTTACCCATCATGGATATGTATATGAAAATAAAAATGTGAAAACTATTTATACAATGCATTGCAATTCATAAACAAAATTTAAATATTGTCAATATACATACTAATGCTTTATTAAAGAACTGCTGATGTACCAATTTCGACAAATTATATAAAACGCCAAACTACTCAAGTAGTACCGAACTGCGTAAAAGAAACATCCTTATAACTCCAAAAATAATAATTCTATTAACTAACAATTAATTGTGTCAGATTAAGCGTCTCATTTCCAATTAAAATATACCTCTGAATTGAAATTTGAATGAAATACAGGATCATGAAAAATCGAAGAATGTGGAAAACAGGATTACAAATATCTCAGCAACTAATAATCTGATCGACTTCGTTCTATATGCAAAATGTGTGTTATTTTATTGCCTTTTTTGTCCATTCCTTAAAACAAAAAAATTCGAAAATTTTTATGTACCTTTCATCAGAACGAATTTTTCGAGGGTCCGAAAAAAATAGTTCCGGATAATCGAGGTTGCTGATATTAAATAGGCTTCGTCCCATTCTTACATACTAACTACAGACAAAATTTCAAGTCTCTATCTCAATTTGTTCGGGAGATAGAGCGTTTACAGACAGACAGACAGACGGACGGACGGCAAAATTTTTTTTTCTAAAAATATGTTTTTCGGAATCTCCACTATCTAAAACGTGTAAATCCGTCAAAAAAATTTTCGATTTTCAAAACGATTGCAAGACTTACCCTATACTACGTATGATGGTTAAGTAAAATACATTATGAGGTTAATATCTAAGCGGAATTCTGTTTGGGGGTAATTAAGATTACACTAGTTTACAAAATTAAACTTTTTGTCTGTTGCTGCGAATTCTGTGGTTGATAATGTTCACTTATGACTTGTTTTTGTCAAATCTAACAGGAAAATTTTTTGAGCAGCTCGAGTTATTTTGTTTTTGATTTTTATTATTTAAGCATACATATTAATCAATAACAGGCACATTTTACTGTGTTAAGATCAGTTTCTCAAATTTTTGCGTCATGAGTAGTTCAATCAGACGTTGTTTAAACAATTCAGATCATTTTTTATATATATACGGAGAATATGTGTTTAAAAATTGTAGAAAAGTTATGTCAGAGTTGGTGAAAAATATCTATTTTGAGTATTTTGAGATGCTCTTTGATAAAAATGAGAAGTCTTGGGCTTCCAATTGTGTTAGTAAATCGTGTGAGGAATATTTTAGATACGGAAAAGTGGTAAAAGAAGTGCCAGGAACACCGACTATTTGGCGAGAACCACGAAATCATCTCGAATACTGTTATTTTTGTAGCGTGAACGTAAACGGCTTAAACACTAAAAATCATGCTAAATGACAGTACCCAAGTACTAGTTGTGTTCAACGTCCAGTGCAGCGTTCACTTGACTCTTCAGAGCCTAAAAATATATCTGAACCATTAGAACAAGACATTGAAGGACCAAGCTCATCACAAAATGATGCTGATTTTGAAGGTATGACAAATGAGTCAAAATGTTTTTCCCAAAATGAGTTAGATGATCTTGTACGAGATTTAAATCTTTCTAAACAAACTTCAGAATTGTTAGCATCAAGACTAAAAGGAAAAATTGCTTTCTCAGATACTAAAATTCGTTTTTATCCGAAATAAAAAATCTAAAAATTATATTGAACTTGTAGAAGACCTTCTGCTACAATTAAAAAATATGGGGTGCAATATGAGCATAAAACTCCACTTTCTCCATAGTCACCTGGACAGGTTTCTGGAAAAATTAGGAGATATGAGCGAAGAGCAGGCAGATCGTATGCATCAGGACTTACGCGTCATGGAAAAGCGCTATCAGGATTTCTGGGATACGAATATGATGTCTGACTATTGTTGGTCTCTGA
Source organism: Maratus speculifer (assembly GCA_964019185.1). Classification (NCBI taxonomy): domain Eukaryota; kingdom Metazoa; phylum Arthropoda; class Arachnida; order Araneae; family Salticidae; genus Maratus; species Maratus speculifer. Next base: position 334,620,334 of record OZ025295.1, on the reverse strand, counting down.
TACGTCATTTTCCAAAGTCTACACATCGGAGAAGAGCTTTAAAACAGTTTTTTAGAACTCAGTGATTAATTATTTTTTTAGTAAGGTTTTTCTTAGTAAATACGAGTTTTTTCTGCTTAATACCTACATAGCTGAAACTCAGAAACTAGAGCTGATTGAAATATTCTAATTATATTTTTGAAAATAGCATATTATATGTAGTCAGCAACAGCTAAAATTTTTTCAGCAACAGATGTACTGTAAACTAGTGTTATTAGAACTCCACATTGATTAATCCGTTTATTAAAATTTTTGGTAGACTTTCTTTCAAATTGCTATTTAGATGTAAAAAAAGCTTTAAACTCGTGATAAGGAATATCTAAAATGAAAAATACATTATGAGGTTAATATTTATATAGAAATAAAATTTTACCATACACAATTTTTTCCAGCATAGAAGTAGTCATATTTATCCCTTGGTCATAATTTACCTATCTGACCACAGAGATATTATACATTAATAATAATAATAATATATTCTACAACTTAAAAGTAAGAATTTATATTATTAATAAAAATTTTGCTTATAAGACTTCACTTTATTAATAAAACATTTCAAATGTATTAAAAAATGACATGTTTCAGCTCTTTTTTTTCAGAAAGAGTTGAAACATGTCAAATTTTAATATATTTGAAATGTTTTATTGATAAAGTAATGTCTTATAAGCAAAATAATTATTTATAATAAAAGTTCTTACCTTTTTAGTTGTAAAATATACATTATTATTCTTACGATATAGTTTTTAACCCCTTGGTGACGAGCGACTCGTATACTATATAATACTTGTTTATCCCCACCAATAAAATTTTAATGTAAAATTCGCCTTATTTAATCAGAACATTTTCTCGATTTGATAAGTCATAAATTTCTATTTTTTTAAAACCGGTGATAATACATTAAAAATTTCGTAAAAGGCTCCTGTTGCGAAGGGGTTAATGGACAAGATTTACTGCTTTTATCTTTTACATTCATATATTATTCTGTATGTCTATTGTGTATCTTTACTGAGCGTCTGACTACGACGCAATGCAAATCAGCGCACCCACTATGTACTATTCCTTACTGACTCCGTCACACGTGCGTGCATTGGTGTGACACTGAAAGTGTTCCATTTGGGTTATCAGGTCGATACAAGAAAGGATCTTAACTGACCGTGGGCTACGTTAAATATGACAGAGAAAGTGTTTCGTTTTCCTCCTGCAATATTACGCATTTATTTGTTTCCACGCGTCTTCGCTACCAGCTTCCTTTATCGCCATCGCCTATTCCTCGAAGATATTGGTTAACATTATCATGAAAATGGCGATTTTAAATTACAAAATAATACGGATGTTTAGTATCATCTTTCAATGCGGGTAGCATTAATAAGCAAATCAGGCTAAAAACATGAAATATTTTCCATCTTTATTCATATTTAGGAAAAATTAACAAACCCTAGCTGCGTATGCGGAATATTAATGCAACGCGTCCTATTGAGAAAGGTTTATAAGGTATCAAATTTCTAACATACATGGTCTTATCTCGTTAAAGCGCTATTTATAAAATAACTACATAATGTTCTTTGTTTGTTTTGCTCTCAGACTTAATTCTCTGAGGGCTTAAATATGTAATTGGAGTCAATGTTCGATTTTGAATATGTTGTCTGTACTTCTTAGTGGTTTTTCTTGAGCTGTTAATAGACAAAACTTTCGAAGCTAAATTTATAAAAATACATGCTAATAAAGTATTAATTTTTTGCTTTGTGATTAATTATTATAGCGAACAAACAGAAGTTTAACTGTTAATTTTTTAACAAGTACTTCCGCAATATTAAAATTCGATTACAGCAACAGTATAATCTCTGAAAAGAGAAGCTAAGCTAGAACTCTGCAGAAAATTGAAAAGTTTAATGGCCACGAAACCATGTTAACCATTTAACTGATCAATATTTTTGAAAATACAGTGGAGCATCGTTTATACGACGCCGAAGGGACTACCGAAAAACGTCGTATAAACGATAACGACGTATAATCGATTTTCACTTCCAAAACTAGAATAAATTTTGTTTTCAAGTAATTTTAATGTTTAACGGAATGATTTGCATGAATTTGTAAATTAAATAAACCAAAATAAACAAATAACCAAAAAACGGGGGGGGGGGAGGGAATTAGTAAGCAATTTAAATATGCGTACCTTTATTTATGTTTCACCGAAAGGTTCCTCATTTGCAGTACATCATTTCCTTTCCATTTCAAGTCAAAGATCAAAAACCCTGCGTGGCCAACTAAAAGTCAAAAATACTGACAACAGTTAGAAGGATAGTCTATTTGCAACTTAGAACAGATCGGGAAAGCTGACCATCCTCGAAAAAAGAATGACCCCTCCCAGAGTAATCTGTTACACGTAGGCTGATTTTTCTGACCAATCGAACACCAGCCCACATTTTTATAATGTGGAGCGCATTTAAACGTGCTCTTTGGAATCATTCATAGCTGCTAACTTCCGCTCGTTCGTAAATTACACAAGCAAAATAAGCAAAAATAAACCTATAAAAACCGAAAAATCGACGTATAAACGATTTTGGGCGTCGTATAAAAGATATATTTTTACATTAAAATGAATAGGAATGAATCGGGACCACATTAAAACGTCGTATAAATGTAAACGTCGTATAAGTGATCGTCGTATAAACGATGCTTTACTGTACTTTCAAATAGTGCCTATTTCTTTCATGTCTTTTACAGAATTTTTAATCTTTTATCACCGGTTTTTCAAAAAGAAATTTTTGCTTAATTGAATCAGAAAAAATGCTCAAATTAAATACATTTACAATAAAATTTTATTGGTGAGAAGAACAGATTTTGATTAGAGTATTGATGCCCGTACCTGGTACGGCAAATAACGATTGGCAAAATCGCGTTGCACATATAAGCATAGCTGCCAACTCTTCTGATTTTTCAACCCGGAAAAATTTAACAGTAATTTTTGCCATAGTTAATCAGCATATTACGGCAATTTAAAATAGTAAAATTTACTGTTAAATTTTTCCGGGCTGAAAAAGCGGAAGATGTTGGCAGCTATGCATATAAGACATACAGGCAAAACAGAGAAGCGATTAAAAATGCATAATTATATGCATGCAATATATTAATATAAAATGTCCCATTTGGTTATCCAATGTTCGAAATTACTATCAATTTTTTACTCAACTCTAAATTAAATACACATCTCTCGTTTTAAACAGTTTATTCTCACGAAAAAACAAATCTCAGTTTCTTTCGAACATAGATAACTTAACAAAAACAACTCCATTATAAACCGTAATATTTTAACACATATTCGCATAAATATTCGAATCACAACTCAAAAACCAATGAATATTTTTTCACACAGCTTAAGTCAAAGCTGTAGAAATAAAAATATAATGTATTTCACTCACAGTTTGTAGTTTGCGCAGAAAACTTTTTGCATTTTGATATAATTTGGTTATTTTGGTTGCTAGGCGACACCGCCAGTATAAAATTAAATAGCATTTTATCAAACACCATTGAGATTCCAAAATTTTCAAAATACATGGTTTTATATTATAACGCTATTTATAATAATATTATGTGATTTTATTTGTTTATTTTGTCTTCAATCTCAATTTTTGGGACTTATTCAGGTACTAAAGTTATCATTCTTAGTAGTTAAATCGTTTAAGTAATTATTCACGAGATATTAATCGAAAAAACTTTTGAAGCTAAATTTGTAAAAAATGCATTCTAATAAAATATTTATTCTCGCTTGTGATTTAATTATTATGCATAATAAGTAGTCATTTAACCGTTTTAATAAAATTTCATATATTAGATTTCTACTATATTGATCTCTTCAATATATATACACACACACATATATATATATACTAGCAGACCCGACAGACGTTGTCCTGTCACCGACAGAAGTTGTCCTTCCTGGCACCGACACCAGAAAATCAAATAAATGTACTTAAATATAGTAATACGCACGATAAACACTACGCTCTTAATTTAATTTCTTATTACAATTATGTAAGGAAATTATTTTTCACTCTTCAGTATTTTTTGAAGTCGGTTCAATTTTTGATAGAAAAGTTTATTTTTCTCTTTTCTGTTAAAAGTTAACGAATTTCTGAAGTCAGTTAATCAAAATTATAATACAGGCTACATTACTGTAGAGCATACACGTTTGACAGGAGCGGGGTTCGAACACGCGATCTCTTTCTTCGAGAAGCAGAGCTTATATCTGGCGCCTTAGACCGCTCGGGCATTCCGTCCGCATTCTATTCATCGAACTTATTCAACACTTTTAATTAGCGAAAAATCACTAACTATTAGTTTTTGCCTAGTTACTAAAAAAGTACTGAATCAATTTCGATGAAATGTGAATCTAAACCATTCTCGAATCTACTGGAACGCACACACAAAATTTCATCAAAATCGGTCCATTCGTTTAGGAGGGGTTCAATTACATACACACGCACAGACGATTTTTATATATAAAGATGAGCATTGAAAATTTCAGGTTTTTGCGCCAAAGACATCGCCAAATTAGGAAAATGTGAATTATCTTACGAACTACTGGATTTAAACGAATTTGCTTAGTACCATTCGATTCAGCATGAAAAAATGCACTAAAATATTATTTAATTTTTCAAATCAGTTGAAAAATAACTACAAAAGCCGATTTTTAAGGAATTTTTTCAAAGTTCGTTCTTTTTTCTACTCATCGTAGGGGTGGAATTTTAGAAAATCCATTTTTAGCGGCACTCGATGTTATAAGATGTATTTTTACCCCAATTTTCAAGATTTTTGGATCGGTAGATTTTTTTGTGCTATGATTAATACGAAATCCTGACTTTCTTTAATATATATATAGCACTTTTAATTAGCGAAAAATCACTTATTAGTTTTTGCCTAATTACTAAAAAAGTACTGAATCAATTTCGACGAAATGTGAATCTAAACCATTCTCGAATCTACTGGAACGCACAGACAAAATTTCTTCAAAATCGGTCCAGTCGTTTAGGAGGAGTTCATTTACATACACACGCACAGAAGATTTTTATATATAAAGATGAGCAATGAAAATTTCAGGTTTTTGCGCCGAAGACATCGCCAAATTAGGAAAATGTGAATTATCTCACGAACTACTGGATTTAAACGAATTTGCTTAGTACCATTCGATTCAGCATGAAAAAATGCACTAAAATATTATTTAATTTTTCAAATCAGTTGAAAAATAACTACAAAAGCCGATTTTTATGGAATTTTTTCAAAGTTCGTTCTTTTTTCTACTCATCGTAGGGCTGGAATTTTCGAAAATCCATATTTAGCAGCACTCGATGTTATAAGAAGTATTTTTACCCCAATTTTCAAGATTTTTGGTATGGTAGATTTTTTTGTGCTATGATTAATACGAAATCCTGACTTTCTTTAATATATATATAGAACTTTTAATTAGCGAAAAATCACTAACTATTAGTTTTTGCCTAATTACTAAAAAAGTACTGAATCAATTTCGTCGAAATGTGAATCTAAACCATTCTGGAATCTACTGAAACGCACAGACAAAATTTCTTCAAAATCGGTCCAGTCGTTTAGGAGGAGTTCAATTACATACACACGCACAGAAGATTTTTATATATAAAGATATATATATATATATATATATATATATATAATAGTGCTAAAAAATTTTTGTTAGCTACTGATGTTATATATGAAATATATATATATATATAATACCATAAATAGGAAAAAATTACTAATGAATAATCAAAATGAAAAGATACTAAGTTATCTAATATCAAAATTTATACATTCTTAATTACTTGCGCTAACGCAGCATAATAACTTGAATGCTAATGTAAAACCATTAATTGTATTACAATATATGAACTATTGAATTTTATAGAAAATTACCACATTGAACATGGGGGGAAATTAAATAAATAAATAAAATCAATATAAATGGAATTTGTAGAATCAAACCAGAAATGTCAAGCCACAAATACTTTGGATATGTATAGGGCTCCCAAATGGTCCGCGAAGTGAACACCAATATTTTTTAACAGAAAATTTCATTTTAGGTTTCTAGAGTTTTTGTGCTAAAACTAACCTTCGGAGGCGTTTTCTGCGGAGTTTACAAGAAAAATATAAAAAGAAAATCTCTCTGAGAAAATATTGATGTTCAGTTGGCGGACCATTTGGGGGCCCTGTATGTAATATATAAATATGTATACATATAAACATTGTATACATATAAACATTGTATAATGTGTCACAGTTGTACCAATATTGGTAAAATACGTTTCACGGGTTTTTCTCAATATATTTGATCTCAAACCATTATTTGATTCATATTGGCGTTTCCTTACAACAACAACAAACTCATTGACAACATAACCTATCTAAACTAGAACCCTGCCTTAAATGGAAAAGTGTAATGGTTATAATGAAAAATATACAATTTTATGCATGTAGAATATTAATTTAACTCGTCCTATTGAGAGTGGGTTATAAGATATCAAATTTCTAACTAACATGGTTTTATTTATCTAATGCGCTGTTTATAATATCACTACATACATATATTCGTTTATTTTGTTTTAGGGTTTATTCAAAGATCTTAAATATGTAACTGGAATTAATGCTCGATCTCAAACATGTAATTTTGAGTTACTATATGCTATAGTTGTAGCATCTTTAGAATAAGTTGACTCTTTAGACGACAGAGCAATAAGTTACTCTTTATCAAATAATATTAACAGTTTGAAATAAGTTTGTTTGATTCACGAGTTATGCGATACAATATTCAAATGTTTTTCGTTATAGATGTTTTTTCAAGTCAAACTGTGATAATTGCGGTTAAGAGCCCACAATAGTCACAGAAAAAGTACGCAAAAAGACCCGGATGACCATGTAAAGTCTATGGGAGCGTTCTTTTCTAATATCTCGCTCAAATTTTAATTTTTTTGCATGATTTTTTTGCACAAGATAGCTGAGGGCAATCCACAACCGGGCTAGTTTTTACTTTTTCAATTTTTGTTTCAGATTTTCTTTAAAAAATTACTTTAATTTTCGAAACCGGTTTAAACCGGTTCTGAAACTGAAACTATCGTAATATAAAAAATATATAACCAAAATCGAAAAAGTAAAAACTAGCCCGGTTGTGGATTGCCCTCAGCTATCTTGTGCAAAAAAATCATGCAAAAATATTAAAATTTGAGCGAGATATTAGAAAAGAACACTCCCATAGACTTTACATGGTCATCCGGGTCTTTTTGTGTACTTTTCCTGTGACTATTGTGGGCTCTTAAACACAAAGAACTAAAACTTCATAATTTTTCGTAAAATTAACTTCAAATGGTTAATCATTTCAGTGTTTAATTTCCTTTTCTCATTTATTCTATTTGCGCACAACTTTCCAACGGTTTTTACCGTAATTTCGCACGTATCCGCCGCACCTCAGATAAGTAGATTTCTTCACAGAATTTATTTGAAATAAAACGTGACTTATTTTTGTTTAGCATTCATTTGACTTCTTTTTTTTTCAAAAAAAAAATTCTGGTCTGAAAAAGACTTAACTGAGCCGCGGAATATACGCGCGAAATTGCGATACTTTGCTACTCCGAAAACTTCATGTTATTTAATCGCATGCGAAGATACTTTTTATTATAAAAAGTTGCAAAATCTTTTATAATAAATAATTCGATAATTAAATAATGCAAAAATTATTTTTCAGAATAGTGGCAACAAAAGGGCATAATAGTGAAAAGCTACGTGATTGGTAACATTCACCATGACGCCTATTTCTACCCAGTTAAAAAGTGAGTTTTATTTATTTACAACCAGTATTTCTAACTAATTATTATTTTTTTATACAAATCCTATAGCTGACGCATTCAGCACAAAAAGCTAAAACTTCGTGACTTTTTGTAAAATTAATTTCAAATAGCTATTTTAAAACCTTTCAGTGTTCAATTTCCCTATTGCACACATTCCTACTATTCTTACTTTGTTACTCCGACGATAACTTCACTTTATTTAATCGCATGCAAAAATGCTATTATAAAAAGTGGTAAAAACTATAAATAATTCGATAATTAAATAAGGGAAAGATTATTTTTCGGAAACAATGATAACAAAAAAGCGTCATAGCAAACAGCTATGATATTAGTAACTTTCACCATCTAACCTATTCCCATCTAGTTAAAAAGTGAGTTTTATTTATTTACAAGCAGTATTTGTATCTTATTATTTTGGTTTTACTTTATACATACCCTATTTGACTTTCAGAATATTTAAATCAAGTAATCCTATTCAACAATCAGCTGATGTATAAGTGAAGAATGCTTGTGACGTATTTCGCAGAAATTGTGTTGGCGAAACCTACACGTAGCTGACGCATACGGCACAAAAGCAACTGTTTTTCTTGTGCATGTATAGACGGATATGTATTTACAAAGATGAGGTCCGCACCCATGAAACACTTTTGAAATCGTCGAATGGGGTGGATTTGGGTTACGGTGTTTCGTTACAAACTGTACGTGTGATTTGTGACAGCTCCTTGTTGATGCAGGATTTATGAAGTTGTGATAAATGATGAATTTTGAATGAGCGGTTACTTGGAATTCCTATGAGAGAGTCTCTTTCTTGGCACCTATTTCGTGAAAATTCACTTTTCAAAAACATTTTTATTGCCCTTTTATAAACAAAAAAATGTCTTTTTGAAGTATCAAAGAAATTTGCATTAATTCAATGTTTTGTTAGGTGCGTTCGTAATTATGTAAATACGTAGCACCTATAGTGGTCGTTCAGTCCGTCCGTCTGTGCATATAACAACGCAAAAACTAATCAACCGAATCGTTTGAAATTTAATATACATAATTATTACATAATTTTGTCGAGTCATTTCAAATTTTATGAAAATCGGATGCATAGATCAATTACAGGGTCAATCAAAAGTATTCCATTACATTACGGTCAATGGGGAAAAAAGTTTCAAATGCATTTTAATCGTTTGAAATTTAAAATACATAATTATTACATAATTTTGTCGAGTTATTTCAAATTTTATGAAAATCAGATGCGTAGATCAATTACAGGGACAATCAAAATTATTCTGTTACATTACGGTCCATGGGGAAAAATGTTTCAAATGCATTTTAATGGTGTTACACTCATTCGAACTTAATAAAATTTATATGCAACTATAAAGTACATATTATAATATACATCTTACATAATTTGTGGTGCAAAGAACATTTGTTATTGAATTACAAGGCCACACAAAAGTATTCCATTACATAATGGTATAGGGAGAACATTGATGAGCGTTTTAATTTTAATTCACTATTTACAGTTTTATCAGATTGATACATGAGAATAATATTTTTAAAATTTCGTTTACGAACGCACCTCATTTGCTACGCTTCACGTGCAATTTCCAACTTGTTTTTTATTTATTTGTTATATTTTGCGGTCAGTATTAACCCCTTTGCGATGAGCGTTGCGTACATGTGACATAAACGACATAATATTTCATACACATTAGTTTCTTTCATTTTAAAACATATCTTTTAAAATAGCTCGTGAGCGCTTATCACAAATTCTGTTTTTTTAGTGAAACATAGCTGCCAACTTTTACGCATTTTTGCTACCACTAAAATTGTACAGAGATTTTCAGTTCTTTAATCATAAAATTTCGATGATTATAAAAGTTTTTTGGTAGGCAAAATGCGTAAAAGTTCGCAGCTGTGGTGAAATTCTTTTGAAGAAATCGTGACATTGTCAATATTTATTATTAATTGCAATGTTTCACTGTTTATCACTTAGACATGAAATGTCAAAAATACTTCCATGTTTTAGCATTATGCAAAATTTAATTCACACATGACAAGGTTATTAAACCGTAATTTGCGTTTTTGCAATTCCAAATATAATATTTAATTCAATAACTTAGTTGTGAAACGGAACAACGAAGTAACATATCAAGGAAAGCATTTGTATCTTAAAAAGCAGAAGAATCGTGCAAAATCAAGAATATAAATAAAAATTAAAATGTTTGAAGCGAAGGAGCAGAGATTCCCGATGTCAGACCTTTTAAAATATGCGCACTTTTTAGAATGAAATCTTACACGTTACCGGTTCAAGGTTTAAAGACACCAGCTTAAAAGTATTTGTTTGCTTATTTTAATGATTTATTGCCAGGGAAAAATCTACAGCTTTTGAAATATTTATCTGATCAGCAGTCATTTTAATAATATCCTTTTAAACTGCCATTCAAACTAAAGATGTCACTTACTGCCAGTTGCATTAATATCACAAGAATTTTTCAGTTTATCAGTTTATTTAACTATAACAGCAATATAAAAAAAGAGATTTTAACTAAATCTTTCATGATGTCGATTTTTAATGTTAGTTGTGATAGTAGTACCTTTTTAACATTTCAATGAAAAAAAAATCATTACCTTTCAAAACTGTATTTTCAAATCATATCAATTATTTATTATTGTTATTATTATTATTTCAGTTACTAAATTCTAGAAAACTATAAAAAGTTTTTTAAAAAAAGTTACACATAATCTATAAAGAATATTTTCTTTACTCCATTTTTAAAATAATTAAAAACAATTCCTTATTACTTCTGTTGCTGAAATAAGTTCTTTGTGTTTTAGCATTTTTTGCAAGAAGTGTTCTTATTTCCGGGGTTATTTATTGACGGCCATAATATAGTGGCTAAACTTACAGAAAAACAAAGAAGTAAACATGCAAATGAAAAAATAAATCATTTTTTAAGTATCTTTTAATTAAATGATTAGTTAAAAGTTGTGCTCTTTGTTTGCTGCCAGTTTCTAAGAACTTGTGGGGGAATCTGGATACATTTTTTTTTTTCATATATTGCTACTTGAATTTATCAAAAATACATATTTAAAAATAAATTCTGAAACACTTAAAATTATTTTAACTGCTTTAGAAAGTAGTTACGGCATCTTTCAGATATGTTGGTCGCAGTGCAATCGAGGTTTACACAAAAATATAATTTTTAATTTCATATGTTTAAAAAAATATAACAGATTTAGCGGCAAATAATAAATCAAGGGAAATCCTTAATTTCCTTCTAGATGAATATACAAACAGAATATCCAGAAATATCTAAATCAGCTTTGAATTTCTTCATGGTGTTAAATAATTCATGTAATGTGAACAAGATTTTTCTACTTTTGCTGCTTTATTTTCAAAAAGTACGACCTCCATGTGGAAAGTGGCTTAAGGTCAAAATTAATCCGTTTTAACCCTGATATAGGGATGTCCTTACCAGAAAAACCAATGCCAGGTACCTCACTGATTATAAAACTATCTTTTTCAATAATTAATCGTATTTTTAATTATCTTTGTAGTTTGCATGTTGTTATAATTATTTTGTTTTCACACATTGGAATTACTAATTCTTATTTTTGTTGACAATGTATCCTTCGTAAAAAAAATTGACTTTTTTGTTCGTTTGGGTACCTAAAAGCTTATGGAATTGGCACAATTTTCCTATTTATATACTTCTTATATTAGGTGGGTCGCGTACTAATAGAGTTTGGGAACCGCTGCTCTAGATGTATCAGTCATAGAAAGTTTCTAATCTAAATTGATGATGACATTCATTTATTAGGATAATTGCAAATCCCGGTTACACAATAATGATTCATGATTTCGCAGGTTTGTCTAACAAAGCTTACACTGTTTAATTTACTATTTTCCAAATATTATTTCCGTTTTTCACAACCTATAAAATGGAATTTTTTATGTCAGAGTTCTTCATAAAAAGAGTGAATGAAAAATTTTAATTTTCCAAAAGCATCGGATATCATATTGGTGTATTTCAAGGATACTGCAAAAAAGTTCGAGATATTGCAAAAAAGTTTCGAGGATATTGCAAAAAACATAGCTGGAGGTACACTCAATGTTGTTTCAACACTGAAAAACATTTGTGGAAACGTTACTCCGTAAAATTGGTAGCAGCATTGCTGCCTCCAATTTCATGGAGTATTTTAACCGTTAAAAGCGGTGTAACATTGTAATGTTATACCAGTAATATATGTTTAAGTTACACCATTGCATATGTGAAAACAATTACTCCATGAAATTGGAGGCAGCATTTGCCACCATTTTTACACCAAATGTATGGAGTAACGTTTCCAGAAATGTTTTACAGTGAATAGTGAGTTTTGACATCAACTTTGATGGATATAAGTTCGGTTAAATAATAAAAAAATTAGTAATTACAAAAAAATGTATTAATTTCATTTTATTCATATTACTTTATATTTCTGAAACATATGCAGCTTTTAATAAAAACTCTCAATACTTTCATATTTATTTCATTTGTTCAAAGGTACCCCTAGATGTGGTAGGTTTGAAGAGAAATCTTTTATATTTTTAAATCCTCACAACTTTTATAATTTATCTGGGAAACTTTTAATTTCTGGTTCATATGATGAAGAAATATTTTTTTATTACGTAATATTTAAAACACAATAAATGTCATTCAAGATAGAAATGTATTGCTTTTCTAAAAAAAAAAAAAAAAAAATGTTCAAACGTGCACCCCTCTTCCTTATATTTATTTATTAAAAATATGTCCCGATCTTTCTTAATAATTTTAATTGCATGAGTACTAGATTTAACTAGTATTAACTAGAATTGTGGAAATATGTTTTTTTTAACTTTTTTTTCATTATGAGTAAAAGGTGTTTGTTTTGTAAATTATGTGCACCCCTCTTCCTTATATTTATTTATTAAAAATATGTCCCGATCTTTCTTAATTACATTTAATTACATGAGATTTAACTAGTATTAACTAGAATTGTGGAAATATGTTTTTTTTAACTTTTTTTTCATTATGAGTAAAAGGTGTTTGTGTTGTAAATTATCGTACTTCTTATCGCTTGTTAAACCCGTATACCATTTTTCGAAAGCTAAAAAAATTCTTGGAATGAATGGCTTCAAAAGTTAAAAGCATCAGTCCATTTCAGTTAAATTTCTTTTGTAAAAAAAAGGGTACGCGTTATTCGGTGAATATACCTAAAAAAAGAAAAATGCAGTCTAAAATCGTAGGTGATCGTTATACGTCGGTGCGCGCTATACATCAGATTTTACGGTATTATACGTCATTTTGTGAATGGCAACACTTTCCCATGCAATATAGGTTTTGAAAATTTTACATTTCTAAACATCGCACATTTATAAGTTTTGCACCATCGTATAGAGAAAAAAAATGTACTTTTAAATGCAATTTGTTTGAAAGCTGTATCTCAATTTGTTTTTGAGATATAATTTTTTTTTAGTTTTAAGTACCAATTTTGTAATTGTAGAAACGGAATCACTCCTTTTTCTCTTAAAATTGAAAAAAAAAAAAAAAAATAGAAATTAAAATGCGTATATTTTGTCAAAAATATTGCCTATTTTATAATCTGGTGATTTCGGTTTCATTTCCTTTTTACTCATCAATTAAATGGCTTGAAGTTTTGAATTAAAGTGATTATAAAATGATAAAATTAAAATAATTTTTTTAAACGTGGCGGTTACGGATGTGAGAAGTGCGTGTGTAAATTTTGAGAAAATGAAAATCATGACAGGTTTTATTTTCGCGTAAAATTCTATGATTGTGTCACTCTGGAATAAGTTTTGTTTTTTTCATTCGCATTTATAAAAGACACATAAGAACCTCAACTGATAACTTCATCATTATAACTGATCTAGGGTAGATGTGCCAGTAATGGGCCACCTCGTAGTTTTTAGTTTATAAAAAAGTAATAAATTATAGTTCAGTTTTATTATTTTTTTTTCTTGGTTCCCCCTTGCATGCTTTATAATCTGGATTATTTTTTTACACTTTTCATCAAAGCAATTAGAAAGCAGAAAATAAAGTTTCACAGTTTTGCTGAAAATCTTTATGAACATGCTAAGAGCTGACTTTACTTACTTAATTTATAACTTCTTTATTTTCTTGTAAAAATTGAATGTTTGTGTTTGAATAGCAATATAAAGCTCTGAAGTTCATATACTAATTGTCATTTACAAAATTTTATTTATTTTTAAGATTTTAGATCCATTATTGGATTGCTTTTTTCGTGATTTTCCAGTAATGGACCACCCAAGTCAGCAATACTAAAAGTTTAATTTCAATAAAGATAAAATATTTTGATTTAATTGAAAAGCTAAATAATCAAATTTAATACTTAAATTTTACCTACTATAATTTAATAAAGGCAATTTTTTTTATAAATAGTTATTTTTAAGAAGACATCCAAAATTGGTACAAAAAACAATCAGAACATCTGACAAAATCTAGATGTGTCGTTACAAAAGTTGTTTTAAATTGGTTAAGAAATGTAGAATCATATTTGGAAGAAGATATTACTAATATCTTCTTCCAAATTCTAAAGCATACAGACAGAATTTTCAATGCAGTTAAAACTGGTTTTCTTTTGTGCTCTTAAAACAGGGAAAATTTGGCACCAGTATCAGTTAAAGATGTGTATTATGTAGTACCAAATAGAGAAAAAGAACAAATCACTGATATGGGATGTTTTTCAGCAAATAGTGAGATTGTTTCATTGATGATAATATATACATATAAGCATCTCTCAAAGGAGATTGTGGAATCGATTTGTGCCAAATTGACAGGCTATATGATTATCTGAAAATGGTTGGATAGTGCAAGAACATGTATTATTTTAAATGCATTCTAAAATTCCGTATTGAATAGTTTGGACTTTTGGAAAGTGATGATAAAATTGAAGATTTGTTATTTATATTTCATATTTGCACGGCATATCATTTAGATAATGATATGAATGAAGATTGGAGACTTTTTTTATTGCCTTATTTTATTTAAACTTGATTTCAGTAAAACATTGTTTTTGTCTTAATAAGCCTTTAAATTTAAATATTTTGTGTTATGTTTTTACAACATAAATCCTTTAATGTAATAAATTTTTAATAATATCATTAATATTTTGTTTTATATCCACATTATAAATCATTGATTATAATAAATTCATAACTTAAATTTAAATATTTTGTTTTATGTTTTTCATTATAAATCTTTTAATGCAATGAATTTCTCCCTTAAGTTTTAATATTTTGTTTTATTAGTATGCTTTCATTAAGTTCTGGAGCAAAATACAATTGAAAAAACAATTATTTGTTATTTTTTGTAGGATGACCCATTACTGAAACGTAGGGTGTCCATTACTGGAACATAGGTGGCCCATTACTGGGCTTTTGGGTGACGTATTTCTATTATTTAAAACTAAATTTTCATTTCTATTGGGAAATGTAACTATGAGATTAGTTAAAAATTGTTGAAAGATTAATATAATATGAAAAAAATTGGAATATAATAATTATAACTATTAATAAAAAATTATTTTTTAAAGTAATTCCTAAAGGGGGTCCATTACTGGCACATCTACCCTATATTTTATTGATTACATATGCGATTAAAGTTTAATTTTAAAAATTTAGACAACTGAGTTTTATAGTACTTTGTTAATCTTAACTCAAAATAATATTTGTTTGAGAGTCAGGTTGGTGAATATAAGATGTATTTCTAATAATATTTGATTGAGAGTTAGACTGATTAATATAAGATTCATTTTTACTGTAACTAATTTTGTAGATTTAACATAAATCAATGAAACAATTCCTTCTTAAACATTTCCTTTCGTCGAATTTCGGCGGGTTCCACCTCGTATTTAGAATTCCCGAGTGTAAGTATAACGTGTATCCGCCATCTTGCTTGTTTTGGGGACACTGAGCGTAAAGCATGTTTCTTTTGACCCATACCTACAATGAAATTGATTAATCCATGCGGCATGAACTCCCACTAAGAAGGAGAGTCTTTAGTTAGAAAATGAAAGAAATTATACCATTACTTAATGAGAAAATAGCTTGTTGCTGGCCAAAATCATCATAGATTTGCATGAAGTGAAATATGTTCATTACCCTTTAAGTACTCGTTTTTTAATTGCCTTTCGAAAAATTACTTGAAAAGACGGCTTAATTACAAGAAAAGTTATGACCATTCAGAGAAAAAAAGATTAAAGGAATTTTTGAAAGAATAAATTATTTGTTGCGCCATTTTGAAAGCTTTTGTCTTAAATTTCTTAAGCCCAATGTTTCGTTTAAATTCATTTAATGTTCCACTAAAAACGGTTGAATACGTAGTAACTTTATTTTTTGGTTATCAATTGAGAGTATTTCTGTGACATCACATTTGGCGGAATGGCGATTTTTACAGCCTCAATCCGAAATAAGTAATAGAGTCCATTTCTTTATGGATTAGTAGTGTGAAACAAATGCTAAATAATTTATATTATTTTAAATAAACGAAATTCTTGGTAATTGTTTGTATGCGGGAAGTCAATGAACAGAAGTCCTGTGATGTCACAATTGGTAAAATTCGGTTTTTATAGTCTCGAACTGGAAAGGAAAATATGTTCTATTAATGTTCAAAAGATTAGTAATTTTATATATATTTTTTAATTATTCTGTGACAGAATATGGAAAATACTTTTATAAAACAACTGACGAAATTAAAGAAGTCTATTTGTTTAATGACGTAAAAGTATTAAACCTAAATTATACCCTAGGAATATTATTTTAGAAAAAGAAATTATGCAAGTTCATAATGAGAAGATCGTGTATTTGGGTAAATTCAACATGGATATTCATGAGTAAAATATGTTCTTTATCTTTAATTACCACTTTCTTAATCTCTTTTTAAGAAATTACCAAAAAATGGCTTGACGAGAAAAAAAAATTGTAATTATTTACAGAAAAAAAGCAATAGATGTAACTTGGAAAACCTATACTATTGGTTAAAGCCTTTTAAAATTGTTTTTTTAACTTTTTTCTGACAATCTTTCTTTCTTACTGTCTTTCTTTCTTTTCTTTCTTTTCTTTTATTTTCCTTTTTTTTGTGTGCAATATTTTTGAGGCAGAACTTTCCTAAAATAACCAAAGAATACTAACTATTAAAAAAGTACTTTATGATAATTTTTTTTATATTTTTTTATGATACAAAATAAACGTCACATAAAAATATAGAGCTATTTGTCGATAATACGTGCATATATATATATCTATATATAATATTGCTGAAAAATATATTATAGATTTGGTTTTTTCCTAGCGTTTTTAACTTTAGAAATATTGCCGAATCTTGGTTATTAAATACACAACTTTTAGGGGAAGGGGGAGCAATTTACTCCAATCTAATTCAATTCTAGAAAGATAATTTGTTTCTTGATTGACGCTCTAAAGTCCACCAAATTAATTTCATAAAATGTGAAATAGTTTAATGTAATTAAAACGAGCCCCAAACAATCCCCCCCCCCAGTATCATTATGCAATAGAATAATTTTGTGTGGCACTTTAAATTAATAACAAATATTTTTTTTACCAACCATTGCACAGAATGTACAATGTAGTATGTACTTTATAGATGTATATCAAATTTATTGTTTGTACATTCGAAAGTGTGTAACACCATTAAAATGTACTTGAAGCTATATTCCCCATTGGCCTGAATAACAGAATACTTTTGATTGTCCCTGTAATTTTACTACGCATCCGATTTAAATAAGATTTGAAAGGATTCGACAAAATTATGCAACAATTATACATTTTATATTTCAAACGATTCGGTTGGGAAGTTTTTGCTCTGTTATATGCAGACATACAGATAGCGGGATAGCCGGATGGACGGCCTGCATGACGACTATAAGTGATTCGTATTTACATAATTATAGACGCACCTAAAAATGGGACACAATAAAACGCATTTTCATTATTTTTTAGGGAAATGTTCATTCTATCTTGTTTATAATTTGTCAGAGCACAAAGTTTTGTTCGAGAACCAAGATACAAGAGTAACTGTTTTCATGTTTTACAAATATTGTTTTAAGAACTGTTATACAAAGTGTCCATAAATTATTCTGAGGATTTTCTTACATCATAACATTTTAATTTAAATAATATTATTCCATAATTGTAAAGTACACTGTAAAAAAAATCTGTATGGTTACTAAAATTTTCTGTATGCGCTGTACAAATAAAGATGTAAATCTACAAAACTAGTTTTTATGAAGATACAGAAATCTGTAGCTTTACAAAAAAAAAAAATAAATAAATAAATAAATAAAAACTAGCAAAATTACAGCAAGCTTATTAAAATTTTATAAAAGGGGTACTAAAATTATTAAACTAAACTAAACTAAAATACGAAATTTTTATACGAAATTTTTACATAATATTATTCCATAATTGTAAAATACACTGTAAAAAAAAAGAAAAAAAGAACAAAATTTACTAAATTTTTATACAAAGGTTTACATAATGTTATTCTCCATAATTGTAAAATAAACTGAAAAAACTAAAATACAAAATTTTTATACAAAGTTTTACATAATATTATTCCATAATTGTAAAATAAACTGTAAAAAAAATCTGTATGGTTACTAAAATTTTCTGTATGCACTTTACAAATAAAGATGTAAATCTACAAAACTAGTTTTTATGAAGATACAGAAATCTGTAGCTTTACAAAAAAAAAAAAAAAAAAAAAAACTAGCAAAATTACAGCAAGCTTATTAAAATTTTATAAAAAGGGTACTAAAATTATTAAACTAAACTAAACTAAAATACGAAATTTTTACATAATATTATTCCATAATTGTAAAATACACTGTAAAAAAAAGAAAAAAAGAAAAAAAATTACTAAATTTTTATACAAAGGTTTACATAATGTTATTCTCCATAATTGTAAAATAAACTGAAAAAACTAAAATACAAAATTTTTATACAAAGTTTTACATAATATTATTCCATAATTGTAAAATAAACTGTAAAAAAAATCTGTATGGTTACTAAAATTTTCTGTATGCGCTGTACAAATGAAGATGTAAATCTACAAAACTAGTTTTTATGAAGATACAGAAATCTGTAGCTTTACAAAAAAAAAAAAAAAAAAAACTAGCAAAATTACAGCAAGCTTATTAAAATTTTATAAAAAGGGTACTAAAATTATTAAACTAAACTAAACTAAAATACGAAATTTTTACATAATATTATTCCATAATTGTAAAATACACTGTAAAAAAAAGAAAAAAAGAAAAAAAATTACTAAATTTTTATACAAAGGTTTACATAATGTTATTCTCCATAATTGTAAAATAAACTGAAAAAACTAAAATACAAAATTTTTATACAAAGTTTTACATAATATTATTCCATAATTGTAAAATAAACTGTAAAAAAAATCTGTATGGTTACTAAAATTTTCTGTATGCACTTTACAAATAAAGATGTAAATCTACAAAACTAGTTTTTATGAAGATACAGAAATCTGTAGCTTTACAAAAAAAAAAAAAAAAAAAAAAAAACTAGCAAAATTACAGCAAGCTTATTAAAATTTTATAAAAAGGGTACTAAAATTATTAAACTAAACTAAACTAAAATACGAAATTTTTACATAATATTATTCCATAATTGTAAAATACACTGTAAAAAAAAGAAAAAAAGAAAAAAAATTACTAAATTTTTATACAAAGGTTTACATAATGTTATTCTCCATAATTGTAAAATAAACTGAAAAAACTAAAATACAAAATTTTTATACAAAGTTTTACATAATATTATTCCATAATTGTAAAATAAACTGTAAAAAAATCTGTATGGTTACTAAAATTTTCTGTATGCGCTGTACAAATGAAGATGTAAATCTACAAAACTAGTTTTTATGAAGATACAGAAATCTGTAGCTTTACAAAAAAAAAAAAAAAAAAAAAAAAAAACTAGCAAAATTACAGCAAGCTTATTAAAATTTTATAAAAAGGGTACTAAAATTACTAAACTAAACTAAACTAAAATACGAAATTTTTATACGAAATTTTTACATAATATTATTCCATAATTGTAAAATACACTGTAAAAAAAAGAAAAAAAAATTACTAAATTTTTATACAAAGGTTTACATAATGTTATTCTCCATAATTGTAAAATAAAATGAAAAAACTAAAATACAAAGTTTTTATACAAAGTTTTACATAATATTATTCCATAATTGTAAAATAAACTGTAAAAAAAATCTGTATGGTTACTAAAATTTTCTGTATGCGCTGTACAAATGAAGATGTAAATCTACAAAACTAGTTTTTATGAAGATACAGAAATCTGTAGCTTTACAAAAAAAAAAAAAAAAAAAAAAAAAAAAAAACTAGCAAAATTACAGCAAGCTTATTAAAATTTTATAAAAAGGGTACTAAAATTATTAAACTAAACTAAACTAAAATACGAAATTTTTATACGAAATTTTTACATAATATTATTCCATAATTGTAAAATACACTGTAAAAAAAAAGAAAAAAAAGAAAAAAAATTACTAAATTTTTATACAAAGGTTTACATAATGTTATTCTCCATAATTGTAAAATAAACTGAAAAAACTAAAATACAAAATTTTTATACAAACTTTTACATAATATTATTCCATAATTGTAAAATAAACTGTAAAAAAAATCTGTATGGTTACTAAAATTTTCTGTATGCACTTTACAAATAAAGATGTAAATCTACAAAACTAGTTTTTATGAAGATACAGAAATCTGTAGCTTTACAAAAAAAAAAAAAAAAAAAAAAAAAAAAAAAAAAAAACTAGCAAAATTACAGCAAGCTTATTAAAATTTTATAAAAAGGGTACTAAAATTATTAAACTAAACTAAACTAAAATGCGAAATTTTTACATAATGTTATTCCATAATTGTAAAATACACTGTAAAAAAAAGAAAAAAAGAAAAAAAATTACTAAATTTTTATACAAAGGTTTACATAATGTTATTCTCCATAATTGTAAAATAAACTGAAAAAACTAAAATACAAAATTTTTATACAAAGTTTTACATAATATTATTCCATAATTGTAAAATAAACTGTAAAAAAAAATCTGTATGGTTACTAAAATTTTCTGTATGCACTTTACAAATAAAGATGTAAATCTACAAAACTAGTTTTTATGAAGATACAGAAATCTGTAGCTTTACAAAAAAAAAAAAACTAGCAAAATTACAGCAAGCTTATTAAAATTTTATAAAAAGGGTACTAAAATTATTAAACTAAACTAAACTAAAATACGAAATTTTTACATAATATTATTCCATAATTGTAAAATACACTGTAAAAAAAAAAAAAAAAAAAAAAAAAAAAAAAAAAAATTACTAAATTTTTATACAAAGGTTTACATAATGTTATTCTCCATAATTGTAAAATAAACTGAAAAAACTAAAATACAAAATTTTTATACAAAGTTTTACATAATATTATTCCATAATTGTAAAATAAACTGCAAAAAAAATCTGTATGGTTACTAAAATTTTCTGTATGCACTTTACAAATAAAGATGTAAATCTTCAAAACTAGTTTTTATGAAGATACAGAAATCTGTAGCTTTACAAAAAAAAAAAAAAAAAAAAAAAAAAAAAACTAGGAAAATTACAGCAAGTTTATTAAAATTTTATAAAAAGGGTACTAAAATTACTAAACTAAACTAAACTAAAATACGAAATTTTTATACGAAATTTTTACATAATATTATTCCATAATTGTAAAATACACTGTAAAAAAAAGAAAAAAAATTTACTAAATTTTTATACAAAGGTTTACATAATGTTATTCTCCATAATTGTAAAATAAACTGAAAAAACTAAAATACAAAGTTTTTATACAAAGTTTTACATAATATTATTCCATAATTGTAAAATAAACTGTAAAAAAAATCTGTATGGTTACTAAAATTTTCTGTATGCACTTTACAAATAAAGATGTAAATCTACAAAACTAGTTTTTATGAAGATACAGAAATCTGTAGCTTTACAAAAAAAAA
Source organism: Maratus speculifer (assembly GCA_964019185.1). NCBI lineage: Eukaryota > Metazoa > Arthropoda > Arachnida > Araneae > Salticidae > Maratus > Maratus speculifer. The sequence continues at coordinate 334,598,352 of OZ025295.1, read as the reverse complement.
AAAAAAAAAAAAAAAAAAAAAAAAAAAACTAGCAAAATTACAGCAAGCTTATTAAAATTTTATAAAAAGGGTACTAAAATTATTAAACTAAACTAAACTAAAATACGAAATTTTTACATAATATTATTCCATAATTGTAAAATACACTGTAAAAAAAAGAAAAAAAGAAAAAAAATTACTAAATTTTTATACAAAGGTTTACATAATGTTATTCTCCATAATTGTAAAATAAACTGAAAAAACTAAAATACAAAATTTTTATACAAAGTTTTACATAATATTATTCCATAATTGTAAAATAAACTGTAAAAAAAATCTGTATGCACTTTACAAATAAAGATGTAAATCTTCAAAACTAGTTTTTATGAAGATACAGAAATCTGTAACTTTACAAAAAAAAAAAAAAAAAAAAAAAAAAAAAAACTAGGAAAATTACAGCAAGCTTATTAAAATTTTATAAAAAGGGTACTAAAATTACTAAACTAAACTAAACTAAAATACGAAATTTTTATACGAAATTTTTACATAATATTATTCCATAATTGTAAAATACACTGTAAAAAAAAGAAAAAAAGAAAAAAATTACTAAATTTTTATACAAAGGTTTACATAATGTTATTCTCCATAATTGTAAAATAAACTGAAAAAACTAAAATACAAAATTTTTATACAAAGTTTTACATAATATTATTCCATAATTGTAAAATAAACTGTAAAAAAAATCTGTATGGTTACTAAAATTTTCTGTATGCACTTTACAAATAAAGATGTAAATCTACAAAACTAGTTTTTATGACGATACAGAAATCTGTAGCTTTACAAAAAAAAAAAAAAAAAAAAAAAAAAAAACTAGCAAAATTACAGCAAGCTTATTAAAATTTTATAAAAAGGGTACTAAAATTATTAAACTAAACTAAACTAAAATACGAAATTTTTACATAATATTATTCCATAATTGTAAAATACACTGTAAAAAAAAGAAAAAAAGAAAAAAAAATTACTAAATTTTTATACAAAGGTTTACATAATGTTATTCTCCATAATTGTAAAATAAACTGAAAAAACGAAAATACAAAATTTTTATACAAAGTTTTACATAATATTATTCCATAATTGTAAAATAAACTGTAAAAAAAATCTGTATGGTTACTAAAATTTTCTGTATGCACTTTACAAATAAAGATGTAAATCTTCAAAACTAGTTTTTATGAAGATACAGAAATCTGTAGCTTTACAAAAAAAAAAAAACTAGGAAAATTACAGCAAGCTTATTAAAATTTTATAAAAAGGATACAAAAATTACTAAACTAAACTAAACTAAAATACGAAATTTTTATACGAAATTTTTACATAATATTATTCCATAATTGTAAAATACACTGTAAAAAAAAGAAAAAAAATTTACTAAATTTTTATACAAAGGTTTACATAATGTTATTCTCCATAATTGTAAAATAAACTGAAAAAACTAAAATACAAAGTTTTTATACAAAGTTTTACATAATATTATTCCATAATTGTAAAATAAACTGTAAAAAAAATCTGTATGGTTACTAAAATTTTCTGTATGCGCCGTACAAATAAAGATGTAAATCTACAAAACTAGTTTTTATGTAGATACAGAAATCTGTAGCTTTACAAGAAAAAAAAATCTAGCAAAATTACAGCAATCTTATTAAAATTTTATACAAAGGGTACTAAAATTACTAAACTAAACTAAACTAAACTAAAATACTAAATTTTTATACAAAGTTTTACATAATATTTTCCATAATTAATAAATAATAATATATAATATAATAAATAATATTATATATATATACATAAATAATATTCCATAATTGTAAAATAAACTGTAAAAAAAATCTGTATGGTTACTAAAATTTTCTGTATGCGCTGTACAAATGAAGATGTAAATCTACAAAACTAGTTTTTATGAAGATACAGAAATCTGTAGCTTTACAAAAAAAAAAAAAAAAAAAAAAAAAAAAAAAAAAAAAAACTAGCAAAATTACAGCAAGCTTATTAAAATTTTATAAAAAGGGTACTAAAATTATTAAACTAAACTAAACTAAAATACGAAATTTTTATACGAAATTTTTACATAATATTATTCCATAATTGTAAAATACACTGTAAAAAAAAAGAAAAAAAGAAAAAAAATTACTAAATTTTTATACAAAGGTTTACATAATGTTATTCTCCATAATTGTAAAATAAACTGAAAAAACTAAAATACAAAATTTTTATACAAAGTTTTACATATTATTATTCCATAATTGTAAAATAAACTGTAAAAAAAATCTGTATGGTTACTAAAATTTTCTGTATGCACTTTACAAATAAAGATGTAAATCTACAAAACTAGTTTTTATGAAGATACAGAAATCTGTAGCTTTACAAAAAAAAAAAAAAAAAAAAAAAAAAAAAAAAAAACTAGCAAAATTACAGCAAGCTTATTAAAATTTTATAAAAAGGGTACTAAAATTATTAAACTAAACTAAAGTAAAATACGAAATTTTTACATAATATTATTCCATAATTGTAAAATACACTGTAAAAAAAAAGAAAAAAAGAACAAAATTTACTAAATTTTTATACAAAGGTTTACATAATGTTATTCCCCATAATTGTAAAATAAACTGAAAAAACTAAAATACAAAATTTTTATACAAAGTTTTACATAATATTATTCCATAATTGTAAAATAAACTGTAAAAAAAATCTGTATGGTTACTAAAATTTTCTGTATGCACTTTACAAATAAAGATGTAAATCTTCAAAACTAGTTTTTATGAAGATACAGAAATCTGTAGCTTTACAAAAAATAAAAAAAAAAAAAAAAAAAAAAAAAAAACTAGCAAAATTACAGCAAGCTTATTAAAATTTTATAAAAAGGGTACTAAAATTATTAAACTAAACTAAACTAAAATACGAAATTTTTATACGAAATTTTTACATAATATTATTCCATAATTGTAAAATACACTGTAAAAAAAAGAAAAAAAAGAAAAAAAATTACTAAATTTTTATACAAAGGTTTACATAATGTTATTCTCCATAATTGTAAAATAAACTGAAAAAACTAAAATACAAAATTTTTATACAAAGTTTTACATAATATTATTCAATAATTGTAAAATAAACTGTAAAAAAAATCTGTATGGTTACTAAAATTTTCTGTATGCTCTTTACAAATAAAGATGTAAATCTACAAAACTAGTTTTTATGAAGATACAGAAATCTGTAGCTTTACAAAAAAAAAAAAAAAAAAAAAAAAAAAAAAAACTAGCAAAATTACAGCAAGCTTATTATCAAGCACTGTAAAAAAAAAGAAAAAAAGAACAAAATTTACTAAATTTTTATACAAAGATTTACATAATGTTATTCTCCATAATTGTAAAATAAACTGAAAAAACTAAAATACAAAATTTTTATACAAAGTTTTACATAATATTATTCCATAATTGTAAAATAAACTGTAAAAAAAATCTGTATGGTTACTAAAATTTTCTGTATGCACTTTGCAAATAAAGATGTAAATCTACAAAACTAGTTTTTATGAAGATACAGAAATCTGTAGCTTTACAAAAAAAAAAAAAAAAAAAAAAAAAAAAAAAAAAAAAAAAAAAACTAGCAAAATTACAGCAAGCTTATTAAAATTTTATAAAAAGGGTACTAAAATTATTAAACTAAACTAAACTAAAATACGAAATTTTTACATAATATTTTTCCATAATTGTAAAATACACTGTAAAAAAAAGAAAAAAAAGAAAAAAAATTACTAAATTTTTATACAAAGGTTTACATAATGTTATTCTCCATAATTGTAAAATAAACTGAAAAAACTAAAATACAAAATTTTTATACAAAGTTTTACATAATATTATTCAATAATTGTAAAATAAACTGTAAAAAAAATCTGTATGGTTACTAAAATTTTCTGTATGCACTTTACAAATAAAGATGTAAATCTACAAAACTAGTTTTTATGAAGATACAGAAATCTGTAGCTTTACAAAAAAAAAAAAAAAAAAAAAAAAAAAAACTAGCAAAATTACAGCAAGCTTATTAAAATTTTATAAAAAGGGTACTAAAATTATTAAACTAAACTAAACTAAAATACGAAATTTTTACATAATATTATTCCATAATTGTAAAATACACTGTAAAAAAAAGAAAAAAAGAAAAAAAATTACTAAATTTTTATACAAAGGTTTACATAATGTTATTCTCCATAATTGTAAAATAAACTGAAAAAACTAAAATACAAAATTTTTATACAAAGTTTTACATAATATTATTTCATAATTGTAAAATAAACTGTAAAAAAAATCTGTATGGTTACTAAAATTTTCTGTATGCACTTTACAAATAAAGATGTAAATCTTCAAAACTAGTTTTTATGAAGATACAGAAATCTGTAGCTTTACAAAAAAAAAAAAAAAAAAAAAAAAAAAAAAAAAACTAGGAAAATTACAGCAAGCTTATTAAAATTTTATAAAAAGGGTACTAAAATTACTAAACTAAACTAAACTAAAATACGAAATTTTTATACGAAATTTTTACATAATATTATTCCATAATTGTAAAATACACTGTAAAAAAAAGAAAAAAAATTTACTAAATTTTTATACAAAGGTTTACATAATGTTATTCTCCATAATTGTAAAATAAACTGAAAAAACTAAAATACAAAGTTTTTATACAAAGTTTTACATAATATTATTCCATAATTGTAAAATAAACTGTAAAAAAAATCTGTATGGTTACTAAAATTTTCTGTATGCGCCGAACAAATAAAGATGTAAATCTACAAAACTAGTTTTTATGAAGATACAGAAATCTGTAGCTTTACAAGAAAAAAAAATCTAGCAAAATTACAGCAATCTTATTAAAATTTTATACAAAGGGTACTAAAATTACTAAACTAAACTAAACTAAACTAAAATACTAAATTTTTATACAAAGTTTTACATAATATTTTCCATAATTAATAAATAATAATATATAATATAATAAATAATATTATATATATATACATAAATAATATTCCATAATTGTAAAATAAACTGTAAAAAAAATCTGTATGGTTACTAAAATTTTCTGTATGCGCTGTACAAATGAAGATGTAAATCTACAAAACTAGTTTTTATGAAGATACAGAAATCTGTAGCTTTACAAAAAAAAAAAAAAAAAAAAAAAAAACTAGCAAAATTACAGCAAGCTTATTAAAATTTTATAAAAAGGGTACTAAAATTATTAAACTAAACTAAACTAAAATACGAAATTTTTATACGAAATTTTTACATAATATTATTCCATAATTGTAAAATACACTGTAAAAAAAAGAAAAAAAGAAAAAAAATTACTAAATTTTTATACAAAGGTTTACATAATGTTATTCTCCATAATTGTAAAATAAACTGAAAAAACTAAAATACAAAATTCTTATACAAAGTTTTACATAATATTATTCCATAATTGTAAAATAAACTGTAAAAAAATCTGTATGGTTACTAAAATTTTCTGTATGCACTTTACAAATAAAGATGTAAATCTACAAAACTAGTTTTTATGAAGATACAGAAATCTGTAGCTTTACAAAAAAAAAAAAAAAAAAAAAAAAAAAACTAGCAAAATTACAGCAAGCTTATTAAAATTTTATAAAAAGGGTACTAAAATTATTAAACTAAACTAAACTAAAATACGAAATTTTTACATAATATTATTCCATAATTGTAAAATACACTGGAAAAAAAAAAGAAAAAAAGAACAAAATTTACTAAATTTTTATACAAAGGTTTACATAATGTTATTCTCCATAATTGTAAAATAAACTGAAAAAACTAAAATACAAAATTTTTATACAAAGTTTTACATAATATTATTCCATAATTGTAAAATAAACTGTAAAAAAAATCTGTATGGTTACTAAAATTTTCTGTATGCACTTTACAAATAAAGATGTAAATCTTCAAAACTAGTTTTTATGAAGATACAGAAATCTGTAGCTTTACCAAAAAAAAAAAAAAAAAAAAAAAAAACTAGCAAAATTACAGCAAGCTTATTAAAATTTTATAAAAAGGGTACTAAAATTATTAAACTAAACTAAACTAAAATACGAAATTTTTACATAATATTTTTCCATAATTGTAAAATACACTGTAAAAAAAAGAAAAAAAAGAAAAAAAATTACTAAATTTTTATACAAAGGTTTACATAATGTTATTCTCCATAATTGTAAAATAAACTGAAAAAACTAAAATACAAAATTTTTATACAAAGTTTTACATAATATTATTCAATAATTGTAAAATAAACTGTAAAAAAAATCTGTATGGTTACTAAAATTTTCTGTATGCACTTTACAAATAAAGATGTAAATCTACAAAACTAGTTTTTATGAAGATACAGAAATCTGTAGCTTTACAAAAAAAAAAAAAAAAAAACTAGCAAAATTACAGCAAGCTTATTAAAATTTTATAAAAAGGGTACTAAAATTATTAAACTAAACTAAACTAAAATACGAAATTTTTACATAATATTATTCCATAATTGTAAAATACACTGTAAAAAAAAGAAAAAAAGAAAAAAAATTACTAAATTTTTATACAAAGGTTTACATAATGTTATTCTCCATAATTGTAAAATAAACTGAAAAAACTAAAATACAAAATTTTTATACAAAGTTTTACATAATATTATTCCATAATTGTAAAATAAACTGTAAAAAAAAATCTGTATGGTTACTAAAATTTTCTGTATGCACTTTACAAATAAAGATGTAAATCTTCAAAACTAGTTTTTATGAAGATACAGAAATCTGTAGCTTTACAAAAAAAAAAAAAAAAAAAAAAAACTAGCAAAATTACAGCAAGCTTATTAAAATTTTATAAAAAGGGTACTAAAATTACTAAACTAAACTAAACTAAAATACGAAATTTTTATACGAAATTTTTACATAATATTATTCCATAATTGTAAAATACACTGTAAAAAAAAGAAAAAAAATTTACTAAATTTTTATACAAAGGTTTACATAATGTTGTTCTCCATAATTGTAAAATGAACTGAAAAAACTAAAATACAAAGTTTTTATACAAAGTTTTACATAATATTATTCCATAATTTTAAAATAAACTGTAAAAAAAATCTGTATGGTTACTAAAATTTTCTGTATGCGCCGTACAAATAAAGATGTAAATCTACAAAACTAGTTTTTATGAAGATACAGAAATCTGTAGCTTTACAAGAAAAAAAAAATCTAGCAAAATTACAGCAATCTTATTAAAATTTTATACAAAGGGTACTAAAATTACTAAACTAAACTAAACTAAACTAAAATACTAAATTTTTATACAAAGTTTTACATAATATTTTCCGTAATTAATAAATAATAATATATAATATAATAAATAATATTATATATATATACATAAATAATATTCCATAATTGTAAAATAAACTGTAAAAAAAATCTGTATGGTTACTAAAATTTTCTGTATGCGCTGTACAAATGAAGATGTAAATCTACAAAACTAGTTTTTATGAAGATACAGAAATCTGTAGCTTTACAAGAAAAGAAAAATCTAGCAAAATTACAGCAATCTTATTAAAATTTTATACAAAGGGTACTAAAATTACTAAACTAAACTAAACTAAACTAAAATACTAAATTTTTATACAAAGTTTTACATAATATTTTCCATAATTAATAAATAATAATATATAATATAATAAATAATATTACATATATATACATAAATAATATTCCATAATTGTAAAATAAACTGTAAAAAAAAATCTGTATGGTTACTAAAATTTTCTGTATGCGCTGTACAAATGAAGATGTAAATCTGAAAAACTAGTTTTTATGAAGATACAGAAATGTGTAGCTTTACAAAGGAATCTACTTAAGTTACAGCAATCTTATTAAAATGTTATCTCTAACCTAGGTTACAGTTACATAAGAAGTTCTAGGCATCCCAATGTCCTAACAAATTCTTAATAACCTTACAAATTTTTCTTATTTACAATGCAAATCTGTATCTGTTACATGAATTTTTCTTGTTGCCGTTACATAAAAAGGTTTAGAAATCCTAGTTTCCTAGAAAAATTTAGGTTACTTATAGTCTTGTTATTAGAGCACCGTAAGAAAAATACGTAACTTTACTATATAAAATTAACGTTACTCCATAAAATTGGAGGCAGCAAGGTTGCCACCAATTTTATGGAGTACCACCCTAGAAGCAAACCAATATTGGTCCAATGTTGCGCCAATATTTCATTTATTGGAAATATTGCAAATAAAACGCCAATTTGCCCCAATATTGGGATGTTTTCATTTTGCCCTTATTCAGCCAATATTATGCCAATATTGGGGTTTCATTGGAAATGCTACCAATAACACGCCAATATTGCACAAATATCGTCGTTACATCGGAAATATTTCCAATGAAATTCCAATATTTAACCAATATTGGCGTATTATTGGCAATATTTCCAATGACACCCCAATATTGGCATAATGTTGGCTGCAAATATTGGCTGAATAAGGGCAAAATGTAAACACCCCAATATTGGAGCAATATTTCATGCCAGTATTGCGCCAATTTGCCTATATTGCTCCAAGATGTGGCCAATATTGCCCCAATATTGTTTGGCTACAGGGACATTACACAAACATTTTACAGTGAGTGTACAACCATTGCCAATTAGATCTATACGGTCCATCCATTTGAGATTAATATATCAAGCTCCTGCCAGAGTACTCTGATATGTTGCCCAAGTTATTCTGACCAATCGTGCAAACCCTGAATCAAAACAATGACCATGTGCACAGAACAGAAATCAAGTTATTCAATGCTAAATTTGGACAGGGTTTGCGCCTCGTGGTTTCATGAAATGGTTCAGGGTTTGAAGCTCAATCCAGCTTCATTTTTTCGACGGTTTTTATCGAAATGCGCAGCACGTCAAGTGTAGCAAAAAAGGTGCGTTCGTTCAAAAACGAAGTTTTAAAATTATTCAGATCTTGGTGTGCTAGTATTGCAATAGTTCGGATACAACTCAGTATCCGAAATCTTTTGTGTTTCTCTGTAAATAATATCTATTTTATATTATACAGGGAGTAACTTGATATACTCAAGCAACGTTTCTCAATTTTTCATAAAATGTGAAATAGTTTAATATAATTAAAAGGCCTCACAAACAATGTTTACGCTCTTATATCATTATGTTTTGGATTATTTTTGTGTGGATTAATAATATAAAATCCGTAAGTTAATAACAAATATTCTTTGTACCACAGATTGTACAGAATGCATATATATAGTGTGACATCATTAAAATACACTTGAATTTACTTTTTTCCCTTTGGCCGTAATGTAACGGAATACTTTTGATTGTCCCTTTAATTAAACTATATCCGATTTTCATAAAGTTTGTAATGGCTCAACAAAATTATGCAACAATTATATATTTCAAATTTCAAATAATTCGGTTGGGTAGTCTTTGTTTTTTTTATATGCAGATAGACGGACAGACAGACGCAGAGTTGCCAAGTCTCGGGCTTTTTATACACCACTATTATTTTCAGGGAAAAGTTGTTCTTTTAAATCAGCCAAATTTTCCAATTAAACAAAAGAACATTTTTTGTATTAAAATACTGGTATCCATAAAGCCGGAAACTTGGCAATTCTGCAGACGGACGGACTGAACGTCGACCATAAGTGCAAAGTATTTACATAATTACGAACGCACCTAAAAAATGATTTCATACGATGTTTGTTAATATATTATTTACATGTCTGACAAAAATTATCCTTCAGAGCTTCAAATATGAATTTAAATTACTCAATTTACCTTTACCTCGATCCTCTTAGGGTAAGTAATTATGCCTATGTAATTTTTAATTCACACCAAAGTTTTTGACAGTTTTTACTTAAAATAAGAAAGATTCAATTTTACAATATTTTTCATTATATTTTTTTTTCTTGTTTTTTCAAAAAAATTATTTTAAAAAAAATGTTTTTATTAAAAATTTAAGGTACAAATCTTGATTAAAATTAAACGAGGTAAAATATATCTCATCGCACTTCAAGACGTTAATAGAATTTAACTGCAGAGCGTTAATCATTACCATATTGTGCAAAACACATGAGAATATTTTTTGAATCCCTATTCATCGAAAAAGAAAAAATATCAGAAGAAAATAATTGTCGTAAATTAATGAATATGTGAAAATTTAAAATCTTATTGTTACTACTCTGCTTTATTTTATCTAAACAGTTTCATTTTTGACGCACAACTAACAGGGATTTCTTTACCCTTTAACGATCATAGCATTTTCATTGCTAAGATGTCGAAATAAATGATTGGCACCGGTAATTAAGAACAAATATATTTCTAAATAAGAAAACGTGATTTTTCACATACAAAATAAAAGGGATATTTTTAGATAAAAATACCGGTGTCTGTGTTGCGTATCGGAATTAAAATTTTGTGGTTTCGTGGCGAAACCAATGAACGTTAAAGGGTTAATGAAAATGTGCCACTATTTCACCTTTGTGATTGACCCTCTTGGTGATTATTCCGCGATGCTTTTTTCATTCTAATTAATCCTCTATGATTATCCTCACCAGTTTTTTTTCAATGTAAATTTCGGCTTATTAAATCGAAACGGTTTTACGAATGCATTAGAAAAAAATTACTGTTTTAAAAACCCGGTGATAAAGATTTTAAAATTCTGTAAATGTGCAAATTTTGATAAAACAAATAATTAGTGAGAGAATTAATTATTTCTTAGATGTGTGAGAATTGACACAAAAAGTTTCCACTGTGTTAATTTATTAATAATTTTCTTCCTTTATTATACGATTTGGATATTACTTTAACCCTTTTAATGCCAAGGATCGCCGTCGCGCTGCTCTCGCTAGTTGTGAAAAATGCCAGCGTCGCGAAAGCGCTCCTTTTGACAGTTCACTTTTGGCGCGCGCAGTGTTTGATAAAGTGTTATTTTGATATATTTAATTTATTGTCACCTTGCAACAGAAATATCAAAATGTAAGAAGTTTTCTAATTGCAAACGATAAACTTTGAATGAAAGACATTATCATTTTATTTCTGCAGTTTTTTTTTCTAAGCTGTGAAAAAATATCTTTGTTTTTCTTGTTGTGATATAATTTCGAACATTGGATATACACAATGACGGTCGTGTTACCGTGTTCGTATTTTTATACATTATATTGCATTCTAACTATCTTCGAAAGCATATTTTTTATATAAACATCGTGATTATTACTTTTTTTAATATTTCTAATTTTGATTTCAAAATGTCGGACACAAGTGAATTTTCAGATACGGAACTCCTTGGCACTTTTCAGAGCAGCGCGTCGGCGCTCCTTGGCACTAAAAGGGTTAAGAATGTTTGTCATGTATACTTGTATTCACAATATTATATCGATTATTTCAATGTACTCTACTGTAAACTATAGATTTACACAATAATAAAACATCTAAAAGACTTTAGGTAAACCTTGAAACAGGTTTTACTTTTAATCAATCTTTGATGAAGAATGTTGAATCATTAATTACAAATAAAAACTTCAAAATTACTTGACTTCGCAGAAGAGATTTATAAGTAAAACTATTAATTTTTTTTTATTATTTGTATTAAATCGTATCTTATTTAACAAGTATTGGATTTTTTTATAATATAAATGTTGTGTAAATGCATGCAAGAGTTCAGTAATAAAAAAAGAGAGAACAAGCTAATATTTGCTTTTTATTTTTTGGATTATTATTCATATTATTTACTTATAATAAATTTAGTATACTGGTTTAGATTTGGTATATATATCTATATTTGGAGAGTGGGGACGGCGGAGAATAGGTTTAGTGTTACAAAATGCATAACAAAAAATATGCTAATTCAAGTGAAACCGCCTATAATAAAGTTGAAGGAATCATGAACATTATTCCTTATACTTTTACTTGAATGCAACAGGTTCTCTTAATTTTAACACATGTTTTCATCTGCGGGGAATTTGTCACGGTTCTCTTATTCATCACGTCAATATAACTGCACTGTTGCTGAACTGCTCTTGTAACTGGGTCCCTCTTCATCAGGTTTTACTACAGTTTCATAATTTTAAAAACAATTGTGTATATCGCTGAAACTGGTAAATAATCCTCTACGGAACAATTCATAAAATTAAATGACAAAAGGTTATTAATTTACAGTATTTTTACACCATTAAATATTACTCGGCTGTTGATCAATTACAAATCAAAATGTAAAAAATATGAGATTTAATCTAAATACCACGTTTACGAAATGAATAATATATATATATTTTTTCAAAATGATTAAAAACATAAAACATGTTTTCATTTGCGGGGAAATTTTCATATCAATTTATCCGATACTTCGATGTAACCTGGTAGTAGTAGGAAAACGACAGTACGGGCTCATGCGGCGGCGGGGCGGCGGGGGGCCGTCCCGCCGCAGCAAACCGTCCCGCCGCCGCCACCACCGTCCCGCCACCATCCCTCGTGCCCCCACAATGCATCCCCCTCCACAAACGCCCCCTAGTGGAAAAAAGGAACATTCTATTATAACAGGAGAGGTGAACAACCTTCTTTATTCAAAAATATTATCAATCACATCTTAACACAGAATCATACTATATGATGAAGATTAAATTTGTATTTGAACTTTGAACAACCGTAATTTTAATGAGTATTATTAATTAAGCGAAACACTGGAAAAATCTCAGTTTATCAAAAAATATTTTTGGAAGTTTTGGTTTTTGTAAAAAAATTTTTTTGTAAATATTTTTTTTCAAAAACTTTGTTATGAGTTTTTCACTTTGTGGTTTTTGTTGTTACATTTGTGTTTTTTCTTTTCACTTTTACAATTTTTTCATATTGTAAATATTTTTTGTTAGTATTTCTAGAAAACAATGAAAATATTTTGTAAACTTGCATATCTTTTCATACAGCTGTTTATTTTTGTATGTTCTTATGCATTTTTTAAGTTGTGAGAGTGTTATTTCACTTAAAATGTTATGTATTTCATTAATGTAATAGGTATTAGAAAAATAAACACAACGATATATGCATATAAAAGAATATTTAATGTGAGCATTTAAAGAATACACTGCAAAATAACATCTATACATTCATACTGGTTAGAAGAATCACAAAATTACTTTTCAGCAGTGTGTATGTCTTCCAAATTTTAAGTTTGAGATATTGTGGTAAGTGTTGTGAAAATATGATGGATAAATAGCCTAAATATCTTCCTTTATTTCTAAATTCTTCAAAAGTCTGACTAATTTTTGAATGTCTTCGCTAAGTTTACATATATCTGATGATGCTTTATATGATGATGTGTGCATTTTTGATTCACGTCTCCTTGAAAACAGCATTTATCGTAATCTTTCCAAGTGTAAGGTTTTTCACCTGTATAGATTTTTGTATGTTCTGTTAAATTCCATTTACTTAAGAAGTGTTTGTAGCAAATAGAGCACATCTGTAGTAGAAATAAATGGACACAGTTAGGATTCTCTTCAATAATATAGGTAAAAAGCACTTGTTAAAGTTTAGGTAGTAAGACAAATCATTTTGTATTTACTCTAATTACGTTTCATATACGAATTCTAGTATTTCTCATATAAGTACTCACATATGTGTTATTCGTTAACGCTACATGTGCTAGGGATGAATCATTCGGGTCATTAATTTCTGAAGTTTGCTGCTGTTTTGGTTCATCTTGTTGAAATATCTGTATAATGAAAGAAATATATATTTAGTAAAGGTTTAATGTATAAATAATCGCTTATTTATTTATTTTTATTAAATACATGTATATTGCAATCAATTTCGTGTACATTTAATATAAATTAAATTTTCTTCATTTATTCATATGATAGTAATTTCTCTGAGGGTTACATATCTGATAATTTTTAGAAAAGTGTGAAACACAAATTATTCTATGATAATAAGCATTGTGGTAAAATTCACATAGCTTGGTTTCGGAAATAGGTTATTTGAAATATGAAATGTTAAAATTAAAGATTGTATTTATACATGCTATGTGTAATCAAAAACTATAAATATATTATTATTTAAAAAACTCGATGGACGATAATTCAGATGCAAGATGAAAACATTAAGATCAAGTTGTTATGTTTAAGGCGTTGTGTTACTGCAGCAAAGGAAATAATTTACTGTTGTATTTACTTTAGTGGGTGAGAAGAAGAGATGGGAGGAGAAACACTTTTTATTTGCTTCTACCCACAATTAGGCCAAAGTGATCGTGAAAGTGACAATACATCGCGAAGAATGGAGGCCGGCAAACGACCCAAGAGTGACCATCCTTACTTCACTTAAAATAATAAAAATATTCTTTTAACCTTGAAGATGATAAACTAAATACAAAATTATAAAATATAAATTTGAAGAAAAGGTAAAGTTACCTGTGAAGTCCTTGGCAGATGATGAGTAGTAAATCCAGAACACATGCACAGGAATTAATACACAAATTGGATGAAGATTAATATTTATTTATTTATGAAATACTTGTATTTCTTTCATGAAAAAAATCGACTATCTTCTTTATAGAAACATTTTTGTTTCTCATAGAAATTAAACATTTGTTTTATAGTAAAAACTTTACAAATGAAGATATTTTTTTTTTTAAATTGATATATTCCAAACAAAACCAACATTCTTCATCATAACACATTTTTTTTATATATATCTTGACAGTATGAACTTGAAAAATTTCTCATAACACACAAAAGGAAAATAACATTATTTTCTTCAAAAAAAGAAACATCACCTAAATATATGTATCTTTTAAATATATATATATATATTATCAGACGAGAATTTTATATAGATATGCACCAATATTTTCCATGGAACGCCCCGTGAATATTCAACTTTATTTATATGAAGATGGGCCAAATAATGAAATAAAAAAACTTTATGTAAATAAAATATCTTCACCTCACGAAAGAAAATCTTCACCTCTGCTTGCTTTTCAGAGGACGGAGATCACATGAAAAGATTATTGAAGAAATTTGAGCACAAAAAGTAGTTGAAGAAAATTATTAATGATGAGATGATGAAAAATAAAATAAATATTTAGAAGACACATGACGACATTCTTCTTTAGTTATAAATCTAACACGAGAGCAACGAATAGAAGATCCATGGTGTGCCCTTATTTAAATTGTGTAATCCGAAAAAGGGAAGGCACA
The DNA here is from genome assembly GCA_964019185.1 of Maratus speculifer. Lineage (NCBI taxonomy): Eukaryota > Metazoa > Arthropoda > Arachnida > Araneae > Salticidae > Maratus > Maratus speculifer. Next base: position 334,583,080 of record OZ025295.1, on the reverse strand, counting down.
TAACACAATAATTTCGGGATGCCTTTGAAGGGGCTTTGCTCCTCGCAGCCTTAAAAAATCAACCCTTCCTGAAACCATGGCGTGATCATAGCAGCATGAAATGGAGCCCGTATGCAACGGTCTCGAGGGGCGCACGCACACATGCCCCGGAAATTCCACCCAAAACTTCCAATCATCCGACCGCATCCATTACGGCAGGAGTCTAACAGCGCAACTCACGCAGGTGGCCGAGAGCCCAGGGGAAAAAGAGAAAAGGTTACTGGAATCCCAAAATACGCCAATTTGGCAGCGAGCGAAAGAGGGGGGGGGTGACAAAATAAGCTAAGTTACGATGCAAAGTATGGAGAAATATGAATTTAATAAAAACAGAATTGATAAACACCTAAAGAGGGGAGGCCAAAGCAGGTGGCCCTGTGCTGAATGACTTAAAATACGTCACCTGTGGAAACGAATTTGATAGGCTAGGGGTGTGTCCGAATAAACGGAAGTTCCACCCATAGAACAAGCGAGAATGTTCTCGAAAGATCTCCAAAACCGGAAGGAATGATTTCGAACAGGATTTTACCGGCTTGGAACATTCGAAAGCTAAGTAAGAAAGAAAACATTACAGGCGACGAAATGAAAATAAACGAAATCGAAATAAAATTTAAATTGAGAACATTAATAAAAGGAAGGTGATATGAAATAAAAATGGCTAATAAAAATGAATTAAACTAAACATATGGGGGGTTATCGAGTAACCACCACATATTACCCAGGGTCCCCCAAAAGAAAATATTGGTGAGATGACAAAAATGACAATTTTTCATCGAGACAATATTTTCTAACACATGTACAAATATACTAAATAATTACACAAAATAAGTGCATCAGAAATAGTTATAGGAATATAAATAACTGTTTTACATGATGTTCAAATACTAAAAGAAAAATACTTATTGTTATGATAGTAATCCTTATATGTTAACATGGAAGGTATACAAAATTTCTTCCAGAAGTATCTATCATATATTAAAAAAAAATTTAAAGTCTATGTGCAAAACAACAGTCCTTAACTTTGACGAGTCTCTTGTTAGGCTGTGCAAAGTGCACTTACAATAGTAGAATGCTTTAGCAGATGTCAACACATTTGATTATACAATAATATGTATATTTATTTCTTAGCTATCAACAAAATGAAACATACTATAACTGTATATGAATCATACTATAACTATATATGAAATATATGGTTTCAAATAACACATGATAACTTGAATGAATTTGTAAGTTGAAAATTGAACAATAAAAAAAAATTATATAAATGGTGCAGAGAGATTAGTTACGCTCTCATAAAAAAATTTACTTATATCACCACATAGCTTTTTAAGCTTTCAATAAAACTTAAATGAATAACTTTAGTATTATTCAATAACACATTTTCGCAGAAAATAAAATAATAAGTTGCAAAAAGAATGGCAACAAAAGCATGATATTATTTTTCAATAAAAATATCTTCAAAATGAATATACTAATTTTCAAAGAGAGAATCTTTACACTCTCATAAAGGAATATTCTTAAACATTTTCAATATAAATTGACAATAATTGCATAAATATCTTTAATACTATACTTCATTCAAAATAAACATAAAACATAAGATGTTTAATATCCTGAAAAAGGAAGAAAATTTATATGAATATGTCAACTTATATATGACTTGATAATGTCAACTTACAAAGAAAAATCAATTATGTCAAAATTTTATATAGAAGATATCTAGAACATATTTACTTGTAATTTTCAAACATTTTTTTTTTTTTTTTTAAATTAAGTAAGTGATCACTTTTGCATTTGTCATAAATCAAGAATTTGACTCATTCAACATCTTTGGATCCAAAGTATAAACACACAAAAGTATACAAAAAAAAAATATATATACTACTTATGGTGAGTCATACACTTTCTATACTTCAACAAGAAGAGAAGAAATATTAGTATGAATAAGTTTATCATGCATTTTCCTTTTTTTTTTTTTTTTTTTTTTTTTAAAAAAAAGAGGTTAAATGTTAAAACATGCATGCATTGTAAAGAGAAGACACAATAGGGAAAATAATTTGATGAGTACTCATCTTTATGTTTACCTTATATCAATTACAATTTCACCTTTCTTATTAGAATAAAACATTTGTCAAAAATCACTTTAAATGATGACATAATATTATAACAAGAATATAAAAGGACAAATTCTTTCTCAATTTTTTGCATCAACTATTGTAATTAAAGACTTTATAAGATTTAATAGTAGTAGAGTATGGCATACATGAGATTATATGTATATATTGTAATAATTATGACTTATAGATAAATACAGTAAATAATAAAACTATTGAAAATCATACATACATCCTGAGGATGACTGTTGAGTTGTATCAGGGAGAAGAAGACTTAAATAATGAAGAAAAAAAAATAACAACAGCTGCCTGCAGCTTGGAGAAAAGAAAAAAAAATACATAGTGATTCTTCTTACTGAAATATCAGTCTGGCTAGCATCGACCGATTATACTACAAAGCAATAGTCATCCTGAAAAAGGAAAAAGAAAGTTAGTCTATTTCTTATACAGTTTATGATTGCGAGGGCGAAGATCATAATTTTTATATTGAGTGGACTTGTTTTTAATCCCAGTATGAGTGCTATCAGGAGGAGCTTGTGACAAAACCGATTTACTGGAACATGAAGATGTTTGTTGTGACTTAGAAGAAGAAAGAATTTGGGGAGATGTGCTACATGCAGCATCATGATTTGAAACTTGAATAGAAGAGTGTTGTCTGACAGGAGTGGAGGATGCATTATCAACAGCTGATTGATCATGTGATGCATTTTCAGAAGAAACTGAAGGATATTGCAGTGCTTCATTTCTCTTTTGAAGCTTCAAGATTCGATTAGTGTGAATCAACATTGGTGAAGCATGACTATTATTGAAATCTTGAATTTGAATGAGCACAGGAGAAATTATTTTCTTCACCACGTATGGGCCTTGTATTTTTTTGTTAAACACAGTGGGAAATTTTACGTAAACAATGTCATTAACATTGATGTTGGAAAACTTTAATTTTTCTCTCGATTTTTCATACACCTTTTGTCTAGACGATTCATTATTCTTGTAAGCTTGATAGTATATTTTTTCAATAACATCCATTAATTTATGAATTTCATATGCAGTATTGAGAATTTTCCATGAAACTTGAGTTTTATAATTGGAATAGATGTCGTTTATCTCTCTTCCAAAATGAAGAAGATTTGGAGAGAATTTTGTAGCTGGATGAGGTTTAGCATTATATATGGATTGGTGAATTTTTAGAGCAGTGGGTACATCACATCCTTGTGAAGCCATTGTGTTCACAGATGATTTTATTTGAGAATTGACTCGTTCGCTTAAACCGTTAGCTTGGGGATGGGCTACAGAACTATGCTCCAATTTAATGCCAAGCTTTTTGTTAAAATATGAAAACATATCACTCGTAAATTGAGAGCCATGATCAGTGAGAGTTAATTCGGGTTTTCCATGAGTGGAAATATAATGCAATAAGGCTTTTGTAACTGACTCAGCACTGATATTATTCAAGGCATATAATTCTAAATGACGAGAGAAATGGTCTATCATGGTCAACACATATTGACGATTTCTCAATGGGCCGAGTAAATCCATAGAGACCTTTTGATTGGGAGCTGTTGGGAGTGGTGCAGGTAGGTATGGAGCAGTGTTTTTTTTATGATTCTTATTTACTAAACAAATTTCACAGGAGTTGACATAATTAATGGTATCAGACACAAGGGTTTTCCAGGTAAATCTTTTCTTTAAATTAACAATGGTTTTATGAATTCCAGTATGAGTAATATGAGCAATTCTTAAGGCCTTTGCTCGAAGTGATAGAGGTAAAACAGCTTTGTGTAGCTCGATATCTTCTGAAGAGAAATGCCCATTATAGCAAAGTAACTCATTACTTGGATTAATATAGTAGCCATTTAAACTTTTAGATTTTTTGTTATTTTTAAGATCTTCATAAATTTGTTTAATTTTTGGGTCCTTTTGTTGTTCAGAGAAGATGGTGTGATCAAGAATTTCTAATAATGGATCTTGATTATTATCATTATTTGGAGGTGAAGAGTCACTTTGAAGATGACATGTATGGTGGATTTTGTCAACTAAACCACATGGAAAGTGAGGAATGTCATTATGTAAATCGTTTTGATTATCAACAATAGGTAGAGGTTCTTGTGAAGAAATAAGATCTGGATTATTATTGAGATCTTCAGTAGGAATGTGAGGAGTTCTACTCAGAAAATCTGCCAAGACATTTTCTTTGCCTGGAACATGTTGGAATGTGTACGAGTATTCTGACAGTTCTAACATCCAACGAGTAGTAATATCAGCAGGTGATGTAGCTTTTTTATAATTATTAAGTGGTTTGGCATCAGATAGTAGAATAAAGGGTCGACCAAAGATATAGTATTTGAAAGCTGTTATGCCTTTGTAAATGGCATAAAGTTCCAATTTGATGGCAGGGTAGTGTCTTTCTGATTGAGATAGAGTTTTGGAATAATAGGAGATAGGTTTTAGTTCACCATCCAATTTCTGCATAAGAACAGCTGATATTGCTGTTTTTGAGGCATCTGTATTAACATAGAACGTTTCATTCCAGTTAGGGAGATTGAGCATAGGTTTTTGAAAAAAATATGTTTTGTAATTTTTTAAATGCATTTTCCTGCTCAGTTTTCCAAGAAAATTCATTTTTAGGTTTGGTGACTTCGATGAGAGGAGCAATCAATTTAGAAAAATTAGGTATAATTGATCTATAAAATGAACACAAACCGATAAAACTCTTTGTTTGCCTCTTGGTTTTAGGCTTTGGAAAGGAGGTAATTTTTAAAATGTTACTTGTAATAGGAAGAATTTTATGATCTGTGAGTTGGAAACCCAAAAATTTAATGCTTGTTTGCATGAATGCACATTTTTCAGGAGACAGAGTAATATTATTAGCAATGAGAGTGTCTAATAGCTTTGTGAGTTTCATGGACATTTCTTCAAATGAATTAGCACCCACTACAATATCGTCTTGATATGCATAACAGGAATCAATTTGAGATAATTGAATAACAGAGTCGATTAATTGTTGGAAAGTGCTGGCGGCCGTCTTCAGGCCAAATACTAGACGTAAATAGGTAAAAATTCCCCATGGAGTAGTAAAACTAAGTTTATCTTGCATATCTTTAGGTACAGCAATTTGCCAATATGCAGAGGGTAAGTCAAGAGTGGTATAATATTTAAATTTTGACAACTGCACCAATAGATTTTGAATTCTAGGAAGAGGATATGATGATGGGATTATAATCGAATTTAACAATCTTAAATCAAGAGCCAAACGATACTTTTGAGGCTTAGACATATCAGTTCTCTTCTTTTTAACAAGAAGCATGGGACACGCCCAAGATGAATTTGATCTCTCAATAATACCAGCGTTCAACATTTGATTAATCTGGTCAAGAGCTTCTTGCTCGAGTGCTTGTGGTACAGGAAAAGGTAATGTTTTTACTGGATGAGAATTTAACATGGTAAACTGAGGATTGACCAGGTCAGTATGACCTAAAGTGTCAAGAGATTTCGAAAAGGCAAGCGCTTTACTACATAATAATTTTGTTAAAGCTTCCCTTTCATGAGGAGGTAAATGTTTAAGATCAAAGTCATTTGGAGATAATTCTTGAATACGTTTTCTCTTAATCTCTTCAGATGGCAAAATTAAAGTACAATATTCGTTTTCAAATTCTAAGTCAAAAGAGTATTCCTCAATATCTTTCTCATCTACATTGATACATTCGCCAATAATTGAATTTTTATTTAAATGAATATCTAGCTTTGATATATTCTGACATACAACCAAAAATAAATCATTTTGAATGGAAGATTTTGAGTGCAATGATTCATGTAATATAAGACCTTTATTTTTTAAATTTGGTTTGAAAACAAAATATTCAGATGGAGGATTGAGATACTTCACATGTAAATAAACAAAAGAATTAGGAGGTATTAATTCTCTATTGAGTAATTGTACCATATTGGATTTCACCAAGACTTTATTACCATAATTTAAATGAGTTTGCTTTTCACTAAAATAGTTATCATCATTAGTATTCTCAGATGAGAAATTCTTGCTAGGAATATTATTATCATTAGTAGACACATAATTCACCATATTACCATAATCAGTTGGAAAATAATTAGGAAAATAAGTAAAATTACCATCAATATAAGGATTATGAAAATTCATAGCAGAATGAGCCATATTATTTGTAAACAAACCATTATTTTGAACATTATAATTATAAGGATAGGTTGTATAATTATTGAACAACTGTAAATTTGAATTATCATAATTTGCACAAGTATTATCAATGTAAGTATCACTCGTTAGATTATTTGACATAGATTCTTCATAATAAGGCATTTTGTGTGCATCGAGAGAAGATGGTACATTTGAATTCACATAATTATATTCAGAATTCATAAAATAGCAAGTAGGAGATTCATTATAACTTTGAAAAGGAATGTGTTTGTCCTTAATTAGGATAGACTTAAAACTTGGAGAAATAGTAATAGAATGCTTGTTAATAAACTCAAATCCAAGTATGGCTTGAAAGTGAACGTTTTGAATTTTAGTAAGGTAAAAGACATGATGAAAAAAATATTTATCAATTTTAAATGCTATCTCTATGCATCCTTTGAAGAAAACCTTAGAATTTATGGTTGACACGGATACATTCCTGGATAAAAATTTGTAATGAAGCCTGGATTTAATGCTATTAAAGCATTCTTCATCCAAGAGAGACAAACTTGATCCAGTATCTATTAATGTGGAGATTTCATTATGTTGAACATTTATTAGGATGCATGGAAGAACATAAGAGTTGTTAAAAGAACTGCATATGACATGATTTTCTTGTATGTCATCGTTGATTTCAAAATTTTGTTTGGAAGGCAAAGAATTATATGAACAAGAAGATTTGTTAAATTTAGATGTCATAGGAGAAGTTTGGACAGCTGTGGATGACACTAAAGTGACTGACGAGCGTTTGTCCAATTGTTGATGTTTGTTGTTGTTGTTGTCAAAGTGTACTGACCCTGATTGAGAATTACGGGAGAGAAGGCGGTCAGTAGAACCAGTCTCCCTTATTTGTTTAAATGATAAACATTGTTGTTATTTTCAGAAGAAGAAGAGGTGTGGCTTTTCTTTCTGTAAGGATGAGACGAAACCTGAGCTGAAGAGTTTTTGTTAGACGAATTAATAATATTTTTAAATTTGTAACAGGTATCCATACGATGATTGAATTTCCCACAGAACGCACACTGTAGAACATCTCGTCTGTGATAAAAGGATGTAGAATTTTTTTTGTGCGAAAATTTGTTAAAGGTTGGTTGATAAGGATGTTTCCGGTGAAAGTTATGATGACGAAAATTATTGTTACGTTTACTTGTAGCCTCTTGTCTCGGTGGAGAAGGCGAAAATGTTCTAGGTCTTCTTTGAAAATTACGAGAAGAATGAGAACTGTCCTTTTGAGTTTGTAAAGGAGAGTAGTTGGTTTGAGAATTGTGATAAACTTTATCCTTCGTATGCTTTATAGGAGTTTTATGAAGAGCATTACTAGAAGCAATAGAATTATCATGGACTTTTTCAGTATCCAAACAATAGGCCTGATTAAAATTTTCATAAGATTTTTTAGGGGGAGAGTCATAAATATTTTGAAGAAAAGTTGCTCGTTCAAGAGCTAATTCGAAGGATGTAATATTTTCTTCCAAGATTTTACGTTTGATTTGTTTAGGCAAAGCCTCAAGAAAATGAGTAAACTTTAATGAATTAAGAGCAGAAAGATCCAATTTTGGGTAAGCAAGTCGAAGTTGTTTATCTAGCCGAAAAGCAAAATTTTTAACTGATTCATTTGAATCTAAGGTCAAATTCTGTAAAGATTTTAGCGAAACAGATTTTTTTGTGGGTAAGAAATAGTCTATAAATGCCTTTCGAATTTCATTAAAATTAGAGTTCTTGAGCTGTGACTGAGTTTCAAGAAAGAAGAGTAAGGCGGTGCCCTCAAGTTTTGATTTAAAGAGAACAAAAAGTTCCTTGTCTGTAAAGTTATTTAATTCCTGTAAGTCAGATAATTGATCGAAGAAAAATTCTACAGTCTGAGGGTTACCGTCGAAAGGTTGGATTGCAATATTTAGTTTGGCCTTTGGTGGCATGATGAAAAATTTAATATAAGAGCTCAATATATGACATGATAAATTTGGTTATTGACTGGTCTTGTGATGAATAATATATATATAAATTGACCCGTTATTTAAAATATTGATGACTTTCATATACGTCATAAACCATTTTTATATATTAAAAAAAAAGAGAAGAAAAATATATATACTAACATATTAGTATCATATGAAGAATATAAGACCCAAATATTTTATGTAAATATTTATATATAATATGGCTCAAAACATAAATTATTATATGTATGACAAGAAAAATAATTTATCTTAGCATGAACAATAATTTTTACCAGTACCTCCGTTAAATAATGCATATATATATTAGTTGCAAATTATAGCAAAACAAGAAAAAGATATATATGGAAAAATTATGTTATATATATATCATGCACTGCTCCAGAAAAATATTATTTCAGTATAGAATCAATATATGTTGCAATTAATTACTGCACCACTCTCAATAAAATATAATTAAAAATATTAATGTATGAAGAAAATAACTTGAAAAATAATGAAGAATTAACTGAAGATAATGACGACAATATGTATAAATATAACGAAAATGCGATGGTAGCAAAGGAAAAATGGATGGTCATGGAATGTTGGATAGGCTTTGGTCATGGCATCAAAGGAAATTAATTGTTATGTTTAAGGCGTTGTGTTACTGCAGCAAAGGAAATAATTTACTGTTGTATTTACTTTAGTGGGTGAGAAGAAGAGATGGGAGGAGAAACACTTTTTATTTGCTTCTACCCACAATTAGGCCAAAGTGATCGTGAAAGTGACAATACATCGCGAAGAATGGAGGCCGGCAAACGACCCAAGAGTGACCATCCTTACTTCACTTAAAATAATAAAAATATTCTTTTAACCTTGAAGATGATAAACTAAATACAAAATTATAAAATATAAATTTGAAGAAAAGGTAAAGTTACCTGTGAAGTCCTTGGCAGATGATGAGTAGTAAATCCAGAACACATGCACAGGAATTAATACACAAATTGGATGAAGATTAATATTTATTTATTTATGAAATACTTGTATTTCTTTCATGAAAAAAATCGACTATCTTCTTTATAGAAACATTTTTGTTTCTCATAGAAATTAAACATTTGTTTTATAGTAAAAACTTTACAAATGAAGATATTTTTTTTTTAAATTGATATATTCCAAACAAAACCAACATTCTTCATCATAACACATTTTTTTTTTGATATATCTTGACAGTATGAACTTGAAAAATTTCTCATAACACACAAAAGGAAAATAACATTATTTTCTTCAAAAAAAGAAACATCACCTAAATATATGTATCTTTTAAATATATATATATATATTATCAGACGAGAATTTTATATAGATATGCACCAATATTTTCCATGGAACGCCCCGTGAATATTCAACTTTATTTATATGAAGATGGGCCAAATAATGAAATAAAAAAACTTTATGTAAATAAAATATCTTCACCTCACGAAAGAAAATCTTCACCTCTGCTTGCTTTTCAGAGGACGGAGATCACATGAAAAGATTATTGAAGAAATTTGAGCACAAAAAGTAGTTGAAGAAAATTATTAATGATGAGATGATGAAAAATAAAATAAATATTTAGAAGACACATGACGACATTCTTCTTTAGTTATAAATCTAACACGAGAGCAACGAATAGAAGATCCATGGTGTGCCCTTATTTAAATTGTGTAATCCGAAAAAGGGAAGGCACATAACACAATAATTTCGGGATGCCTTTGAAGGGGCTTTGCTCCTCGCAGCCTTAAAAAATCAACCCTTCCTGAAACCATGGCGTGATCATAGCAGCATGAAATGGAGCCCGTATGCAACGGTCTCGAGGGGCGCACGCACACATGCCCCGGAAATTCCACCCAAAACTTCCAATCATCCGACCGCATCCATTACGGCAGGAGTCTAACAGCGCAACTCACGCAGGTGGCCGAGAGCCCAGGGGAAAAAGAGAAAAGGTTACTGGAATCCCAAAATACGCCAATTTGGCAGCGAGCGAAAGAGGGGGGGGGGTGACAAAATAAGCCAAGTTACGATGCAAAGTATGGAGAAATATGAATTTAATAAAAACAGAATTGATAAACACCTAAAGAGGGGAGGCCAAAGCAGGTGGCCCTGTGCTGAATGACTTAAAATACGTCACCTGTGGAAACGAATTTGATAGGCTAGGGGTGTGTCCGAATAAACGGAAGTTCCACCCATAGAACAAGCGAGAATGTTCTCGAAAGATCTCCAAAACCGGAAGGAATGATTTCGAACAGGATTTTACCGGCTTGGAACATTCGAAAGCTAAGTAAGAAAGAAAACATTACAGGCGACGAAATGAAAATAAACGAAATCGAAATAAAATTTAAATTGAGAACATTAATAAAAGGAAGGTGATATGAAATAAAAATGGCTAATAAAAATGAATTAAACTAAACATATGGGGGGTTATCGAGTAACCACCACACAAGTGCAAGATGAAACATATAATTTGATTAATACTATGGAAGTGCTAACTCAAGATAAACCATGTATACTATATATCATTAAAACTATAAAGATATTATTTATATTTTAAGCAACTTGATGCACGATAATTCAGAAGTGCGAGATGAAACATCTGATGAATTGATTAAAAATATGAGTAGATTAGTTTTAATACATTAGATGATTATAGCAGTAAGAAATTTCGTGTAGGAGCAATGCGTACATGATGAAAATCGAATGGAATCAATTGACTTCAACTCCTGATCCAAGTTAGTATTTATCTCACGTGTGTAATGTGGAAATATAAAAGGTGAAGAATCAAGTTTGATGTAAATAAATATTGTGGTATTGGTTTAAAAACTAAAAAAGTATTGAATTTGTATTGAATTTTACTGAATTAGAAAGCATAAAATTTGATGAAATAATGTTTTATGTAAAATATTAAGTTTAAATGTGATAAAATTATGAAAATCAGTTTGTAAACTCTCATTTTTATAAGTACTACTATGAAAATATTCTTTTAATATAGAATTTCTGCTTATTGATGAGACTAAAAAATTATTTTTTGTTAATTTTGAATATTTATTGAGTGTATGTAATACTAGGATTAAAATCTTACAAATTCGGTGTTAAATTTTTCAAGAAATTGTGGTTTGTAATCCAGAAAAAGGTGTGATTTTAATAAATTTGTAAATATGTTCATTATTATTTTTTTTTTTAGTTATTTCTCTAACTTGTCATTCATTTGTTAATTTTTGTAATTTTTGTAGAAAAAATGATTTGAATTTTCCGTAATCTGTACTATTTTTTTGTCCAACAGTTGATTTTATTGATTATTAGTATTCTTATTCGGCAGTAATTTCACGTATGAAGTTATTAAATATTAAATATCTATTAATTTTCTTTACTGTTTCATATGATAGTAATATTTCTGAGGAACAGGTGTGATAACTACTAGACTTTGATTGACTTGATTTTCTGATAAACGTTTGAAAAGAGTTGTAAGTATGTAATGATGCAATATCTATATACTATCGAGAGTCGAGATTGAAGTAGATAAGTATTGGAGTAATAGTCAATTCTTTGTTGAATTTCAAGAAATTGTGTGAGAACATGGTTTTTTACATTAAGTTTATGTAATTTCAGTTACAGTTTTTCGACAATCAACCTAAAAATGGATAATTATCATAGTTAAAAGTTATGATGAAAAGATGTAAGCAATATTAATGTTAAAAAGTTCGTCTAATGTTTGCTCTTATGTTGTGAAAATTTCGAATAGTTTGGTTTGAAATATGAAATGTTTGTAAAAATTAAACTTTGTATTCGTGTATGTTTTGCATTATTAAATTGTAAAGATAATATTCATATTTGGAAAATGTTGTTGGGTGTTTTAATAATTTTTTGATAAGTAGATAAAAACAGATGTTAAAATTCTGTGCTATTAAAATATATAGGATCAAGAATAAAGTTTGATGAAAATAAGTATTGTAAAAATTCAGAAATTTTGAAGTGTAAGATGAATCATGTCCTAATTTGATTAATTATATGGGTAGAGTAGTTTTAATATGTCAAGTGTCTAAAGCAGCAAGAAACGATTTTTTAGGTTTTCTAGAATAATAATAATAATAATAAAAGTATACTTTTGTTGTAAGATTTCGAATGCTGTCAAGACGTGAAAAATATAAGTATGAACCCTTTGTAAAGACATTCAAACTTTTTAAAAAGTTTAAGTTTAGTAATATACTGTAACAATATATGTAAGCAAATGTATTTCAAAGTTGAAAATTTGTGTAAAAAATTGTCTTTTCTTGAAAATTGATATTTATTTTTGTTTAATTAATGATACTTATTACATTTTTGTTGTTAAAAACTAAAATATACGTTTAATTCTTCTGTTAAAATTGATATATCCGTGTTGGAGGTGAGAAAAAATAGTGTAAAACTAATAAAATTTGTTTAAATTCGTCTTTTTATTCTTAAAATTAATATTTTCTATTGTTTAGAATACGTAATAATAACTTTTGAGGAATGTATAACCGGAAAATGTTAAAAAATCTTAGAAAATTGGTATTAAAAACATTAAATACAGTTGCTTCAATGATATCTTTTCGATATGTAAAGTGATTGTAACATTTAGAAATGTACTTCTGAAGAATGTATAATCGGAAAATGTTAGAAAATCTTAGAAAAATTGGTGTTAAAAATATTAAATACAGTTGCTTCAATGATTTCAAAAACAAACTCTGTTAAAAAATTCTGTATGATTTCAAGTCAAAATAATCTGAACCTGAATGCATGGTATTTAAAATACAAAATTCACGATTATGAACTAATGTTGAAAACATGGGTAACATTAAATATACAGCTAATATTTAATTATAGATTAGAAAATTCTTAAATTGTATCCATATTTATTAAATATAGTATTGAATACAGTGAATAAGTGAAATATGTGAATAAGTATTGATATTTCTATGTTGCTTTTGAAAATATTCGTGTAAAATTATTCAAATTCGTCTTTTCCTTAAAATTGATATATATTTTTGTTAAATTAATGATACTTGTTAAGTTTTTGTTGTTAAAATTAAAATATACGTTTAATTCTTCTGTTAGAAATCTATATTTCCAAGTTGTTGTTCAAAAGACTATTGTAAAACTAATCAAATTCGCTTAAATTCACCTTTTCCCCTTAAAAAATAATATTTTTATTATTTTGTTTAATTAATTATACTGATTATGTCTTCCAAAATTCAAATTTTGGGATATTGCGGTAACTGTTATGAAATTGGAGTGTATAAAATGTCTCTTTTTTCTCTCAGACTTCTAAATATACAAGAATGAGAGGTCATTGCATTGTCCATTTCCCTACCTAAGGTAAAAAATTGGGGGAGATGGGGGTGAAAAGGTATGGTGAGGGACTTCGGAGGAATAAGTTTTGGTTTCAATATGACGTCACAAGAAGCAGGTGTTGTTTTCAAATTTGTGTGTGTGTGTGTGTGATGAGTATTTATTGAAATGTGTTCGTTTATGCATTAAAATTCTACTTAGTTACTATATAAAAGTATGATGAAATTTCCATTTAGAGTAAAAGTTAACCAAATTCGTTTAATTCGTCTTTTTTCGTTAAAAAATCATTAGTTTCCTTTGTTAATTGTTCAATTTTTGAAATTCTTTGAGGTAACGACTGTTCAAAAATTAAAAAATATGTTTAAATTTCTATTTTAAGTTGTGTATTCTGATTTTATATATATAAAAAAAAAAAAAAAATATGAAGAAATCAGTTAAAAATTTAATATTTTCCGTTGTTTTGCTTAATTATTAATGTTCGTGAAGGAAATGGTTGTCCAAAACTCGAATGCATGCTTAAATTTGTTTCTATCAAATTGATATTCTGAAGTTTGAGTTGAAAAAATCGTAAGAAATCAGTCTTTTTCTATAAAACTTGATATTTTCCATTGTTTTTTACTTAATTAACGATACTCATTAAGATTATAGCTGTTGAAAAACTAGAATGCATGTTTAACTTTCAACTTGTAAGTCGATACACTGATGTTGCAGTTGATAAAAATTGTAAGAAATCAGTCTTTTTCTATAAAAATCGATATTTTCCATTGTTTTTTACTTAATTATGAATGCTCATTAAGGTTATAGCTGTTGAAAAACTGAAATGTATGTTTAAGTTTTCTCTCTTAAGTTGATAAAAATCGTAAGAGATCAGTCTTTTTCCATAAAACTTGATATTTTCCATTGTTTTTTTACTTAATTAACGATACTCATTAAGGCTATAGCTGTTGAAAAACTAGGATACATGTTTAACTTTCAACTTTTAAGTCGTTACATTGATCATATAGTTGATAAAAATCGTAAGAAATCAGTCTTTTTCTACAAAACTGGATATTTTCTATTGTTTTTACTTAATTAATACTACTCATTAAGATGTCTATGAAGCAAAATTCAAATATATGTTTAACTTTCTTGAGTTAAATTGATAATCTCATCTTGTAGTTGAAGAAATCTAAATAAAATGGTTAAAAACTGAGATTTTTCCAGTGTTTCGCTTAATTAATAATACTCATTAAAATTACGGTTGTTCAAAATTCAAATACAAATTTAATCTTCATCATATAGTATGATTCTGTGTTAAGATGTGATTGATAATATTTTTGAATAAGGAAGGTTGTTCACCTCTCCTGTTATAATAGAATGTTCCTTTTTTCCACTAGGGGGCGTTTGTGGAGGGGGATGCATGGTGGGGGCAGGAGGGATGGTGGCGGGACGGTGGTGGCGGCGGCGGGACGGTTTGCTGCGGCGGGACGGCCCCCCTCCGCCCCGCCGCCGCATGAGCCCGTACTGTCGTTTTCCTACTACTCCTGGTTCATCTTATTTGATTCTTACTCTTTGAAACAATTCATATAATTAAATGACAAAAGTTATTTTTATTTTGTATTTTTACATTATTAAATATTACTCGGCTATTGATAAATTACCAATCTGAATTTAAAAAACCACCAGTTTTAATCTAAATAACAAGTTTATGAAATAAATGTTTCTTTTCCAAACAACTAAAAACATTTTCATTTATTTAATCTTTAGTTCACATTCAACATGCTTTGAATGACAGATGTATCAAACATCTGCAAAACAAATACGGAAAGAAGAACAAATTCACCGATGCATCTGGTGTATTCGATAACCTACATTTGATATTTCGTTTTGTGATTTACTCCATTGACCTTTCTATTCTTAATTCCCAATAAAAATTTACATTCCTGTCTAATCCTTTTTTACACACTTCCCGTAACCTCCCGTACACTCCAGGTAGAATCAAATGTTGAACTGTGGTACTCCTTTTCAATAAGCAAACATGCTTCTGTATTAATTACGTCAAATCCAAGGTTACTTCTTTTTTGCCTCTTTAATAAGGTTGAAATAAATGTTGTGTAAATGCAGTTCTACAAATTCTGTAGAAAAATTATGGGAATATGGACATTATTCGCTATACTTTTACTTTATTAAAACAAATTCTCTTAATTTTAAAACGTGTTTTCGTTTGAGGGAATTTTTCATAGTTTAACTTATCTGACACGTCGATGTAACCGGGTTCCTCTTATCCAGATTGTACAGCCTTCATCACTTTAAAAATTATAATTCACATTAATAAAACTGGCAAATAATTCTCTTAGGAGCATTCCGTAAAATTAACTCCTCGGAGACAAGTGACACGTATACGTGCCGCAAATAGACTTGAAAATATTTCTTTATCCCCACCAGCAAAATTTTAAGGTAAAACTTAGCTTATTTACTCGGAGAAGGTTTTCAACTCAATCTGGCAAAAATTTAAATTTTTAAAAACCGGTGACAAAACATTAAAAATTTCGTAAAAGGCTCCCATCGCGAATTGGCTAAGAGACAAACGTTATTTAAATTTACAATATTTTTACATTATTAAATAGTACTCGGCTCTTGATAAATTACAAATATGAATTTAAGAAAAACACCAATTATAACCTAAATAACAAGTTCGTGAACTAAAAAATTTTTCCATAACGATTAAAAACATTTTCATTTATTTAATCTTTAGCTCACATTCAACAGCTTTTGAATGAAATATCTACAAAGCAAATACGCAAAGAAGAACAAATTCACCGATGCATCTGGTTTATTCGATAACCTACATTTGATATTTTGTTTTGTGATTTACTCCATTGACCTTTCTATTCTTAATTCCTAATAAAAATTTACATTCCTCTCTAATCCTTTTTTTGCACACTTCCCGTAACCTCCCGAACACTCCAGGTAGAATGAAATGTTGAACCGTGGTACTTCTTTTCAATAAGCAAACATGCTTCTGTATTAATTACGTCAAATCCAAGGTTGATTCTTTTTTGCCTCTTCAATACGGTTGAGGAAAAATAGCTTCCTTGACCACTACATTTATATTAACAGAACGTTTATTAATTGCGAAGACTTCGCCTAGTGTTTGACAGAGAGCTAACTCAATTAGGATGTCCGTGGTAGGATTCAGAACACGTCTTTTTCGTAGTCAAACTTTTGACAAGGTTTGCTGACTGAAGATGTAGATTTATTTGCTAAGTTATCACACCTGGGAACAAGTAACTATTGTATTGGAGTACTATTTTCTTTTGTGTCTTCTCTATTTGCAGAAGGACGTATGGACTCGTTTCGATAAGCTCGTGCATCCTTGAAATACCTAGCTGTAAAAGTGTACAAGAATTCATCCAAAAAGACAAAAAAGTTCATATTTCATTTTTACTTTTAAATCTAATATGCATGTTATATATTGGTTCATGATGAAGTATTTCGAGAAGAGTTTGTGAGGAAATGCGAATTTGCCGTTACATAAGAATGCGCTTGTAAGAAAAGAATTAAAAATGGATTTTAGACAAACGTTTTTCTGTGTAGAAAAAAGATAAGTTGACGTATCCTTGAGACACCTAGCTGTATAAAAATGTACAAGAATTCATTTAAAAAAAAACAAAACTTTTACATTTCATTTTCCATTTTGAGTCTTATATACATATTACATATTGGTTCATGATGAAGTATTTCCTGAAGAACTTTTGAGGAAATGTGAATTTGCCATTATATAAGAATGCGTTTGTAAGAAAATTTAAAAATGGTTTTTAGGCAAATGTTTTTTATGTGTGAAAAAAGATAAGCTGGTGTAACCTTGAAATACCTAGCTATAAAAATGTACAAGAATTCATCCAAAAAGACAAAAAGTTCATATTTCATTTTTACTTTTAAGTCTAATATGCATGTTATATATTGGTTCATGATAAAATATTTTTACAAGAGTTTGTGAGGAAATGAATTCGTAATTATATAAGAATGTTCTTGTACGAAGAATTATAAATGGCTTTTAAAGCAAGAGTTTTTCGGTGTAGAAAAAAAGATAAGCTGACGTGTCCTTGAGATATCTAGATGTATAAAAGTATACAGGAATTCATAAAAAACACACAAGACGTTAGTATTTCCTTTTAAATATTAAGTCTAATAAATATGTCGTATATTGGTTCACGATAAATTATTTAAAGAAGAGTTTGATACAAAATGTGAATTCACAGCATCATTAGAATGCTCTTGCAAGAAGAATTAAAAATAGTTTTTAAGCAAACCTTTTTCTGTGTAGAAAATGATAATCTGGCACATTCTTGATGTACCTAGCTGTAAAAAGTACACAAGAATTAATCCAAAAAGACAAAACGTTCATATTTCATTTTTACTTTTAAGTCTAATACACAATTGTATATTGGTTCATGATAAAGAATTTCAAGGAGGGTTTGTGAGAAAATGTCAATTCGCAATTACACAAAAACGCTCTTGGAAGAAAAGTTATAAATGGTTTTTAAAGCAAACATTTTTCTGTGTTGAAAAGTAAAAGATGAGCTAACGTATCTTTGAAATTCATTGTTGTAAAAGAAAGAAATATTTTACAAAAAAAGCTGATAAATTAATATTTACTTGTTATTTTTGGGATTATTATTCATATTAATTACTGGTTTACACATAACAAAATTTCGAGAAAAGTTAATATTAGAATTGCGGCAACGGGTCATTTTGACTCGTATCATATGGAGAGCTATCAATTCGAACCAGAAAACTCTTTATAAAATGAGCAAAATTATAAACTGAGAAAAAAATTTCAATAAATAATTTAAACAGTTTTAAATGGGAATTCCGGTGAGAAATATTTTTATAAAGCTACAAGGAATTTTCACGCGGGTTTAGTGTTAATGAAAAAAATGGAGTTGGCAATGATATAAAAATGCTCTTATAAGAAGAATTTTTAGGGAAACTTTTAACTTTGTAGAAAAGTAACAGAAAGTCCTGTACCCTTGAAATACCTAGTTATAAAAATATACGAGATTTAATCAAAAAGACAAAAGTTCATATTTCATTTTTACTTTTACGTCTGCTATACATATATATTAGTTCATGATAAAGTATTTCAAAAACAATTTGTGAGGAAATGTGAAATCGCTGTTATATAAGAGTGCTCTTATAAGAAGAATTAAAATGGTTTTTAGATAAACGTTTTTCTATGTAGAAAAAAAGGAAAATAATAATCTGACATATTTATTGTTTCATAGCATTAAAGAATTTCAAGAAATGTTAGTGAAAAAATTGAAATGGCAGTGATATAAGAATGCTCTTATATGAAAAACTAAAAAAGAATTTTTAGACAAACTTTTTACAGTTTAGGAAAGTAAAATATATCGTGACGTATATTGAATAACGTTTGTTTTAAAAACATGCACAAATTCATTAAAAATGGGAAGAGATAAAATTTATTTATTTATTTGGGAGATTATTATTCATACTATTTATTAGTTCATGATGAAATCTTAAGGGAAGAATGAGAATTTGCAGTCACATAAGAATACTCCTGTAAGTACAATTATAAAATAATTTTAAGGTAAATATATTTTTTTTTTTCCATAGAAAAATAAAAGATAAGCTGGCGTATTCCTTAAATGCGTTGTTTTTAGCAAAGAAAGATTTTAACAAAGAAGATGATAAGTTAAAATTTACTTTTTATTTTGGAGATTATTATTCATATTATTTATTAGTTCACGGTGTACAAAAAATTCAAGAAAAATTAATGTGAAAATGGAAATTTGCATTTATATAAGAATTCTCTAATTAAAATAATTAAAAATGTATTTTTAAGCAAATGTTTTTCTATGTAGAAAACTAACGGACAATTTCCTATTCTTGAAAGATAGTGTTGTAAAAATGTACAGGAATTCATTTAAAAGACAGAATATTCATATTTACCTTTTTATTTTTCGGATTATTGTTTATTTTATATATTGGTTGACAATGAAAAGAATCTCAAGAAAATTTAATTTGAAAATGTGAATTTGCAGTGACATATCAATGCTCTTGTAAGAAGAATTAAAATCGAATTTTTAAGAAAACATTTTACTGTGTAGAAAAGTAATAGATAAGCTGACGTATAACTGAGACATATGTGTTGCCAAAATTCATAAAAACAAAACGTTAATATTTAATTTTTGTTTTTGTTTTTGTGATTATTATTCATATTATTTTTCGGTTTGCGATGTAAAGGAGCGATGTCGGGAAATTATTCCTATGCCCTGTACAATCACTGTAGATTATGTATTTTACTCAGTTATGAAATTTTGTTATTTCATAAGTTTATACTGGAAATTATGGTGAATTATTGGAAACAGTTGGTTTTATAAAAAACAGCAATTAGAACTTTAAAAAAAATACAAGACATAAACTTAATCAAACATTTTTGTATAATTTTGCGATTTGAATTTTTAAATGGCAATATGAGTTTGAGTATGTTTGTATTTTTATTTAAAAATATTTTTCTCTATGCTTGGCAGCGCAATTTGTACGAAATATTTCTTAATTTTATTTTTACAGAGTAAAAAAATGTTCAGAAATTTTAAAATTGATTTCCCAATAAATGAATTTGGAAATTTTCTAAAATATTTTTTTAAACTATATTGTATTTTTAATGTATTGATTTTTTTTTTCTTTTTTTTTTGCGTTAGTAATAAAATCTATCTTCTTACTGTTTTACGGTAATGTGCTCAGCGGCTTCGTATACAATGCCAGGGTTTGTACGAGTCCTGGAATTTCAGAACCAGAAAAATGTTCGGTACCAGTTTTTTTCTTATAGAAAATTTCTCGTTAAATAAGACAAACTTTCGCGCGTTTGTACTAGATTTAATTTTTTAAATAAAAATACTGGTATTTAATCTGGGAAAACTGGGAAACTAACGGTACCCGTACGAACCCTAAATGCTTAATTTGGTCAGCGGTAATAAATGGGTTTGACATGCCTGACTTAAAACATAATTGAAAAAAAGAAGAAAAAAGAAAAAGAAAAAAATAAGAAAAAAGAAAAGAAAAAGAAAACTGATGTGTAATGTTCGAGAAGCAAATTAAGACTTGCCTTCTATTGGGTCTCGTGTTGAGAACTCGTGGTTCAAAACAGCAATGCCTCCCCACGAAGAGTATCTCTGCGCATGCACTATCCCAATTTCGTTTAGAACTTCGGATGGTTAACTTTTGGCGACGAAGCTAAAAAATTCTGCATAAATCGAAAAATCTGGAACTAGAAATTTTTAATAAATCGAAAATCCGGAGCTAAAAATTTTGAATAAATCGAAAAGTCCAGAGTTAAAAATGTTGTATAAATCGAAAAATACGGAGCTAAAAATGTTATATAAATTGAAAAATCTTGAGCTAAAAATGTTATATAAATCGACACTAAATGAGCATGCGCAGCAAATCTCCACAGGGAGGCTTTGCAGTTTCGATCCGCCTGCGAGTTGACAATTACAATATTTGGATAGTACGTATAAGGCCTCCGAGTAAGGAAGCTTACCTACAAGAACAGCTTATTATCAGTGTGATTCAGGATCATAAAGAACGTTTATACGTTTTAAATCACAATAATTTGCTACTTAAATTTTACGGTATGAACTGTTTTTCTAAATAAACATGTGAAAAGCGGCTTCGCTATTTTAGCAGGATATTAGGGGAAAAATGGAAATTTACATTTATATAAAAATGCTCTTATAAGAAAAATTAAACAGGAAATTTCAGGCAATTTTTCTTCTGTGTGGAAAAGTAATAGACAATCTCATATCCTTTAAAGATGCTGTTGTAAAATTATGCAAGAATTCATCAAAAAGAAAAAAGGTTTTTATAATTATATATTATCTTTATTTTGTATTTATAATTACTTTTTACATTTGGCATTACTATTTATTTTATTTACTGGTTGACAGTGTAAAATAATTTCAAGAAAAGTTAATAACAAAATGGGACTTGACAAATATTTGAGAATAATTAAAAAGAAATTTTTAGACAAATGTTTTAACTTTGTTTAATAAGCAATCTCGTATCCTTGAAAGACACTGTTGTACAAGTATGCAAGAATTCAATAAAAAAGATAGAAGATAAATTCAAACCCTAAAAAAGGAATATATTTGATTTTTATGTTTTGAATTATTATTTATATGTCTCATTTAAATACTTAAAGCAATGAATTCATAAAAAAAACGTTGATATTTACTTTTATTTTCTGTATTGTTAATCATATTATTTATTGCCTCACTAACTAAAAGTATTTCACTAAATATGTATGAAAAAAAATGTTTTTGTAATCATATAATAAAACCTATAATTCTAAAAAATCAAAAACAATGTTATTTTAAGAAGAAAAGCAAACGATCTGGCATATTTTTGTATGTTTTTTATATCTTGTTATAAAAATATACAAATAAAAAGAATATTGCCCAGTTAAACTGATGGCATTGAGCTCACAGGCTACGCATACTAATTGTACATTACAGCCTTGTATTTTCGTTAATTCCGTTCGAAAAAAAAAAAAAAAAAATAAGAAGGGGAAACAGCTCTCCCCTTTCTCCTTTTTTATACTTAATCATTGAACTTCCTAAACTATCAAATACATGCTTTATCATATTAAAAAATCTATATCCAAAATTCAGAGCAAATCGGATAATTCTTAATAAAAACCCATTTAGCATTTATATAATTTAAGAGGAGTTATTCCCCTCTTTTATACTTAACCATTAAACTTCCAAAACTATTCAGAGATTTGAACGAAATCTGACAATTCTGATTGAAAAATCCATTTATGCAAGTTAAGGGGAGGGGCATTAGAACCCCCGTTCCCCCTGTTTATACTTATTCAATGAACACCTAATAACAGCCACGGACTCGCCTCATCAGAATGATCCTATACCTAAATTTTGAACGAAAACTGTTAATTCTGCATGAAAATCCCGTTTATATCAATTAAGGGGAGGGGCATGAGCCCCCCGTTTCCCCTGTTTATACTTATTCAATGAACATCTAATAACAGCCACGGTATCGCCTCATCCGAATGATCCTATATCTAAATTTTGGACAAAAACTGTTAATTCTGCGTGAAAAACCCATTTATATCCATTAAGGGGAGGGGCATGTGCCCCCCGTTCCCCCTCTTATACATATCGAAAGAACTCCAAAAACTAATCAGGGAAGCGCCTTATCAGGATATACCTACATACAAAATTTCAAGTGGATCCGATATTTTTATCATGAGTTATCGCGTTACGCACATACATACAGAACGGACGGGCACATAAGCTCTCAGGCTATGATAGCCTGTGAGCTAAAAACCATCGAAAAATGAAAAATTTAAATATTTCAATGTAATTTTTCGATGGCTGCCGCTATTTAACAATAACATTATACATTGATCACTATAGCGATGTTTCTTTAAGAATATATTATAAAGAAAAAAATAGTCCAATTCGAAACATTTTTTTTTTACACATTGGTATCGAAAAAATAATTAAGTAAAATTTTAATCGTGGCAAAAATTTTTATTTCTACACGCTTTTTCAATTATCGACGAAATGTATCAGATATTAAAAGATATTTGGACTTCGTGATGGGAAATTTATAAACTATTCTATTTTTACTTTATCTTCCTAATTTTTTTTCTCAATTTAATAAGCCAGAAATTTTTGTTTTTAAAAACATTAAAAACTTTATTGAAGGCTTCCGTCGCGAAGGTGTTGAGGGTTAACCGTTCTATTAAAGGTATGTCTGTGCTTTCCTCAATTCGCTGTTCTTGAGAAAGTTTTGATTTATTTTAAATTAAAGTTCAAACATTCACGATTTCAAAAATGCCTTATCAGCGATAATTTGAAACAAAGTTATAGCCCAAAATATAAACCGGAAATGAACTTTGTGGTAGAGCTCTGTTCGCTCGGGTACCGTTATTTTCCAGGTGAAATACCATTATTTTTTTTTATAAGAAAATACAAATATATATATACAGGAGTGCAAAAATCTAGGCGCCTGCAAGCAGTTTCTCACCGCATAATTTATTTCGTTTTTCTTCGTCTAATATTTCGTGTAAAATTCCTGCTAGAATGCTATTAAATTTTGAGCGAAAAAAACTTTAAAATTTTAGTGGTGAGAGACTACCCTCTGGCGCCTAGATTTTTGCACCCCTGTATATATACATATATATATATCAGGGATGAGATTTCCGCTTTTTTGCACACCAGTAAAATCTTAGAGAAAATGTTATATTATTAAATCGGAACATTTTTGTGATTTAAAATAACAACATTTTCTGTAAGATTTTTCTGGTGTCCAAAAAAGCGGAAATCTCATCCCTGATATATATATATATATATATATAAACTTAGTTCGACCGCGCGAAATGCCGTCTTATTTAATCAGAGATTTTGTTTAAAGGTATACTGGTTCGATGCATTTTTTTGTCCTTAAATTCCAGGACCCGTACGAACCATGTAGAGAAAGTGGCCGTTTAAAGAGACACATAAATGTAACAATACATTTTAATACACAAATATACATATATTTTATTGAAACAATATAATCTTATTTATGTGCTTGACATGAATTGCTTATAAGTCATCGTCAACATACAGGGACGTGATAACGCAAGGAAATTTTACAACACGCGAAGGAAAAACAGCCGGGAGCTCCACACAAAGAGTGCATTCAATGGAACCAGCGGGAATCGAACTCACAACCTCCTACGCTGGCAAGCGATTAGCAACGTTATACCTTAATCACTGGGCAACGCAGGCCCAATATATAATACATAATGCATATAAACATACATAAACACCTACAAATATGGTGGATTTTCAAGTAATAAATTTGATACATAATTTTTTGTGCGATATCAATATCTTGGTTTCTGAAAAACTGCGTTTTTCATTGTGTATGTTTACATATAACATCATTTCTTAAAATTTTTTTAAGATATTCGATATTGAAATATATTTTTGTAACACGTTTCATCACATCTGCTGTTATGTTACGGTAAAAATATAGTTTGTAAATTTGAATATAAGCTATTTATATTGAAAAATACGCAATAAAAAAAAACTGAGGATTAATATTAAAAAATTAGTATACGTTAGTAAATTTACTAGGTATTGAAAACCTTTTTGCTTCATGACACAGGAAATAGATTTGTTAATATATAGTTGAGAAAAAAAATGAAATATATTGAATAAATTTTGTTATAATTTGTTTGGTTTAAATGCATTTGACTAAATATCGCCTAAAATTCAAAAACTAATTGAAATTGCATTAAAAAGTTACATTAATTCTTAGGATTTTTTTTCTTTTTTAACTAAAAGCATATGTGTTTGATAAAAATTTCATTTTTTTAAACCGTTTCCTTGATTTGCCCGTACGCCTTACGGGCAAAGTGTTTTTGCCAATCATAATTTATTATTCTCACCAGTAAATTTCTGTTGTAAATTTTGTGTTATTTAATTCGAGTATTTTTCTGATTCAATTAGCCAAAAATTTCTGTTTTAAAAAACCAGTGATAAACGTTTAAAAATACTGTAAAATACTTGGAAAAAAATAGGCATCATTTGAAAGTTTTTTCAAAAATATTGATTAATTAAGTGGTTAGAAAAGTGCTCCGAAGTTAAGCATAAGTTAGATTTTAAAAGTATAAAATTATTGACTATAATATTTTGATATCGTTTGAAATTTCCTTGTAAATATCTTATTTATAGATGATTCAAGAAAAACTTCACGCCAATGTCATGATCATTGATTAGCTGATAGGTTAATGTTTTCAATGTCATGATCATTTGTTTATTAGCAAATAGTTAATGTTCTTCCCTAAAGGTCAAGGAAACTTATAACTAATAAATTTTAAAGAATTCGAATACAAAGCGATAACAGCATCATTTTTCTAACCTTTCAATGCCGCAATTTTTTTCTAAAAATAAACTGAATTTTTAGCCAAGGTTAATGGGATGATTGATTTGATTTGTTTGAGAGTAAATAAATATTGTTGCTAATGATTCCTAATTCTAAAATATTAATGATGTTATGAGATTACCGAAACTTTTAATATTTTTTTTTCTAGGATTATAGGAATAAATATGATCAGTCGTTTATCAGTATGAAAAAATAAAATAAAATAAATTTATTCAAGTTCAGTTAATTTAAATTCATATTTCTTACACTCATTAAATTCAACATTATTAATAACAAGGTAGAACCCGTCGAATTTCGACGAAAGAAAATGTTTAAGAAGGAACTGTTTCATTGATTTATAATAAATCTACTTAATTAATCACAATAAAAAATACACCTTATGTTCGTAAGTCTAACCCTTAAACAAATGATATTTAAACTAAAGTTAACAAAATACTATTTCTATAAAACTCAGTAGTAGAAATTATTAAAAATAAGCTTAATCGATTTGCAAACAACGAAATATAATAAAGATCTTGTATTATTATTAAGTTATCAATTACGAATGTTATGCACGGTATACCAAAATGCAAAATAGCAAAATGTACTCCACTTTGACTCAATCATAGAATTTTTTGCCCTATGAAATCTATCACATTATTTTTACCACTTCAGAATTTACTTATGCACCTCTCTTTTCCGTGTTCACGTTTTAAAAAAATAGTATTTTAATTTGATCATTTTAAAATCATTTTAATTCAAAAATTGAAATCTCGATTGCTATTAGCTATAAACAGATACTAATTTTATATTCTTTTAACCCTTGAACGTTCATTGGTTTCGCCACGAAACCACAAAATTTTAATTCCGATACGCAACACTGACACCGGTATTTTTATCTAAAAATATCCCTTTTATTTTGTATGTGAAAAATCACGCTTTCTTATTTAGAAATATATTTGTTCTTAATTACCGGTGTCATTCATTTATTTCGGCGTCTTAGCAATGAAAATGCTATGATAGTTAAAGGGTTAAACGTAAATGAAAATTTCTATAATAATCTGCATGCAATAAGTACAATATACAATATTCCTATAACGTCAGAGTGTAAAAAGAAAGTGTTGTATCGAGTTTAAAGAAAGTTTTTAATAAACTAAAAATCCTTTAAGTAATAAATAAAAGCGAACTAAAACGATTTTTTTTTTCACATTTTAAAAATAAAAGGGAAACAAAAAAATACATTAATTTGCTTTTTTCGCTTTTTTCATTTTCATTTTAATAAAAATGGAGAATGTCTGTTGCCACAATTCAAAAACGGTATAAAAAACAACGAAAAAAATTAATAACTCAAAAACAAATAAAGATACAGCTTTCAAACAAATCGCATTAAAAAGTACATTTTTTTTCGTATACTTTGGTATAAAAATTGAAAATGTGCTGTATTTAGAAACTTAAAAATTTGCCAAAAAAAAAAAAACTTAAATTTTATTTCAAATTTTAAAGTGTTGCCATTCACAAAATGACGTATGCGTTACGCACAGATACGTTTGGCCTTTATAATATAGATAGCAATAAATATTATGAAACAAGTCACAACTACCATTTGGAAGACTAAAATTTAAGACATAAATAAATTCTAGAAAAAAATAAAAACAACAATAATAATAATAATAATAATGAACATCATTTTTATGATGACTAAAACGGGGTTTAAGCAGTAATATATTACGCACGCCATGGATCAAACACTAATATTACGGGACCAATCATACACAAATTTTAGATGAAATTTCAGTTTTATAATTTTCGATATTGGGAATTTTTAAATTTATAAACATCGCACATTTTCAATTTTTACTGCGTCATATATGGAGAAAATTTACTTTTAAATGCATATTGTTTGAAAGCTCACTGTAAAAAATATCCGTTAATATACACAAACTTTTCCCTCAAAATTACGGAATAGTTTCCTTTTTCCGAAAAAAAACAGAAGAATTTCCGTATTTGACATTTTGGAGTCACTAATCCCGTTAAATAACGGAAGTTTTCTCTTATTTTTGTCAATTTTCCGAAAACAGTAGAGTTTAGTGGTGCCATCTACCAGCAAAATTAAAAACCTTATACTGAGTTGATGTTTTTAAAACAATTTGCTGGACTATTTCTCAATTTCATTCTGTTTTAATAATAAAAAGCTAACGTATTTTTTAAATATTAAGAAAATAATAATAATTAAAAAAAAGTTATTAATTCTTTTAAGTTTGAAATAGCTGAAAGGGAAAATTGATTGTGATTTTAAAATAATTTTTAATGTATTTTTATCACACACACACACACACACACACACACACACACACACACACACACATATATATATATATATATATATATATATATATATATATTAAGTGCGTTTGATATTTTGAAAAAAGTGGAAAAAATTCTTCTTTTAATTTTAATATATATATTTTTTTATTTATTCAAATTAAGAAGTTCGCACATAAAATTAAAAATATATCGAAATATATTACCGAAATTCTTATAATTTTGGCGATTACGTAAGTCATAAAAAAATCAATAACTGAAATTTATTTTATAACCCATTGTAATCATTATTGAGTTTACCTTTGATCGCCATAAAATAATTTGTTAAAATGCACGTTTTTTTTTTCTTTTAGTATGTTAGTATTTTTTAAAATAAATAAATAAATATCAATAATATTACAACAGAATTTTAAAACTTTTCCAAAAAAAGAAGGAAACAAAACTCTTAATAAATTCTTTCATGCATGTAATATTTTAAAGACTAATTTTTATACATATAAGCTAAATATTCGAAATTATGGAAAGAAAATCGAAACTATGGAAAGAAATTATGGAAATTAAGAAAGGTAATTTTGGGGATTACATATGTTATAAAAAATCAATAACTGATTTTTTTTTCTATAGCCCATTGTAATTATCTTTATTGAGTTTACCTTCGATCGTCATAAAATAATTTGTTAAAATGCACGTTTTTTTTTTCTTTCTTTTAGCATTTTTTAAAATAAATAAATAAATATCAATAATATTACAACAGAATTTTAAAACTTAGAAAACAAAACTCTTAATAAATTCTTTCATGCATGTAATATTTTAAAAATTAATTTATATATATATATAAAGCCAAAATTAAAATTAATAAGGTAAATATTCGAAATTATACAAAGAAAATCTGTAAAACATTTAGAATTATCCATTCAAGAGAAAAATATTATCTCTACAAAAAAAAAAAAAAAAAAAAAAAAAAAAAAAAAAAAAACCCTGCGTTTAAAATCTTATCTTTACATTACGAAATGTATCCGAAATAACTAAAGATATTTGAAAGGGTCGTTTGAATAATTCTGGTGTAATGGTATTACGCTGCAAGCTACGACACAAGAGGCCCCGGGTTCGAACCCCATGGAAGGTATGTAACATTTCTTCACTGTTGTTTAAATTAATTGTGTATAATGTGTCCCTGATATTAATGTGTCTTTGAAAAGTAAAGAATAAAAAGCACAAAGATGTTAGTTAGTCCTTGAAAAATTCTTTAAACTTTTCAAACAAAAATTTTTACATAAGGAAAAAAAAAAAAAAAAAAAAAAAAAAAAAAAGGAAATATTTTGTGAAAAAACGGAACTATTTCTGGAATTTAAGGAAATTTTTTTCCGTTAAAAAACGGAAGTAGTACTGGCGTCTAGATTACCAGTACTATTTCCGTTTTTTAACGGGAAAATTTTTTACAGTGTGTCTCAATTTGTTTTTGAGTTATTATTATTATTATTATTATCATTAAATCGTGGCAACAAAAGTATTCCATTTCAGGATTTTAAACATGGACCAATCAGAAAACGAATAAAAAACGGACATCACAAGGTTTCAGTGCTATATTTCAGCTATCTCTATTCTCGACCGACATAAACAATCATTTTTCAAATTGTTAATAAGGTTTTAAATAAAAAAAAAGAGAGAAAATGGTAATTTTGTAAATATGATCCGATGATTTCAAAGTAATATACCTCATTTTTTGCAAAGAAAATATCATATAACTTTTAAGCACACTTCACTTGTGTGATTATATATGTATCACATTTTATGACAGATACGTGTAATAAAGGAGAAGTATAACAAGTCGAAATTTGTACGTCAAAGATAGAAAACGAAATGCTTTCGCACTGTAACTAGTTTTATAAATATTCATATAGTTGTTGCACTCTGATACAAAAATATATGAAGACAAATTGTATTACAAATTTTTTAACAATATTAAATTCAGTAATATTGAAATAACAGAAATCCTTCGACATCATCATAAATGGCAAAATACAAATATCATGATATGGATGGATTAATTACGTATATTAAGATTTAATTGAATATTCACCGTGGCAGCATAGAATCATTACCTATCATGGAATATTATTGAATTAAGTATTAATATCTTTAGAAGAAGAAAGTATTAGATTAGTGAAAAATGTCAACTTCCACTTTTCGTTGGATTTATACGTTTTAGAATGTTTTGAACATGGTTTGGTGGTTTTCCGAAAATGTCTGTCTGTTAGTCTGTCTGTCACTCTGTCACTTTGCCATTCTATTACTCTGTGAATCTGTATGTGACAAAAATTTTGTGGGTGCTCTATCTCAAGAACTAATAAACGGAATTTCTCAAAACTTTATTTTCTGTTAGACCTTGATATAAACTGGAGATGATTAGTGTTTGTGTACATCGCGCAACAGATGGCTTTGCTTTGCTGCATTATTCACAATTTCCACAACCGCTATAGCTCAAGAAATATTGCACGGTTTTTCATAAAACTTTGGATTCAGTTAATCCTTGATATAATTTGGAGCTGATAACTTTTTGGTGCAAATCGCTCAAGAGGTAGCGTTGCTATGCCGTATTATTCATGATACTTGTAATAGCTCCATCTCAATATATAATCAACGAATTTTCCTCAACCTTCAGATTCAGTTAGTCCCTAATATAAATTATTGTTGTTTAGTTTTGGGTGTAAATCTCTCCACATGTGGCGCTGCTATGCTTAATTTTTCTGGAATTCGCAATAGCTGTATCTCAAAAGTTAATGCATCAATTTATATGAAATTTCAGATTCAGTAAGTACCTGATAAAATCTTATCCTGATTTGTTTTTTGTATACATCACACAATATGTGGCGTTATTAAGCAGAATTTTTTAAGATTTAAGTAATAGCCCAAACTCAGAAGCTAACGCATTGTTTTCACCAATCATTAGATTTAGTTAGAAGTTCACATATTTTGTTGCTGCTGACTAGATTTTGGTGTAAATCATCTAACTGGTGGCGCTGCTATACTGCATTTTTCACGAAGTATTAACATGCATGAGATAGAAAAAAGTTTTGGGATTGCCACATCAAACTTGTTCAGTTTTGGTTTAATTTTCATAAAATTAAAAAAAGACACGACAAAGTTCTGCAACGATTTTACATATTAAATTTCAAACCATTCTGTTGGCTACTTTTCTTTTATTATATGCTTCTATTATATGCTATTGTTCTTCTATTAAATGCTTTTGAAATTAAACTGCAATTACTAAAATCCAGCTACCTAACTCTGTTTTTAAGCCTGTTAAAGAAATCAACATATTATACTAAAACGTACAGCTCAATCTGCAAATCGTCCGTAAATCTTTGAAGTGAAAGAAATTTTGATAATATTTTATAAGATAAACATAATTTGAGTAGAACATAAGTTGATATCCTCCAAAAATACAGACTGCTTCAAAGCAAAATCCAAATTTTTGTTCAGAACATAATTAAAAATGAAGTTATTTTGACGAAATTTTCAGTGAACCTATTTTGTTATGAGTGAAATAGGATTCTAAAAGGTTCCAGAAGTGCGCAACGAAATATTGTGTGATAGTGTAGGTAGTTATGATTAAATTCGAAAATATTGATCGTCTAACAGTGCGTGATTTGTGTGTAGAAATAGGTATCTTATAGGCCTTTTTGTGATACCGTTCCATGTTAAATACAGCAAAATAACACTGTTTATAATATCCTTGTATATAATCCCTTATAATATCGCCATTATACTTTTTATAATAACTTATACTATCGCCATTAACGTTAAATTTATGAACGAAATTTTTGGTTTGATTTGGTGTTAGACATTTTTTGTTTTTAACTGAAAAAATGCATGGCAATTTAATTATGAAAGAAATACTGTTCTTCGTGCTATACATATATTTCTTCTTTCTTGTTTGTTACAAAAAATAGCAAACACTCTGCAAATACCAAAAGGTGTAAATAACAGTTTTTAAAAAAAAACTGTGAGTAGATGATGACTTTTTTTTTAACTACAGTTACAATGAATATAAGCGTTTCTTTCTTTCTTTTTTTTCTTTTTTTACTGAAAATTTCTGTATATTTTCTATATAGAGACACTATATTTGTAAGTACGTCATAATACCATTATTCTGAAATTATAAAAAACCGTTTACCATTATTCTGAAAATATAAAAAACCGTTCGAAATATTAAAAAAAGGCAAAACATCTTGAATTTAATAATACAGTGAATCATCTTCATAATCATCATAAAATTTCAAACACTGCGATTTTAAAAATTCCTTATTTAGTTGTTTAATTTTTCATATTCATAAAGACGGTAATAATCAAAAGAGTTCTATAAAATAAACATATTTACAATATCTACATATCTTTAAATGTAAGCCTCACATTTTCAAAAACTTCTCAATGAATTTGAATTTTGAATGTCAGTAAAATGAATATTTGAATAATAAAAATACAGGTTAAAGGCTTTTAAGTTTAAAAGCATTTAAGTGAATTTGAAATTTAATATAGCAAAGTATATGACATTTACTGGTTCACTCCCCTTCCACCTCCCATTACTTGCCACTCAAAGTTCATAACGGTTCAATGTTTTCTGAATCTTAAAATGCAGCATTTGAGAAGAATATTAAAAATAAATATTTAGCAATTCTGTTCGCTTTCAGTTTTTGACAATGCTTGTTAAAAAAGCTATTATAGATGTGAAAATACAGAAACTTAAATAAATTATCTTTATGAAAAGTTTGTGTTTATTTTCGCCTATGAAAGGATACGATACAATTGATACGTTGAACACATTGGGTTTGAAATGGGTAGAATACTTCAATTGCTATCCAAATATTAATAGGTTTGAAAATTATTATAAATAATCTATTAGGTCAGCGCTTCCCAATCTTTTTTCTTTCACGAATCTTTTCTAAGCTTTTCCTTCCTTTTTATTTCAAAATACCCCGATTCTTCATAAACAGGATCCCTTGTCCTCCCCTTCACTCTGTTAGTTAACCACTTAACCACTTAAACCCTTCGCGACGGGAGACTTTTGAGAAATTTTTAATGTTTTGTCACCGGTTTTTGAAAACAGAAATTTGTTCCTTTTTAAATCCATAAAATGCTCCGGTTAAATAAGGCAAATTTTACCGTGAAATTTTACTGATGGAGATAAACAATGATTCTTAAGCCCTTTTGCGATATGTATACGTGTCGCTCGTTCCCAACGGGTTAATCGTTGCGCCCGAAACATTCTCGGGCTGCAAGCTTCACGGCTTTTATTCAGAATTGTTTGATTCCTACCAGTTTTATAAAATAGTGTAATTGGTTTTATTCTGGCATCGTTTTACTTGTCATTAAAATAAGAATTGTTTTTTTTTTTTTTTCAAAAAGGATGTGGCAATAATGAGTTTGAATTTTTAAACTGTAATTTAATTCGATCATTAAGTGGTTAATAGAAACATGATTTTTTTCATTTGCAGGGCTCCCAAATGATCCGCGAACTGAACACCAGTATTTTTTAACAGAAAATCTCATAGTAGGTTTCGACAGCATTTGCGTTAAAATTAACCTCCGAGGGTAGTTTCTGTACAATTCGCAAGAAAAAAATCAAAAATATTCTGTAAGAAATGGTGTACGTCGTGCTATGCATATTGCTTCGTTCTTCTTTGTTACAAAAATTAGCAAACACTGCAAAAACCAAAAGGTGTAAATAACAGTTTTACCAAAAAGAAAAAAAAAAAAAAAAAAAAAGCGAGTAGATAATGACATATATATGAGGACCCCAGAAGCCAAGGGATACAAGTGGCAAAATTTAGATTTCGAGTAAATAGAGTTCAAAGTTAAACATGAATTGTAATTGAATGAATTGAGATATGAAACTTTTGCTTTCTTATTACTGATCTTTGAACTCTTATTTCAAAAACTATTTAAAAAAAAATGTGGAATACAATTTTTTTTAATTTGTAACTAAGCAATGGTATCATCATTCGGCATTTATACCCATTGGCTTCCAAGCAGTAATGAAAACTGCTTGGAAGCTAAAGAGTAGAAGTGCCAAATGAACACAAGAAATGAAAAATTATTAAATAAAAAATTGTATTTATGAAAAAGTTAAGAACAATGTTGATAGAAATAAGTGAAAGGACAAAATTTTGTTTTAATATAAATTCTAAAAAAGGAAAAAATATGAAATAAAAAAATGAATTTACGAAAAATTTATGAACAATGTTGATATAAATGAATGAAAAGAAAAACTTTGTTCTAATGTAAGTTTTAAAAATTTATTATAAGTTTAGAAACATTGGAATTTTATATTTTTTAACACTTACCAACAAAGTCAATAAGTGAATATGATTTTGATTTGTCAGTCCGTCTATCCGCGCCCTAACACGCGTAAATATATTCGGATTGCCCTGAAATTTTTGGGAATTATTCATGTTTATCTCAACACAAACCTATTGCAAATGAAGTTTCTAACACGATTAGTTTATTTACAGGGACAATCAAAGATTTTCCATTACATTACAGTCTATGGGAAAAATCGTTTTAAATGAATTTGAAAGATGTTACACCTTGTCACATATTAAAATTTATATGCATTTACGAATTGCACTAAAATAAACATTCTATAAAATATGAGGTGAAAAGAATAGTTATTATTTATTTACAGGATCATACAAAAGATTTACATTACCTAATGATAAAGAGGAAATTGTTTGCGACTTATTTTAATTATATTACAGTTTTCGTGTATTATAAAATTCATATATATCGCTGAGGCTTAATATAAGTTATTTCGCGCATAATACGAAGTACACAGTATTTACAGGGACACAAAAAGATTTCAAATAGTATATTCTATCCGAAATACTGTATATATTCTCAATGATGATTGATGGATGGACGAAATGCCATTTTAATTATGAATTGCACTTTTAAGTTTCACTAAATTTATACATGTTATATGACATGTATAAATGCTATAGTTCATATACAGGGTTACACAAAAATACTCGTAAAGGTTACAGAATATGAGCGTACTTTACTTAAAGATTGCTTTTAAATAAGTCATGTATTTCTATGCTGAACTGCATTCAGTTTACTAAGAAATGCTTGTAAAATATAGATAAAATGATATACAGGATCACGCACAAAATTTTATACATGGTCAGCGATGGATGATAATTTCTGAAAATGTGATTTCAGTAGTCTTAAGTGTGTTTTAGTTTGAAGTAAATTTTAGCTAAATACTGGCGTATAATAAAGGTTCAAGATAAACTACAGAATGAACAAAAGTATACAAGTATGCTTCCATCTATTAGTATAAACTGCTGAAAGAGAAATTTCAAACTATTATGTATTTTCTAGCTAAACTAATTTTTCCCGTTATACAGTATATATCAACCGACTGATAAAACATAGGACTGTTCAGAAGTATCAGACTACATATTTGGCAATGGATATTAACACTTTATTACCCTAAATAGCAAAATTTTTTAAAGATTTCAGGGAGTGTTAGAAAGTGTTTCATAATCTATGCTTAACGCATGACTTTTCTTACTTGATAACAGTTAAAATGCATTTATTTAATGCATAAAAAGCAAATGGCTTTGTATATCGTTGGTCGCGCTTCTGCTATGTAGACGTTAACGGACACAACTATACTTATACCCCTTGGCCTCCACACGTTCCACAGTTTGGGAAAGAGGTTAAGTAACTGGCCCCTATAACTAGGTAAATAATGAAAAAATATTCTTAACTCTTTACCTACAAATAAATAGACATATTTCCAGATAGCCTGTGCACTTAACTCAATTTTTTCAATTTTGTCTCTTATACCCCTTGGCTTCTGGGCTCCTCATATATAAACTACAGTTACAATGAATATAAACGTTTCTTTCTTTCTTTCTTTTCTTTTTTTATGCAAAATTTCTGTATAATTTCTGTATACAGACACTATATTTAAGAGTACGTCATGTAACCATTATTCTAAAATGATAAAAACCGTTCGAAATATAGAGAAAAAAAATTTTCAAAGAAAATATTGATTTCAGTTGGCGGATTATTTAAGAGCCCTGCAATTGTAAACTTCTGTAAAAACACAACATTTCTAAGATTATGTGACTTTACAAGCCGTTTTTATGGTTTCCACCTTTACTGATATTATAGTCATGTACTTTAGTTTGGGGACCGCTAAATTAGGTCGTTTGGAAAAGTTAATCTGTACTAAAAAATTCTAACCGTTAATTCAGTGTTGCCAGATTGCCGAAAGCCATTTTCCCTAAAATTTCTGAAATTTTCCCCAAATGAGCCCTTTTTTCAGCAAAAGTCCCCAACGTAATTTCCTCCCGAAAAAAATTCTAAATTTTCAATTTTTCGTTATAAAAATTTTTAAACAAATTTATGCTCAAAAATTTCCCCCAAATCAAAAATTTTTTTAAAAAAAATTCCCCATTTACCAAAAAAAAAAAAATTTCATTATATATATATATATATATATATATATATTATTGCATTTATATTCACAGTTAATCGATGAGAATAAGTGATATATTTTACAAAGACAAGCTCGTTTACATTTGTTATTTAAATTGTTGCCAATCAATGATGCTGACCTATCATTGCATAAGCACATTTTTTTATAGCAAAAACATTTTCAAAGTTTAGACCATCTTTAATAAATTTGAGTTTGAATGAATCTGTGGTGATGTAGGCATTATCTGTTTCCCTCCGATTTATACTATAAAACGTTATTTTCAATTTTTGTCACACCTACTGGAACATCTATCTAATGGAAAGCATAGTGATGTATCAATCGCTGTGATTTCATCAATGATAAAACAAATATAACTGCTTTTAACATCTTTAATTAAATCATTGAAAAATCACAACAAATAAACGTTTAGGACACTTCTTGAAGATTTAATAATGTAAAGGCGTTTATAACCGCAGAGTTTTTATTCAAGTTTCTCATAAAAAGAACTAGGAGGGCTGCTACATTCATTGAGCAGTTGTCAATTATATACGTAGCAATGTGATTATAGTATGCGATTACAGCTCTTGCAATTGCAAATATCTCTACTGACATTCCATGAAACACATATTAACCATCATTAAAGAACAACAAAAAGTTATAAAAATGCTTTCATTCTTGTTGTATCTATACTATTAAATAAAATGTATTTATGTTCTTGTGTGTCTGTCCATGATAACAGGAAAATCTACCGCATTTACTTATCTGAAAATTTAGGTGATTGTCCAAGGCAGATCGAGATGAATCTCTAGTACATGTAAACGGTGAGAACAATCAACGAGAATAATGATTTATATCTATTATTTATGTATTTTATTTTCATTTCCCAAATCAAAATCGAATTCAAGACAGATCCAGTATTGGTAAATGTCTGAAAGTAGAATTTGAAATTTTGAAAACAATTCCTCATGTTTTCCCCAAAAATGTTCATTGTCCCCAAACATGTCCCCAAGAAATACTTGTCCCCAAAAAATTCCCCTAGAGGTTCAAAATCCCCAATCAGGCAACACTGCGTTAATTATTAGACAAAACGTCAGGGAAAAACACAATCAAAATAGGCGTTAAACACCAATATTTTATCAAAGAAAATTCGCTTACTTTAATTCCATTATAATTCTTCAAATATTTTCTATAAGAAAATACTGGTAAGTTTTTTTTTTTTCTTTTTTTTTTGACAGCGGTTTGCCCTTTCCCCAACTCGCCACACTGTAGACATTAGATATTGGCATTAGTATCTAATAATTAAATGATGGAATTTTCGGTACGAAATTTTCCATAAATGCAAACGACTTTCCGAACAACCTAATGCTTTGTAATTTTGCATCGTGCTAATCTGGGTAGATTATTAATCTTATTTTATTGCTATCCAAATCTTAATCCTTTAAATAGAAATACCGTATTCTCTACAAACCCTATATTTCCCAAAAGTTATTTGTTTAGAAGGCTTTAATTTGAACGTAGTAAACTCCCATTGGCGTCTAAGAGCGGCCAGTTTTCACCCGCAATATCCGAAGTCCGTATTAAGCGACTTAAACAGTTCAATACATTTTTTTAAATTCATTTTTTTATATAAATTTGTTCTGACATTAAATGTATATCTGATAAATTTTTTATGAAAGAAATTTGTTAATTAATTCGATTTTAAAAAATTCGAAGTATGAATGAAATAGTATGGAATGTTTTGAAATTTTTTATGGATGGTATAATTTATAATTCATAGGGCAGAACAATAATTTCGCCTCCTTTTCTCAAAAGCAACATTTTCGTTAATCCGTTAAAGACTGGTGCTGTGTTTTCGCAAAATTATGTTTGTTATTATTTTATTTTATTTTATTCTATTCTATTTTATTTTATTTTGAGGGTTTTTTTAAACCTAATTTGCTATCTCATAACGTTCTCAGAACGTAATGGATTTTTTTCCCAAGAAAAATCTCGTTACTTGATTCAAATTGTAAAAAATTATAAATATGAATGAAATAGTGCAAAATGTTTGGAAATTTATTATCAATAAATTCCGGATGTGTTCATAGATGCACTTAAAGAGAGAAATAAAGTTTGGCAATTGAAGGTACGGATAAGCTAGTTACGTGTGGTAAATAAAGCGTACCATTACATTATAGTTTCTTTTAAAACTTTCCATATGTAATTTAAAATTATTGATGTTGCGTTTTAGAAGAATTGTCGTATCTCGCATAAAAAAATGTAATATAGTTTTTTAAGCTTAATTACTCCTTAATATGCATAAAATGAAATTTTAAGTGTCTTTTATATTTATAGGGCTGGGACACATGAAACAATTCACGCGAATATAGCTTTTTTCACATGACTGACAAGGAAGGTCTCCATACTGGGCATTCTCAGAATTTTATGAAATAAATACTAATTAAACTACTTATATATGTAATAAAGGATCAGTGAAAATTAGAGGTGGAATTACAGAGGGAAAGCCGTAAAAAAATAAAATACTTTCAAATATTTGGCCTGAAAAGGCGAAAGTGTCACGCGATTTGGCAAGGAGCACTTTTTCCCGCCAAAAGCAAATGATTTTAATGCAACTGAAAACTTTTGGATTTTTAGCATGCGTGTAAATAGAATTTAATGAATTTAAACATACGCAATGAGAGAGTTTAATACACTGCTCAAAACAATTAAAGGATATTGCAGTTTTAGGTGGATTTTGTATCTGGGAAACTTTTTAGCTGATTGATACATGGTCGACAGACATAGTAGGTTATATGAGAATAAATTACACATGTTTGGCAGAAAAAAATGCATTTTATTGCGCATTTGTGTACAAAAGGAAAAAAACACAATTTGTGCATATGAGAAAAAAAGAATAAAAAATGGTGTTTTCTTCAAAGAAAGTTATTTTCAGTAGGGGGGTATGGTTTCCACGGGCGGCCAGCAACGTTGAACACTTTTGAGGCATGGACTCAATGAGGCTATTAATGACGAGTTGGGGTATACTGCCCCACTCTTCCAGAAGAGCTCTTTCCAGTTCTTGGAGAGTTTGTGGGGGTTGTTGGCGGCCAGAAACTCGTCTTCCTAGAGCGTCCCAAACGTGCTCGATTGGATTCATGTCTGGAGAACACGCTGGCCATTCCATTCGAACGATTCCTTCCTCGAAAAGGAAATCCTCCACCAGGTTTGCACAATGTGGCCTGCAGTTATCGTCCATTAAAATGAAGTTATCTCCGATTGCTGCAGCGTAAGGGACTACAATAGGTCTGAGGATCTCATCCCTATATCGGCGACCAGTCAGAGCTCCATCTCGAATGATGTAGAGGTCAGTGCGCCCGTCAATGGAGATGCCACCATACACCAACACTCCTCCATCACCAAATCTGACACTTTCGTGCACGAACGCAGGATTATTCCTACTGCCACGGTCCCTCCACATGAAAATACGCCTATTATCCGGATGCACAGAAAAACGGGACTCGTCAGAAAACAGAATATTGCTCCATTCATTTCTCCTCCAGTTGACATGCTCGGTTGCCCACTCCCTGCGCTCGCGACGATGCCTTGATGTTAATTTGACACATACCATCGGTCGGCGAGCATACAGACCTACAGCATGGAGCCGGTTTCGGACAGCCTGAGTTGAAATCGTGGTGCCTGTAGCCGAGCGAAGGTGTTGTTGGAGAAGAGTAGCGTTCATGTTACGGTGTCTCCGAGCTGTTAACGCTAAATACCGATCTTCATTGGGCGTTGTTGCCCGTCTACGACCTTGCCCTGGTCTTCGGCCTGCACATCCGCTCATTAAAAAACGGTTCCAGATCCTGGAAATGACACTTTGTGACACTCCAATGGCTTGCGCTACTTCGGCTTGAGTTTGGCCCCCTTCTAACCTACCAACAATTCTCCAAGCTTCTGAATCTGTCAAATGACTTCGCTGAGACATCGTACTCATCGAAACAAAGCAATCACTGAATGCCGATCATCCTTGTCTTCATTCTCTTTTATCCAGTTGAAAGTCAAATTTCATTTGCTGCCGCTGAAAGGACGTTTTTGACGTCGAAGTCAAAATTTGCATACTCCACAGTTTGAAAACCAGAAAAATTTGCATTTGTGATTCTCTTCTTCTATTTTCGGCAAAAAAATTTCATTTATATCTTTATTTTATATAAAACTTCATATATCCTTTAATTGTTTTGAGCAGTGTATATTGTATATATATACATATATTGTATTGCATATATATATTGTTTGTTAGTATAGTTATTTAATTTAACTTTGGAAAAAGTATTTTCATATATAAAAAAATTCATATTCAGAAAAATTATTTTCATACATTTAAGCGCATTCAAAAATAAAAACTGATGTTTCCATAACAAGAAAATCGAATTGATACAGCTCAACTGAACTTCGAACTTTAAAAAAATTTAATTAATTTAAATTTGAATTTCGCTTTAAATTTCAAATTTTGATGGTTAAATTTGAATATAAATACAATATTTATAAATATTGCTGTAACAAAATTATACTTAAAACAAGCTGAAACTGACAAAACCAAAGTTATTTAATTTCTTAAACAAGCCGAACATGAAACTTTTTTTCCTTTAAAGTGTATTTGACATAAAAAAGTATTTTTTTAATTGCTTTTCATCGTCAACCGATGATAAATCGCCACATAACGAAATTTTCATTATTTTTTTACGGACAATGTACAAAAGTTCCGCCGAATTTTTTTTTTTTTTTTTTTTTTTTTTATAAACAGATATATCCTTATGAGAAGAACATTCTGTAATTTTTTCAGGATTTTCCGAGAATGTTCGAATGTATGTATACTTTCCTTCTGAGTTAATTTCTATAATCAAAAACTACACTCAGTATAATAAAGGAAACTTTCTTTACGCAGGGTATTTTTTTAATCGGCAGTATAATTTTTTTTTTTTTTTACATTTTTAAAATAATTTTACAAATTCAATTTTTTTCACATATGCTACATCTATGTGGTAGTTGAGAACACATTTAGGGCACATGTGAACGCAAGGAAAAATAAACTTTGACATTTTTTGTTCTGTTTATTCATTTGTTATCATACTCATTAGTTATATTACCTGTCAAATTCACGATGAAGGAAAATCTATATTAATAAAATAACAAATCGCTCTGTGTGTGTGCGTGTGTGTCTGCGATAGTTAGCAAAAACTACGGTACGTACGAAGTTCAAAATTTTTCTGAGAGTAGCCCAATATCTCTCCTGATGCACCTGACATTCAGAATTTCAAAATTCTATTTATTAATTGAGTAATTAATTAAATTCCAAACCTCACTCTCATAAAAAATCGCTTTTTTTTTAGCTTTTTTCCTTTTCATTCTCTTATGGTTGATTGGTTGCATAAAATTTTCGCAGAAATAATTTTAAAAACTGAGACTGACCTTTAAAATTCATAGACTGGCAAACTGTCAGTTTAAATGAGGATTTTTTTTTTTTTTTTTTTTTTTTTTTTTTTATCACAGCTGCTGTACGCCATGGAGGAAAAAAGATAGGTGGTGGCGAAGTACACCGAAAGAAAGAAAGGTTTGCAAGAGGAAACCATTTATCGCTGAAATTTTAATGTCTCAAAATAAAGCACGAGAAAGGAATTTTGTATTAATAAGACGGATTGGAAGAAATGAATTACAGCTGAAGCATATTTTACGAAGAAATCGTAATTTTTTTAAATGTCTTTCTATTGTATTATTTATTAAAATAAATGTTTGTTTTTAAAATAATTGAAATTGGAAAATTAAAAATAATTAAATGTCAAAATAAAATTAAATAAAATATTGAAAACATATGATTTGAAGTAAAAAATTGTATTACTAAAAGTTTTCTCTCTTTTTTTCCAGAAATTTTTAATACTTTATAACGTAGATGAAAAATGTTTACGATTTAACAACGTATTTATAATTCCATGTCAATATATAAAATATAG
The DNA here is from genome assembly GCA_964019185.1 of Maratus speculifer. NCBI lineage: Eukaryota > Metazoa > Arthropoda > Arachnida > Araneae > Salticidae > Maratus > Maratus speculifer. The sequence continues at coordinate 334,540,706 of OZ025295.1, read as the reverse complement.
TGATGAAAAGATTCTTTTAAAATCATGCATGAACACTTAAATGATAATATTAATCTAAAATCTAGATTTCAGAGTGCAGACGATTTTAAGACATTAACGAAAGACTGTTGATTTTTCAAGCAAAGTCTTAAATGATGCTTCTCTATTGATATTTCAAAGTCATATGATAAAAATAATCAAATAATTCATGCCTATGATTGATCTAATTGTATCTTTCATGCATTCTGATCGTGTATTACAGGCAATAATGGCACCAAACGTTATTTTTTAAACGAAATTTTAGTCATCTATTCAATAACAGTTTAAAAGGTAAAAAACAAAAACAAAGAAATACTGGTTTAAACCAGTTTGAATTGATCGGAGTTTCAAAGCACATGGTTTAGTTGGTGCTTATTTGGACTTAATGTCGCGGATTTTAGAGTTACATTTTTTGCGTCACCCCAAGACATTATACTGCCACTCTATTAATTTCTTTTTACTAAATGGTTGTACGCATATTTTTGGCATTTCGAACATTAGAATGTATGAGTCATTAGCTGTGTTGCAATAAAAAACATTACACAAACCTTTTCTATGAGTTTATTTTTTTAATCATTGATTAAATTTAAATATGTTCTATTCAATTTAAAATTGTAATATGGCTTTAATTTGTTTTTAAAACAAAAATAAAATAGCTGTTTGGCGTACAATTGTTTGTATCCGCAAACGATTCCTTCCCCATAATAAATTATCAAATAGCTAAGTAAATTACCTATCAGAAATAACCATAAAAAGAATAGTAGCAAGACTGATTATAACCTTAATGATTAGACTAACTTAAACATAACCCGATTCCAACCAGAAAAAAAAAAAAAAAAAAAAAAAAAAAAAAAAAAAAAACAGACCACACTCCGATCCGTGATACACAAAATTTCCTTGAGTATAAACCCGACCCTGACCTAAAAATTCTGTTGGGGAAAAACTATGGATTTGATAACTGACCCGAACCAAATCTGAATCCCGCAAAAATGTTCAAGTGAAGTATAACCCGATTCAAACAAGGGTAAATAATTTTCGTGGGCATGAAATCTGACCCGAACCTAAATATTTTCTTTAAAAAAACTCGAAATATGACTCGAACGAAATCTGAAACCGATAAAAATATTCCAGAGAACTATAACCCGATCCCAGCAAGACAAAATACTTTCCATGGTCATAAACCCGACTCAAACCTAAAAAACTTCGTTTGAAAAATCCTGAACTTTGACCCAAACCACATCTAAATCTGACCAAAGTATTCGAAAGAACCATAACCGGATTCGAGTAAGACAAAATAATTTCCGTGGACATGAACCCGATACGAACCTAAAACTCCCATTCAAAAAAATACCTGAAATTTGAATCAAACCAAATCTGAATCTGACAAAACTATTTCAAACAAACGCAACCGGATCCAAACAAGACAAAATATTTCCATGGACATTAACACAATCCGAACCCAAAAAAATTTCTTTGGAAAAATCGCGAATTGAACGAAATCTGAACTTGGCAGAAATATTCCAGTGAAGCATGTCCTTATTCGAACAAGACAGAATTATTTCCGTGAACGTGCAAGAAGACCCGAACTCAACAGTTATATTTGAAGAAAAAACTCGAAATCTGAATTGTACCAAATCTGGACCTGACAAAAATATTCCAAAGAACTGTAAACCAAACCAAGCAAGACGAAATAATTTCTATGGACATAAACCCAACTCGAACCTAAAAAATTCGATTTGAAAACAAATAAAATTTGACCCAAACCACATCTAAATTCGACCAAAATATTCGAAAGAATCATAACTGGATTCGAGTATGACAAAATAATTTCCGTGGACATGAACGAGATCCGAACCTAAAAATTCTATTTGAAAAAATACCTGAAATTTGAATCGAACCAAATCGGAACCTGATAAAAAATATTCCATAGAATCGTAACCGGATCTGAATAAGACAAGTAATTTCCATTCACCTGAACCGAATCTGAACCTAAAAAAATTCTTTGAAAAAAATCACGAAATCTGAACTGAACCAAATCTGAACTTGAAAAAAAATATTCCAGTGAAGCATGTTCTTATTCGAACAAGGCAGCATAATTTCCGTGAACACGCACGAAAACCCGAACCCAAAAATTCCATTTGAAGGAAAAGCCGAAATCTGAATTGAAACAAATCTGTTCCCGGCAAAAATATTCCAAAGAACCATAATTGTATCCGAGCAAGGCAAAATAATTCCCATGGACATGAATACGATCCGAACATTATAACTCAATATCAAAAAATACCTAAAATCTGAACCCGACAAAAATGTTCTAATGAATCATAACCAGATCCGAACAAGACAAAATAATTTCCATGGACATGAAACCAATATATGGTTTGGTAACATTTAGGTTGCAATTACATTACGGTAAGTCTTTGATTATATTTAATATCCCGTTAGGTTACAGTTAGGTCACGGTTAAGTTAAAGTTAAATCGCATTTGTTTTATGGTTAGAATAAGGATATGTTACAATAAAGTGAAGGCTAGGTTACATTTATGTTATATTTAATTTACGGTAAGATACTGTTAAGTCAAAGTTAGGTTAGAGGCAGGTTATGGTTACGGTAAAAAAGTTTACGGTTAGGAATTTATCCGTAGAGTGGACATTATGCATGATTTGATTAAAAATAACACTTACTTTTGTTAAATGGCTCTGAAATTATAATACTACATACCAACACTTTAGCTACGAGCGAGTATTGATTTCATTCATGGTATAATCGGATTCAAGAGTGATATAATTAGTTTGAAATTTGAAATATTTCACTTGGGATTTCTATGTGAAAAAAAATTAGTTACGTGACTTAACACTGATTTTGTATAAATATCAACACTTTAACACGAAAATCACGCAGTCATTGGATACATATTCCCTCCCACATTTCTCATCGCTCATTTTGAGTATTTTTAGAGCTTAACATTAGCTGTTTTTTAAACCGATTTTTTACACAGTCAGTGGCCACGTATTTCAGACAATGCATTTCTACATGTTTCGAGTTAATGATAAAATCATACAAATTTTAAGTTCGTTTAATATTGTTAATACGGACCCGGGCAACGCCGGGCGGGTCAGCTAGTATATAAATATAATTCTATAGTTCCAGGGTGATATGTTTCAACAAAAGATTGTAAAAATAAATACATATACTTGGGATGGGGGGGGGGGAGTAGGTTTAGCAATTTCCTAAAATACTATTCCAACAAATTAAAAAATAAAGAAATAGTTTAAAAAAAAAATAAAAGTTTTTAAATTTTGTTTTGGGGTTTTTGTTTGGAGGAAATTTTAGAGAGGGGGCTTTTAAATACTATGTACTGGAAATTTCTCAAAATACAAGAGATTTGCCTTATTTACTTTTTAATTATAGATAAAGAAGGATTTTTAATGATTCTTTTAAATATCGATTATAAGCCCCCACCCCCAAGTTTAACATATTTTGCTTTTGAAAGAGGGGGAGAGGATATTGCAATCAGAATTTTATGGTAGTTTTCAATTTAAAGATTTTACTTTCACAAAATATTACTGTATCTTATCTGCATTCAAAGCATCACAAACATAACAGTTGTAGAGATGGAATTAAGCCATTGTTACCAGTTTGGAACAAATGGAAAAGAATAATTTGCCATGTTCTTTAAAATAATTCTTTTTGTATTAATAATGCATCAAAATATTATTTTAAATCATTTTGTAATATAATACAAAACACTTATTATATTTCAGAAAATATTAAATTTATATGAGTTACAATTGAACGTAAACGAGCTTGTTGCTCATTCTGTACTTACTGATGTGTTTGTGGAAGTTTCAATAAAAAATTAATTTGTATCAGTAAAATATTTTCTATTTTAGGAAAAATATAGCTATTCGAACTTGCATTGTTTCTCATGAAGTTAACAGAAAGGAATCACAGAATGATTATTGGGGCACTTATGAATTTTTCATATCTACCCAACTGCTCTATTCACAAGTGCCTCACATGATTGCTAGACTTAAATTAATAAACCTATTAACACTTCTCAAGACGAAAGAAAAAACTGAATAAAAATATGTATTAGTATTCACAGTATATGTTAAAACACTCAAATTCAAATAAATGAATAAAAAAAGGTTATTCACTTATCAACTTTCAATTACGATTTTACTTTTGAGATCTATAAAAAGTAATTTGATATGGTGGACAAAAAAAATGCCAAAGAGCTTCGAAATATTTTACCATATGTCTACTGGTAATATCATCTTTAGTACCTTTTTTCAAATAAAAAACTTATAACTATTGGAAAATTTTAATATTTGCATCTACCCCATGTTCACATGAACCCCATTCTCTCCTATATATATTACGCATGCAAATATACATATTGTAATAGAACAGACATATTTGTATAAGAAAGTGCGGTTTATTATGAGTTAATACAGAAAGTAATAATAATAATAATTATTATTATTTGAGAAAACACATAAAACACATTTGAGATTTGTATAGAAAACACATAAATGTATTTTTCAAATAAATGAGTTTTATTTAAAGTAATAATTGTTTTTTCTTTGCAATAATTGAATAAATGGTTTTTTGCCACATATCTCGAAACTTAGTGTAAGTTTACGTTTCGCTAGAAATATGTTTTCTTGCTATTCGATTTCTAACTTTTTGCACATAATTTTTTTATCCTGTACAAATCTTACTTTTCCTAAAAACTATTTGTTTTCAAGGCCTTTTGGAAATTCCTCAAGGAAAATTTGATTGATTGTAAAAGTGTACCTAAGCCTAAAAGCATTAAGTAGCTTTGAAATTTAATTTTTTAAAATACATGTCATTGAACGCTAGGTATTTTGTTATGCACACTTTATAACAGTTCAATGTTACAAAGATTTTAAAACGATGCATTTTTTAAAAAATAACTATTTAGCAATTCAGTTCACTTTCAGAATCTGTTGTTTGTTACATTAGCAGATAAAATATGCATTAGGTATGCAAAAATACAAAAATCCTTATAAATGATCATTGTAAAACTTACGTGTTTATTTCTGTATGCGGAAGGATAAACCAGATTTGTCAGATTGAACATGATGGGTTTGGGTTACATAGAATGTTTTGCTGCAATATAGATTATAAACAAATGCATAAACGTGTTTGTTTATCATGATAAAAACAACTACTATCTCAACTTAAATAAAATATTAAGCAATTCGAATAATGAACAAAAAAGCTATTTAGTCGTCCTAAGAGTTTTTATTCTGTTTGTCTTATTAGGGTCGACTTACGGTTCGACTGATCTTTTAATTGTCGAGTTCGGGTTGACTTCAAATGTAATTTCCAGGTTCTAGTTGGGTACAACATGATATTTTCACAAAGAGCTAGTTATTCTCAAATTAGTCTATTTAATAAAAAAACCTCGTGAGAATAATGAAGGATTTTGAACACCTTAAGTTTCACTTATATCGGTCGCTTATCCCCAAGGGGTAAAAATTCGCACTACAGATAACTGCATTTAAACTATCTTGTAATTTCATAAAACATATAACAAATGTTTGGAAAATTAGATAATAATCAATCTTTTAATCTTTGATGCAATACGTGTTAACATAGTAACTACATTTGATTGTAATTTGCGGTAACAAAAGTTTTAAAGCAAAAGAAAAAACCGCAGAACTGCGGAAATGATTATTTTACTATCTCTAATACTACCACAAATACCAAGGACGATATGGTTTGTTCACAACCTTGAATTCTGTGGAATTAATGATCTCTTTATAGTTGTTTCATTGTTACACAATGCCGCTTACCGTCTGTTGTTAAATCCTCCCATTGGAATCGTACTTGAAACAAGTTGAAATGTGATATTAAGAACAAAAGTTTTTTAACAGAAGACAATTGCATAATCTAACGTCGAATTTTATTTCCCCACAAAAGGTCAACGTTCAGCAATGTCTTTGACATCCTTGTCAAATTCTATTTTTTATTTGCCACAAAAATCCCAAATGTTCTCTGGAATAGAAATTGTATGAGAGCATTTCATAAGGGTTTGAAATTTTTCAGGATATGAAATGTACTAATACGTTCTTGATTGTCAAAATGGAAAATATGATTTGCATTTAAAAAGTATTCTGACAGTGTTGCAATTTTCGTTATAAAATGAGGAAATATTCATGAATTTTACTGTCTAATGTGGAATTATTTTCACCACAACGGGTCAAAGTTCAACATTCCATCATTCTATTATTTATTATCATTTATAATTATTTATTATCATTATTTAATTAAAAAAATTCCAATGTATTCTGGTTAAAAAAAATGCGTGAACTGAGATGTTAATGTTTGAAGTATTCGAAATTTGAAAAATAGGTTCTTTTAATTATAAAAATGAAATAATGATTTCAATTTAGAAAGAATTCAGAAAATCTTTTACTTTTTTTTTATATAAAATGATGAAAACATGAAGAATTTTACAATCAAAATTGGAATTTCATTTCTTCACATCTGTCAATGGTCAGTAGTATTTTAACATCCTTTTACAACTCCGTTTTTTATTTGCCACAAAATGCAAAATGGTTTTCTGCAAAATAATTGTACCCCAGGGGTGCAAAAATCTAGGCGCCAGCAAGCAGTTTCTCACATTTTATTTCGTTTTTCTTCGTCTAATATTTCGTGTAAAATTCCTGCTAGAATGCTATTAAATTTTGAGCGAAAAAAACTTTAAATTTTTAATGGTGAGAGACTACCCTCTGGCACCTAGATTTTTGCACCCCTGTTGTACCCCAATGTTTAAAAAAGGTCAGAAATTGTTAAAATTTCAAAATTTGCTAAGCAAATTGTTATTTATAAAATTGAAATGGTACTTTTATTTAAAAAATATTTTGAAAATTTATTAGTTCTTGTTCTAATTTCTAGAATATTCACGAATTACTTAATCTTCCTACCCTGTTAAAATTTTACTCAATCTTGATAGAAACATTTCACACCAGAATTGTCATTTAACACCTTTTAATAATTGACTTATTTTTCTGAATCTGTTATTTAACTTTCTTTATGAAAAAAGTTCTGGTTCGAATCGTATAAAACAATTTATAGTTATGGGTCGATTAGACCCATTCAGGGTAGAAAGGTTAAAATAATTTAAAATATACTTTCGACCAAGACGTTAAGATTTATTAATCCCTTATTTCTCGCTCTCGTGATATTGACGGGCTGCGAGTTTCACACCTTTTATTCAGAATTGTTTAATTCTCACCAGTTTTATAAAATAGTGTAATTCAGGGGTGCACAACCTTTGGCCCGCGGGCCACAAAAATACCACTATTTTTATGCAGAATAATTTTCCTTATAGTAACGACAGAAACTTGGCTATTAAAGAAAAGAAACTACACTTCTCAAATATTCTGGTGGGAAACGATTTTCTGGTAAAAAGGTTGTGCACCACTGGTGTAATTAGCTTTATTCTAGTGTCATTTTGTTTGTCATCATATAAGCTGAATGTTTCTTTTCAAAAATATGTTGGCGATAATCAATCTGCATTTTTGCGTTACAACGTAATTTAATGCGACCGTTAAGGGGTTAAACAATTGTTTTGGCCTTGGTGCGCAAATGTACTAATTGTAATTTAATACAATGTAACTAACAGAATACTTCTTTAAAATATAGTGAAAAGAATTGCTCATGTTCTAAAAGAAAGCATTTGCTTAGTCAAAATATAATACTTAATTTTTTAAGTTCTTAAGAAAATTCTACAAATTGCCCCTATTTAACCGTTTTTATACATAATTAGCAGAACTGTCTTTGTTAACTGGCTTTAACCCATAGTTTCACTCATGCAGAATGTAATTTTTTTCCGGTACCATTTAATTATTCTGTCAACCAATTTCGCCAAATTATACAGATTGCGAAACTATTAGCCAAGTTTTGCAAGATTACGATTAAAAAATATTTCTTAAAGTAAAATAATAGATTAGCTTTCAATAAATACAGAATCATAATGTTTGGCATTATTTCCAATAAAAATATTTTGTACATTCAGGATTATAATAAATGGCGTGTTACTATACATTTTGCAAGGATGTTGGTATGACCGGAAAATACTTTAAGATAGCCAGAAAAATGTTGTTCAAAATTACCCCGATTTGCTGTAGTCTCGAGAATAAAATAGGACTGCTTTAAAACACAAGACCAATATAACCCTTTTTTTAAGTTAAATATGTACCAAACCACGCTTGGTAACAGAAACCTGTTACACAACGCATATGACATAAAATAGGGATACTTTCCAATCAGGATCAGTGATTACAGCTAGACGTAAATACATCTCTCATTGTCACAATATTTTAGTTTAAGCATCTACAAAATACTATCATGATATTTAATATTTCTGTCCTGTTTTTAAGTCCTCGGAACGGTCCTGTTGTGGGGAGGGGAGGAGGGCACCAATATATTTTATACATTATTTTAGTGGTAGTTTGCTATAACAATTGCAAGGTAAAGCGGTACTTTTATGTTATTTGTGTGCATGCGATGAATCGCCAAATATTGTTCTGATCGCCGTTATTCTTATTACATTCGTTTCACTTAAAATATAAACATTTCACTCATTTTATTTAAAATATATCCATGTAAAATACACATATTGCAAGCATTTAAAATACATAACTTTCGCATATTTCATTAAAAAGACGAAAGAATGAAAATCAGAAATAACACTACAAAGCAAAATAATATATTTCATCTCTAAAGTAATTTTTCTAATTTTCCTGTGCGAAAAATAAATCTGATACTGCCGGGAATAAAATGCTATTGGCGGGACATGCGCTGGGCTAACATAAATGCGTGGAAGAATGTTTCTAAGACATTTGCAAGAGAAATGGGACGGGCGTTATATACGCCCCACGTTGGCGCGATTTTCCCCCGCCAATTTGGCAAAAACTTTGTTTATGAATATTCCTCTAAGTGTTAATATTTACCCTTTATTGTAATTTTTATATTTATTATGTTTGTTATTTAGAACTGTTTTTTAATTGATTCAACTTGTTGTTGTTTCTTTAATAATTTCTTGAAACAAAATAACCCAGCTACTATGTGAAGCATAATATCGCCACTTTGTTGCAATCACGCCAACGTGATACGTATATGACGCCTGTACCGAGAAATCTAAAACGAAAAACTTTGTAAGGAAGTATTATGGTCTAAACAGATATCACCCCTACGCCTTGACTATTAAATAATAGCCAAGTTCGGCGTCAAATATAAGTCAGGAATTGCTTTATAAATAAACAATGTTGGACAATATATTATATACTAAAAAACTATTTTTGAAAATTATTAAACTAGTACCAATGAAATTCCCTTCAAAAACCGTAAATTTGAATATTTAAAAATACTAATATTTGAGAAATTATCTACCAGTACAAAATCGTCAAAATCCATTCAGCCAAACTCGAGTTATAACAGCCGAGACAACATTTACATTTAAATTACATTAGAATTTAAATATGTAACTCCATTTCCCTAATATTGTCTGCTATTTATATAATTTTCATTTGAATGTAACAAATTATTCAAAAAATTGTTATACATTTGTAATTTTTCCCATTATTGTGAATGTCGTTCGGACCGTTATCATACTCATGTCTTTTAACTTAAAATTAAATTGTTTGTCGACAAAGGAGACAAAAGTAAAATAAAAATCCTAATATATTCGTAATATATCCTATTACATAATGTTTTTTAATATTTAAAAAAAAATTTACATACTTAAAGAAACTTCTTTTAAGTAAAATTTTTGTTCATTTTTTTTTTCTTATCCAGGTGGTATATGAAGTCAGCAAATAGGATAAATCGCAAGATCTTGTTCCAATGGATCGACTTTGAAAACAAATATTTCTTTTAGATCGTACAAATATTTCTCTCATATTTATATTAAATATTTTTTAAATAATAGTATTTCTCATCAAAACTGCATTTTTTTCAACTAAAATCATTAATATACATTTTCTAATTGATATACACGTTTCAATTTTTAACAAAATGATAGAATAATATGCCGTCGCCAAAATTGTAAATTTATAACAATGGTCTCTTTGTCCAAAATAGCATACTTTCCACACATAATTCTTCAACTAATCTATGTAGAATAATGTACTATATACGAAAACTTTCCTTAAAATAATATCTATGTAACAGTGTAAGTTATATCAAAATCCCTTCAATGAAACTCGAGGAATAAGAGAAATTAACTAAATTTCCGTTTGTATTATATATATATATATATATAAATAGATTTATTACTCGCCCGTTATAAAGCATTCTCATTCGGTCAGAATACAGATAAATTGCAACTATGCAACAGATTTCTTTAAATACGGTTTAATGCCATTTCATTTTACTGCAGATTATAAACAGTGCATTAAGAAAAGATTATATCTATTTTTGCATTTCTTCATCAGATGTGTAACATAAATAAGTAAAAAGCTTAAAATTATATTGCGTATTGGTCTATAAATAAAACACCATGAAGACAAAATGATGATACAATTTATAAACGCATAACTAATACAGGTATACATAATTTATAAAAGTTCAATAAAAAGTTTGTTTCCCTATTTGTCTTTATAATACTAGAACCACGGTGACGGGTCTTTTTGTCCCGTACCAAATGAATAGGTGTCGATTGAAACCAGAAAATTCTTCGCAGAATAACTAATGTATAGTCCGAATTAAACTAGTTTAAATATTTTAATTAAAAATTCTGATGTAAAATATTTTTAGGACATTTGAGTAAAATTACCGCGGCTCTAGTGTTAAGATATTGTGTTGAACAACACTAAATCGAAATAATTTTATCTGGGCGCAGTTACTCTCCTGCCCTTATTAACATATATTGTCTTATTAAATTGCTAGCAAGTTAAAAAAAAAAGAAATTCAATAAACATTCTCCTTTTTGAATCAGTTACAAATGGCAATAATAGAATAATCCATATTACATTTCAATAAATAAATAAATTATTCTTTCAAATGCTATTTCGTAACATTGGATAAAATGAGTGCAACTATACTTAATTTAATTTAGCGAAATAATTATATTATACATATTCTAAACATTCAACATCTTTTTTAGAACTTCCTAAAAAAATCAATAACGATCGCCATTTTCTTTGTGTGTGTGCGTGTGTGTGATTCGATTATCAATGGGAATAATGGAATAAATCAATCCATACATATTTACTTTAGATATTTTTTTAATAGATAGATACTTTTAGGACACACAGTCTGAGAAAGTTTTGGATCATAGATAATTTATGTATTTAATTCATTTTCAAACAAGTGCCAGCTTTGCGATTTTCAAGGCTGCCACATGCGAAAATTGTTTTATTCTATTTCGCACCACTTTTTCGAAACAAAAATTTTTTAGTACGCATTGACAAATTTTGGAAAAGGAATGTACTACAAAATGTATTTTATTAAAATAGTCACCTGTGGCTGCCCAGTTTTCTGCCTGAAAAATCACGAAGGTGATGCGACCGAATATCAGTGTTGCCAGATGGGCTACTTTTTTAAAATTCAGATTCTTGATTAGCATCACCTTTTTGTAATGCTAAAATGCATCTTATTTAATGATGGATTAATAAGAACGAAAACAAAAGGAATTTTACCTTTTCAAAAAATTGGTGCTAATCAAAGAAATCTTAATTAAAAACAGTAGCCCCCCTGGCAAGACTGCAGAGTATAAGTGACATTTATTTCGCTGGCGTAATTAAGCATTAATGCTGCAAACGGGGTGCAGTTCTAACTCATATTTGATAAGTAGAATATTTATTCCTTTGTTCAAAAATTGTCGTTTAGCTTCATAGAAACGCAAAGAAATACATTAAGTTAAAAATCTTAAGATTTTATTGGGTCGTTCGGAAAGTCGTGTCCATTTGGGAAAATTAATTGATACCAAAAAATTAGATCATTTACACATCACAAAATTACATCAGTTTCCAATATTTAATGTTTAGTTAATAATGGGCAGATTTTTCCGGTACGAATTGATTTTCCCCAAACAGATAGTACTTTCCGAACAACTCAATATAATATTTGCAGACTTACAGGTAAGTTATTAAAAGATGTACAAAAGAAAGATATATTATTAAATTTATCTTTTAAAAATAATGGTGTGAATAGAAAATAAAAAATATCGCACTTGCTCTTCTTAGTTATTTAATAAGAGGTTCATTCAACTGCTTGGTAATTTGCGATATTATATAAAATCAAAATAATTTCATGTAATCATAAAAAATTTGACACATCTATTAATACCATTATCTTATACAAAAAATTACTTGAAAGTAAAAACAATACTCAATAACAAACGCTATTCTTCTTCATGATTCGATTATCATCAATCGCGCGGTTACTAAACTGAGGGACATGTGAATCCTCTCAATAAAGTAGACCAAGGTTACACCACCTATAATAATCGTTATCTTCCCCTTTTACTCATCTGAGTCATTCTGGGGTTTTTTCTGAGAGATTGATAACACCTTTTAAAGATCTTTAACTTTAAACGACCCAGTTTTTAGAGAATTGCAGAAATAACTAGACGTCCTCCAAGATACACAGAGGTAAAAAAGTAAGTTAGTCACCATTTTTAGAAAGGGTGGTTCTTGCAATGAGAATTTGCAGGGGCGTTTATTTTGGATTGCGGTGTGAAATCCCATAAACAAAATTTTAAAAATGTGGATTTTTTGAAAAGCATTTTAACGATAAATGCGGCCTTGCTACACTAGTAATGAGGACAGCTAAGATGAAGCAATATATGGGTCATTTGAAAAAAAAAATAAACGTATCTAACTTTTTTACCTACAAAAAAATTATTGATGACAAAATACACAATATGAACGTTAACCATTTAACTGATCAATATTTTAGGGAAAAAAACTTGCCTAAAAAAATGCCTATTTTTTGCGTTTTTACAAAAATATTAATCTTTTATCCCAATTTTTCGAAACAAAAATTTTTGCCTAATTAAAAAAAAAAAAAAAAAAAAAAAAAAAAAAAATTGTGACCGTTATTTGAAAAATCGAAGACTTAACGTCACAAAAACATTTATTTCACGAAACACAACAAACACACACAAAACATACCACGATTACAGATGAGATGTTACACATACATGAAAGCATTCACCTTGAATAAGGTGTCGAACATTTTACATGTCAACGGTGCGACATGTTTTCAGTCGGGCTAACTCAGATCTCACTGGGGGGTAAGAAAGTGTTCCGTGCAAGAAACCAATGAACACAGCGCCCTCTGGGCTCTGGAAAAAATAGTGGAGTTGAGAGGTACGTTATATTCTCCCCCTCTGGTTCCGAAAACGTCCCGATGAGGAACCAGAAACCTTTGGCGGCCTACCACGCTTTCGTAGGGGTTGTACGGGCAGCTCGTCAGAACCTCGATATGGACTGAGTGCGGATGTGTGATAAGTACCTACCGGAATGTCCGGATTACTCGGATGAGCAACCTCATAAGTTGTTAAGGATCTTTGAGTTAAGATGGTATAAGGACCATCTCTGCGCGGCATGAATTTGGCACTGCGTTTTTGTTTAGCGTTACTAAGTGGATGTAAGGTCACCCACACCTGATCCCCAGGACTGTAATTTGGACCTGGTCGGCGCTTTTTATCTGCATAGAATTTACGTTCATCCTGTTTTTCTTCGACTAAATCGTGTACCCTAGATGAAAATTTTGCAAAATTTTTAAGGTACGGGGTAATTTCGGGAACAAAATTATCGTTATTTATTACAGTCCGTAAATCATGCGTTACATCGTCGAGTGTACGCATTTCACGCGCGAATTGCAAATACGCGGCAGTTTGACCTGTAGTTTCACATTTTGCTGAATTCATTGCGAATCTAACAGCTGGTAAACGATCTTCCCAGGAGGCATGGTCATCTCCTACTAAAATGGCAAGTCGGGGTTTTAAATCTCGATTTTTCCGCTCAACAGGGTTCGCTTGAGGATGGTAAACGGGTATTAAACTTTGTTTAATGTCCAATAAGTGACATAACTGTTGCATGACATCGCTCACAAATCGGGGTCCATTATCACTAATTAATCTTCTAGGTAACCCGTAACGTAAAAATATTTCATTTAGAAGTGTTAATGCACATTCCCTAGCGGTAGCCTGTGGCAATGCGAACAGCTCCACCCACCGTGTTGCACAATCCTCAACAATGAAAATCCATCGTTTTCCTGTCTTGCTTTCAGGAAGGGGTCCAAATAAATCTATAGAAAGAGTTTCCAGTCTTTGAGTATAAATTGGAGTTTGTAATAGTCCTGCAGGTTTTTGATTAGAGGCTTTATACCTGTTACAATCAGGGCAAGATTTGACATATTCTGTTATAAATTTTCTCATACCTGTCCAGTAATATCTTTTAATAATTTTCCGGAAAGTTCCTTCGGCGGCATAATGTCCAGCGGTCGGGGCATCATAGTATTCTTTCAAAATTCGTTCACGATCATGAGCTGGAACTACTAACTGAGCTTCTTCGACTTCAGAGTCAGGGGCGTATCTGTACAGTACTCCCTGGTTCATTAAATAACCTCTTTCGGTCCAATTAACCAAGTCCGTAGCAGGAGGGCTACTCTCAAAACATTCAATAATTTTCTTTAGCTCTGGATCTTTCAACTGGTCTTCTCGAATGACTTTAGAACTTTCAGTAGGAAAGTCCACTATAACAGCATTCATCTCACATGAATCTTGTGAATACTCTGGACGAGATAGCATATCAGCAACAACGTTTGCTTTCCCTGGGATATATTCTATCTTCAGATTGTAGGACTGTATCTGTAATGCCCATCGGGCCAATCTGCCTGATGGAGATTTTAGGCTCATCAGCCATCGGAGTGGTTGATGGTCTGAGGCTACGATGATTTCAGAACCTTCAATATACTCTCGAAATTTATTTAGAGCCCACACAACGGCTAAGACTTCACGTTCTGTCGTAGAATAGTTACACTCAGCAGAATTAAGCAGTCCGCTGGCGTACTCGACGGGATGTTCCTCAGATCCTTCGCCTTGGAGTAGAACTGCACCGAGAGCGTATGCGCTGGCGTCTGTTCGAATAATGAAGGGTTTTGACATATCAGCTTGTTGTAATATAGGAGCGGTGACCAGACATTGTTTTAGAGTGGCAAATGCGTTTTCTTCTTCAGGTCCCCATTTCCACTCAACATTCTTTTTAGTAAGATTACTTAGAGGACGCGAAACTTCAGCAAAATTAGAGATAAACCTGCGATACCAGGAACAAGTTTGTAAAAAAGATTGCACTTGTTTAACAGTCTTTGGGGAAGGTATATTCATAATGGATCCCACTTTTTCTTCGTCTACTTCAATTCCTTTGTTTGTAATCCAATGACCGAGATATTTGACACGTGAACAAACAAAATGACATTTATCACGGTTAGCATGGAGTTTAAATTTGGCCAGTCTTTCAAATACTAATCTCAGATCAGAAAGGTGTTGCTCGAAGGTCGATGACAGAACAATCATATCATCTAGATATGTCAAAATTTTAACACTACTAAGTCGATAGCGGAATTTATCTATTAATCTTTGAAATGTTGCCGGGGCGTTGCGCAATCCAAAAGGCATTCTTATATAGCGAAACGTTCCGAATGGACAAACGAATGCTGTCTTATCTCTATCAGCAGGATAGACATTAACTTGATGATAGCCAGACTTTAAGTCAATGGTTGACATGTACGCTGTGGGAGTAGTATCTTGCAATAAATCATCCAGTCTGGGAAGTGGATAAGTGTCCGGAGTCGTGTTCTCGTTGAGTTTTCTATAGTCTATGCAAAGATGCATCTCACCATTAGGTTTCTCTACAAGGACAACAGGAGCTGCATACGGAGATTCGCATTCTTCTATAATACCCTGTTCTAGTAACGCATCCAATTCTTTCTTCAATAGTTCTTTCTTCATAGGTGACATTCGGTAGGGTGGTCCTGCTACTGGTGCATGATCCCCTGTGGGAATATGATGTTCTATATAAGGAGTAGGCTTTCCCCCTGGTTTGAACACATATTCGTATTCTCGAATCAATTCACTCAATTCTTGTCTTTGGCCTTCAGATAGATGATTTCCTTCTTCGTCACGTAGCACGCATGAATTAAAAACATTCGGCAGATTATTCGGAATCAATGGATCGTTGTTTATATAAAAATCAAAAGTTTGACGAGGACTGTCATGAAA
Source organism: Maratus speculifer (assembly GCA_964019185.1). Taxonomy (NCBI): domain Eukaryota; kingdom Metazoa; phylum Arthropoda; class Arachnida; order Araneae; family Salticidae; genus Maratus; species Maratus speculifer. Next base: position 334,524,421 of record OZ025295.1, on the reverse strand, counting down.
ATACCACTGTCGGTTCATTACATCAAGAACAATTCCTGCCTTTTGTAGGAAATCCATACCTAACAAAGTACGATTACCTTTAGCTCTTGGTAAAACAAGGACTTCTAACTTGAAAGATTTTCCTTTTACTTCTACTGTTACCTCTGTATATAAGACTTCATTAGTTACTGTACTACCATTAGCTAAAGTCATTGTAATGACTTTGGTTTTAAAATCAATTCCCTGTGATTTTAGTAAGTTATACAAAGCTTCTCCCGCAATGGAATTACTGGCACCTGTGTCAGTACACGCAGTTCCATAAAATCCATTTATGTGGACATCTATAATGGCAAGGTGGGCAGAGCCTGATACACACGTATACAAGACTACGCTATTAATTTCTGTAGATCCCTTTTTATTCGAAGGATTACACTTGGGACATTTTGAGCGAATGAACCCAGGATACCCACACCCATAACACGTTAAAGGGGGTCTACGATCCGAACGCATTCTATAGTTATCTTGAAAATTTTCCCTTTTCGGCTTAAAAGTATCATCTTTAAATCTATCAGGTTTCTCGTAAATTTTATCTTTAACCGGGTATTTATTTTTAGGGATACTGCTATATGTTTCTTTTCTAGAATCTTTCCGAATACTATCGTAACTATCTAACTTTTCCGCTAGTTCTGCTGGAGATATTATATCACCCCATTGGTCCAAAAAATGGTCCCTGAAGTCAGGTGGAGCCCTTTTTTTGATCTGATCAGCTATCATGAGATCCCGTAATTGATCAAAAGTACTAATATTAAGACCTGAAATCCAGCCATTAAAATAATTTTGCAATTCAAAATAGAAATCTTTCCACGTACATTCTTGAGCTTTCCTGTGTTTGCTGAATAACTGTCTAAATTTTTCCGAACTCAATTTAAATCTTTTCAAAAGCATTGTTTTTATATGTGCGTAGTTTTGAGATAACTCTTCGGGTTCCCTGGCTATCAAATTAGCAATATCACTGGGGACCGAACCAATTAAATGTGTAACCCAAATATTTTCCGGAAATTTTAGAAATTTTAATTGGCGTTCAAACAATGTTAGAAAAATACTTATGTCATCATTATTTGGATCGAACTTAGGAACTAATTTTTGCAATTCAAATCTGAGATTTTGCTCATCCGAAGTATTCAAAGTTGAAGCACTAGAATCAATTTTATTCTCAATTCTCATTTTCGCAAGTTCGAAAGCTCTTTCTTGTTCTAACCGACGTTCTTTTTCAGCCTGTTCCTCTTTTCTAGTATTTATTATAGTATTTAACATTTCCTTTACAAAATCTTCTTTATAGTTAGGACTATTCTCTATTAAAGTTCGTAAATCAACAATTTTATGCGACGCGTCTACAGTTTCTCCTAATTCCTCAGCCAAAATCTTCAAATCTTCCTTTTTCCCTTTAGCTAAAAACGCCATTTTCCTAACTTAATTTAAAACTCAACAAATTATAAAACAAATCGAAACAAATCTTGGTTCCCTGTACGGAAAATCACTTACCAAAAAGTTAAACAAAATAATTAAAATAAACATATAAACAATATTGCAGTGAAATTTAAACAAAAATTATTCTTACTAAAGCAATAACCGGTTTTGATAACTAATAAATATATAAACAATATTGCAGTAAGATTCAAACAATAATTTTCTTACTAAAGCAAAAAACCTGTTTTGATAATACGAATGTAACTAAATACTTACGTAATTACCAACCAAATACTTTTTTGTAAAATTTAACGTGATCACGTTTCAATTATTATACACATAAATACATTTTAAATCAATTAATATAACCCATAAATTCACTTAAATAAACCATATCATTAAACACATTTCAATAATAATAATAATAAAATAAAGCAATTTTCTAAGTTACTTTTGTTTCACTGGTACCAGTTTGAAAAACAAAAAATGAAAAAAGTAAAAAAAAACATATGTAATCTTTAAAGATATTTCGAACAGAATAAAATAAATAAAAATAAAATTATGTCATGACTTTTTTTTCACCTAAAACAAAAAGAAAATGAATCAAATAAATATTTCACAACACCAAAGAATAAAATTAATCAATGTTACTATGAAATCGAAAACATGATAGAATTCTGTTCTTTTAATTTTATTTCACATGAAAGATTATTCAATAATCGTAGATCAAAAGTACTGCTTGCATTTTTATTTTATTTTCTGGCGAATAAACATCATTTCTTCAATAGATTTTCGAGGATTGTTGCTAGAACATTTTTGTTCTAAAATGCATCCATGACGTAACTACTTACTTCGCTTTGAATCAGACATTCGTAAGAAGCTTTACATATGCAGCTTTTTTAATAAATAAACTATTGCCGTGAGAATCGACGTCCCACTGACAATATAAATACTTTATTTTCAGATTTTATGAAGAATCACATGTACTTGAAGAACGTGGTGTTCTATGCCCCGAGTTAGGCCGCCACTCTTTGTGACCGTTATTTGAAAAATCGAAGACTTAACGTCACAAAAACATTTATTTCACGAAACACAACAAACACACACAAAACATACCACGATTACAGATGAGATGTTACACATACATGAAAGCATTCACCTTGGATAAGGTGTCGAACATTTTACATGTCAACGGTGCGACATGTTTTCAGTCGGGCTAACTCAGATCTCACTGGGGGGTAAGAAAGTGTTCTGTGCAAGGAACCAATGAACACAGCGCCCTCTGGGCTCTGGAAAAAATAGTGGAGTTGAGAGGTACGTTATAAAATTGTATTAACCTTTTTACCCTCATCGACCCATAACTATAATTTGTTTTATACGATTCGAACCAGAACTTTTTTCATAAAGAATATTAAATAACAGATTCAGAAAAATACCGTAATTTCGGGTGTATAAGCCGCGGCTCAAACAATTCTTTTTGGATCCAGAAATCTTATTTAGTGATTGAACACAAATATTTACGGCGATCTAAGTAGTAACATTCATTTTTTAAAAAATTCTGGGTCGAAAAAGAATTGTTTAATCCGCGGCTTATACACTCGAAATTACGGTAGTTAGAACGCCGTAAATATTTGTCTTCAATCTCTAAATAAGATTTCTGGGTCTAAAATAAATTGTTTGATCCGCGGCATATACACCTAAAATACGGCAAGTCAATTAAATATATTAAAATATTTTAAATAACAATTCTGGTGTGAAATGTTTTTATCAAGATTAAGTAAAATTTGAACAGGGATGCCAAATTTGTAATAAAAATTTACTGGTGAGAATAATAAATCATGAATAGAATATGGATGCCCATACGAGGTACGGACGAATCACGACTGGCAAAAACACGTTGCCCGTGTGATGTACGGGCAAATCAATGATGAGAAGTGATTAAAGGGATATTGAAGAGATTTAAACTCTTAATTAGATATTGTTTCAGGAATGGTTTCAGTATGCAAAATATCGTTCAGCAGCCTTTTTTAAATATATTTCGACGATATCGATATGTATTTATATACAATCTGATTAATGAAAAGAGCAAAAAGATTAATAACAAAAGAGGGGAAATTTGAGAAAATTCTCCTGATTTCGGATTCCTTTGCATCAACTAGCAAAACAAATCCCACAGTGTTTCTGTGAGCAGTACTGATAAATTCTAGCGGGTTCCGGCTGATATTTAAACATAAAAAAATAGAAAGAACTTCAGTTGCGTTTCTGTACTATTCAATGACCATATCTAAATAGTATTTTGAACGTTAAACATGTTTTACTAACACGAACAAAAGGTAATCATAATGCGACTACAGATTAAAATGACTAAAGATACAGTTGCAGTTAGATTCTGGTATTACTCGTCGGCGTTTAAAAGCACTAAGACAGATTTGCAAACGCTTAATAAGTATGCTGTTATGTGTACAACAAACAGCATCACTTATCGTTATTTCCATGCAAACTTGTCGTGTCTGTCACGTACTTCGATTTTTGGGAACCAGTATTTTAGAGCAGAATATGTGACTTATTTTATCGGAAATATCTCATCAGTTGAATAAGGCGAAGCAAACTTTTCGAAAATAATGGTGGCCAACAACCATGGCGATCTACAGCTGCATAACAAACATGTCAAGTTCGCATGGAAATAGCCATATGTACGCGTTTTGATAGGAAATAATTCGAAGTTTTTAAATATGGGAAGAACAGGAAAAGACAATTTAGGTTTCACTAATGCTATTTCGAAGGGCTCCGGTGTACTGTATTTCTGAAATCCGGTGAAATCATCTTAAAAAATGACTAATTAATTTAAATCAGTTAACAATGGACACAGTATCGGATTAGTTAGATTTGCTATTTCACTTATTATCGGCAATTTTCGGATACATTTCCGTAATTGAGTTCGAAATCAAGTGGCGTATTGTATAGAGTAGGATTTGACTCAAAATGCAACATACGCTGGTACAAACAGTAACCATTTTGTGTGTGTGTATAAAAACATTTAATGGATTCATAGATGTTTAAATTGGAAAACAACACTTGTTTTAAAAAATAGCCTTACCAAGCACGAATAAAATTCTGAAATTGATTTTATAAGTTATCATTAATTATTTATTTACATGATAATATTCTACATATAAAATTGATATATTATATAGTTTCATCTGAGTATGAGTTTGTCAGTAAAAGAAGTAACAGTAATTTAAAAGAAGAGACAATGAGAAAAAATCTGAAGTTACATTAATCTCAATTGACATCATAATTTTGGCATAACATCTAATGGGTATATAAATTGTTATTCACGGATTTAAGGAAAAGAGTGATTTTAAACAAATTTATAATTATTTAACAAATTATTTATGAAGCATAGTCCAATGTAAAACATTTGATTGTTTACCTTGAAATTAATAAAAATTAAAAAAAAAATCAGTTATTTATTTGATAACAAACATTAAAAAATCCTCGAATAAACTTGAATGATTAAAAATAGTATAAACCACAAATAAAATAAAATTTGTTATATTTTTTATGCGCATTAACAGTATTCAAATTTGATTTTAAAGTATTTTATGTACTTGAACCTCTCACTGATTAATTTTTCTATAAAAAAAATGCGCATTTGCAGAATTTTTTTCTCTTTTATATCCGGGTTTTCAAAGCAATAATTCTTGTACAATTTATTCGCGAAAATGCTTAGAATTTAAAAAAAAAAAGGAATTTATAGTAAAAATAACTGGTGGGAATAATCTTGAAAGATTACTTAAACGGAAAAATGCATTCTCGCGGGATAATCAGCGCTAGGATTAATTTATCTTAAATAATTAGGATGAGCGAAGCGAATCCTCTACTAGGCCACTCAAATTACATTTTGTCGTACACTTTACAAAAAAACTATCCAGTATTTTGACTTGAAATTAAACACAAAAATAAATTATGATCTGTAGATTTGCACAATATTATTTTTTTCCAGAATAACCTTAAAAAAGTTATTATATTAATTTATTTTACATATTTTTTCATTACGGACGCATTTGTGCAAATAAAAAATTAAACGCGTACATTTTCAGAAGATAAAATAAAACATGGAATTTGTAATTATAGATAGAATCACGATTAATTAAATTAAAATATGTCCGCATCAAATGTGTTTTACGCATTTAAAAAGAAATACATTATGTTTTTTTTTTTTTTTTTTCAAAGTGGCAAAAAAAAAAGAACTATAAACAAATAAATGAATATTTTGTAAAATTTTGCTTCGAAAATATTTTGATTTATACCAGTCCTATATCATAAGTAAAAAATTCCGAGAAAATTCTTAGTTATCTCGCTGAAATTACATTTCTATAATTCAAATACTTCAAAACATAAAATAACGTTTTTGTTTAATTAAGATGCAAAAACAATACAATAAAAAGTCATTACTTTCAAATATTTATCTTATGAAATAATGCTTTGCGAATCCAAACAAAGCATGGCTTTTGCTAGTTTTATATTTTACATACATCAAGGTTCGCACACTCCTTGGAATTTCCAAGGACTCTGGCACCACTATTAAAAATAAGAAAATTTACATTTAATTTTTAAACCACGACATTCGTTATCCCCACCTTCATTCACAGATCCTGATACATCCACGCAAAAGAATTTTAGTAAACTTTATTTGTGCTTTATATGGGTTTTAATTATTTTCTCAAGAGGAATGTGGTACTAAAATTCTAAAGCTCTTTTACCGAAATTTAATCACCTACTTTTTATGTTGTTGTTGTTTGTATTTTTGAATAATTAAAAAGAAATTTTAGGCTCAGTTTATACAGACTAGCCTATTGTCATATGAATACTAATTAAACAGTACTCAAAACAATATCATTTGTTATATCACAGACAATATAATATTCGTTAAACACTAATTAATCCATTTGGATAGCTAAAGTTAATGTTATTAACGTAAAAGTAATTTTTCAAAAAATTGAAAAAATAACTTGGATCCGAAAGGGTTAAAATGTACTTGTAAACCCCAAATTTTCTGACGTGTAAATTAAATCTACTAATATGAAATTTTTAATTCGTATTTGTTACTGATATTTTTCTTTCTTGCACATTCAAAATCTTCCTTAAATCTGAATTTTAATAATGCAAAGACAACTCAAAATTACATTTCATCTAAAAAAACAAACAAAAAAAAATTAATTACTGCGACATTTCTTCTTATATGGTGTAGAGAATCAAGATCGATAAATTGCATCAGCTTACCGATTTTGAACGAAATTAGAAACTTTTATTCAAGAACAGCATGCAAGACTTCCTAGTGGATAGATCAAAGTGAAACCTACCGCTGTGTCATTTTTAATTCGTGTTTGTTATTGATATTTATCTTTAGTACGCATTCAAAATCTTCCTTAATCTGAATTTTTAAAAATGCAAAGACAACTAAAAATTACTTATAAAAAATCAATTGCTGCGACGCGACTTTTTTCTCACATAGTTAAGGGAATTATGATCGGTAATTTGAATCAATTAATTGTGGACAAAATTAAAAATTTTTAATCAATCAAGGCATACAAGCCTTCTAAGTGGATAGATCATAGTCGAAATTGAATCAACATGTAATTATTGCAAGATCTAAGAGAATGTAAAGTTTGTAGAAATTGCGTTAGTTTTTAAATGTAGCTAATTAAGAAATCAAGCAAATGCAGCATTTTATCGGCACTTGTTGGGTGATATTCTCCAAAACCTGATAAGCACTAATTCATATCAAAGTGTACATGAATCTTTAGTTTTATTAATTTTTTGAAAGCAGTTTGGGAATTAGAGCGCTCCCAAAATTTGCGTCCGACAAAGACACATAGACAGACGTTTTCTGAGAACAGTCATACTATGTTCAGCACCTTCTAAAACGTATAAAGCTGTCAAAAACGAAAATCACATTTTTTTTTAAGCAACCGGTAACTTTCTTCTTGTACATATACGTTTTTCTATTGCCATACCTTAAAAAGAAATTGAAAGAAATTACCTTTTTTATAGTTCTCAATTAATTTTGAAACTTAAGGTTTTTGTTACATGTTAATGGGACATCATATATACAATATAAATTTCCATTTATCAAACATGTAAAAGCGAGGGATTTTTTTTATTAAGTTTTATTAAAATCATTTTATTGCTTGTAAATTCAAAACTTTTCATTAATTCCTGATTAAAAAATTCTAAAACCATATCATATGAGATAAGCAAGACTCTGTAACACTTTAGAACGTGGGCACGCAAGAATTTTGATACGCTGATCACACAATGAAGATGATCAGATGTCAAAACAAACGCGTGTGCAATGATCTGCATGTTTATTTTTCATGTTTGTCTCCAAATTTCCACGTAGTTTGAGTCTTGAGAGAATAGTAATGCACTTTTCGGACGTGTGCGGAAATATTATTGTTGCAAATTCATTTTTCACGTTGTTCCCAAACATATCAGTCAAGACAGTGCGACATGTTATGTATCAGTTAAGGTCTATTTAGACACACAAATAAATTATCTTACATTTCTTTTTCAACTTTGTTGTTGATGCAATGCTTTGCGGATTAACCCTTTCGGGCACACTGTGCCCAGTCTGGGATACTTAACTTTAATTACAAACTTGCAACCGGTAGCAATAATATTTTAATAAAATTTTGCTTTTACAGTGAAAGCTTAAATTAAGGGGGTTCTTAAGTATTCAAGAAGTTTTTTTTCCTAAATTACGGTGTCTGTCGATAATTTCTCATTTTACCAACAAAATTTGCCCATGCCGGAAAGGGTTAACCCTTTAACCCTTTCCGGCACGGACAAAATCTGTTAGTAAAATGAGAAATTATCGACTGACACCGGAATTCACAAACGAATTTTTTAGCTATTTTGAATTCCTTAATTTAAGCTTTTATTGTGAAAGCAAAATCTTACTAAAATATTATTGGTGCCGTTTGTAAGTTTGGAATTAAAATTAGGTATCCCAGACCGGGCACAGTGTGCCGGAAAGGGTTAACGTTCTTTGGTTTTGCCACGAAACCACAAAATTTTAATTCCAATATGCAACACTGATACCGGTATTTTTATCTAGAAATATCCCTTTTATTATGTATGTGAAAAAACACATTTTCTTATTTAGAAATATATTTGTTCTTAATTACCGGTGTCATTCATTTATTTCAACATCTTAGCAATGAAAATGCTTTGATCGTTAAAGGGTTAAAAGATGATGCTCGTATAATGATGGTGCTCGTATGAATTCATAGGTGATTAACTTTTTGTGTTTTCCTTCACTACTTTTACTTACTTTGTCACTTACTTCCGTCACCGCTTTAGTGACTTTCCATGATTAACTTTTTGTGTTTTTCTGTTTTCACTAACAAATGGGCAGAACTTTTGCACTCACCCAGTACTACAAAACCAAAAATTAAAATATTCAAAGATTATGTTTAAAAAACACTTTTTTTTCAGTTTACTGTTACTTTTCAATTTATTATTGTGTATATATAAACGAGTTATTTATATTTCGTGAAATTATTTAAAGCAATTTATTGACCTGTTGATACAAAGGAATACGGTACAGCTGGAATATACTGTAGTTGGAACATTACATTTTGGCTTTCTGCATTTACTCCTGTATACTCTGTCAACAATCGTTTCAGGCATAAGTCTTACTTCCTTCTCTCTTGCAGATTCATGCAGCATATTTGATGGTATCCTTCGTTTAGCAGCAGGTTTGGAGTCATCAAAAGAATCGTCAGATGAACTTAACAGTCAGGGCCTGATTATCAACGGGGCACTCTCCCACCAGAAAAAATAAATAGAAATTTTTTCCTTATTCATGATAGTAATTTTGACTTAAAAGGGCGTTTAAACAAGGCGAAAATTTCTATGTAATTTTACTGGGGAGAGAGTGCCCCGTTAGTAATCAGGCTCTGTTAACAGTGTAAATTCCTATTTGGGATTATTTCATTCCATAATTTAGTGCTGTGGCAGTGTTCAGTCTAAAGCAAAAATAATCAAAAATATGTACAATATTCAAAAACTTGTAAAAATAACAGAAATATATATTTAAAAAAAGTTCAAAAATATCCGGACACTGTTAGAACCCAAATTATGTGTTACTTAAATCTTTATAGCTCCATAAGCGTGTAGTATTTACCACAAATTACAGGATGGTGAGTGGTTAGGGAAAAACACAGCCAAAAAAAAAGAGAAACAACCAGTTTTTCCTAATAGAATAACTTGAAATAATATTAAGGGATTAAAGAAGATTAAATAACAAATTTAAATTTAATAAAACAAGGTAGAACCCGTCAAATGTTGACAAAAGAAAATGTTTAAGAAGGAACTGTTTCATTTCTTTATAATAATCCTAAAAAATTAGTCATAGTAAAAAAAGTATCTTTAATTGATTAATCTAACTCTTAAACAAATTATATTTAACCTAAAGTTAATAGAAAACTATTTCTATAAAACTCAGTTGTAGAAATTATTAAAATTAAACTTTGATCGCACATGTAATCTATAAAACATTATAAAAATATGCTTCTTTGATACAGTTATTAATTAAGGCTCTTATGCTAATAATCCAAAATGAAAAAAAGCTAAATTCATTCAACTTTGACTCAATCATAGAATTTTTTGACCATGGAAGCGAAACCCGATATCATTTTCATCATATCAAAATTACGAATGCACATTTCGTATCTGAATTCACCTTTGAAAAAAATGGTATTTTAATTTGATCATTTTGATTCAAAACTCGAAGTTTCGATGCTATTAGTTGAAACTCATATTAAACTGTTGATATTCTTTTAAGTGTAAATCAAATTTTGTAAATGAAATCATAAAAATTCACGGAAAGCGTATTTATTTTTTTTTTATTTTAATGACGAAATGGCAACATAAAGAAACAGTAATCAATTTTTTCCCTTTTTCCCTTTGTTTTTAATAGAAATGAAGAAATCATGTTTATGGCTGAAGATTCAATGAAAAAAATCTGTTATGGCACCTGTACTATGAAGCACCTGTTATCTATGAAGGAGCTAAAAATTACACACAACAATTTGAAGTATATCACATGTGAAAATATCGTTCCCAGCTGATTTTTTTACAATAAGCATTTTTTGAAAAATTCGGAAACATGAGTATCACATGTGATACTTTTGAACCGAGGAGATACCCGATGGGTGAACCGATAGGGAAGCAATTTAACTTTTCGAAAATTTTTAAGAAATGTGTTTTCAACATTGAAATCACTGCATTCAATATCCCTTTAATAGTGATTTTTTTTAGATTTTTTTTAAAATATGCATGTTTATTTAAAATGCATAAAAAATTAAAATTTGCATTGTTTAACCCTTTTAGGGGCGCCGTTTGCAGTCTACAAACGGTTAGTTTTACTGTTCCAATTGCAAACTGGCACCAATAAATTTCTAGTACAGTTTCGATCTCATAATATACGTGAAAAACAGATCTTGATTATTTTTAAATAAATTGTTCTTAAATTGCGATGTGAACCAATTATTTGAACATGTTTGAAGCAAAAATTCTTTACCCCTGAAAGGGTTAAAATCTCTACTATCTTTTTATATATTAATATTTCTTCCCAGTATATACATATATATATATATATATATATATAAGATTTTTAAATATGGATTATACAAAACTGCACATGTAATTTTAGATACATCTAACATTACATTTGATATATCTTTTTACTAGTACATACAGTGAAAAACGATAAAATCTAAAGCATCTTCTTGTACTTTTATTTTTTTTTAAATAAGAAAATACCTGAAGGCTAATTATATGCGCAGATTTATGGCATGTATAATGAAAAACATACACAAAAAATTTAAATCTCTATCTCAAATACAACAAAACTTTAGCCTTTTTAAAAGGGAAAAGCGTAGAAAACATGACAACGAAGAAAAAGCCATTTAAAGTTTTAATTTAATTAATATTATTAATATTATATTAAATAACTATTATAACTATTATTACATTTATAAAAGTATTTCGGTTTTGTCTTAATAACAGAAAAATAACTTTAATTTGCATTTTTTTTTTCTTTATTGAGTTTAAAAATTGTAATTTTTGAATCAATTGTTTCTTTTTTTCTAAATTACGTTAACTTTTTACCGAGTTTTCAGTTGATTGTAATTGTTTATTGGATCATTAATGTATAATTACGTATTTCAAGACTTGCTTGCATAAAAAAGCTGTATTATAAAATGAAGAAATTTTATTTATGGCTAAAACTGTATGTAACAACTACATTATAAAACAAAACGCGTTTGACTAACATTCACGGCATAACGATTGTGATAACGAATTTTAGCTTTCAGCATAAATATATATGGATTTGCAAAAAAACGTTTTTTTTTCTGTGGTATATAGTGGTTGTAGTTTTGACAGAACATCTTATATTTTAAATATTTCAGATATCTTACATAATAGTTTAAATGTACCTAACGTCCCAAAAAAACCCGATAATTTTAAAACTCAATAACTTGCCACATTAAAACTAATTTTAAGAGTACCTGAAGAAATCTTGACTTTCTACCGAAATTTTACAGAAATCTGAAGAAATTTTGCAGATTTAGTTTTACCTTAAAAATATCTGCTGAATTAGTTAAGACATTCTTAAAAATATCTGCAGAATGGGCCAATTGCCTACAGATTTTCTACAGAATTGTTTTAGTGGGGTGCAAACGGTGACAGATATTTAAAAAATCCTTGCAGGAAGGTTTTGTATGATGTCAGGAGTTTATTTTTACTGTATTCTTGATTTTAGTTCGAATCTCCAACAATAGATGTCGCTGACAGCGATTGGCGCTCAGTCGAGGCCAAAACTGACGTCACTCACCATTAGTTCGAAAGAAGAAGATAAATGGATAAATGCTATGTAGTAGGTCTCATTCGCCAGTAAATTCTTATTCTTAAGCTTTTAATATGAGCACATTAGATATGATTTCAATGGAATGCGTTGTTTCCCAAGGCATGATTATCAGCGGGGCACTCTCCCATCAAGAAAAATAAATACAAATTTTGTCCTTATTCATAATAGATTCAGCCAGGTGAGGAGGCCTATCAATTGGTTTGAACTCAACAAGCCCTACCTAGCCTTATTCATGACAATAAACTCGAATGAAATTGGCATTTAAACAAGTTGAACATTTTTATAAAATTTTGCTGGTGAGAAAGTAGTAATCAGGCCCTGTTGTTTCCATTATTCTACCTAGACATGTATGAAAGATGAATGGTCTGGAAGCGGTGATTCCCGTTGCCTTATTTGCTATCGCCTCTCATAGCACCTATATGGGATTCCTCAATCCTGGCACGTTTTTTCTTCATCATAATAAGAAAAGTACAAAAAATAGGACCATAATTAGTGATAATTGTCCTTATATGTGTCCAAAACGTTTCTAATTTGACTAGTTTATTAACACGTTTACCAGACATTAACCCATTAACACCCAGTGTCCTTTTTTGAGGACGGTTACAAAAACAGCAAGAAAGCGGTTTTCCCACCAGTAAAGAGGAAGATAAATACCGTGATTTCGGGTGTATAAGCCGCAGATCAAACAATTCTTTTTCGACCCAGAATTTTTTAACCTCTTCAGTCCCGAGAAAAATCTGCTGCATAGAAAAATTATTTTTTTAGCAAATTATGGTGCTTTTAGGCTTAGAAAAAAAAAACTTAGTTTTATATTTTAAAAATTTTTAAATAGTTAAAATTTATGTACCCAAATGGGTACATCAGGTTGCAATTGAGTAAAAATGTCAATTTTTAAACAAATAAAACCAATTTTGTTTTACAAAAATAAAACTATTTATTGTTTAAAAGTTATATCAATTTAAACAACTTAAATGATTTTTTTACCTAAAGCTATGTATTGCGCAAAAATATTATACACATCTTGTAATAATTGTAATACATATCTTGCTACTATACATTTATCTGTGTATCTGTGGCTTCCAGTAATAACCAGGTATGGCACATTTTTAAAAAAATTGAGATAATTTAGGAAAATGTAGCTTTAAAAGAGTGCTTTAATCTGCCATATTACTGAAAAAAATTTAATACTTTCCGTCATAGTGCGACTATAAATTTTCATTTAAAAATTTAAAAATTTTTAATTGGTTCTCAATTAATAAAAAATATTTTTATATAACTATTTTGGCAAAAAAAGAGAAGCTCTTATATCCTAATTGAATGTAATGAAAATTATTAAGTTCTAATATATTTTATAAAAGTAATGATAAAAAGACTTTTAAAAACTTTAAACGTTAATTACTCAAAATATTAAAAATGTGCCTTAACTGATTATTACTGGAAGCCACAGATAATATACACATACTACTACACATACCACTATACATATACTACATACCTTTTAATAATAATCTTCTAATAAAGTATAATTTATGCGGGCTTGTACAACTATACAACTTTTCAAAACGTGTTAAAAAATTTTAAAGTTATTAAAAATTATGACATACTTTATCAGTAAATTCAGTATATTACTTCATATTATTTTAAAAAATGAAAAAAGTCCTTTTAAATTTTTTATAATACTAAATTAAATAATTTATTCGTTCCTAAAAAAATTTTTTTTAATAGCCAAGATTACACAATAGTTACGCAGAAAATTAGTTTCTTTACCTGAAAATGTATAGTTAAGACCCATTGTACCCGAATGGGTACAACATATTTACAGATGTTTTTCACATCCATGCAGATATGAACAACATTTATAAACAACTCCAAATAATTCTTGAAACATTATAGTTTATAAAAAATGCAATATATTGTTTTTAATTCACTCAAAAATTTGTATTATTCACATACTTTGACGGGAAGTCGTTGGAAAATTGTTTATGTCATCCATCTTGAAAATGTTCCATTTTCAAAGTCACATGGTTCCTCCATCTTTAAACACATAGCACATTTATTGGTAATATAGGACACTGTGATGTATCTGAATAGTGCTAGCAGAAATCCATGCATTTATAAGAAAAATTTGGGTGTAATTTTGGCTTTTGTTTTAATGTACCCAAATGGGTACTCCAGGACTGAAGAGGTTAAGAAACAAATATAACTAGTTAGATCGCCGTAAATATTTGTCTTCAATCACCAAATAAGATTTCTGGGTCCAAAAAGAATTGTCTGATCCGCGGCTTATACACCCGAAATTACAGTACATACCTTATTTCAAAAGATCCTCGATAAATTTAGATAAAAGTTAATTTGCTTTTAAAAGTGGTAGGAAATACAAAATTTAAATTTTAGCGAAGAAAATAATTCGGGCGTTAATGGGTTAAGACCTTTTTTCTCATTGCTTTTGAGCTTCTTTTAGCCTTTTCCTTACTTGACCATTTGGCAACACTGCAGAATAATAAGTTTTTTCCTGAACATTTTTTTTTGCCCTAATAAAAAATTATATCTAACCAATTATGTCCAATACCTTGTAAAATATGATAATGATAATATTTTAAAGGGTCCATACAAGTTTGAAATAACGAAAACAATGTAGCTGTTATTATTGTTGTAACATTTGAGCCTTTAATAAAGTTGTACAGTTGTTCCGATATGCCTAAGTTACGGTCGTACAAGCCATAAATGTGACGCCACACAAACCGTGATACGTGGTGATACGAGAATGAAAATCTTGAAACTAGTTTAATTCAAAACACTATTTTTCATCAGTTTTGTCACGGTGACTTTTGTACAGTTTGAAAGCTTTACAAAGTATTATTTTTTAAATAAAGCAACTTAATTTTTTGAAAAACAATAAGCCTTTATTTATTTATTTATTTATTTATTTTGATTACAACAAAAAAATATCATTAGTTTTTACGAATATTGAATGTTTATTGGGAGTTTTTTAATATTTTTTAATTGTATACGAATTGTTTTTATTTGTTAGATTTAATCGGAAAATAACTTAATGAGCGATGCAAACACGTACTGGCGAGTCAGAATCTGAACTTCAAGACCGTGGAAGGTATAGTTTTGCAAGATAAATTAATTTTGACATAAAATATCAAACTTGCGATATTGTGTTTCACAATTTAACACGTTCGCTGCCAACTACGAGAATACTCGTAGTTGGTAAACTGGGATTCCTTGTCAGCTACGAGATAACTCGATTTTGATATCCTTATATTAATCGCAACATTAGCCTTATTTAAAGGAAATATTCGAAAAAATAATTTTCCACCTTCAACAGCTCGAAATTTTCCGATACATTTTCAGACTCATTTTTAAAAGTAGAAACATGAAATTTGCTGGGATGATTTTTAAAGTGATGTATAAGATGCCGTGTGATGTAATTTTCGCTAAATTAATTAGAATTTGATTTATAAACAATTATTTTCTCAGTTCGATCCTTTTTTCGTTCTCAGATCTCCAGGTTCAGAAATTTCTGTCCAAATTGGCAACATTGGCAACTTTGCAATATTTTCTACATTTGAAAAAAAATCGACAAGCACGGCACGTTACGTAGTTTCTAAATAAGAGATTTTGAAAGTTTGGTGCATTTGGGAGCAAAAATGAATTTAAAGATAAATCAAAAAATAAGCGGTTTTGATGGGAATACACCCTTAACCCCTTGGGGACGAGCGACACGCATACGTGCCGCAAAAAGGCTTAAGAATCCTTGTTTATTCCCACCGGTAAAATTATACGATAAAATTTTCCTTATTCAATCGGAGCATTTTCTTGATTCATCAAGGAACAAATTTCTGTCTTTTAAATCCGGTGACAAAGCATTAAATATTTCGTATAATGCTCCCGTCGCGAAGGGGTTAATGGAAAAAAAATATATCTTGAGATTTGTTGAGCAGTGCTTTATGAAATTCCTGGAGCTAAATGTCAGATTTATCACCTAAACTTCTCCGAGTCAATTGGATGCGTATGAATTCTGTTACAAATTTAAACATTTATTTACCTTGTGCACTTCAAAAAAATTAACATTAAGAGAGAGGGAGGCAGATTTGAACAGCTTTCAGTAAAATATAAGTTTTGGAACGTAACAGTGTTTACAATAAGAAAGAAGTTCTTACAAATTACAAAAAAAAATTAAAACAAACAATATTCAATTAAATTAACAAACATTTTTTCCGTTTGCTTTTAAATATTGCTTTTGTTCAAATGTAACCCTATATGTACATTCGAACAAGCATAAGGCACTTTCCAACAAATAATATTTTCAACGTAAAACAGACTTAATCCTTAAATGCATATTGTATCATTGTCGATACCATAAATGTTCCCGATTCATTGGGGGTTTTATTCATATATTCCGTATTCCCACCAGAAATTTAAAAGAGCAATTTTCACTTAATGACAGACCATTCGTAATTAAATAAAGAAAAATTTACTATTTAGATTTTTCTGGTATCAATTCTGATTCTTTGAATTGCGCATTTTTTGGAACGCATTCTATCCTATGCATTTAAGGGTTAAACAAAACATACACTACGCATTTATTTTTGCAAAAACAGAATGACTAAACATTTTAAATATTTTTCTACTCATATAGTTAATGTAATTAATAGTGAACTCAAACTTTATACCATTTGAAATCTTGAAGATTTCTTGGAAATAATAACAAGCGCAATGATCGTCCCCCTCCCCTTTCTCATAGTAATGTTTCAGGAAGCTTAAAAATAATATTATTAAGAGAGTCCAAGACAGAAAAATCTTCAAATTTTCTAAAAACATTTTACTCCATTAAAAATTTCTTTGTTTTTTATGCTTAAAATGACTGTTAAAAATTGTTTCTATTTTAAATAAATTACTTTTTTTTTTTTTTTTTTTTTTTTTTTACGTTTTGCTTTGTTTTTAAAATTTAGCTTTCAAGCAATGGATGTTATGAAAATGACTTGTTGTGAAGATTCGATTTTAAATTTATTATTATTATTATTATTATTGTTATTATTATTATTATTATTGTTGTTGTTATTATTATTATTACTACTATTATTATTATTTCGTGATGGTTTTTTTCACCGTTTCTCCTATTTATATTCTTATAACTCAAGAACCATTAAAGATAAATGCTTTAAAGTTGGAATCTGTCTTTTTATTATTGTTTTATTTTAGTTTTGATTCAGCAAATGGGAAAACATTTACTTTTGAAAATATGATTTTTTAATAAAAGTTAGATTATTTATTTTTACTTAAAATATTTTTTTTTTTAGATTAATGTTTTTAAAAACGATGAATTAAAATTAAAATATTTAGATGGTTCTGTTTATTTAAATGTAAAAATATTGAAATTCTAGAAATAATATTTTGAGTTATAACGATTTTAATTTACCCCACATTTTTAATAAATTTTAAATTTTGAAGTTTTATATACATATAGAAGTTTTACCATATGATGTTGTTTACAAATAACATGATTAACTATCACAAAAAAATTAAAATTTTAACTCTATAAAAAAAATTAGGTACTTACTTATTAACACAACCGCGCTAATTCGCCAATAAAATGCGCACAAAAAAGGTGTTAAAAATGAGCAAAAAAAAAAAAAAAAAGAAAAAAAAAGAAAAGAAAATAAGAAAATAAGACAAAAAAAAAAAAAAAAAACACTAAAAATGGCGTCAAAAATCTGCAAACAACAAGGCAACAAGGAATCCAAAAGACTGCGTGCTCATGCGAACAACAAGATTGTTGTTTATTGGCGCATTAGCACAACTTTTGCTGCGGTGACGTTAATACATAAGTACCAAAAATTATTTTAAAATGTGTCCCGGACCCCTTAAACGGAATGGGCCACTTGTCTTCATGGTCTGGTAATAGGAATTTGCAACAACCTTTTTCTTTCTCCCTAATTTATCATACATTCCCCAACTTCTTTTTTTCTCTCACCTTTTTTTTGGCTTATATCAGCTTTTAGATACATATGTAATAATATTTTGATGTGAGATGACTGAGTTTGTGTTGTCTATAAACACATATGCTTACATTAACCCCTTGGGGACGAGCGACACGTATACGTGCCGCAAATAGGCTTACGAATCCGTGTTTATCGCCACCAGTAAAATTATACCGTAAATTTTGCCTTATTTAATCGGAGCATTGTCTCGATTTAATAAGTCACAAATTTCTGTATTTTTAAACCGGTGACAAAAAATTAAAAATTTTGTAAAATGCTTCCGTCGCGAAGGGGTTAAAAAAGATGTTTTACCGTAATTTCGCGCGTATACGCCGCGGCTGAGACAAGTCTTTTTCAGTCCGGAAATTTTATTATAAAACATAAGTCAAATAAATGTCAATCAAAACTAAGTCACATTTTATTTAAATAAATTCTGGGTGGAAATCGACGTATCTGAGGTGCGGCGGATACGCTTGAAATTACGGTAACTGATTTTTCAATTAATTTTTAGCGGTAATATTACTCTTGAAATTATTGAATACTTTTTAATAACATTTCTAGCTAAGCGTAAAAACCAACAAAGTGGAAAATCTCAAAATCGGGGATCAAAGCAAGGAACAATTGAAAAAGCCCTCCTAGTGCTTTACCATTTAAGCTACGAAGACTATTCCCAACTTGATTACCGACATATGTTTGTGAGAGATGACAAACTGAGCATCGTCCTCGTAGCTTAACCCTTTCCGGCGCAGTGTGTGCAATCTGGACACACCTAATTTTAATTCCAAACTTGCAAATGGCACCAATAATATTTTAATTAAATCTAGCTTGTACAATAGCTTAAATTAAGAAGTTTTCCATTTTTTAAAAAGTTGTTTGTAAATTCCAGTGTCAGTCGATAATTTCTTATTTTACTAACAGAATTTGTCCACGCCGGAAGAGGGCAAACTAATTATCCACCTCAATAATTATCCTCTTTAATATCTGAAGGTATACTGGAAATTTTAGATAATACTAACGTGTAATTTAGGTATGGTTTTTTCATTAAAACAGATTAAATATATTGGTAGTTATAATTTTTGGGGGGAAATATTTACAAACATAATCAGATTAATTAACCAAATTTCATAGCTGCCAACTTTTACGCATCTTTTCTACCACTAAAATTGTACAGAGATTTTCTATTTGTTTAATCATAAGATTTCGACGGTTAAATAAGGCAATATTTACTATAAAATTTTTGTGGTAGGAAAAATACTTTAAAGTTGGCAGCTATGCCAAAATTACTTTTTTGATAATATCACAATTCTTAAAAAAGCAATGATTTTAAATGCATCATGATCCTCTCTATAAATGAAAACGCTTTTGTATATGTTTCATGTAATTTTATTTAAAGGAAAAAAAGAAATACCCATAAAAATGAATTAATAAAACTACCACTTTTTGAAAATATTTAGCTTCGACTGTTTTTGTATTCTATCTAAATTTGATCGAGAAGAATGTTTTGTGTGGAAAAAATAAAGAACTTTTACTAATAGACAGAATAAATAAGTTTTATATAAAGTTTTCGCCAATGTACTTTAAAGTACCGTCACTGCATAAAGGTTTAAATGATAGAGCACTTGGAGGGCTTTTTCAATAGTTCCAGATTTGATCCCCGGTTATGCTTAGCTAGAAATGCTATAATTCACTAAAAAAATATTAAAAATGTTTTAACTTCACATTCGAATGGGTGTTTGGTGCATGCACATTTATGCTATAAATGCTATAGATAATAAATAAACAAATATGAAGAATAAGTTTTAATGAGCTTAAAATACTGCATTGTGCTTTTTCATGTTTAAAAATAAATAGATACTTCGAAAACTTTCGGTAAATAACATGTTGATTTAATACAATTAATTAGCCTGATATTTAGTAGCATCATTGATAAAATTATTGAAATCATTGTAAAAGTGAAATGAATTCTACGATAAATTCTAACATTTAAAATTCTATAAATGAGTATCATCTTTGAGTTAAAAAAATAATGGGACAAAAGAAGGCTAGAATGTTTAAAAGGAAGGCTTATTTAGTAATGCGTGTATAGAAATTAAATAAAAATAGCCGCCCTTGTCGACCAGTTTGGTCTCTTTTGAATGTATTCATGTTTTTATTCATAATTTATTTTAATTAGTCAATTTTTTACCAAATTAAAAGATTCTGCTAGAGAAATAGAAACAGATGTCATACACACCACATTGACGCGATTGCAACAAAATGGCAATTATATGTGCCTCATATGGTAACCCAGCTATTGTTATTTATTTATTAAAAACTGTTTGTTTACTTTTATTTTCTTTTTTAAAATGATATAAAATGTTTAATTCTATAATTATCAACTAAACATTTTTTTATTAACAATTATCCGCTTTTAAAAATAATAGAAATTAGTTAAAAATGTGTATGTAACTGGTATTTCAAAACGAAGTTTTCGCCAAATTAGCGTCAGAAAAATAACGCACCAATGTGGTGCAATATGACATCTATGCTGATAAATCAAGAACTCAGTATTTTTATCCTGGCTTGGCGCAGATAATCAATCGCCAAATATTGCACCTGTGGAATTTTTTCGTATTTCATTAATTATTTTATAAAAATAATATAATCCTTTCACTCATTCCATTTCAAATACATAACTTTAATTTAAAACTAAAAAGTTTAAAATTCATGACTTTTATTTATTTTTTTAAGTAAAAAGAACAGAAAAAAAATAAAATTATGATATTTTGAAGCTCCATAATTGCCAGGAAGAAACAAAACATAAATAAATCCAAATTATCACAGCCCAAATCTTACCAAATGACTTTTGCACAGTAACTAATAAGATGCGTTTCATTTGGACGTTGCCATTAAACAATTAACCATGAATTAATAACAATTATTAACAATTAATCATGATTTTTGTGCCACACACGTTAGCGTAATATATATATATATATATACCGGGTGTCCAGTAAATGACTGACCCATTTTGAATGTAAATTACAAAAAAACTGTTTGAGATAAAAATGCGCGCCTTGCTGTATTGGTATTAGAATATAAATAAATTTTAAAATATGCACTTTGTTAATGTAATATAATAATATTTAAAATAATATCTCAGTCTCAAGACTGAGTAGGGGAAATATAATACAGATGGTTCAATCACAAATATTATTTTAAATCACTTTCCAACCAACGTACCCTATTTCTGAAGCTGATTCGAGAGTCGATTCAACATATAGATTCAGATTCGACTACATATAGATTCAAATTCAGCCGAAAATTTCATATTTATGAAAATCAGAGTCATGTCTCTATTCAAACAGCCTGTTACCGCCAGCGCGATATTTTTTCTGAAATTTGAACTATATTAATAAAGTACATGTTTAAAAATTTATTGATTTTCTAATAACAATACCACAAACCACGCATTATTATCTCAAACCGTTTATTTGTTATTTAAGTTCAAAATGGGTCAGTTATTTACTGGATACCCGGTATATATATATATATTATTATTGAGTTTTTATCAATGCACAAATTCCATTAACGGCAAAATTATCTTCGATATGAAGAACTAAACAGAGAAGGAAACATTATAACTCAAAATTACGTTCTTTTTTTTCCTTGTCAGTAATTTTATCTTTATTTTCTCTCATCTAATTTCTCTACCTGTCACACTGAAAGCTCCTTTCTTTTGTATTCATGTGACAAATTCATTGAGCTAGCTAAAGCAGTAG
This sequence comes from Maratus speculifer, assembly GCA_964019185.1. NCBI lineage: Eukaryota > Metazoa > Arthropoda > Arachnida > Araneae > Salticidae > Maratus > Maratus speculifer. The sequence continues at coordinate 334,502,282 of OZ025295.1, read as the reverse complement.
CCGATAAATGCCTTCGACATTTTTATTCCATTCATTAATTTTTATTGTTTAAATACGTCCTTAGCTAAAACTGGGGGTGGACCTTTCATTTTGCGGAGGATTTTTTCACTCTAAATCTGTAGGTAGCTTGCTGGGCGATTATGGCATGATTCATATTTCTCTGAACAGGAAGAAAAAGAAATGACAATTTTTTTCTTAAACAATGAAACACAAACGCATGTAGACGTCATTAAATGCAGTCACTTTTAAAAAGAAATCAAAGAAATACGTGGTTTGGATAAATAAATATGATAATGAAATGTTGTCATGAATAGGTCTCTATTAAGTAAAGATTTTCCCTTGCTACTAGTGAAAATTTACGTGGTAATGATTCCATCGAGATAGTATCTTGGGTATTTTGGGCCTAATGTATGTTTTTGAAGACTTTCTTCGCCAGTTTTTTGCTACCAAATTCAGCACAATATCCTTTATTCATTTTTATACGTGATTATCATGTTTTTATAGGGACGTGGTACTTTATGTGATAAGGATTCTCGTCAGATAGTATCTTGGGTATTTTGAGTCTAATGTACGTTACAGAAGAATTTCCGCACAAGTATCTAGCTGCCTTTTCAACATTATGTCCTTTATCCTCTTCAAACCTGAGGTACATAAATGTGTACCTCCATTCTTTTCCTCATAAAAACTAAACTGTTCGAATTTTTTGCATTTTTACTTTACTTCTATACAGCTGAATGTTATTTTCTTTAACCCTTTAACGTTCATTGGTTTCGCCACGAAACCACAAAATTTTAATTCCGATACGCAACACTCACACCGGTATTTTTATCTAAAAATATCCCTTTTATTCTGTGTGTGAAAAATCACGTTTTCTTATTTAGAAATATATTTGTTCTTAATTACGGGTGTCATTCGTTTATTTCGACATCTTAGCAATGAAAATCCTATGATCGTTAAAGGGTTAAAACAAACTCAATAAATGTCAACACTGATGAATATTACCTCATAAAATAAATTATTTTCATCTGAGTTTTGAAAATACCTTCAAGACATTGCGGCGACGAAAGTCAGAAATATTCATGATTATTTAATTTAAATACTTTACTGTAAAAAAATTTTGATAATTTGCTGATCATTTAATCGTTTAAAGACCTTAATTTTCTAATTGCGTAAATTTATTTTACTGATAGTTAAACTGATGTTTTAAAGGGATTACTACTTTTATATCCATATGTAAACCTAAATTACCAGTCCCCTAAAGCACTGATTTCATAAAGATGACTCTTTCAGACATTTATAGTGCCATTTCGATTATACAAAATCAATAAATATATATTTGTAGAGTTATTTAATGCCCAGGTCTGAAGAGGTTATTATTATTTTTTACGCATTTATCGTGTTTTTGTGGGGATATGGTACATAACGTGATAACGATTTTCGCCAGATAGGGTCTTGTGTATTTTAGATCTAATGTACGTTTCAGAAGAATTTCCGCGCAAATTTTTTGCTACCTTTAAAAAAAATTAATCCCGGCACCCCATACAAAAGCTTTTCACAAGATAATGCCTTAATTTACTCGGAAAAAATCACGAAAAGTAGTTTATCCGCTTCCGAGATTTGCCCGTACGTCATACGGGCATCCATATTCCAGTTATGATTTAATATTCTCACCACTAAATTTTTATTGTAAATTTTCCATTTAATTCTTTAATCTGAGTATTTATTTGATGCAACTAGGCAAACATTTATCTTTTGAAAAAATCGGTGACAAAAGATTAAAAATCCTGTAAAAGACATGGAAAAAAGACATTATTTGAAAGTTTTAAAAAAATCGATCAGTTAAGTGGTTAAAGATAATAAATTTCCCACATTAATTGAATAATCGTCCAATAATCTGAATCTAAATGAAACTGAAAATGTTTGGGGTAATATAGTGCGCAATATGTGTTGAAAAAAATGGCCAAATCGTCCAACATTACTCGAAAATAGAATTAAAATCTGCCATTTGTAAGACATGGTGCGTTTTGTAACCGTAATAAGTTTTAAACCTTATAAACCATTTCTGGAATAGCGCATAGATATTATTAAACTCAAAGGATCCATAATTGAGTTATAATATTACTATATTTATAAAAATCTGGTTCCAATCTTATCATTTTGCTCATAATGTATATTCAGTGCAAATGCAATTTATTATATTGTAATAATTACATTTACTTTACAATTCTTTCTTTATTCTTATGTTGCTTATTTAGTGTCATAAAATCAATTTATATGATTTATTTGTGGATTAATATAATAATTACTATTTAGTTAATTAAATGATCACTCCTGACATTTTTATACCACGATGAACAGAAGTGACTTTTTCGAACTTCAAAAGATTTGTTCAATACAAAACGAAAAAAAAAGATATATCTTTAATGCAATTTTAGAATTACCTTAAAAGTTCTGAGACTTTGATACATTTTTAGCCGTCTATTGAAGGAAATGTGAACTATTTTTAAAATTCTCAATACATAAATTACGATCTGTACGTTATACGTTTAACTAATTTAATTTTTATATTGCATTACCTTTATATTTTTTATTACCTTTATATTATTATAAGTAGGTTCTTATCCAAATAAATCGTCATCTAACAGAAAAGCATACTAGGCATCCTACTGTTGTTAATTTAATGAATCTTCAAAAAATTGCATAAAATGCATAAGTGTGACATCAAGGTGGCGTGTTTTTCATTGATTGTTATTTACAAGAAACCAATCACCAGTATCACAAATTAGTAATCAGATTTTTTGCGATAGTTATTGCGCGACATATTTGTAGACAAATAAACTTACAGGATGTTTCAGAAGGGATTCCTACACTTTGAAATAATATAACTGCGAAACAGTGAGAGACAGAAAGATGAAGTGAATGATATATTGCACAGATAGGTCTAGAATTTGTTTTATACCTGTTGGCAGAAATAGTTCCAAAATTCGCTAGTAGATGATAGCATAAGTACATGAAACTTTAAATTGTACTCAGACCTACAGAAAGGTCATTCGTGAGTCTATTTCATTTCTGACACGTTCAAGGGAGCTGTATCAAATTAGTTATTATACAGAAATTAAAGAACATGATGTTATTTTCCTTGGAGCAACATGTTTTGATTGTACTAGAATACCACCGATAGTATTTGTATAGACTAGTCTCCATATTCTCTGGATCTCAATCCATATGACTTTTTCTTATGGGATTCTTGAAAGACACTGTTTACACTAAGAATCCTCAAACACTGGAACAACTTGAACAACACATATATGAGAGGTGGGCATCTGTTTCAAAAGAGACGTTGTGATTTCAAAATTTACCCTAGTGTTGCGTCATTATATTGCTCAGAAAAATGACCATATCGAAACCATTATGATCTGATTTGACCACTGTCACGAGGCACACTTTCAGACTATATTTCAAGGATACTACTCAATGGCTGCATTGTTTTCTGGCGTATAATCTTGCAAATATTTCTGCAAATCGGTGTTTAAAAAATCCCAGACCTGTCTGTCCAACGCATTTGTTTTACATTTCTGTCTCCCTGTTTCGCAGTTATGTCATTTCAACGTAGGGAGTCCATTCTGAAACATTCTATACATACAAACATACAAGCATTTCAACTTTCAATGTATAAAATGAGACTCAAAGTGACGTTAAAACTCGGTCTCCATACTAGACCGGGAGGCGGCAGCATCAGCGATCATCTCATCGAGTTCACGGATGAAATTTTATAATTAGCTAAATCTCTATTCGAATATAAAAAAGCAATTGGTCTGCCAAGTGATATCTTGGTGGAAAACACCTGAAAACCGAATTTTATTGGTTGACTTACAAGTTCACATTGTGTTTTCCTGCCCCCAAAAATATGAAAATATGGAGGACTGGGAGCAGGAAAACATAATGGTAAACCTATGAGTCAACCGCTAAAATCGATCTTTTAAGTAGTTTTTAAAGACCGGCAGACCGGTTTTTTTTTATATGCGAATCCAGACTTAACATATCCTGCAATTTCATCCATGAACTCGTCATGTGATTGTGTGTACTGTCGCCTGCCGGTCTATACACAAATGTTTATTATTTCTAACTATTCTCCCATAAATAATGACTGTATAAAATGTTTACTGTTTTGTTACCTTTTCCGAACTGTATATCACATAAAAAGCAGAACTATCTATTTGTTATTTACATTTTAACAAGCTAATAACCGAAATCTAACGTTTCCAAAATAGTAATTATCATAAGCATCATGTAAAATTTTGTCATCTTTATGAAAAGAAAGGCCCATCCATATCCTTATAAAGTGAACATGGATGAAAGTACTTGATTTATATTCCAAGTACTTCGGTTATTTATACATTTCAAAGATTTTATTTTAAATCTCTTACGTAACATATTTATACAATATAACCAATGACTTCATATCTGCAAAAGTCTGCTTCATGATGATGAAATGAGATTCATTGAGAAGCAAATTATCGAGGCTTTTGGTTTCCATCTGCAAACAAAAATTTCGCCATGTTTCTTTGAATTCCTGTAAATGTATCAGCATCGGCATCAAATTATCTCATATTTATCAACTTTTCGTTCCACTCTGCATAGAATGCTATACAGTTGATCTGGTTATGGATCTCAAACCAGATACGAAATTCCGTGAAATAATTTAGTCGAATTCTAAATGTTTTAACAACAAATAAAATTTTCCATTGAAATTAAAGATAAAAAAAATAGCATTTCTTTAATAAGGATATATTATTTGTGTGATGTAAAAAACAACCCTTTGACGAATTTTATATGCAACTAAATAGCTTTGTGTAATAAATACCGCTTCCCGAAATTATTTCTAGACAATCTTCAAATATTTTCATGTTTTATTATATTTTCGAAGCACGTTTTATGTTTTATAAAGAAAAAAGTACGGAGAAACATTATTACAGAACAAACTCATAATTTATGAAAAAGATTACGATCGAACATCAACTGATGAAAAAACATTGTTATAATCAATTTTAATCGCTTATGTAATAGATTTAGAACGTAACTATCGCTTTTGAAAATCTGCTATAGACAGATCGCAAATAATTCCATATTTTAATAGATTTATACTACGCACGTTCCACATTTAACGAAAAAATAATAATGAGAAGAAGAATTTCTTACGTAAGAAACTCGTAAATTCTCAAATTATTATGATATCTGCTGATGATAAAAAGATCATGATTAAAAAAATAAATATAAACAACGCGAAACATGCAAATATTTTACCAGGTCTCATAAAAAGCGAGAGCACGAATGTAGGTTTATCAAAAACCATTAGCCTCGAATTTTCAAATTAAGATTCCTTCAGAATATTAGATATCTTACCATCACGCGTACAACCTGAGAATAGAAATATTTGTGAGCATTGTATGAAAATTGCCACGGATTGTTTAAAGAAAATGCACCAACAAAGACAATTCTCTTTAAATTCTGTATAACGTCTCGGAAATTTTCAAGTTCAAGATGTTTTGTTTTCATTTTCCTTTTTGTCACGTCCAACATGTTGTGCTATGCATAACATAACAGTATATACAGGAAAACGCATGTCGCACGTCCCAATTGTGTCATCTTCAACCTTCTTCGACCTTCTGTCACATTGTCAAGGATGCTTAATGCTTTATTGTTCTGGGTTTACCCAATTTTCTTAGAAAAAAATCATTTTTATGTAGATTCATCTAGTATGTGAGAAAAGAAACAATGTCGTTCCTGTGCCATATTGTAAAAACGTTTGGTAGATCAAAACATGTATGTAAAAGCAGAAACAATGTCGTTCCTGTGCCATATTGTAAAAACTTTTGGTAGATCAAAACATGTATGTAAAAGCAGAAGTGTTGCAATTTGCTGAAACATATGAAAAACCAAATTTAAATAAAAATTCTAATAATTATATTTCAATTATATTTGTTATAAAAAAATTCCTTGGTAACTGTAATTCAACATAATTCAAACATGAAAAAAATAAATATTTTACTTCCACCAGAAACTTTTTGAAGAATAACATTAAAAAAATTATAGGAATTAGAGGTCTGCACGGGCCGGGCCGCGACCCGAATGCCCGGCCCGCGGGCCGGGTTCGGGCCGATTTCCAATAATGGCATTCGGGCCGGGCCGGGCTCGGGCCTTACTTCTGAAGACTCGGGCCGGGCCGGGCCTAGTCACTAATCTTTCGGGCCGGGCTCGGGCCTTAATTTTTTTTCTGGACGGGCCGGGACTAACTTTTTTTTCCGTACGAAGCCGAGACTGATTCCATTCTTCCTAGTTTTCATGGACCAAAATAATCAGTTCCTATTGAATCTTCCTATATGAAAATCCTTTTCTCGACTTTTTATAAATCAGTAATATTTGGCTTTGTCCAAAAATGTTTGCAAAAAAGGCATACCCTTTTAAGCCGTCATTATTCTACAATTAAACATTAGAATTTATTCCTTTTAAAGAATCGTAGATTACCAGGCTTTTTAAAATAGAATTAAACACACACACACAAAAAAAAACATGATTATGACGGAATTTTTTTTTTAACTGAAAACTGAAAGTTTTTTTTTAAAGTGTTCATCCATGCAAAATGAATACAACAATACAGGAGAAAAAATATATTAAACATTTACATCTGTTAAGAAGGGAATGTTTTTTTTTTTTTTTTTTTTTTTTTTTTTTCGTTCTAAAGCGATTTCGTCTTTGGAAATTTTACCATATACCGCTTTTTCGACTTTTTGTCTCCATTACAGGGAATATGGATTAATAATACTAGTGATAACTGAAACATTTACATACAACAAACAAAGATTCATTTAAAAGCGTAAATATCGCAGCCTACGGCACTTCTGCATAAATAGAGATTATAAACATGAAAAAAAAAAAGACTAATATAATTTTTTTTGGTCAGAACTCTTCCATAAGATTAAAGATTAATGTTCTGTAGAAATTCACTTGAGCCGGGCCGGGTTCGGGCCGAATTTTAAACTTTTTTCCGAACCGGGCCGAGCTCGGGCCGAAATTTTAACTTTCGGGCCGGGCCGGGTCGGGCCAATATTTTTTTCGTTCGGGCCGGGCCGGGTCGGGCCAATATTTCTTTCGTTCGGGCCGGGCCGGGCCCGGGCCGAAATTTTAACTTTCGGGCCGGGCTCGGGCCTGGAAATTTCGGCCCGTGCAGACCTCTAATAGGAATCATATTTTGTCACAATAGGTTTCTCTCCCTGGAATTCATGTAATGTAGCTGGTTCCACTAACCGCTACATTAATAATATGAAGAATGTAGAAATATAAGTCACAATTAACCCTTTCCGGCACGGGCAAATTCTGTTAGTAAAATGAGAACTTATCGACTGTCACCGGAATTTACAATCGACTTTTTTAGAAATTAAGAATTCCTTAATTTAAGCTTTCATTCTAAAAGCAAAATTGTGTTAAAATATTATTGGTGCCTTTTGCAAGTTTGGAATTAAAATTAGGTGTGCACAGACTGTGTATACTGTGCCAGAACGGGTTAAAAGACTCATAGCCAGCAGAGTGAAAAAGTATAAAAGCCGAATTCGAAAGCGGGTCATCAGAATAGCGCACAGATGTTCTACCGACTGAACCACGATAGCAATATGTTACTTCTCACTATCATATGTTGGCAAGGTTGCAACCGCAGCATAAGATGGGATATTTTTTCCGTACCATGCTGGGAATCGTCCAAGTAGTTCATTTGGTAGAACGCCGGTTCGCTATATTGATGATCTGGGTTCGATTCGCGGCCCGTATGTCTTTTTTAGGTTCTCATAAAATGCATTATATAAACATTATAACATGCATTATATATGTAAGTATATAAATATATATTAATTAAAAGAATCCTGCTGACAAGGAAGGTCTCCATACGGGCATACTCAGAAAAATCTGAAAAAATTACAGAATGTTCTTCTCATATAGTTATATATGTTTATAAAAAAAATTTCTGTGGAACCTCCTTATAACGTCCATAAAAAATAATGAAAATTTTGTTTATTTGGCGATTTATCTCCGGTTGGCGATAAAACGAAATTTTGAAAAATACGCTTTTACGCTTCGAATACTTTTTAAAGAAAAACTTTCTATGTTCAATTTATTTAAATAAGTTTAGTTTAAGTAATTTTAGTTTTGCATTTTTACTTTATTTTAAGTGTAATTTTGTCATATACGTTTATATGTACTTATAACAAAATGAAACTAATATATTTTATCATTTAAAACACCATTTAAATTGATTAAAATTGTTCCAAATTGAAAAATACACTGTTAAAAATCTGCCGCATTTTGTTGCAACGCACTCCCTTGCTTGTATAGAAAACGGTTACTTGGCCGTGAAATGGAGCTTTCTCATTGGTTGGAATAGAGATATTATATACAAGCGGTGGAGTGCGTTGCAACAAAATGCAGCAGATTTTTAACAGGGTATGACACGGTCAATTCACCGTGCTATGGAGCATTCTCATTGGTCAGAAGAGAGATATTCTATAAAAGTAGTGGAGTGACGTTGCAGTAAATGCTGCAGATTTTTAACAGTGAAGTCAATTAAAATCAATTTTCAGATTCGTTAAAATCGTCTGCTTTTGGCGAGGAAATGCACTGCTCGCCAAATCCCGCGTCGCTTTCAGCTTTCCACGCCAATTATTCCAAATTATTTTTTTTTTTTTTTTTTTTTTACATATCTAGTAATGTAATTCCGCCGCTAATTTTCACTGATCCTTTATTACCTACATGAGTAGTTTAATTCGTATTTTTTTCAAAAAATTCTGATTATGCCCCCAATGGAGACCTTCCTTGTGAGTTAATTTCCCTCTTTAACAAAAAGCATTTTATTTTTCAACTATATATATTTTAATAAATTGTTAATCAAAATGGATGAAACAAGATATTCTGTCATTTTTGAAATATTTCAATATGCAAAAAAATTAAAACTGAAAATGCAGCTCCAAGTAAGGATATTTAACTGTACCTTTTACATTATAAACAAAAAACATAAGCACTTAATCCTTATAAAACTGCGACACACTAATATTTCACCTATAGCATTTCAATCAAACAGGTTGCATATTTTTTTTTCATTCTCGGCCCAATCCATTGCACTTCCACAATGTATCATTGAAGTTTATTAGTAACAAGGTTACAACATCAACTGATTTATTTCCACGGTTATTCCCGGCAGATGACTTTCGTAACTCTCTTTAATTCCGTCTCTGTTGCCAACTGAATCACCTAAATTATCCTTCATCCATCAAAATCAAATCCGCGAATCTACCTACAGCGCTGTACTGCTGCTAAAACTGCAGACTGGCTGATAAAATGAATTACAGATTAACGTGAGGGAGAAACTATCTATTCATTCCTGCAGGAGGAGATAATAGAATAGAGGAATTCCGATTGGGGCAAACCCGATTTTTATATAAAACGTATCCATTAAAAATTCTAAAGGCGAATCTCTAAGAATTTTCATTTTCAGTGTTGTTCTTTGTAATATTATTGTCAATGTCACCATGTCCTTTTCTTTATAATCGGTATACGTTAAAGATGCAGATTCATGGTCGCCAGACGCTACGTGGTGATTTAATTTTTTGTCTTCGCGATTAATGTTTGGTATCTAAGGCGCCCATCCTTTAGTGAATTTTTCTTTTTCTCTCGCAATCTTTTGACGAAAATCGCATGTTTCTTTAGCAATCCTCTAACCAAAATCGCGTTTTCTTCGCGATCATTTAACAAAATCTGTGGCGTTTTTTTTTTGTTTTTTTTTGCGATCTTTTGATAAAATTAGCTTTTCTTTTGCGATTTTTTGACGAAATTCGCGTTGTTTCTTAATATTTTTTAGAAATTATTCTCTGTTGGCGACTGGAACACTTGGGTTTAACCCTTTCCGGCACACTGTGCCCGATCTGGGATACCTAATTTTAATTCCAAACTTGCAAACACAAATAAAATTTTAGTAAAAATTTGCTTTTACAATATAAGCTTGAATTAAGAAATTCAAAATATCTAAAAAATTTGCTTGTGAATTCCGGTGTCAATCGATAATTCCTCATTTTTCATCAGATTTTGCCCGTGTTGAAAAGGGTAGAGAGCTATAGGCTTCTTAAAATTTTTGGGGATATGCACCTATAGTATATACAGTGAAACCTCCGAATAAGGGACACTTATGGGACCGGAACTTTTGTCCCTTAAAGAGAGGTGTCCCTTATTCGGAGTTTTTATCATTTTTTTTAATTAATCGTCCTGAAGGATATGAAAATAACAATGCATTAAAGGTGAAGTTTAAAATATACTCAAAGTGAATAAAATTTGTTAATCAGACACAAAAGTTACAGAGAATTAATTAAAACTTTTAATTGATTACTAAATCATTAAATGATTTGTATTTTTTATGCAAACTGTATGCATGCAAAAAGTATAAAAACATTTAAAAGAATCATACTTGAAGTAATCAATCAAAAATGACTGTTTTGCAAATTTCCAATTTTCACTAAAAATTTTTTTGTTTATTTGCCATACTTATAGATTTTAGTTCTTCTTTATCAGCAGTATTAAAAAAAAAAAAAAAAAAAAAAAAAAAAACTATTCAACTGTTTTGTGTATTTTAAGCCAACAAATCTCTCAACTACTCAGCTCAGTAAGCAGAAAACGTTTTGACACATTTGCAAATTCCTTTTTTAACGGAAAGGTATAAAATTGGACTACAGAAGCGATTTGGAATCACACTGTGTTTTTAAGTTTTGAATAAATTGCCTATTGAGTTATAAATGATTTTGATCATGTGACAGACATTTTTCACCCCTCCTTGAATACTGATTCTTCTTTTGCATATAAATTCGGTTGAAAAACCTATGTTGACAATATCGCCTAAAAGATTTATTGCGTTTTTTTTTCTTCTTTTAACGAAAAAAAAAATAACAGAAAAAACAGTTTGATTACATAGTTGACACTGAACAATAACTCCTGCTAGTTTCATGCATTTCTGAATAAAAATGAATTAAAACTTTTGTCATAAAAATTTGCCCTCTTGGATTTGAGAATAGCCTTAAAGCATCTGTAAAGTTCTTTATTTCACAATTTTTTTAATTCTTTACTTTCAAAATCATCCTCATAATTTTCAGCATTACTTTCAATAGGGATAAACGCACTGAAGTCGAATCAAAATTGTGGGTAAATAAATGCTTGTCAGTTGTGTCGTGTGCCTTTGTGTCAACATGACTGTCTGTCAGTTTAATAAATTCACAAAAATCTGTTTTTTCATTTTCATCTCAGACTACTTCATTATCTGAAATTCAAAAGCCAGTCCTTTTAATTTCATCTTCAAGTATCCCTTAAATCGAGTGTCCCTTATTCAGAGGTAAATACATTACACGTCCTATATAAAGGGACTGGGACCGGAAGTTTTGTCCCTTAAATAGAGGTGTCCCTTATTCATAGAGTGTCCCTTATTTGGAGGTTTCACTGTATATGTAATTTCAATACGTTTTTAAGTACTCGGTGAGAAAAAATATGTAATTTAAAAATAAAAGTACGAAATAAGTTAATTATTTTGTTGGATATTTTATTTTATGGCAGCTGAATCACCTAGATTATCCTTCATTCATCAAAATCAAATCTGCGAATCTACCTACAGCGCTGTTCTGCTGTTAAAACTGCAGTCTGTCTGATAAAATGAATTACAGATTAACGTGAGGAAGAAAATATCTATTCATTCCTGCAGGAGAAGATAATAGAGTAGAAGAAGTCCGACTGGGATAAACCCGATTTTTATATAAAACGTATCCATTAAAAATTCTAAAGGCGAATCTCTAAGAATTTTCAAGTTCAGTGTTGTTCTTTGCAATATTATTATCAATGTCACAGTGTCGTGATAATCTGCCGTTGTCTCTTAGTAACTTTATGATTTATGTATTCATTTTGACTCTATATTTTAGTTTAACTCATTAAAATCACCATATTTGATAATGTTTGTTTATAAGTTACATATAAAATCGAACTTTTGAAGCCTTCCATTTCCCTAGCCATAAAGAAATAAAAATAAAAAAAAAATAAAAAAAAAAACAAGAAAATTGCATTATAAAAAATATTTTTAAACCCTATGCGGCGTGGTAGTATATCAATGAAATTATTTAATTTTAATTCCCAAATATTACATTGGCACCCTGAATTTTGGTTAAACAAGTTGGAAATTGTACGTGAACGTAGCAAATGAGGTGCGTTCGTACGATAACGAAGTTTTAAAAAAATTCAGATCTTGCTGATATAGTAGAGCGTGCTTCGGATACAGTATAGTAGTCGAAATCTTTGTGTTTCTGTAAATATGCAGAAAGTAATTTTTATTACACCTCAGAAACGTATATCTTATTCATAAAATGTGAAATAGTTGAATATAATTAAAACATGCCCCAAACAATGTTTCCCCGTATAGCATTATGTAGTGGAATACTTTTGTGTGTCCCTGTAATTTAATAATACAAATTCTTTGCATCACAGATTGCACAGAATGCATATTTTAGTGTATATTTCATAGATTCATGCCAATTCTATTATGTTCGGATGAGTGCAACATCATAAAAATGCATTTGAATCTTTTTTCCCATTGGCCGTAATGTAATGGAATACTTTTGATTGTCCCTGTAAATGATCTATGCATCCGACTTTCATAACATTTGAAATGACTCGATAAAATTACGTAATAATTATATGTTTTAAATTTCAAACAATTAAAATGCATTTAAAAAATTTTCCCCATTGACCGTAATGTAACGAAATCCTTTTGATTGTCCCTGTAATTGATCTATGCATCCGATTTTCATAACATTTGAAATGACTCGACAAAATTACGCAATAATTATATATTTTAAATTTCAAACGATTAAAATGCATTTGAAACTTTTTCCCCATTGGCCGTAATGTAACGGAATCCTTTTGATTGTCCCTGTAATTGATCTATCCATCCGATTTTCATAAAATTTGAAATGACTCGACAAAATTATGTTATAATTATGTATTTTAAATTTCAAACGATTCAGTTGGGTAGTTTTTGCGTTGTTATATGCGGACGGACAGACAGACAGACAGACGGACAGACAGACGGACAGACAGACAGACAGACGGACAGACAGACAGACGGACAGACAGACAGACGGACGGACTGAGCGACAACAATAGGTGCTACGTATTTACATAATTACGAACGCACCTAAAAAAATAATACTGTTTATCGAATGCGTGAAATACAGCTTTTTCTAGTTTACAATTAAAGTTGTTTTCAAATTCCGGTGTCAGTCATTAATTTCAGCACTTAAGCAATGAATTTGTGCTGCGCCGCAAAGGGTTAAAGGAATTTGTTTTTGAAAGTTATTTAAAGTAATTTTTAGCAAGGTTTTTGCAACAAATATTGTATGGATGCGATTAATGCGTGGTGTTGCAATTTGGCAGCCATTTAAAGGAATATCCAAAATATTTGAAAATATAAAAGTGATATTTCTTTAAATATTTTTCTTTAATCTATGTCTATTAAGGAATCAAAAATATATCTTTTTGACGAAAAAATAAAAAATTGTGCAACAGAGGTTTAAATATATTTAATTTCAATGTATTTGCCAGAATTTATAAGAATAAATACGTAATTTAAGAACAAAAGTACGAAATCAAGGCATCGTTTTGTTGGATTTTACTTATTACCATCAGATTTATTTTAAACTTTACACTAATATAATATCCTTCATTCTCACCCGGTGACGATCATAAATTAAAAAAATTATGTGTCCCTATAAAAATTTTCTATAAGATACGGCATTATTACCAAATCCCATGAATTACTTAAATTATTCTTCATCTTCACCCATTAAATTCAAAATCCTGAATCTGTTTTCAATGCTGTACTAGCTCTAAAACTGCTATTGATTGATAAAATGAATTAGTGATTAACCGAACTTTCTGTGTGCAAAACTGTAACTGGTAAAGATTTTTTTTTTTTTTTTTTTTTTTTTTTTTTTTTTTTTACATTTGGTCTACTATCATGCGGACTGAATTCCGAGGTAAATTACTACTGGGTATAAATTGTTTATAAGTAATAAAAGAAACAGTCCTCTGTAAGAACCAAAGCCCTTAACTTCTTCGCGACGAAAGCCCTTTACGAAATTTTTAATGTTTTGTCACCGGTTTTTAAAAATAGAAATTTATAAAATTTCAAATCCCCCGGGGAAAAAATGATCCGATTAAATAAGGCAAATTTTACAGTAAAATTTTACTAGAGGGGATAAACAAGAATTCATAAGCCTTTTTGCGGCACGTATACGTGTCGCTCGTCCCCAAGGGGTTAACCATAGATAAACAAGATAGGACACTTTCATAGAATGAAATGGTAATTCGATTACGATTGCAGCGTCTTTAGTGACAATGGGGAAAACTTTCCATCCTTGGAATATTTTTGGTATTGAGCGTCTACCTTTTGTTATCTTTCTTTATTTTAATGTTACATGTTTATGATTCGAACAGAATTTTACAAGGATTTCTTTTCGTAATAAAGAAGGAATAATATAAGTGTGGCGAAATACAAGCTAAAAAAATCTCCTTGAATGATATATACCATGTAAATACTATATAATTCCATTTAAAGCCATATAAATCAATGGTACAGTACAAAAATATACGAAATATTGCTCTTAACAAGTCACAAAAAAATTTCTAAACACTGATAGCGAATTTTTTTAGCCTAAGTTTTATTAATCTATAAAGTTTAATGTATTAAAAAATTCTTTAAAATAATCATTTAAAATGAAAAAAGAATTGTTGTCTCAAAATTCAGAATAAATATAATCGTTTAGAAATACACTTAAATAACACACCAAAGGTAAACTGTAATAATAAAATTTTTCTGCCCCGTGAAGGAAAGAATAGATATAGAAAACATAGATCGCAAACATATTTCATGAGCATAGATAAATTTCGGAGACTTGTTAGTTCTTCCCCTTATCACTAGTGACGCTAGTGCTAGTACTGTTGCCATTACAAATTTTATCGTAAGTGTCCTATTTTGTATGTCTGTTTGTGCTGTTAAAAAATCAAAATGGAAGTCAAAACAATATCTACCCAAAATAAATTTTATGATTCAAGTTTATTGGACTTCAAAAAACGGAAAGCTAGCTGCCGTGTAATCTTTTCTAATTTTTTATTTTTATTCCATCATTCGTAATTCTAAATTTATGACAAAAAAAAAAAAAAAAAAAAAAAAAAAAAAAAATCTAATTCCTTAGCAACAAGGTTGCAACATTCCCCGATATATGTGTGTGGTTATTTCCTGTAGATCACTTTCAAAACTCGGATTAATTGCATGTCTATGTCATCCGAACCAATTAAATTATCCTTCACACTTCAAAATTAGTTGCTTAAATTTCGCTTCAGTGCTGTTATGCTACTAAAACTGCAATTGACTGATTAAATAAAATCTAGATTAACTTCTCTTCGCGACCCTTCGCGACCGAAAAATTTCGTAAAATGTTTCCGTTTACGAAAAACATTTTACGGGAAACATTTTACGAACTTTTTAATGTTTTGTTACCGGTTTTTAAAAACAGAAATTTGTGCCTCATTAAATCGAGAAAATGTGCCCATTAAAGGGGGGGAATTTTACAATAAAATTTTACTGGTGGGGATAAACAAGATTTCTTAAGCCTTTTTGAGGCACGTACACGTGTCGCTCGTCCCCAAGGGGTTAACGTGATCAAAGAAACTAACTTTTTATTATTACAAAATTAGATAACAGTATATAGAAATATCGTTTGTACCTTTACCATGTTTTTGTTGTTGTTACGGGTCAGAGATTTTTCCATGAAACTTACCAGTACTTTTTTATAGAAAAAGAAATCTAAGTTAACCAGCCAAAATTTCATCTTCTTTTAAAGAGTGATTAATCTATGAGAAAATACTGGTTTAGAAGACGTTTTTGATCTGTAAAACTCCAGGAGCGGTACCAAACCCTCTAATAAAATGATTTCTTCATGTTTTTGAGTTAGATTACTATGTATATAAAAAGTGGTAGATAATAATAATAAAAAAACACTTGTCAGTAACAGCTCTGAATGGTAGATCTTGGTCAGAGTAGCGAGTGGTCAGAGATAAATGTAGTAAGAACAAAAGTAACTACCATTATTTTTTTTATAGAAAATGTTTTAAATAATAGAAAGAGTTTTTAAAAAGAAAGGCAAATTTATCTTTGACAAAATACCGGTATTTATCACCTTTTTTTGACGATGTTTTTCCCTGACCACACGCCACGCTGTTGATAGTGAAAACAACAAAGATACCTTAAATAATTTTTTCTGTTCACGTACATTTATGAAACTTATAAGTAAAAAAGGAAAGCAGGAAGCTGTGTAATGCTACATATTTTTTTAATTTTTATTCCATCATTCACTATTCCAAATGTATCATTGTAAAAACAGCTAATTTCTTAGCAACAAGGTTACAGCAATCACTGATTTATGTCCATTTCTATTTCCCGTGGAAGATTTACAAAACCCTGTTTAATTACATTTCTGTGTCACCTGAATCACCTAAATTATTCTTCATCCATCAACATCAAATCCTAAATTTTTCTTCGGTGCTGTACTGCTGCTAAAATTGCCCTGACTGATATAATGAATTAGACATGAACGTGAGGAAGGAACACTTTATTTATTCATATAGAAGAAGATAATAGAACAGGGGAACTCCGTTTGGGACTTTCCCAATTTTTTAACAAAGCGTGTCCATTAAAAATTCTAAGGATGATTCACAGAATTTTCAAGTTCAATGTTGTTGTTTTTTCAATGTTATTACCAATGTCACAGCGTCTTTTCATGACAAATTATGTTTTTTTTTTTCAGTATGTTCTCAAGGATTTGTGAGAATTAACACGTAATTTTATAAAAAATTAAAAAATAAAAATAAAAAATAATTCAAGGAATTGTTTCGTAACCCCTTGGGGACGAGGGACACGTATACGTGCCGCAAATAGGTTTAAGAATCCGTGTTTATCGCAACTTGTAAAATTATACGGTAAATTTTGCCTTATTTATTTGGAGTATTTTCTCGATTTAATAACTCACAAATTTCTGTTTTTTAAAACCGGTAACAAAACATTAAAAATTTCGTAAAAGGCTCCCGTCGAGAATGGGGTTAATTTTTTCTACTGATTTTTACATTACTGGCTAAATTATTATGATAAAAAATGTACATATAAATAAGCCTAAAAATTAGTTTACTTTATTATATTTGATACTGGTTGAATATATAATGCATTATATGCAGTGAACATTGACACTCTTCCACTCGTGGTTTTTAATACTTGGTATGTCTACCTTTAGCAACTACGGCTACCTTTATATATCTTGAAATCCCTTGGATGTACTGCTGAGTCAGTCATTTCTTTTCATTGCTGTGGTGACATGCATTAATTAATTGCTCATTTAGTTGAACCTTGTTTGTTGCTGTAATTTTGCTGACTATGGTCTTCGAGTTAACAAAATTGTTGCACCAAAATCTCCAATCGGGTATTTATATGGTCTATTTATATCTTGGTCAAATTTTAGCTAAAAGAAAAGCCAATCTTTCCAGATTTTTTCTCGAAAAATAAAGTGATAAATGTAAGTTTTTTTTTTTTTTTTTTTTTTTGAAGGGGAAAACAGATGAGATCAGGGTTTGTAACGGTACTGGAATTTCAACACCAAAAAATTGCCCAGTACCAGTAATTGCTCTTTGAAAATATCTCCTTTTATAAGGCGAAATTTGAAGTAGATTTATTTTTTCATAAAAAAATACTGGTATTTCATTTGGAAAATAACGGTATCCGTACGAACAATGGAGATAAAATAATTTTTTTGTTCTTTCATCTAAAAAAAAAAATACATTATACAATAATTTTTAATATAATATTACAGTTTAGAGTACACTGTAAATAATATATGATTCGTAGTTTACAATAACATGTGTTTGATAATATCATAATCACTTATTAACTACTAGGTAATTTTGGTTGCAGAAATCCTTGAGCAGATGTTGAATTTTTTTCCTGAAATTACTGTTACACTTATCGCGTTAGTTTATGCAATTTTCTGAATTTATATATTGTGTTACATTGAAAAATTCAAATCCCCATCAGCGAAAAGTAAATTAATAAATACTCAGTTAAAATAAAAATAAAAAGTTGTTTGGCAAACTAACAATAATAAAATGCACATAATGGTCAAATATCTGTTATCTATAGAATCATTAGATTGAATGGTCATGCTCTGTAATTTCTTACAGCGTAGTTTTCAGATAATTGTACATTGAATTCGAAAAAATATTTTATTCGAGTACTGAGTGAGGGTTTTCTTTTTTTACAATAAAAATCACACTTATATATTCGATATCAGTCACTTCGAATAAAAACAGGATTTTGGATGATAATTTATCTTTAATTGTTTCAGAAATGAAAATATGTTCAGTAATGAAATGCACTGAAATGCTCTAGAGTACTAGAAGCACATCGGAATTTGTCTAAATTAATTGTATAATATACAGTTATATTTAATTCTGTAAATTATAGTTATATTTAAAAAGAAATAAAAAACAGAGCCTTTTTTTTATCCAGACATGTTAAAACATGTCTGGATTAAAAAAAATGGACTCTGTCTTTTATTCCTTATTAAATATAACTATAAATTATACTAATATAGTTTATCCCTGTAAAAACTACACTGAACTAAGCCAAAAGCATATAATAAATTCAGAAACAGTTTAAACTCGATTTTTAAAAGTGAATAGCAATTTTAAATACATATAGATTTACAAAGTCTGTTCAATTTCAATGTTTAAAAAACAATTTTGCAAAAAAAAAAAAAAAAAAAAAAAAAAAAATTATACAAAAACCAGTATTTTTTAGCCTATCGATTGGAAAAATATTTTTTATATTAATAACAAATTACTTAATACTCATATCACAAGAAGCTGGAAAATATTATATATCTCATCATCAAAAAAAAAAAAAAAAAAAAAACATATAAACGAAATTGCAGAACTTTCTTACTTCTTTCATTAGTCATATCCCAATTCATAAATCATATAACTTCCAAAAATAGGAGTCATAATCTTTAAAGAGAACTTATGTAAGACACATCTATATTATCGATTTCTCAGATGTGTTTTTAACAATTAAATATAATACCAGGGTTCTTACGGATATTATTATTTTCAAAGCCAAATACCAGTATTTATTTACCGTAAAATAAATCTAATTTAAACTGGCGAAAATTTGATTTATTTATTGAGATATTTTCTATAAGAAAATACTATTACTGAAGAATTTCTTCTTCTGAAAATTCAAGGACCCGTACGAAACCTGAATACTTATGAAAATTGGACATGACTTCACGTGTGTAACATGTGAAGTCAAAATCATTAATGAATTATCATTAATCAATAATTAAAATTAAAAAGTTTTCGTACTATAAACAAAAATTTTATATAAAAACCAATATCTTTTAGCCAATCGATAGGAAATTTATTTTTTATACAATAATAACAAATTACTTGATACTGTATGAACTCATATCACAAGAAAATAAGAAATTTTTACATCTCGTTACAAAATGAAAACAAACCTATAAAACAAATTACAGAACTTTCTAGCTTCTTACATTAATCACCTCAATTCATAAATCATATTTTTTCCGAAAATAGGAATCATAATCATTAATGAAAACTTATGTAATACACATCTATATTAGCGATTTCTCATATGTGTTTTTAACAATTAAGTGTAATACTTATGAAAAGTGGGCGTGACTTCATATGCGTAGCATGTTGTAACGCCTATTTTATATGAAATTCATGGAAAATCTACTACGAGACCCCATAGTGAATCAGGTGACAGATTAGATTAACACTAGAACGCCGGGAAGGTGTCAATTTAACACCGATCACTGGATTAACTGTCGATTCGAACCAGAAAAATCTTCAAGAAATAAGTTGTATACGAGTTGAAATGTAATGAGCTAAAAATATATATTAAGCAATTTCAAATTATTTTTCTGGTTTTAAATATATTTTATAAAAGTTACGTAAAATTTCCCGGCGTTCTAGTGTTAATGGAATCATGGAACTCGGAAGTAGAAATTTAGGAGGTAGAAAGAGATGGTATTTCTAACCACAAAATAATGATTTGGCCATCGTTATAAATGAGGATAAAAACCTCTAAAAGCGGGCCCCCAAAAAGGAACTGCAATTTCGTAATGAAGACAGCAGTTTGAGTCGTGCAAGAAGCCCTGCTGTTACGACACTCTTGGCGCTTTTGTTATTCTCTGGCTACTTATTTTATTAAAGAAAAAAGAGAGAAAGTTGCCAGCTTTTCGACTTCCTTTCTATGAGAGGCCCCTAAGTGGGGTTACTCCAAATGATTTAAAGAAGAAAGTAGCGTCAAAGTTAGTAGAATGATGTCAAGTACGGATTTTATTTAAAGGTTCCTACTTCGAAATATTATATCGAGAAATTTCTTCTTGTTGTTGTAGTTTATACGCATAGTATAGCATCAGCTATAGAACTAAATCTATAATGCAGTCAAATTCTGTGAGAAGTGATCTGAACATATCCTTTAATTATTAATTGACAACGATCTAACACACATAAAAGTCAAATTCAGTTAAAAGAAAATTAATGTATGGAAGAAAACATTTGTAATAAATCTTAAGTAATATTATAAATAGTAACAATATATTGCTGTTATTATTATTTTTAGTAATAGTAGAAATTACGTTTTATTTATTATGCATGTTTTGCTTTATGTTAGTATGATTGCATAAAATATTTTAATTTAAAAGCTGCTAAAATCTGGTATTAAAAATATTTTTATAATATTCATATATTGTTCTACTCTTAATCTACAGTTATTGCAGTTATAATTAGTAGTAGCAACTAGTAATAGCAACAATTACAGTAATTTTCACGAATAGTAATTTTGTATCATTTATCATGTATATTTTGCTTTATGTTATATATTTTTACAGAAAATATATTATTACAAACTGATGAAATCTAATATTGAAATTATTTTATAACGTCCACATTATTTTTCTATTATTGTTATTATACTCATCATTATTACTATTATCAGCAATAGTCGTAGTAATAATTCCAGTATTTTTTATTGCTAAAAACTATGTATATTTTGTTTCATGTGTCATACACTTAGATTAAGTAAATTATTTTTTAAATTGTCAAGTCTGATATAAGATATTTATTTCATAATATCAATATCATTAAAAAAAAACTTATAGTCACAATTTATCAGTTCTTATCAACTGATAATATTTTTTAATTATAATAATTATTATTATTCATTTCAAGATAATTTCTTTAAAAAACATCTAGTAATTTTTATGTGCTCTAATTAGTTATTTGTTATTACTTTTTCATTTTGAAGGCCAGAAAAGTTTTAAATGAAGAAAAATTATTGAAGTCTGGATTTTATTTTTAATATTTCTTTTTTTCCGCATTGTTTTATCTATGTTTTATAAAAATAAAAGAAAAACATGTTTAATTGAAAAAAAACTGATAACTAAAGTTTTTATAGTTTACGACAAAACTAATCTTTCAATAAAAGTTTTGACACTAGCGTGATGACCGTGATCAATAATTTCGAGTCATTGCAACTTTTCGTACGGCATTTTACGCTGTTTCTCGTTAATTCGTAATATAATTTAACAGGTTATAATAAATTTAATACATAATATAATAAAATTAAAATCCATAATAGTTAATGATATTTTTTCTTATAATTTTAAAGCAATTTCTGTTTGTTTGTTTTTTAGGTATAGATTTTAGAAAATGTAACTTTATTTATTTAGAAAGAAAAAAGCGTGTAAATCCACCTAACAGCAACTTCTTCAAAAGTTGTAATAGAATAACTGTTTAAAAAGAGTGTTTCCATATAATGAAGTTTTAAATTTTGTCTTTTACGGCTCGTAAGACCATAATTTAAGAGAATTTCTTATTGGACCAACTATGCGGATTTTAATCAGATCTGATTAATTATTCAAATCTATTTAAGTTGATAATCATTAAGCCTCAGAATGCTATAAAATTATGTTGCGAAAAATTCCTTCCCCACACACAGCTGGTTGATACTAATCTACACTCCAGTGTAATCTAAGCGTGTGTAAACTGTTAACCGTTACTATTAAAAGTTTTAAAAAAATTATAAAAAGAAGAAAAAGAAAATAAATTTTAAATGAAATAATAAAAATAATTTTTTCTGTAAATATTTTGGAGTCCTAGAAATTCGAGGTAGAGCTCCGAGATTCCATGGAGTACGTTTAACAAATTTCTGATGCATGCATCACCCTTTAGCCCTCGGTGAATGGAGCCTTTTACGAAAGTTTTAATGGTTAGTCACCGGTTTTTAAAAATAGAAATTTTGGACTTTTTAAATCGAGAAAATGTTCCGATTAAATAAGGCAAATTATACAGTAAAATTTTACTGGCGGGGTTAAACAAGAATTCTTAAGCCTTTTTGCGGTACGTACAAGTGTCACTTGTCCCGAAGGGGTTAACCCCTTAACCCCTTGGGGACGAGCGACACGTATACGTGCCCCAATTAGACTTAAGAATCCGTGTTTATCGCCGCCAGTAAAATTATACGGTAAATTTTTGCTTATTTAAACGGGACATTTTCTCGATTTAAAAAGTCCAAAATTTTTATTTTTTAAAGCCGGTGACAATACATTAAAAATATCGTAAAAGGCTCCCGTCGCGAAGGGGTAAACTGGTTTGCCCGAACGCCGCTCAGGCAAGACGAATTTGCTTATTGCATCATTTAAAGCTTTTTAACACCACTATTATTTTTAAGAAAATTTTCATACTATTGAAAGGCGGAAATGTTTAGACTAAATTTTACGAATATTTTATTTAAATAATTGTGGTATGAATCCACCGTTTTCAATTTATTGAACGGAAAAGAATTAACCAGTTAAGGGGTTAATAATAGAAGAAAGGATTAGCACGTAAATGTTCTTTTTTTCATAATGAACCTTCCATTTATTCATGCATCAGAACCACATATTTACTCTAAATAGTACTGGTCTTACTGATTATACTTTTTAAAATCAAAACGCAAGATCTTATTGGTGTTGGTATTAATTATGACGGCTGACTGTCTGCATGAGAGGTATAGGCCCTAGGGGGAATGCTCCTCAGAGGAAAAATTTTCTAAGGGAACCTAACCGGTATTTACGCAAAGTTCAAAGAAAACCAAGAAATTTCCGAGCGGTTAGACCGACGGGTGCAATTGGATTCAAGCCCAGTACCTCCCGTCCACTTGCTTCGAAGGCAGAACCTTTCAGCCAGTGGTGGGGCTGCAAGATCTTATTGACATCAGCTGATTTGGTTATAGAGAAATGATTCGGGCAGTATCTGCTGATGAGACGCCGCAGTCGGGACTAGTGAGATAAAACTTCATTTAACAAATTAAGGTATTTCTCTTTAATTAACCTTTACTGGCGCAGTGTTACCACACCGGCAAAACCTAATTTTAATTTCTAAAGTTTTACTTTTACAATGATAGCTTAAATCAGGGAATTCCTTATTTCTAAAAAAGTATTTTATGAATTCCGGTGTCAGTCAACAATTTCTCATTTTACGAACAGAATTTGTCTGCTCCGGAAAGGGTTAAATAATCAACAATTGAAACTGTGAAAGTTTTTTAAACTCTCGGACAGGGGTGCAAAAATCTAGGCGCAGCAGGCAGTTTCTCACCACAAAATTTATTTCGTTTTTCTTCGTCTAATATTTCGTGTAAAATTCCTGCTAGAATGCTATTAAATTTAGAGCAAAAAAAACTTTAAAATTTTAGTGGTGAGAGACTACCCTCTGGCGCCTAGATTTTTGCACCCCTGCTCTCGGAATTTTATTTAAAAACAAAAAAAGATAAATGGGAGTTTTATAAATGTAACTTTCTACAGTAAAGAATGCGCGATGTATCCCTATTAGCTCAAATTATTAATACAATGGCCAGAATCGCACGTGCCAAGTTTAGAGTTCACCTTATAAATCCTCCTCCTAAAAATAGCCTTCTGATTTTATAGTTTTTATAGTCAAATTTAATTTATCTAATATTATCGAAATCTAAAATGTAGTCATTTTTATAGCAAGATCAATATATATTTTTTAAATCGAAATTCAAAAGAAATTTATGTTTTTGTATAGGAATATTATTTACTTTAACCCATAATTTATAATATTAGTAGTAATAGTTTACACCAACTTATATAAAATTGATGAATGCTCCATTCTTAATCTAAGCGTTTAGAAGGTAATTTTGGCAACATATTTCTTATAGTAATCTGCGGTTTAAAAGTAATCAACATTAAAGACTTGAATAATTTAGCTGATCTATTAAGATTCAGTTTTGAAATAAAAATCAAACTTTCACAATTGCAATTCTCCCAATTATAAATTTATAAAGCCCATCCTTCGTAACACAAACACGTGAATATGAAAAGAATCTAACAAAGACTGCCAAATTGCTTTGTGTATATTGTGTGTTATTATTACACATTCAAATATCCGCTATAATTAGTTTGCATTACAAAGCAACAGAAATTAGCATAAAAAACTGTCTACATTTATCTGACATGAGACTATTAAAAAATTATAAAGGATGTGTTATTTCAGATTAAGATCTAAAATTACTCATCCAATAAAGTAATGGTTATGATGCGCTGCTAAATCCTCTTTTATTTGCTTTCATAAAATTATCTCACTCCTTTATTAAATTAAATTAAGAAAACACATAGAGAAGAGTGACTTCATACACACACACACACATTTACATTACATTTCACCCTTAGTTAAATTAGAAAAAATAAAAAGAGTGGTTATATTTTGCATACATAGTATTATAAATAATTTGTTTATTATATTCTTCAATATCATTTTGTAATCATTTTGTATTCTGTTTATAATCATTTTGTTTTCGTCAAAAAATTAACAATGGAATTTAATTTATCAAACTGAATAATTGGGAATTTCAAACAAAGAAGAAAATATCATGTATTATTAAAGTCAAACTATTTATCAAAGATTATTTTCTAAATCATGCTATGCTTTGTAAATTCGCTGCGTCTTTTATAGATTAACTTAGCTTCGAACATTATTTAAGTAAAATTAAATTAAATAATAAGTTTTTATTATTCCATATATGAAGACAAGTTATTATCTTCGTTTGTACAAGAACATGTTAAAAACTCGTCAAGGAAGAAAAGAAATTTTAATGTCTGAAATATTGTTAAAAATACGCTTAATTAAACAAAAAGAAAGAATGCAGGATGCATATAACAACAATTCATATAAATTATGTTACTATTTTAGCGTACTAGTAATTATTAACCTTAGTACAAGTATTAACATTTAAAGACACAGGCAATAATCCAATTGTAGCATAAAAGTATTAAACATGAAATTAAAAAAAGTAATTTAATTAAAATTATAGCAAAAACTGTTTGTAGTAAAATCGAGACACGTGAGGTCTAATCCATGTGCCGACACCTTTCATAACTTTAATAACCAACTTTTGACACTAAAAAATATTTATATTTAATACCTACTAATTTTATAAAAATAATAAAAATGATATTTATAAAAAAAATATTTCATTAAGAAAGGAAATAGAATACGTTACAGAGATAAACGGGCAGCATATTCAGCAGGTCAGTGGTGATATATCATTAAAAACAGTGCCGTGCGAAATGGGGGGGGGGGGTGGCGGTCGCCCTGGGCACGGAAATTTAGGGGGCGCCAAATTTATACTACCAACGTCATTTCCAGCTTTGACAAGAAAAAATTGGTGGAAGGGGCGCCTAATTGAAACTTTGCCCTGGGCGCACGCCCCTTATTAAAAATAATGAAACAGAGCAGGCAAAATTGTGAACTTTAACCCCTTGGGGACGAGCGACACGTATACGTGCCGCAAATAGGCTTAAGAATCCGTGTTTATCGCCAGCAGTAAAATTATATCATAAATTTTGCCTTATTTAATCGGAGCATTTTCTCGATTTAAAAAGTCACAAATTTCTGTATTTTAAAACCGGTGACAAAGCATTAAATTTTTTGTAAAAGGCTCCCGTCGCGAAGGGGTTAAACATGTGTTTAAAATTAAAGGATGTATATGAAGCTTAATTCAAACATAAAATATATTGAATTATAAAATTTTTTAACTACTGTTTACTAAGTTTTTACTAAGTTTTTAACTACTGTTTTTTCACTGACAAGACATCTTACCCAAAAGATCATCCTTAATTTCAATGAAAATTTTATCATAGAGAATGCTCATGGTATGCTGAAGTATGATAGCAATTTTACCTTTCATCCTTAAGATTTAATATTTTAAAAATATTTTTAAACTGTCTATGGTGCAACTGATGAAAATCACAAAATGTGTTATTTAAAACTATTCTAATAATTTCAAAGAACGTAATCATCACAGATATAAGTAAAACGCAACGAATTTTTATACAATTCTCAAATTATAAATGAAATTTTTTATATTTATGACATTCGAATCATTACTTTTGAAAAGAAATATCAACTGGATTCTGGAAGTGATTTTTTCAACGTATCTGCACTTTAACTATGTACATTTAAACATATCAATAAAACGAGATGATCAGTAGAGCACTCAAAAACTATCGCTATATTTTAATTAATCTTCATTGACCTCTGAATACTAGGCCTGGGCGCTTACACAAAAATGGCTTCAGTCAAAGGCGAATTTATTTTAACTTATGAACGGTCACTAAAACTTAGATACCAGTATTTTATAAAGATTTCTTTGACTTGTCAAGACTCAGAAAAATAAAATGGAACACACTTTAAAATAGTATTGGTACGAATAATTAAGGGACCGTACATGTGCTGAAAAAAATCTCACCTTCAGCACCCGCCATATTTGCATCAGCGCTCAGGCCTAGTATTCAGGGGGCAGTGATACAGTTGATTAGCAGCACCTTGTGACAAACTTTTTAAACAATATATTATGAAACGAGATTTCTTGCACACGTAAACAATGAAAAGTGCAATTTTCCAAAGAGTGCATATTAATATTCTAATTTAGCATAAAACTTAAGTATAAAGATTTACATTTTAGGCTACAACTTTGCTTCTAATTTTCCCTGAACTAAAAGTAAGAGATTTTCGCAATCTTAAATCTTTTGAATTTTATTTTAAATTAACAAAAACAAAATCGAAATTTTTTGAAAAATTGCAAATTGTGCATAAGCAAATATCTTAAAAAGAAAAAAAAAACCCTAAAAAATCAAAAATCGATGACGAAACTAGTAAGAAATGTAACCATTGTAAATAAATAGTGGTTTTCGTTTTATATTTAGATGTATTACATAAGTTTTTCAAACGGAATAAGCGATGATTCTTCATAAATATCGGATTAAAAATAATGCATACCTATGCATGTTTCCCCTCGAAGTTTCGAAATACTGCATAAGAAAGACGATTCAGAATAAAACCTTGTCACGAATGATAAAGTATCTGAACCTCAAGATTAAAGAGATGGTCATCATTTACGTAAGATTCAAAATGATATCTCGAATGAGAAACAAGGGACTCTCTGCTGTTATTTCGCCGAGTTTAACACTCGACTACAGGGTTAATAGGGATAGTAAACAATTCAAGGAAAGTTTCATGCAAAATATTCAAGCTCTATGTATTTAGAAAATGGCACATGCAATGAAAAGTAGTAATATGCATAATTATTTCTAGAATCAAAAATAGTCAGCATTATAGCCATCAATAGCCAGCGCATCTCTAACATTAACCGTTTAACGTTCATTGGTTTCTCTACGAAACCACACAATTTCAATTCCGATATGCAACAACGACACCGGAATTTTAATAAAGAAAAATTCATTTTATTATACATGTGAAAAACCGCTTTTTTCATATTTGCAAAAATATTTGTACGTAGTTACCGGTGTCAATCATTTATTTCAATATCTTAGAAATTAAAATGCTCTGAACGTTAAAGGGTTGACCGTGCCCGTTTGCAATCTGCATACGGATAACTTTGGTGCTCAAATTTCCAAATATCACCAGTAATTTTTTAGAGCAATATCGATTTCATAATATATCTGGAAAAAGGTGGTTTTGTTTATTTTGAAATAAATTTTTTTGTAAAGTATGGTGTAAATTTATTATTTGAACATTTTTGGAGCAGAAATTTCTTGTCCCTGAAAAGGTTAATTTACAGCAATCCTAAAAAATGTACGTTGCCAAATTAAAAAAAAAAGACATCAAATTCTTAATTTTGCAAAATATAACATAACCACTAAAGAAAATATATAATAACTGAGGATCGACGGAAACAGGTATTTATGATCGAAACTGAAAACGAAAATTTTTGGTAATCTTCCTATTTTTGCCCAAAAACGAAAACGAAAACAAAAACGTCCGAAATATTTTTTTAAAGTACATATTTTTTACATACAAAAAATACATACTTATTAATTAACTACAGATGTTTATTAAATGTACTTAATTATTAATAAATTATAAGCTTAGCCCAAGTTGGTTTTCTGTGCTTTGGACCAATTTTTTTTATTTTCTTGCAAAATAACATGTCATTAATTTATCAATGAATCAATGACATAGAATGATTTTCTAATTATACGAATTTTAATTAATTAAGAAATATTTTAGTTATAAATACCTGGATTTTTCATAACGATTTTTGTTAATGATCATCTGTTATACTAGAATTTTCTTAAAAAGTAGCTGTTCTCAAAACTATTTTGTGGCTTCAAACTAAACATTTTCTATTGCTGTTAAATCTACGGTTTTTAATGAGTAAGTGAAAATCATCTTCAAAGTTAAGCCATGTATGCATTCCTAACTGTAATTTCCTGTGTATAATCCGCGTATCAAACAATTATTTTTCGACCCAGAATTTGTTTAAAAAGAAATGTTCCTTTTTTATACGTATAATAAATTGAAAATGTGGGTAAACACCAGTGTTTTAAGCTTAAATATTCCTAATATTTAGTCTGAACATTTCTGAAAAAAAATAGTATGAAATTGTACTTTAGAAAAAAATTAGTGGTGTCAAAAAGCTTTAAATGATGAATTATGCAATTTTGTCTTGCCCGAACGGCGTACGGACAAATTGGTTAAGTGGTTAAAATATACCCTCACGCCTTGAAGCAGTCATGAAAGACCATGGAACTGTTAACCCTTTCCGGCACACTGCGCCCGATCTGGGATACCTAATTTTATTCCAAACTAGCAAACGGCACCAATAATATTTTAGTGAAATTTTGTTTTTACAATAAAAGCTTAAATTGAGGAATGTATGGTGCCCTTAAAACGCCTTTGCTTTTTTTGGGACCCGGCTTCGCCCCCACCCCCTTTGTTTCTGACATTCTGTTTGTCAGACTTTGGCTATGACTTGAATTGTTCCATGTATCATTTCTCTACTAGAGGAAAGGAGTCGATCTCTCCAGGCACTCTGAAAACTATCTCATCCAAGTCCAAGAATTCAAAATATCTAAAAAATTATTTTATGAATTCCGGTGTTAAACGATAATTTCTCATTTTACTAACAGATTTTGCCCGTGCCTGAAAAGGTTAAGTAAGAGAAACTGACATATCCTTAAAATAGTGAAGCTTCAACTGTAAGTGCTCCCGCAGGGGATTCATTAATTACGTAGAAAACATCCACCAATAAATTTATTCGAAAAAATGTCCCCTTAATTATACGCCCCATTACCGGAAATTTTCAATACAAAATAATGATCAAAAACTTGTATTTGTTTTTACTATTAGAAATTTGCTTCTGCAATAGTTGTTCCGACATAGTGTGACAACAAAGTCAACCTCCTCTCAGTTTCAATAGAAATATTATAATAGCTAGGCAAATTGATACCAGAAAAATAAAAATTTTTAAACATATTTGTAACAGATATTTCCCTACCCCAATCAATAAAGCGTTTTAATCGAACGAAGTTTTCAATTAAAGTTTACTGGTAAAAGTTTTCACCGGTGGTAATGAGAAACTGTTGATCCGATTAAAAAACACAGTCGTCATCTTATGACAACCTCCTTAGTTACTTCACTTGCAATTACTAGACAGTATACAATATGTCTCCTTCTCTTTATTAATAACTTCATGTGAATAACAAACAGTGAAATTAATATGAATAAGTAAAAAGCAGGGTGGCGAATGCTCAAGGAAAAACACAGTCAAAAAAGGTGTTAAATACCAGTACCCCTTTGTTAAATCCCTTTATATTACTTTCACCAAAGACAAACTTTCGGTGAAACTCAAATCTTGGGTCTAAAACGGAACCGAACCCGAATTTTCTGTTGGTTTTTAAGGGGTCAGGTATCTTTTGAATGAACAAGCAAGTGAAAAAATTACCTCTCTAAGGTTTGCAGTTAGTATATGTCTAATTGACTTTTATTTATAAAATTAAAATTATTATTTTATCAATTAACCCCTTCGCGATAGGAGACTTTTACAAAATTTTTAATGGTTAGTCACCGGTTTTAAAAATAGAAAATAATGCCTTATTAAAGCTAGAAAATGTTCTGATAAAATAAGGCAAATTTTACAGTAAAATTTTAATGGTCAGAATAAACAAGGATTCTTAGGACTTTTCGTGGCACGTATACGTGTCGCACGTATCTAAGGTATTAAAATTGTTAAAAAAGTATACGGATATATGATTTTTTTAACACTAGAACCGCGGGAAATTTTACCCAAGTTTTATAAAAATAATTCACATCAGAA
The DNA here is from genome assembly GCA_964019185.1 of Maratus speculifer. Classification (NCBI taxonomy): domain Eukaryota; kingdom Metazoa; phylum Arthropoda; class Arachnida; order Araneae; family Salticidae; genus Maratus; species Maratus speculifer. The sequence goes on along the minus strand of OZ025295.1, from coordinate 334,471,405 downwards.
ATTTTTTTAAGTCTATTCATCTTATTTATTTTAAATAATTTTTGTGCAGTTTATATATAAATTATTTTAAGAAGATTTATCTGGTTCGTATCGACATCTTTTCACTGAGTACGGGTCAAAATGACACGTCTCCGCGGTTCTAGTGTTAAGATAATACAATTTCTAGGTAAGAATAATTCTTGCATGCATTGCACGCATGAATTTTCGCTTTGAATGGCTAAAACAAAACAAGACTTTTCAAGATTTTTTTAATGAGTAGAGATATAATGTGTTTTCAAAAGGACCTGCAATAAGAAAAAAAATGAAACTAATAGATCAAGAGAAAAAAAATTATAAAGAAACTCGAAATATTTGGATTTTTTTAAACACAAAATTAGTTGTAAAATCTATTTTTTTTACTCGAAAAACATAATAATAGGAAATTTTGTGCTGCTATACGCTTTACATTCAACGGAATTTTTGTGAATTTTCAAGGTATGCTTGTAAATTTATTAGTGGAATTAACACGTTAGCTATAAAAATTTTGCATTTTGGTAACACGATTCTCAAATTACGTCCTAAAAAGTGGTTAGATGTTAGAGGTCGCCTTTTAAATTCCTTGGGCAAAAGCATCATCGCTTAATGCAGATTATTGCATTATCCGGGAAAGCGTGGATCCCTATACTTTGACACATAAATATACTCACAACTCATATGCGTATATACAGAAACAATCCGCAGTTTTCCAAGGCTGCATATATCTTAAATTCCAAACTCAGTCTCCCTCTTCATTTTTATTATCATGAAGCGGTACTAGAAAAATTATAAAGTTATGAAGCTTTACAAGATTCAGCAACAAATAGTCATGAAAATAGCGAGTAGAGTTGCCCTTTTAAATTTTTTATAGGAATAGGCGATTTTTGGTGAGGTTTAAGAAGACAAAAAATATTAAAGAAGCGAGGAGAATAAAAATGAAGAGGGAGATGGATTTTGGAGTTTAAGAAACAAACAACCTTGGGAAAACGCATTTTTATTTCTGTGCAGCCGCATATGATTAGAGAGTATATTTATGTGTCAAAGTTTAGTGATCCACACTTTCCCGGAAAATTTCATTATCTGGTTTATGCGATGATGCTTTTGCCCAAGGAATTTAAGGAGTGAGTGGGACCATTTTATCAATATCTCCTACAATCAATAATCAGAACAAAGATGCATATCTTTAAGCTAACATAAATTAGCAATATTAGTATCCTAAAGTCGCTATTACTATGAATCATAATCGATTTAAATTCATCGTTGTATATGTTAATGTTAATATATATTCATAAATGGAAATTAATAATTGTATAAAGCTATTAGTATCTTGGTCATCTTTTCATTTGAAAATAAGTTATTTTCATCATCTTTATACCTATAGAATTTGTTTGCAAAAAAACATTCGATTTTCGAACGTGAAGAATTCTAAATCAAAACAAACAATATACGAGTTGACAGACAGTCAGGGTATCTCAGTAATAGTTCATTAGCAAGCAGTATCAATTACCTTATTTCGAATGTATGTTTGATCATTTTTTCATTCGGTTGTTTTATGCCTTATATAGATAAAATTCAGCAATTATACATTCGATTAATAAAAAAAAATTAGTTTTTTTTTTTTTTCGAAATTTAATTTTTATTAGGGAGCATATTCTTCCACTTCTGTTTAAAAAAAATACCATTATATTTTCAAGAAATTTGAGAGTTTATAACCGGGATTTTCTGTAATAGTTTAATTATAAATTTTACACTTAATATAAAAATTCGGGAGTGACTCCAAGTAGAATCAGTTCGATTCAAGTGATCTGCCTCTACCGTTTTGAAATTGGACATGTTCTCAGTGTGCTACTAGTGTTTCATTACATTCGCCATAATTTTTACTGCTTATTCTCTGCAGGGCCGTAGCTAGAAGTGTACGATAGGGGGGGCTCAGGGGAATCTAGCGGGGGCTCAAGGGAATCTAGGGGGGGGGGCTCATATTTTTTTGTTCTCTCTCTAATGCAGAATGATAAATTAGTGCATATTCACATTGTAGGTACTATGTTTCTCATTAAATTGTTGTAATAACTTCATTTTATTCTAAGAAAAGTATATAATGATGAAAATTTTGAATGTATAACTGGTGTCAAATTAAACATCCTGTTAGCTTCATATGTACCAATAGGATGAGGGAGTGTTGAAACACGTATTTTAGATACAATTTAGTAACTCTGCAAAACTGTGAACGGTTCTCAATACTAAATTAGATTTTTGAACAGAATTTCATTTGAATTTTCGGAACATTTAGTGACCTTGGAACTTTTTCTAGGGGGGGGCTCAAAATATTTGGGGGGGGGCTGAGCCGCCCATAGCACCCCCTTAGCTACGACCCTGATTCTCTGCCACATTTCCTCGTTGATTTTTCTAATACTATCGATCGTAAGATGTTTTGAAAAGGAACTAAATGCCAAAAACTCTGACCAATTGGTATAAGCATCTATATAATTGTAACGGCAGTAATTTATAATATACTCACCTGTTGCAAACATCGTTTTATCGAGTTCTTTCACCCACACACACACACACAAATCTTGACGATGCTTTCATTACACTGCGTGTTCAAAAAGAAAAAAATTGCAGTTATGAAAATAATAATAATTGTAAGAAGAAATAAATAAAACTAATGGAAATATCTCTTTTTTAGTTAATTTACCTATTTGCGAAATTATGGAAAAAAAAATCTCTTGCATATGAAATTTCCTAAAAAACATTTCTGTAACATATTTATGAATAGAAATATGTTTTGCCAAATGGAATAAGTGATGACTCTATATTTATAAATATTAGATTAAAAGTAACGCATAACCCTCCATACATTTTCACGATGTTTCGAAACACTACTTAAGAAACACGGTTCAAAACAAAACCTTGTCACAGATGATAAAGTATCACAACTGCAAGAGATCAAGATTATGAGATGGTCATCACTTACCTCAGGCTTAGGGTGATATCTCAAATACGAGAAACAGCAGCGTGTCTGCTGTTGTGAGCTTTGCTGAGTTCAGTTTGAAAGCAATGGGATACAGTCTCACTTTCTCGAAAAGTATAACCTTAATTTTAAAGTTAAATGAAAATAAACTGATGTCATCACGTATTCTTAACTAACACATAACGAAATTGTTTGAGAAAAATGAATTAGTCAGTATGAAGAATGGCCAAATTATGAATTATACATCATTCAGAAGTGACTATAAATCTACTAATCTAAATTTACAGACGAAGGATGGTAATACGTCTCTTTTTTTTTAGATATTTTGCATCCTTCGTATGCTTTAAACCGAAGATTTCAAAATATCAAAGGATTTCTCAGATGTAAAGAAATGTAAAAAATGAAATTTCAGAGGCCACTGAAATTAAAGTTGCAGCTGCTTTTGAACTCACTGCAAATTAACTGTTTTTGAAAGAGAAAATAACATATTTAAGAAGTACAAAATAATCACCAACTTCGCTCTTTAAAACTATGGCCTCATGTTTTTACTTAAATTAATATCCTGCTAATGGTGAGAAAACGCACCCTTTTTTAAGTAATTAGTTTTCCGTATAAAAATGAATGTTTGGATCAAGAAAAATATTTTCTGTGATAGAAACTCTTAACTAAGAACTGCTAAGTCTTCTGATTTTTTTAGCCCGGAAAAAGTTTATACAAAATTTTCTCTTATTTAATCGGCAGATTATTGCGTTTTGTATTGATAAAATTTACTATAAAATTTTTCCGAGTCAAAAAAGCGGACGATGTTGGCAGCTATGCAACTTATGGCAGCTATGCTAACTTTAACTGCCAGATGGAATGTTTTACATTTAAAAAATATTGTGAGGAAAATTAAAAAAAAATGAGTTATTAAAAATCTACTAAAATTACGGATATTTTACTAATATTTCATCTGTAACCCGGGCAATAGTTACATAAAAAAAACTAGGCATAGCACTTTCCTTAAAAATTCTTTGTATCTTTAAACATTTTTTGATTTTAAGTACAAACGCGTATCTGTTACATGAACTTTTGTTGTTGTCTTTATATAAAAAAATTAGAGAAATCCCAATTTCAGAGAAAAATTTTAAAAACTTTACCAATTTTTTTACAGTGTTGGATTGTTTGTTACTGAATTTTTTTTTTCAAATTTCTTGTGAAAAATTACATGGACTTTTCATTAAATAGATGTGTAAGTACTAATAACCGCAGATTTGTTTGGATTACATTTCATAGCAATATCTCGAACTTCTTCCGTTTTTGCCAAATAGTCGCAATTTATTGTTTCTCTCCATTTTCAGCTTTAGACGAAGTTACTTTTTCTTTACTACATATTGTAGATGGAAAATATTTTTTTCTTGCCAGTTTACGGTGATCTATAGGTCCTCCAACAATTCTTCAACAACTGTATTCTCTACTTCCAAGATATGATCGTGAGCCTAAAAATTATTTACCATTGTGTATCCTTTACTTAACCCTTTCCTGGCGGGCAAAATCTGTTAGTAAAATGCGAGATTATCGCCTGATACCGGAATTCACAAACGAATTTTTTAGATATTTTGAATTCCTTAATTTCAGCTTTTATTGTAAAAGCGAAATTTTACTATAATATTGTTGGTGCCGTTTGCAAGTTTGGAATTAAAATTATGTATCCCAAACCGGGCACAGTGTGCAAGAAAGGGTTAAAGTTTCTTTACAATGATAAGAAGAACACGTTTTTCTCTTTTCTGCTTCGAGCTACTTGATTGTTACTTCTTTTCAAGCCTTTACAAATTGTCAATGAGTATTCTTCTTTCGAAAACTTTCCGAGGGTTACGTTAGCAAGTTCAGACAATTAAAAACACCTGATACCAATATGTGTGCTTTCATGTGCCCTTCTGTGAAGAATTTTTACATTTTCCATCATCAACAAATGATTAGATGGAACCATGGAATTATTAACAAAGAGGAATTGATATATCCTTAAAATAGTGAAACTATAACTACAACCGTTTTCACAGGCGTTCATTATCACCGCGGAAAACTCCCATAAATAAATTTATGCAGAAACATTCGCATTATTTAAACTCCTCATTAATGGAAAATTTCAATCAAAAACAGTTACATAAACTGATTTTATTTTTACTGGTTAGAGTTTACTTCGGCGGTAATAATTCTGCCACATTGTGACAACAAAGACAACTTCCTGTCAGTATCAGTGAAAATATTATAATACCTGGGCAATCTGACACAAATAAAAATAAACAGATATTTTCTGTCCATATTTATGAGAGAAATCGCCCATGAATAAGGCGCCAAAAAAGTACAAAATTTCCTATTCAAATTTTCTAATGGAATCTTTCACCGGAGTCCTCAGAAACTGCAGAATTTTTTTTTCCCAAGCACCTTCGTCATTCCAAGCCCAAGCTCGCACTCTGATTGGTTGTTGCTCTCGGCATGGTTTTCACGTAACTTGGCGATAACCATACTTGGCGAAAAATACTTCGCTCGTAAGTAAACGAGTAAACCTAAAATCTAACCTACTCATTCTTATTCTTCCTTCATTCTTATCCTCGTGGTCTTGTGCTCTTGTGTGTAAAAACTTTTAAAGAGTACAGCTTTCAGTAAGACACGTTCCATCCAATCCAATGCTGCAAGAGAAAAGTTACTTTGTACTCGGTCTGGAAGGAAATCAAACTCGACGGACGGAAGCATCTATCGCTACGCCAAGTATGATCATCGCCAAGTTACATGAAATCAGTGCCGAGAGCAACAACCAATCAGAGTGCGAGCTTGGGCTTGGAACGACGAAGGTGCTTGGGAAAAAAATTACGCCAGAAACTGTTGAACCGATCAAAAGAAACAGCAGCCATCTTGTGACAATCTCCTCAGTTACTTCACTCGCAACTGATATATGACACACTATAGACTTCTCCTCTTTATTGATAACTCCATTGGTGGAATCACATTGAAGGAAAATCAACTTGATAATATATAATTAGTCTAGCATCTTGTCTTAAATGCCCATTGAACATACAAATGAGTCTATTGACATTAAGGCCCCACAATAGTCACGGAAAAAGACCCGGATGATAATGTAAAGTCTTTGGGAGCGTTCTTTTCAAATATCTCGCTCAAATTTTAATATTTTTAAATGATTTTTTTTTTACATAGAATAGCTGAAGACGATCTACAACCGGCCTAGTTTTTACTTTTTCGATTTTGCTTAGATACTTTTTATATTATGATAGTTTCAATTTCAGAACCGGTTTAAACTGGTTTTGAAATTTAAAGTAATTTTTTTTTCAATCTGAAACCAAAATTGAAAAAGTAAAAACTAGGCCGGTTGTGGATCGTCTTCAGCTATCCTATGCAAAAAAATACTTGTAAAAATACAAAAATTCGACTGAGATGTTAGAAAAGAACGCTCCCATAAACTTTACATTATCATCCGGGTCTTTTTCTGTGACTAGTGTTGCGCCTTAAAATACCTTTTAGAGACATACTGTTTTACAGAGAATATGCTTTCACACTTAGTCATTTAATGAACTGAGTCACTAAACTTTATTCTTGTTATCGAGAATTTACAATTAACCCTCTCGCTGCGTGTTTGTTTTATAAAAAAGGTTAAAAAATGCGCGTTTAACACCATCGCGACAAACGTCATTTGCAATTTTTTAATCCTGTGTCACCAGTTCTTTAAAACAGAATTTTTTGTCTAATTTAATGGAGAAAATGTCCCGATTAATTATTGCAATGTTTACAACCAAAAATAACTGGTGGGGATAATGAACGAGGGATATAAATTAAACAGGAAAATGCATCCTTGTGAAAAACTCGGATTGTGCAAATTTTGCAACGTTTGCTTCATCCGTGGAAGTATCGGGAAGTGCACCAAGAAGCTTAAACTTCCACAAAGAACCGAAATTGATTTAAGGATTTTAAACTTTTTGAATTCTCGGGAATCGTCTGAGTGGTAAATTAACATTTTTTTTCTTGCATCTAAACTTGCTGCTAAAAGCAATTTCAAACCATAGCATGCGTCATACAATCAATCGTCGATAAAGAAATACGTCAAATTATGACTAGCAAAGACGCCATGGTTAGCCAAGGTACTACTGTATTTTGAGAAACACTTTAAAACACTTTTATTGAATAATGATAAACACTTTGTAAGGAACTCCATTGAAAATCGGCAAAATTATTGATAACTTTCTGTTTATTTAAATATGTCTCAAATACACAGTATACAATCGTTTGATGTAAGATTTTTCAGAGATACGGCACACTGAAAGACGGCGGAAGGTACTTGAAAAAGAAAAGATGAAACAATTCGAATTTAACAAACATATAAATTGAGTGGGAAGAGGAAAAAAAATCTGCTTTTTGCGAAGAAAATAACCTTATGTAAAACTCACTGCAGTTCACACCTAAAAAGATTCCGAAGCATTTTCCCTGATCAACAAGACAAATACGAGATTAGATGTCGGAAAACTTCTCAAGTATTAATCGTCAATATCAGGATAATTCTGAAAATTAAAGAAGTTTATGTTCAAGTAGTCAGTCTATGATTGCTATCGTTTTGAAATGAAAAAAGCTATACTCAAGACGAATTATCAGAGAAAGTTATAATCCCATTAGCTCTGATTCATTTTTATCTCGCAACTAAAATGAACAATTCATTTGTACTTGTAATTACAAAACTATTTTGTATTTTGCTGTATATATTAAGCATATATTAACGATAAATCTCTATCTATACATGACATACCTAGTATATTATTTTCAACATGCGATATTTTCTAATTATGAGAGATTCATCGGTCCATAACCCCATATTAAGTAAGGAGCGCTTGGATCTTAAAGATCGGATCAGTTTCTAAAGTATAAGAAGATAAATCGTTACATTACGAGGTTTTTTCTCGTGCTCTTGCTTATGGTAATTCTAATAAATGAAACCCACCACTAAGTTGCCTATAATGTAAGTGTGAAAGCTTTTTCATCTTTCAGAACGTAACAATAAAAATGTCATTTGATATAATATTCTGCGAAGAAATAGAGATCATCAAGAATCAAAATCCTCATTAATGCAAGTCTAAATCTATAATGAGCTTTAGTACATATTTCATAGAAATATTTATGAATCCATAATTGATATTCGATGTAAAAAAATTATACAAGATATATAATAATACTGAATATATATTTATCAAAATTATTTCCTAATCTTCCTCGGTATCTGAAACAACGAACGAACAGGACATAACTTAATTGCAGCACAAGTTAGAATTCATAAGAAAGTGCTTGAACCTTTGAGCTAGTGGGTTGAAGATGATTTTTTTTCTGGTTAAATACAATGACGTGGTGTAATTCCATGGAGATGGTAGAAGAGGAATATTTAGCCTGAAGTCCAATTGGCGTCGTCCGCCTACATCGAAAAGCCACCTTCATTTACAGCAACAACATGGAAAACAAGTGGGATCTGCTAAACAGTGTTGTGGATTTTTATTTACCTATTTAATAACTATGTTTGTCTTGCTTAATTGTAATTAATTTATTATTATAGGAAGAATGAACGAAAATTCAAATGCAAGGAAGAATAAATTTTCAATTTAAAAAGTCTTTGACCCCTTAACTGCTCAGTATTTCTGAAAAAAAAGCTTTCAAATAATGTCTATTTTTTTATGTCTATTTATTTTCTAATGATTCTTTTAATAAATGTATAAAAGAGTAATTTAATTACATGTAAGTTAGAATATATATATTATTTATATAATGATAAAGTACATTTTCTTTCACTTATATTATTTAGTAGCATTAGGATGTACTTTAAAGAGTCCCCTTCCCCACTCCTCCCCAATGTATGTGACTGTAGTCTTAAGTCTACATATAAGTCAGAAAAATATTAAATTGTATGTTAAAGATAATTTTCTTACACGGTGGATTTTTGAGCAACGCAGAAAGGTTGTACCAACATTCAGATTATACATTGTTAATTCAGATATACATTAATAACTCCTTCTTGGGAATTTTATTTTGTGATTTATTTTATTGTATTTTTTTCACAAAGTAGAATTTGTGGAAGCATAGATCCTACATGTTTGAATAATATACAAAGGTTTTTCCTTTTTTACTGCGAAATTCATAAATTAAAATGCTGTTATAGTGATTCTCTTCGCAAGATGGAGAAAAAGAAAATATTCAACTCTACGACGATTGTGAACATCTTTTTCTCTATCTGACGAAATCTGTATAAACAGTGTTTGTTTAGATTCTGGAATTTCCAGACTAAAAAAATTTTCGGTACCAGTATTTTGTTAATCCCTTCGCGACGGGAGCCATTTACGAAATTTTCAATGTTTTGCCACCGGTTTTTAAAAACAAAAATTTGTGTCTTATTAAATCGAGGAAATGTTCCGATTAAATAAGGCAAATTTTACAGTAAAATTTTCCTGATGAGAATAAACAAGGATTCTTAAGCCTTTTTGCTGTATGTATACATGTCACTCGTCTCCAAGGGGTTAAAAAAATTACTTTTTAAATAAGTTGAAATTTCACACATTTGTAGAAGATTCTTTTTTTATATATGTTGCTACCAAAGCGTGAAATTGGACAGTTTTAGAATTGGCCAGCAACGTTTAAAAATGACGGGCTATTTTGCGAACTGGCCAGATGCGATTGGCCAGTTCGCGAACTGGCCAGACACTTTCAACTATGTTAGAAAGGATTAAGCCGAGTACCTATATCAATTCGCAAACAGGCCGTATGTGATTGGCCAGTAGAAATAGATATAGGCACTCGGCTTAATCCTTTTTAACATAGCTGAAAATGTCTATGAATTCAAATAATCTAGCCGTCTGCCTGTCCGTGTTCTAACTCGAATAAAGGCTCGGGTTAAATTGTAATTGTTATCCTATTTGGTTTATCAATTAATTTTGGTATTGAAAGAGAATTGTGTACTATTTTGGGTTAATTTACTGGGATACACAAAAATATTTCGTTTCAATATATTCAATAAGAATCGTTTTTACTGTGCATTTTAATGTTGTTACATTATCTTAGATACAATAAAATTGGTACCTATGCAGCATTAAGATGGACGACAAACAGAAGATCTTTCTTCTATAAATAAGAAACAACTTCAAGGAGAAGTTTCAAGACGGCCCCGCATCAAAAGAGTAGCCTTACATTCCCAGTTCGGATTTTGGCCAAGGCTTTCCGGCCGGTTCGCGAATTAGACAGCCAAAACTCGAAATACGCTATTCATTTTATGTATTTTGGGTTCTGGCCAGGAAACTTGGCTAGGTTCGGTTTTGGCCGGCCAGTTCTAGAATTGGAGAAGGCTCCAGGTTTTGGCCGTAACATACATAAAAGTACTTATTTTCACATGGGAAATAGGGGGACCCGTACGAATTCTGAAAATGGTGAATTGATTACTTCAGACGTATTCGGAATAACATTCGAAACTTATATCAAGCCAAATTGCAAAATTCGTTGCAAATTTCTCGTTTTTACATTCTAATATTTGTTAATGATCCTTTTTGCAGAAGATATCTGAAGTTACTGTCTAATGTTCTATTTTACGATTTTCCAATTTTGATTACGTTTTTTTTCTGAGGACACTTTCACTTTTGGAAAGAACTAACTAATTTCTTGAACTGCAAAGTAAAGTCGCATTTCAAGTACTTTATTTAGAGTGTATGGCAAACGAACCATATGAGTTGTAATTTTTCGACTAAATGAAAAAGTATTTGCCATGATTTGAGAGTTTTAACTTTAGCTGCCAATACCCTGCCAACTGAGCTATCTTGGACAAATCAGGCGAACACAATTCACTTAGATAGCCATTAAAAACGTAACCTTTAAAAGGTTTTTTTATTGAGTTGTGCGTCCAGATTCATCCAGGATATGCTCAATAAGGCACTCGCGGCTTAACCCTCTTGGGAAGGAGCGACCAGTACACTTAGCGCATAAGGCGCTCGAAATCCTTAATTATTCTCATCAGTAGAGTTTTACTGTACATTATGCTTTATTTAATCCTATTTTCACGATTCAGTTAGTCAAAATATTCTGTTTTAAAAAACCGGCGATGAAAGATTGAAAATTCTGTAAAAGACTCTCGTTCCAAAGGAATTTAGACACTTATTTAAGAAGTCATATTATCTCTTTATTACTGAATTTAATATAAACTCTTTCTGTCCCAAATTAGATGCTGCATTTGGGTCGAAAGTTTTGTCCCAAATTCGTTGCTACACTTCAAATAGTTGGAGTCATATGTAACTTCCGATGCAATTTAGTATATCGACACCAATAAAATTATATTACAATGAATATAATTTGGTATACTAGCTGTTGGAAGCAGCTAAAACTCAAACGTAAAGCAATATAATTAAGAACAAGTATAAAGATAATTTGGAAAGTACCCTAAAGAAGACAAAAATAGTAAGGAGCGTAATTCCGTATTGCAATTTTTAATGGTACCATGGCACTGTAAATGTTGAAGCGATTACATTTAATGTTCATCGTAGGATAATATCCCGTTGTAAATCAGACAAAGACGTCAAAAATAAATGATGTTGAAATTTATCCGATTACTGGTGGAAGAATCCTTGCAAAATGGGACTTGGTTTATCAACGTATGAACCCTGAATTTTTTTAACTGACGCGGTATAGATTTAAATTGAGACGGTTGGTAAGAAAATGTTGTTGATTGCCAGTATAGCACTCTGAAATGTCTAAAAAATGTTTAAACATAATCATAAAATCATTAGTATCAATAATCAGCACGAAAAGGTTTAAATGTAGCAAGTAATTTGGGACAGAGGGAGTATAATGATAATAAATTTTGTATTCATACATTTTTGCATTGCAGGGCAACAGCTATTGCACCAAGACCTGAATATTTATAAAACTTCGTTACATCATGTAAGCACCTTTTTTTGTCGTGTTTGTGGGTACAGTTTTCGACTTGTTCTTTCCAAGTTTAAAATAACGTTTCTATGAAACAGATATAACTTAATTTATGACATTTTCACTCAAAAATGCTGATATTTCAAGCAGTTACTCATCTAGGCGTTGAATATATTCGCCGTAAAATATTAATTCTTCTACGACTGATTATTGATTCACATTAGCTTTAACCCTTTGATTACGGGCTTGGGACATATGTCGTCCCAGAGAATATTACTTTAATCTATTAGCACCACTTTTTGAAAAACTATTCTATTTCATAGACATATACCAGAATAATTTTAAGAGAAATCTATGACAAAGAATTTTTTCTAAAAATGTTGGTTTGAATAAATTTAAAAACAGCCATCGTTCTAGCCCGTAATCAAAAGGTTAAAATACCTGATAAAGACTTTGCAAAGTAAAATGATAAGAGGCAGTTTTAACATTCTAGCAACATCCGCTAATGAGGAATTAAGCATGGTAACATGTGTACAGTCAAGCTGAAACAATTAATTAAAGCTGATTATCGTTAACACCCTTTCCTTTTGCGTTGGTTCATTTCCGTAGTTGGAATATAAAATAAAAATTCATTAGTTAGACTTTTTTACCCCGTAAAATACATAATTATCTTAATAAAATAAAAAGACACGTGTCACCATTTTTGACTCTACATAGATTCTCTTCATGATAATATACTACAAACAGAGCTGCCAACTTCTACGCCTATTTAAATCTTATAAACATGTTTGGAACCACAAAAATATTTTAATAAAATGTATACCAAATATATTCAATGTTATGTGTTACAGAACATATTCTTAATTATTTACTAAACTTTTTGTTTCTAATGTGTTTATTTGACTGTAAATAAGCGTAGTAGTTGGCAGCCATGTATAAATAAAATTTTATATGCATTAAAATACAGTGCATGGAATACAATTTATTAATATCTTATTTATAAAAATACAAAAATGCACATGGGTATTTATTAAAATACATGTCAGGCAAATATCCTGTTACGATTCATATTCATTGCCCCTCATTGTCCACGTCTTAGATTCTTATATAATTGACCCATTTAACCACTTAACTAATTAATATTTTGAAAAAAAAAAACTTTTAAATAATGCCTATTCTTTTCATGTCTTTTGCAGAATTTTTAATCTTGGTTTTTAGAAACAGAAATTTTGGCCTAATTGAATCAGAAAAACGCTCGAATAAAATAAAGATTAATTTGCAATAAAAATTTACTGGTGAGAATAATAAATTAAAATTGGAATATGGATGCCCGTATGTGGTACGAGCAAGTCATGATTGGCAAATCACGTTGCCCGTGTGACTTTCGGTGGGGAAACTGGCCGACTTCGATTCTGACTCAAACTCCGGAAATTTTAACGACTCCAACTCCTACTCCGACTACGAGCTGATCAATATACTAGTGTTGCTGTTGGTTAAAATTATTAGGGAAAACAAGAAAAATCAGGGGAAAATTTGAGTATTTCGGTATTAATTCAGTTCTTAGAGCTTTGAAAAGGAAAAAAATATTTTCCGTTTTACTAATTTTTCCATTTTATGTGTCACATACGCGAAAAATTCAGCTATCGAAATCTAAAGAAATCAAAAAGGATGTTTTACTATTCCAGATCTGTAGACTTGAAAAGTGGAAATCTTTACAATTTTTGTGTTAATCTGTTTCCTCTAGAGCAGAGAAATTTCGATACAAAGGAAAAAAAATAAAGAGGAAAGTTTTATAAGTAAGGAAGTAATTTGGGATCTGCTAGATTTTTTAAATAAAAACAACTACAATGTACGCCGAGCATACCGAAATAACCTCTCATTAGCTCAAAAATAATAGTAACAATTCCCTTATGGATTTAAAATTATAAAACAATTGGTTTAATTTCATTTCAAACTGTCTAACAAAAAAAGGCCGGAGTCGAAGTCAGTTTGTTTTTTAGCGACTCCGACTCTGACTCTTTTACTCAAAAATGGGTCCGAAACCGACTCCACATCCCTGATAGATACAGTTTAACAAATTGCGTTAACTCCTTCACGTTCATTAGTTTCTTTACGAACCGCAAAATTTTAATTCCGATATGCAACAACGACACTAGAATTTTAATATTAAAAAAATCTAATTTATTATGTATGTGAAAAATCACGTTTTCTTATATACAAATATATTTGTTCGCAATTACCGATGTTATTCATTTATTTCAACATCTTAACAATGAAAATGTTTTGTCCGTTAAAAAATAATAGCTGTTGAATCCGTTGAATAGTCCGTTAAAATAAAAGTTGACATCGTTATTATCTCCAACTGTGTTAACTCCTTCGCGACAGGAGCCTTTTACGAAATTTTTAATGTTTCGTCACCGGTTTTTAAAAGCAGCAAATTGTACCTTTTTAAATCGACAAAATGCTTCAATTAAATAAGGCAAATTTTGCAGTAAAATTTTACTGGTGGCGATAAACAAGGATTCTTAAGCCTTTCTGCGGCACGTATACGTGTCGTTCGTCCCCAAGGGGTTAAAAGGCTCAAGAATCCTTGTTTATTCCCACCAGTATAATTATAGTGAAAAATTTACATTATTTAATCGGAGCATTTTATCGATTAAAAAATCCTGTTTTGAATTACCATAAGGAATGATCGTCCGTTATGTTTCAAAAAATGTTGCGTCAGTAATGAATTCGATGGAACTCGGGATGATGCCATTTTTGAAGAAGATGGCGATGATGATGAATTAGACACTGGCGATATTCTTCATCCTCATGTACAAATGGCGGAAAGAGAGTTTAACCCATTAATGCCCGGATTATTTTCGTCATTAAAAATGAAATTTTGGGTTTCCCACCACTTTTAAAAAACGAATAACTTTTATCTTAATTTATTGAGGAATTTGTTTCTTGGAAAATAGTGTTTATTTTTCTTTGTATTTATTGGTGTGAAAACTGCTTTATTGCATTTTTTAAAAGCGTCCCTAAAAAGGGACGCTAGGCACTAATGGGTTAACCGCTACACTGATTTGCTTGTACGTCATTCAGGCAATGTGTTTTTGCCACTTGCGATTTGCCGTGTCACGTACGGGAATCCATACTCCAATCATAATTTATTATTTTCACCAGTAAAATTTTATTGTAAATTATGTATTATTTAATACGAGCATAAATTCCTGTTTTAAAAAAACGGTAACAAAAGATTAAAAATTGCACAAAAGACGCTCGTCCAGACATGAAAAAATAAGCGTTATTTAATTTATATATATATATATATATATATATATATATATTGATGTGTTAAATGATTAAAGAGTTCTTTGAAAATTCATATTCGCGACGATTCTATTGTAAAAGAATGAAACATTAAACTATTTTTTTTAAAAGACTGCCAGTATTTTGTATATTTTTTTAATGTCTGCCATCAGATTTTTTTTAAAATGAAGTATGAAAAATAATTTTAAAACATCAAAAAATCAGTAAATTAGCATATTGTTTATGAATCTGTTACTCTTCAGCACCTATTCTTTTAATATCACCTTTTTTTCAAGGTATCTTTATTTTTAACTATTTGGAAAAATATTTGTTGTCCTCGGTAGAGAATTGGGAAGTCTGAAGTTTATCTGAATCTTTTTATTGGTTGATTTAAACAACTTAATTTTATTTTATTCCTTTTCTGATTGATTCATGTTTAATGTAAAAAAATGGAATACTTCTGTTGCCACAGTGACAAAATTAGTGATAAAAATTTAATATATTGGGATAAAAATTAATAATTTGAAAACGAATTGTGATAAAGATTTCAAACAAATTTCATTAAAAAGTGCACATTTTTTTTCTACGCAACGGTATAAAAATTTTAATTATTCTATATTATGCTATATTTAGAAGTTGAAAAATTTGCATTTCTAAAAATCGTAAAACTGAAATTTCATTAAAAATTTGCTTGCGATTGGTCCAGGAATATGAATGTTTAATCCATATCGTACGTAATGGGAAGCGCTCAGAAGTCAGTCTGATTAAGGTCATCTAATAAAAATGCACATTTTAAACGGTTAAAGTTGTCTATCTATAAATTACTGGTTTTTTTTTTTTAATCATTGGTCGAAGCATGTTAATGTTTAATGCACGACGGGCGTACGTAATATGTGACTCGTTATAATCATCCTAAAAATAATGTTTATTATTATTTTTAATTTAAATATAGATTTTTTTTATAAGTCTTTAAAATTTGAGTCTTTGAAAATATCATTTTCAAAATAGTCGTTGTAATTTGTTAAATTACCTTTTTGTTATTTTTATATAATTATTTTAAATTTTTTCTTATAAATATCTTGTTGCGTGGTTTTTATATTACAGTTAGACTATTCCTCCCTACGTCTCTTTAATTGGAAGACTGTCATCTATAGACTGAGCGTAAAGTTGATGTGAACTCCCTGTCCAAAGACCCCTAAAGTGACTACACTGTTAACCCCTTGGGGACGAACGACACGTATACGTGTCGCTAAAAGGCTTAAAAATCCTTTTTGTCCCCACCAGCAAAATTATATTGTAAAATTTGTCTTATTTAATTGAAGCATTTAACCTTTTCAATATTGCACAAATTTCTGCTTTTAAAAACTGGTGACAAAGCATTAAAAATTTCGTAAGAGACGCCCGTTGCGAAGGGGTTAAGCACCAGTATTCAATAGCTTTGTTAAGCACCTATTCGTAGGTGTGAAAAGTGAAATTGTGCTATTCTTAAAAATTACACTTGGTCATATTTTGTTTTTATAATATAGATACCTTTTAAATTTGCATAAAATAAACACATTTGAACTGAAATATTAAGCAAAATGATTAATCAACGATATGTTTATAAATTACAGCCAAGCTTCTGCAATCTTAATCAATCAAAAGATTAAGATTAAAGATTTCGGTTTTATTGTTAAAGTTTGTTTTAGTATTTAATTCAGCTGCAATATCATTTTCCTAATGACTAATATCTGGTGAATAGTTTACTTTCCAGCGTATGTAGGGGGCTATTGACTAAGTGCTAAAGTTTTTGCCAAATCTTCTTGTAAAAATAAATGCAGCATAAAAAATATAGCAGTCAGCACCATAGGAGCTAGGAGCTCTAAATTTTGAATTGCCCCAGACTCTCAAAGCCTATCCAACGGCATTGCATTTTTCAAAGTGCCTACAATATTTAAAGCTAAATATTAAATTATGATTGTTTTAATAAAATTTCATTAAAACAAAAGGGGTTCATAATTTTTACTGCAAAAATTTTACAATGTTTCATGAAAATATATGTTTTGTGATATATGAGCATAAAAAAAGAAAGTATATCGTGTATGTTAACGAGAAGATAAATAGGTAAAAAAACAAAGAAATAAAAAAAAGAAAATTTAAATAAAAAAAAGATTTAAAAGAAATTTAATTAAAAAATTATGCTTAAAATGGAAACATTTTTCCAAATGTGTACGGATGTGTACATATTTATAAATTCTTCTAAACTACAAATAATAATAACAATAATAGTACAGTAAAATGACAAGACATCAAATATTTTACATCAACCAATGAGTTCCAAAAATCAGCCAGTTATAATTTTTTATTGCTTTTGTTTAATTGCACATTTTAGAATTATGCTTTCTTTCATAATATTTCAATTAATATTGCTCTTTTAAAATTGTTTTGCAAAATACATTCTAAAATTGTAAAATTAATAGATTCTATAAAAGTTATCTTTGAATGAGATAATCTTTATAAATTTCAATATAGTTCCTATTTAGTTAGTTTGGAAAATAGGAATATAAAACTTAAATACACGTTTCAGTACAGGTTTTACACTACTTTTATACATTTGCACTACTTCTCTTGTTTTAAAATTGTATAAACTCAGATTCCAATTTACAAAATTGTCTTTTTGAAATTAAAGTTAATTTTAAGATACAGCTAAAATAAAGGTTGCAAAAAAATTATGCTGTTATTTTAAAATTGTAAAAAAATAGTCGAAAAAAGTTTCAGGACGGTTAAAAGTATTAAATTACATTTTTCCTAAATCATTTTTTTTAAATAGTTTGCTTTATGCAAACTATTTAATTATTTTTTAAGCAAATGCATGCACATTTGCTTAAAAAATAAAAATAAAACCTGAACCCATATACTATTTTATATATAAAAATAGGTAGGGTTAAACAAAATTGGAGTAAGAACTATGCTTTACTTAAGTATATATTAAGAAATATGTATGGGTGCCATAAAAAATTAATTCTATAAAAATTATCTTTGAATGAGGCAATTTTTATAGAAGTTAGTATAGTTTTTAGTTTAGTTAGCTTAGAAAATACTGACATACAGATTAAATTCACGTTTCAAAACAGGATTTATAGGACCTCTGCACAACATCTGTTGTTTTAAAATTATATAAATTTTAATTATAATTTAAAAAATTGCCTTTTCGAAATTGAATTGAAAGTAAGAATATACAGGCAAAATATACAAGATAACAGAGTTGCGTCAGAACGTATGTACCTAATTGTGTATATTTCTATGGCAGATGTTTAATAATAACTAACTATCATTCTTGCAATTAAAGGGCTGTACATATGTACCATTATCAACTTTTTGGTAACTTTGAACCCTTCGCCTCCTTACGATATCATAAGTTATCTTATCTCGACCCCACCCCACCCCTCCCATAATAATAATGTTATCAATGTCTAAAAATTCTTCTCATTTGCGGATTTTTTCCTTTTGAGTGATATATATATATATATATATATATATATATATATATATATATTGCTATTTTATATATTTATTTTTCGCATACTCTATTGATTCAAATGGAGAGAAATCAATAAAATGTGATTTTGTATACAGAATAACGTTATATAAAACAGCACTTAAAAATAGTTGCTATTAAAAAATATTTAATTTAAAAATAGCTTTTTGCTACGCAACAGTAACAATGTCTTCTAGCACTTGTCGGGAGGGGGAGAGCTTCTTGTAAACCTTTTTTCACAAACAACGGATTATATATGCATACACATATAACAAAAGAAAAGGAATGCCAAACCTTGGGATATTCCATATTTTGGAATTAATTAATTTTATAATCATTTAATACTTTTAACAATAAATTTGTATTTCCGTAAAGATAGATAGCAGAGTAAAAAAATATATAAGAGACTATTTTAATGTGAAGAACAAGTTACAAATAAAAAGAGAAAAATTTCATTGGATCAAAGATGATAAAGATATCAAAAGAGATCCCCCTCTGACCCCGAGATATCTTTCAATAACATATTCCAGAATCCCCCCTCCCTGCTGAAATGATAATGCTAAATAAGCACAGCCTCTAAAAAAGAACCCGATTAAAGATTCGTTATGAAATCCTACTAGGTAACGCGCAAACGCTATATCCGTTTTTCGAAACATATTGCGTATAAAAAAACTATTCAGCACCTGCAGTAGGTATACCTGTGAGAAAATCCTACGCGATATTTCATGCTTGCGTTAGAATCTACTCCATTTATTTATTACATGTCTCTTTTTTTTTTTTTTTTTTTTTTTTTTTTTTTTTTTTTTTTACGGAATCAACACGCAAAAAGTTATGTTTGGCCTTTGCTGATCCCAGGAAAATAATGGGACGATATTTTAGACTATGCATTATTCTAAATTTTACTGCTGAAAAGCTCCATTTTTCAATAGGTATCATCAAGTATGCTTATCTGAGAGGGGGGGGGACTTTTTTAAAACTAGACCTTTCTATAATCGTTCCTTAAATTGTTGGAATGTAAATAATGTATTATTAGAGGAAAAAGGTACATTTTAGAAGATATGGTAGATGTCTTCAAATCTAGAAAATATATTAGTTAAAAGTCCCAAACTCACACCAGAAAATTTTCAATAGTGATTTAATTTTAATTTTTTACCATTTTAGTAGTATGTAACATGTTTCGGTAATATCAAATTCCCACCGGAAATTTTAGAATGAGGAAACCCCTTTTGCTCACAGTTATAATCATAACACTTAATTAAAAATTTCTGGCGCAAATCTGAATCAAAATTTTGTGCAATTTAAGAGGTTAACACTGGAACGCATGTTTGGAATTAAAATTAGGTATCCCAAACCGGAAAGGGTTAAGCCCTTCACGACGGGAGCTTTTTACGAAATTTTTAATGTTTTGTCACCATTTTTTAAAAACAGAAATTTGTGCTTTATTAAATAGAGAAAATGCTTTGATTAACCCTTTAACGTTCATTGGTTTCGCCACGAAACCACAAAATTTTAATTCCGATACGCAACACTGACACCGGTATTTTTATCTAAAAATATCCCTTTTATTTTGTATGTGAAAAATCACGTTTTCTTATTTAGAAATATATCTGTTCTTAATTACCGGTGTCATTCATTTATTTCGACATCTTAGCAATGAAAATGCTATGATCGTTAAAGGGTTAAACAAGGCAAATTTTTCAGTAAAACTTTTCTGCAGGGGATTAACACGGATTCTTAAGCATTTTTGTGACACGAATAAGTGTCGCTCGTCCCCAAGGGGTTAAAACAGTCTGCACAAAAAATATATGTAATATATGTGAGAAAAAAATTGCATTAGAGATGCGATGAGCAGCCGCTGCCATCGAAATACCAAAGGCCAAATGACATGAGTATGAAGTCATTACTTATCGGCCAACTTTTCACTGGTGTTGAAATTCACACCCGGAAATTTTAAATAGCAATTTTATTTTATTTTATTTTATTTTATTTTATGTTATTTCATGTGAGGAATAGTTATCCTTTTATAAACCAACAAAAATATTTAAACTTACCTGGTTAGAATTCGGAAATCCTAAATGAAAATTCAGCCAGATGCGGAATGCCACAGTGTTGTCTCACCTGGCTGAATTTTTACTGGGGGTTTCTAAATTCTCACCAATAAGTTTAAATAGTCATTATTGTTTTATAAGAATATACATGTTCCTCAAATAAAATAAAAGAAAATTGCTATTCAAAAATTCCCGGGGAGAATTCCAATACTAGTGAGAAGTACGTTTATTATTCATGACGTCACACTTCATGTACCTTTCGCCCCCAGAAAACTAAGCCTAAGCTCTCACATAAAAATGATGGCTGTCGAAGACGGATTTTTTTAACGTATGTTCCGTCCTTTAAATTTTGACACAAATATTTTAAAGATTTTTTAACTTATTTAATCTCAAAAAATAAAGTAGAAAAATCTTTAAAAAAAAATATTGGTGCCGAAATTTAAGGGACCGTTTATACGGTGAAAACAATCCGCCTTTGAAAGCCGCCATTTTTGAGTCAGTGCACAGGTCTAGTTTTCAGTGAGTGGTGGTGTACTCTAATCTTGAATATTCCAATGACAGCGGCTCATGATATTTGAAAAACATTAAATTAGTCTGAGTAGCTCTTTAATCTACTGTAATTTCTTGCGTATAATGCGCAGATCAAACAATTTTTTTTTCGACCCATAATTTTATTTTGTAATCGAAGCCAAATATTTATCATGATCTAAAAAATTACATTACATTAAAAAAAATTTCTGGGTCGAAAAATAATTGTTTGATCTGCGGATTATACGCCGGAAATTACGGTATTAAAAATCTGTTTAAAACAGAAATTATTTTTTATTTATGTATTATAAGAGAAAATATTCCGAATCTGGAGCCTTTGCATAGTTCGTTTTCGGGACATAAAGAAGCTAATAAGGTATCCCTTGCACATTCTCGCATTCTCTTTAAAGTCTTTTTCCAGAATTACTTGATAAGAGAATTCACGTCTTTCTGCCATAGTTTTAACAATACCGGATGATTGTAAATGATAATTTTGCTATTTTCAAACAGATTTTCAGGCAGCTGAAAATCATGAAGCGGTGTGACGGGGGAGTGCTTAAGAGTAACATTTATTAATATGCAAGAAGAAATTTTTAAATGAGAAAATTAATATTGGAAAAATTTAAAAATCGGTTTAACAGTTTTTAACTGTGTCTCCCCCCCCCTCCCACACACACACACACGTACATGTACACCACCCACCACGATCAAAAATAATTTTATGTTTGAATTTTCTAAAATGTACATTCACGTTACTTGACATGTATAAAGAAAATGGCACGTAAATCTCTTTGAAGTTGGAATGCCACATTACGTCGCGAGTCGTAAACAGCACAGTAAATAGAAAAATGCATCAGGTCATTGTTTAATTAGTGTTTTCTCAACTGCATCTGCATTTTATCAAAGTTTTAATTAACTATTTGACGTCACCTGCTGATATCTGTCCAATGTGTGCTGTGAGTTGCGAATCATCATCACCTTATGTGAAATATAAGTCCAATCCCAGTTACCGAGAATAAATTTGCCTCATTCTGCTATAAGAGAAACTTACATAAATACTTAACAAATTTTAAAATATCATTTAACTAATGCTTATAGTCGTTTCACAGATTTAAGTCTAACACTCGTACATGATCAGTAACGAAATCAGATGTAAGTGAATCAAACCATGCCTACAGAAGTCATTGGGATTTTGTTCGTTTTAATATTAGAATAAAGAATACTTACTGCCCAGTTAAACTGATGGCATTGAGCTCACAGGCTACAAGTACTAATTGTACATTAAAGCCTTATATTTTCAAGGGTTAAGTCCGTTCGAGAAAAAATTAAGAAGGGGAAACAGCTCTCCCCTTTCCTCTTTTTTTATACTTAATCATTGAACCTCCTATACTATCAAAGACATGCTTTATCATATAAAAAAATCTACATCAAAAATTCAGAGCAAATGAGATAATTCTTAATAAAAACCCATTTAGCATTTATATAATTTAAAAGGAGTTATCCCCCTCTTTTATACTTAACCATTAAACTTCCAAAACTATTCAGAGATTTGAACGAAATCTGAAAATTCTGCTTGAAAACCCATTTATATAAATTAAGGGGGGGGGCATTAGAACCCCTGTTCCCCCTATTTATACTTATTCAATGAACACCTAATAACAGTCACGGAATCGCCTCATCAGAATGATCCTAATCTAAATTTTGAACGAAAATTTAATTCTGCATGAAAATCCCATTTATATCAACTAAGGGGAGGGGCATCAGCCCCCCGTTCCCCCTCGTATACATATCGAATGAACTCCAAAAACTAATCAGATAAGCGTCTTGTCAGGATATACCTACATACAAAATTTCAAGTGGATCGGATATTTTTATCATGAGTTATCGCGTTACGCACGAACGCACGTACGAACGTACATACAGAACGGACGGGTACATAAGCTCTCAGGCTATGATAGCCTGTGAGCTAAAAACTGAACATCATACTGTCCCCCTTCCAGGAAAATGCGCTAATTTAATATTGCATGTAACATTAAGTACAAATCGTCACGATGACTTTAAATTGAAATAACTACCGAAAAATTTAAAGATTGTACGTTTTGAGCATGTTGTAACTGTCATAAATTTCCGGAGACAATGTGATTTTAGGCATTTTTGCAAATTCTTCTGATTTTTTTTTTTTTTTTTTGGCCCGGAAAAATTTAAGCGAAATTTTTGTTTTATTTAATTGACAGATTACGCCCTTTTTGAAATGGCAAAATTTACTATGAATGTTTGCCCGGCCGAAAAAGTGGGAGATTTTGCCTGCTATATTTTAGAGTGTGTCTTAGCTGTATTTAGCAACAGTATTTTAAACCGTTCTTCAAGCAACTGCTTCATACAAAATTATTAAAGAGGAATATTTTAATTCTGAAGAGAAATCCATTGTGTTTAATAGACAAAGCTGTCCTGAAATTTCAAGGTGAACGCAAAGACGCTCCTAATAGCCAGTCGGAGTTATGCCGGATCTACTAGTGCAACGATCCTTCTTATATTAAAGGGTTTCGGACATTATGAAGCATGATCAGATCAAGGACATATCATATCTTTTTATCATCTCTTCAATAACCACCTACATCTGACAGCGTAATTACATAGAATATCACTAAAATACATTTCAGAGTAAAAATAAAAACCATCATTCACGTGTAATGATGATATTTCTTGTGGCACAGGTAACTACTATTTCAATTTGCTTCTTTATTGTACTGAAAATAGTTAGTAACGTCCAATTCATTGAACTCACAGTTTTCAAGTATGTATTGAACGTAATTCCTTTAAAAAGAAATGTTAAGGTTTATAAACTATGTAATATGGATGTGTATGTCTTACAAAAAGGTATTGTAAGCCAGAAGTTATGAATTTCTAAGTCAGTTTTTAGATTTTTCGCTTATTTGATTTTTTATGAAGGTTTTATCTTGCGGCAATTTCGCCACGTAAGTAAAAGAAATCCGATTTCAATCTTTTTATTCAACACAGTAAATTTTGTTCGCTATTCTATCAGGTTTAATCGGATTTTGTGTTGCGATTTTTGGGTGCGTCCGTAATTATGTAAATACATAGCACCTATAGTTGCCGTTCAGTCCGACCGTCTGTCCGCATATAACAATGCAAAAACTACCTAACCGAATAGCTTGAAATTTAAAATATATAATTACTGCATAATTTTATCGAGTCATTTAAAATTTTATGAAAATCGGATGCATAGATTAATTACAGAGACAATCTAAAGTATTCCGTTACATTACGAACTATCTCAAATGCATTTTAATGGTGTTACACTCACTCGAACATAATAAAATTGATATGCATCTATGAAGTACATATTATACCGTAATTTCGGGTGTATAAGCCGCGGCTCAAATAATTCTTTTTCGACCCAGAATTTTTTTTTAAATGAATGTTACTACTTAGATCGCCGTAAATACTTGTGCTTAATCATTAAATAAGATTTCTGGGTCCAAAAAGAATTGTTTGAGCCGCGGCTTATACACCCGAAATTACGGTAATATATATTTTGCATAATCTGTGGTGCAAAGAACATTTGCTATTGATTTACAAGGCCACACAAAAATATTCCATTACATAATGGTATAGGGAGAACATTGTTTGGTACGCATTTTAATTGTAATTAACTATTTAAAGTTTTATGAGATTGATATATGTTGCTGAGAAATACTACTGGTGCCTTTATAAAAGAAAACAGATAGTATTTACAGGGACACACAAAATATTTTGGCTACTACACTGTATCCAAAATACTGTGCACTATTACATCAAGATCTGAATAATTTAGGTGCGTCCGTAATTATATAAATAGCTAGCACCTATATTCGTCGTTCAGTCTATCAGTTCGTCTGTCTGCCCGCAAACAAAGCAAAAACTGCCCAACTAAATCGCACGATATTTAAAACTCATAATTTTAGCGTAATTTTGTCGAATCATTTTTAATTTTATGAAAATGAGATGTATAGTTTAATCACAGGGACAATCAAAAGTATTCCATTACATTACGATTAATAATAATAAATAGTTTTAAGTACATTTCAATGATGTAAAACTCTTTCGAATATAACAGAATTGACAAGAACCTATGAAGTATATATATGTTAAAATATATATTCTGTACAATCTATGATGCAAAGTATATTTATTATTAAATTACAGCGCCACACAAAAGTATTCCACTACATGATGCTATACGGAAAAACATTGTTTGGGGCGTGTGTTAATTATATTAAACTATTTTACATTTTATGTATATGTTATACGTTGCTGAGGTGTAATAAAAGTTACTTCCTGAATATTTACAGGAACACAAAAAAGATTTCGACCACTATACTATGTCTGAAGTACTGTCTACTATAACAGCAAGATCTGAATATTTTTAAAACTTCGTTATCGTACGAACGCACCTCATTTTCTACGCTTCATGTAAAATTTCCAACTTGTTTTAATTACTCAAACTTTGTATGCGAATTTTAGCTACTTTTCGCGTTTCGCGGCAATTTTTTGATAAGTATATTCTTCAACGAAGAAAACTCTGCATTAAATGTACTGCTGTCCCGAATTCAAATTGGAAAATGTCAAAAGAATTCCAATAAAAACATCACCGATTGTATTGTAAATTCAAATTTAAACTAGGTAAGAAATAAAACAAGTTGGAAATTGCACGTGAAGCGTAGCAAATGAGGTGCGTTCGTACTATAAGTTTTAAAATATTCAGATCTTGCTGGTATAGTAGAGCGTACTTTGGATACAGTATAGTGGTCGAAATCTTTGTGTTCCAGTAAATATGCAGGGAGTAATTTTTATTATACTTCATTAACGTATATCTTATTCATAAAATGTGAAGTAGGTTAATATAATTAAAACACGCCCCAAACAATGTTTCCCCGTATAACATTATTTAGTGGAATACATTTGTGTGGCCCTGTAATTTAATAATAAATATTCTTTGCATCCCAGATTGTACAGAATGTATATTTTAGTACATACATCATAGATTCATGTCAATTATATTATGTTCAAATGAGTGTAACACCATTAAAATGTATTTGAAACATTTTTTTTTCCATTGATCGTAATGTAACGGAATACTTTTGATTGTCCCTGTAATTGATCTATGCATCCGATTTTCATAACATTTGAAATGATTCGACAAAGTTATGTAATAATTATACGTTTTAAATTTCAAACGATTAAAATGCATTTGAAACTTTTTTCCCCATTGACCGTAATGTAACGGAATCCTTTCGATTGTCCCTGTAATTGATCTATCCATCCGATTTTCATAACATTTGAAATGACTCGACAAAATTATGTAATAAATATACATTTTAAATTTCAAACGATTAAAATGCATTTGAAACTTTTTTTCCCCATTGACCGTAATGTAACGAAATCCTTTTGATTGTCCCTGTAATTGATCTATCCATCCGATTTTCATAAAATTTGAAATGACTCGACAAAATTATGTAATAATTATATATTTTAAATTTCAAACGATTCGGTTGGATAGTTTTTGCGTTGTTATATGCGGACAGACAGACAGACGGACAGACAGACAGACGGACAGACGGACGGACTGAGCGACAACAATAGGTGCTACGTATTTACATCATTACGAACGCACCTAAAAAAAGCAACAATTCAAGGTTCCTTTAATTCCAGATTGGAGTGGTTGCAGCTTGCATGATTATAAGCTGCCGAAGTCAGTAGGATAACCCAAGTCCAGATTTCTTAGTATATATATATATATATATATATATATATATATATATATATATGTGTGTGATACAGTCGGTTCCCGTTAATTCGAAATCGGATAAATCGAATATTCACTTAATTCGAAGTCCCGAAATTTTCAATAACAGAATAACGTTAAAAATTCTTATTTATTTGAATTCATTTTTTCTGACTTCGTTTAATTTGAACTAACGAGCATTCCGATTTCTTGTTTTTCCTTACTTTCTCACGGACTTTAGATATTTAAAATAGCTTTTTTTTATTCATTTTTATCAGAATTATTCTAAACTAGTAACATATAATCTCGCATTTAATATCTGCTTTCTTAGTGCCTATCTGATGATAATGACTCCTCCACCCTTTCTTCCATTGTGTTTTTTCCTAATCGCTTAATATGTTTATGTATTTATATCTTTTAATTTAATATTAAGTCATATTCTAATAATAACAGCCGAAGTAAATTTTAAAAACACTGTAACATTAACTCTTTTGTAATAGTACCGCTTTAACGATCAAAGCATTTTCATTGCTAAGATGTCAAAATAAATGAATGACACCGGTAGTTAAGAACAAATATATTTCTAAATAAGAAATCGTGATTTTTCACATACATAATAAAAGGGATATTTTTAGATAAAAATACCGGCGTCATTGTTGCATATCGGAATTAAAATTTTGTGGTTTCGTGGTGAAACCAATGAACGTTAAAGGGTTAACCTCTTGCGGCGTGGTGGTATATCAATGAAATCACTTAATTTTAATTCCCAAACGCAACATTGGCACCGGAATTTTGGTAAAAAAATTACAGTTTATTGAATGCATGAAATATAGCCTTTTCTTATTTACAAATAAAGTTGTTTTCAATTTCAGGTATCAGTCCTTAATTTCAACACTTAAGCAATGAATTTGCCCTGCGCCGCAAATGCTTAAATATATTGGGTTGGGGAAAAATAAATTCGTTTTTTCCCAATAGATAGCTTTAAAGTCCCATATCTCGAGTAATACTTACTCAATTAAGTCATACTATACAGCGTTTGAAAGGTAACAGTTTCTAGAAAATTCTAGATATAAAGGTAGCGTCATCTGTTTAACCAGTCAAAAGTTATTGCGTTTTAAAAATAGAGATTTCAGAAGATCATTTTCGTCACATTTTAATTTTTTACTTCCAAAAAGGGAAAAATTGGCGCAGGCTCATCGAAACTTGTGTGGCATTTATGGTGATCAGTGCTTAAGTAAACGCCAAAGTCAGAATCGGTTTCCTCTTTTTCCTTCCGAAAATTTCGATGTTAAAGATGAACCTTTCCCTAGCCGGCCAATCCTTGAAAATTCGATGAAATTTTAAAAACAATCCAGGTAAACTGACATATTTCTTCCCACGACATTGCTACGGAACTAAACATTAACCATAAACCACTTTTGAACCATTTACATAAAATTTGATACCAAAAGAAACTCGATACTTAGGTTCCCCATAAACTGACAGTGAAAAATTTAATGGACAGAGTTTTGATTTGTGAATTGCTACTGAA
The DNA here is from genome assembly GCA_964019185.1 of Maratus speculifer. NCBI lineage: Eukaryota > Metazoa > Arthropoda > Arachnida > Araneae > Salticidae > Maratus > Maratus speculifer. The sequence continues at coordinate 334,442,791 of OZ025295.1, read as the reverse complement.
ACGGTATGAAATTGAGCCATTTTTGAAACAAATCATTACGGGTGATGAAAAGGGAATCACGTATAACAACAATGTGCTAAAAAGATCGTGATCGAAGCTTCAAAAATGGTGGCAAAGCCCGGATTGATGCCTACGAAAGTGATTCTGGGTGTTTGGTGGGATTGGAAAGGAATTTTCCATCATGAGCTGCTCAAACCTGGCCAAACCATCAATTCAACTATCTTCTGTAAACAACTAATGCGATTCAAGCAGGCAATTAAAAAACCCGGTCAAAATTGATCGAAAGGAAAGGCGCTGTCTTCCCTCACGACAACGCTAATCCACACGCATCTTTAGTCACTCGGCAAAAACTGAAAGAGCTTTGTTGGGAAGTTTTGATGAACCCACCGTATAGTCCGGACCTGGATCTGACGGATTACCATTTGTTTCGCCCTAAGCGGTACTCTCTTGAAGGTGTTAAGCTGGTTTCAAAAAAGGCTTGTGAAAATCACCTTATTCAGTTTATTGCCCAGGACTCTCAGAAATTCTACAGTGACGGAATTATTTTTTTACCAAAAAAATGGCAAAAGTTCATCGAACAAAATAGCACATAAATTTTGATTAGTTTTGTTTTATTTATTATAAATAAATTCACTTTGAAAAACACGAAAAAAAGCGAACTTACTTTTTCCCCAACCCAATATTTTCCTCTGATACTTTCCATAACTCGAACTCTGGATAATTCAAACATTTCTTGAGGTCCCGACGAGTTCAAATTAACGAGAGCCGACTGTATTTTTTAAATAAAGCATTTGTTATACTATGTAGAATCTAATAAATCTACGTTATAATAAAGATCGATCTTTGAAATATGTTGTTATATTGTCTCTGCATTTAGATTATTCATAATATTGACCAGTTCATAGCTATTCTTTATACAATGTATATTATCAATGGTTTTTGTAAGCATATATATTTGGATTCTTATGAAATTTGTGTGTAAGAACAAGGTAGGGATAATTAAAGTTTGTAGAGTTAATAATTTATAATTAATAATTTAATAATTTAATATAATTAATAATTATAATTAATAATTAATAATTTATAATAACCTCTAATTTTAGGATTTTTTACAAGTATGTCATCATAGTTTTTTTTGGGAAGAGGTTATTAGGAGAAATACTAAATGTAAGCAATTGATGATATTAGGATTTACATATAATTGCATAACTATTTGGCGAATTGTCCACATAAGTGATTACAAAGTTTATTGCAATTTAGTGATTTACTGGAAAAAATGTTTTTTAATTATAGCCTTTTCAGACCTGAGCATAAACTAACTCTGCAAATATATATTTATTGCTTTTACATAATAGAAATGACAGCATAGATGACAGACAGAGTCATTTTTATGAAATCAGTACTTTAGGGGACTAGTAATTTAGTTTTATAAAAATGGATATAAAAGTACTAATCCTCTTAAAACATCAGTTTAACTATCAGTAATATAAATTTACGCAATAACAAAATTAAGGTCTTTAAACAAGTAAATGATCAGCAAATCCTCAAAATTTTTTATTGTAAAGCATTTAAGTTAAATAACCATGAATATTTCTTACTTTCTTGGCCACAATGTCTTGAAGGTATTTTTTAAACTCGGATGTAAATAATATTTATTTTATTAAGTAATATTCATCAGTGCTGGCATTTACTGGTTTTGTTTAACCCTTTAACGTTCATTGGTTTCGCCACGAAACCACAAAATTTTAATTCCGGTACGCAACAATGACACCGGTATTTTTATCTAAAAATATCCCTTTTATTTTGTATGTGAAAAATCACGTTTTCTTATTTAGAAATATATTTGTTCTTAATTACCGGTGTCGTTCATTTATTTCGACATCTTAGCAATGAAAATGCTATGATCGTCAAAGGATTAAAAGCAAAAAACATTCAGCTGTATAGAAATAAAGTAAAAATGCAAAAAAATCGAATAGTTTAGTTTTTATGAAGAAAAGAATGGAGGTACACATTTGTGTACCCCAGGTCTGAAGAGGATAGTAACCAGATGTGAAATACTATATTTTAAAGCCTTAGTTAATTTATCAATATATATGTATGTGTGTGTGTGTGTTATGTTGTTTAAAACTCAACTTATGAACAATTGCGGTGAAAAAAATAAGGAATGTATTTTTGGGGTCACTATTGAATCCCAAAATTGCGAGCACTAAAGCGACAAAAAACGGTGTTGTACGAGAAATATATTTATTGACGAGATCAGTGGACATAAGGAGAGATGAAAAGTAAACACAAATCGATATTTCTGAGAACGTAAATTTCTTCAGAGTATTTTCTCCTTTTAGGTTTTTGAATATGTGTTATTCAGACAACATTTATTTCATTTCTTTCTTTTAATACCATCGTTTTATAAATCACAATTCATAATAAAAGAAATTGTACCTTAACCCCTTAAATGGTTAGCATAAACGAATTTGCTTATTGCATCATTTAAACCTTTTTGACACCATTGTTATTTTTAAGAAAATTTTCATACTATTGAAAGGCGGAAATATTTAGACTAAATTTTACGAATATTTTATTTAAATAATAGTAGTGTGAATCCGCTATTTTTAATTTATTGAGCGGAAAAGAATTAACCAGTTAAGGGGTTAAATCGTGAATTGTTCTATTCAATTTGTCTCTTCCCCTCTGTCTTAATCGTCATAAAAATCCTCGTTTCCAGTTGATGAATTATAATAAACTAAAGCATGTAGAAAAGTTCTTGTATGCAATGACGTACTAAATTGCATTCATAAATATGAAAAAGTTTTTTTGCGGTTAAATAACACAAATATCATAAAATTAATACTAAGAAAATGTCTTTGAAATCAGTGAAAAAAAATGCATCTATTATTTATATATAAGATGAGCTTAATTTAAATACAAGACCTGTATAATCAATTGCGCATTGTTGAGGGTTAATTTTATAGTTTATCTACAAAATAAATAAATAAATAAATAAAATAAAAACAAAAATACACTTGCTGCTGTCACTGTACCTGTCCATTCTTTTAGTTTAAACCTTCTCAACTTTTAAAAGGAACAATTGCTTTAAAATCGCACTTTTATCATATTAAAAGAAAAAAAAACTTTAAAAGGCACTTAAGATACACAGGACAAAGGGTCAATGTGAATTTCGTCATAAAGCGGCGAATATCAAAGAACAAAACATGACAAATCTCACGCCTTCGAAATAAAAACTAAATAAAGACTCTAATTGAGCGAATTAAAGTGTTATCTTATTCAGAATATAAAACATTTTTGACGCTAAGGTTACCATTCGGCATTTCATTTAAATAGTAATTGTAGAGTTCTGAAAATTACGTCTAGTTTTAAACAAGCATTTGTTTGTATGTTTCTTGGGAATCGCAATGCATTACGAATATCTTGTTGAGTAATAAGGAGATTTAGACATACAAAGATGTGAGTTTTTCTTATTAACCTTTTAACGTTCATTGGTTTCTCTACGAAACCACAAAATTTTAATTCGACTATGCAACACTGACACCGGAATTTTTAACTAAAAATATCCATTTTATTATGTATGCGAAAATTACTTTTTTATATTTTCAAATATATTTGTTCGCCATTACCGGTGTCATTCATTTATTTCAATATCTTAGCAATGAAAAAGCTTTGATCGTTAAAGGGTTAATGAAAAATGCAGTTTTTTAGATTTAGTAAATAAAACTAAAATTATATAATTCAGTTTAATTTAAATGATATTTTAGTAACTTTTCCCTCTGATGAGATTTTTTTTTTACTTATACTTTTATTATTTACAAAACAAAACAATGATATATGAGCTTTTAAATATTAGTTTTTCAAGTCTTAATTTCGAAAATATTAATTACTTAAAAACTATTTTACCAATAGAAAATTTTCTATAAAAAAATCTTAAATATAAAAAGTAATGAAAACATATTAAAAATTTTAAATTCATTTAATCGAAAAATACAAAAATTTAGAAAAATGCGCATGAAAGGTGAGAAACATTTTTAAAAATATCACGTGAAAATTAATAAACCCAAAATTAATTTAAATTAACCATAAATAGACAAAATTAAGTGTGAAAACTGAACAATAGTTGTTCCATATTTATGCATGGTCTTTCAAAGGAATACAAAATAAACACGTATCTTAGTTCGATTAATTTTTTTAAACACGATTATTCAATCGGTAAATCAATTATAACAGAGTAATGGAATAAATTACTCTGTTATAGGGATGAGATTTCCGCTTTTTTGGACACCAGTAAAATCTTAAAGAAAATATTGTTATTTGAAATCACGAAAATGTTCCGATTTAATAATATAGCATTTTCTCTAAGATTTTACTGGTGTGGAAAAAAGCGAAAATCTCATCCCTGCTGTTATGTATCTTAGTGATTATGCACTAGAATATTGCAGCAAATTGATTATGAAACAGTGTTAAAACAAACAAGTATCACTTCTGCCAAATTTTTATTTACCGAATCGTGTATTATACAACGTAAAGTTTCAGCGTTCGTAAAGCATAGTTGCCAAAATCTTCCGCTTTTTTGGCCCAGAAAAATTTTACAGTAAATTTTATCAATTCAAATCGCGATAATCTAACTTTTTTTAAGTCGAAAATTTCTGTTAAATTTTCCCGGTCCAAAAAATCAGAAGAGTTGGCAGCTATGCCGTAAAGGGAGCACAAAAGAGAGACCGGGATATTACATACAAGAAAAAATCAACTTTTACTAAAACAATAATTATGGTTAGTTTAATTGAACTATCCATATAAGATATAGTTAGTTTAACCATATAACCATGTTCAGATATAACCAAGCGGACGATTAATGCAATCGTCTGATTGCGATAGAGATGATTTAAACAAAAATTGATGCTTGGAAATTATTTCAAAAACAGTTAAAAATGCGAAGAAATCGTTTTCAAACAAATGGTGCTGAAGTTTTCGAACAAATGGCGATGCATTTTTCAAACAAAATGCAATTAAAAGTACATTTTTGTCCCTATTGGACGGTGTAAAGTTGAAAATGTGTAATACTTAGAAATTAAAAAAAACTGCAATGAAAGTTAATAACAGCTAAACTAAATCTGTTGCTGTAGCGTCCCATCGCCGCCTAAATATTATGCCTGGCTGCTGACGCAAAAATGGCGGCTGCCGAAAGTGACTTTTTGTCAGCTTGTGTACGATCCCTTGAATTTTGGCACCAATAATTTTTTTTTAGTTTTTACGGGGTTTTTTTTTTCTCAGAAAAAACAAGGTGGAAGGCACCATTTATAAATTACTGATATCTAAATTTATCGGTCAGTACATTCGTTAAAAAAAAGGCCTTTAGCAGCCGTTATTTTTTTGTCAGGCTTGGTATTCAGAGAGCGATGAGCACTTCAAAATGACGTCAGCATTGCGCAAAGACACGTTTGTATTTTATAATATAGATAAACAATGCCTGATTACTAACGGGGCACTTTCTCACCAGTAAAAAGAAGCGTAAAATTTTACCTTATTTTTGTGCAGAAAATTTCTATGCATACGACGTTTGGGAAAAGCCATCATTTCTGTTCAATTTTATTGCTACGGCTGTGCTCCGTTAGCAATCAGGCTATGTAGATAAGAATTTCGTTGAAACATCGATCATGGATTATGAAGCCTGAAAGATAGAAATTTTAAAACGAAACAAATATGCTTTACGCAACAGATTAAAGATAGTTAATACAATTGCATTTCATTCATACGAGGATCAATGAGTTACTATTATATTTTTCATGTATATATTTTCATTACCGTAATTTCCTGCGCATAATCTGCGGATCAAACAATTATTTTCCGACCCATAATTTGCTTAAAAAGAAATGTAATTTATTAGATCGCCGTATAAGCAAAACAAAACAAAAAAAGAGATAAAAATTAACTAAGTTAACCACTACGAAATACTTAATTTCCCATTACCAAATTATTTCTTAACCCTATTGAATTGACATTAGTAAGAAAGTTTTACGCAAAAAAAAAATTAAAGAAAATAATGAATAGAACAAACAAAACAATAAAGAATAATAAAACTGGAGTAAAATCCTTGACATTAGTAGTAAAATTTTACGCAAATAGAAATTTAATAAAATAAGGCATCGAACAAACAATATAATAAAGAACGATAAAACTTGAGTAAAATGATCATTTGCGAGTTAGTTGAAATCCATTTATATCTGCTATTTCTAAACGTTATCGTATTGACATTAATAAAAGTTTTTTTAATAAAAGTTTAACAAAATAAACAAGGGAAAAAAACATAAAATTCTGTCTCTTTTGCATTATCGAATTACTTAAAATTCATATTTATCTATATCTTATCATATTGACATTAATAAACGTGTTCTAACTATTTATATTTAGCATGATAATGTTGAATTTGACAGTATTTCAGAATGTTTGAAGTGCGTTGCTGTTTTTAGACATTTATCTATTGTCTGTCTAAATATCTAGAGTGTAAAAAAGATTCCAGCTGGACTTTCAGGATCCTATATCAAAAAATGGCTAGTTATGACTGTGATTTTCACTGCAAAATGGCGGCAATACTTAACCCTTTAACGTTCATTGGTTTCGCCACGAAACCACAAAATTTTAATTCCGGTACGCAACACTGACACCGGTATTTTTATCTAAAAATATCCCTTTTATTATGCATGCGAAAAATCACGTTTTCTTATTTAGAAATATATTTATTCTTAATTACCGGTGTCATTCATTTATTTCGACATCTTAGCAATGAAAATGCTATGATCGTTAAAGGGTTAAACTAGTCGTTGTGGGCCACCGTAATACTTACCCATCATATATATGCATATATAACATATGAAAATAATACATTTGAAAACTATTTATAAAATGGATTGCAGTTCCAAAACAAAATTTAAACGTTATTTATATTTTTACTGTGCATAGTAATGCTGTATTAATGAGTTGCTGATGAATCTCGATAAATTATACACCACGCCTAACTACTCAAGTAGTATTGAATTGCGAAAAAGAAACATCCTTATAACTCCAAAAATAATTATCTTATTAACTAACAGTTTACTGCGTCAGATTAAGCGTCTAATTTCCAATTAAAATATATCTTTGAATTGAAATCGGAATGAAATACAGGCTCATGAAAAATCGAAGAATGTGGAAAACATGATTACAGATATCTCGGCAACTAATAATCCGATCAACTTCGTTTTTTTATGCAAAATTTGTGTTATTTTATTGCCTTTTACGATCACTCCTTAAAATGAAAAATTTCGAAATTTTTTATATACCTTTCGTCAGAACGAATTATTCGAGAGTCCGAAAAAATAGTTCCGGATAATCGAGGTTACTGATATTAAATAGGTTTCGTCCCATTCTTACATACTAAGTACATACAAAATTTCAAGTCTCTATCTCAATTCGTTCGGGAGATAGAGCGTTTACAGACAGACAGACAGACGGACGGCAAATTTTTACTTACCCATCATACGTAGTATAGGGTAAGTCTTGCAATCGTTTTGAAAATCGAAAAATTTTTTTTGACGGATTTACACGTTTCAGATACTGGAGATTCCGAAAAACATGTTTTTAAAAAAAAAAATTTGCCGTCCGTCTGTGTGTCTGTCTGTCTGTATGTCTGTAACCGCTCTATCTCCCGAACAAATTGAGACAGAGACTTGAAATTTTGTATGTACTTAGTATGAAAGAATGGAACGAAGCCTATTTAATATCAGTAACCTCGATTATCCGGAACTATTTTTTTCGGACTCTCGAAAAATTCGTTCTGATGAAAGGTATATAAAAATTTTCGAATTTTTTTATTTTAAGGAGTGGATATAAAAGGCAATAAAATAACACAAATTTTGTATAAAGAACGAAGTCGATCGGATTATTAGTTGCCGAGATATCTGTAATCCTGTTTTACACATTCTTCGATTTTTCATGACCCTGTATTTCATTCAAATTTCAATACAAAGATATATTTTAATTGGAAATGAGACGCTTAATTCGACGCGGTAAATTTTTAGTTAATATGATTATTATTTTTGGAGTTATAAGGCTGTTTCTTTTACGCAATCTGGTACTTACTTGAGTATTTTGGCGTTTTGTATAATTTGTCGAAATGGGTTCATCAGCAATTCATTATAGAGCATATATATATAGCTATGTATATTAAAAGTATTAAAATGCATGTTTAAGTTTTGTTTTAGAATTGCAATGCATTTTATAAATAGTTTACACGTTTTATTTTCATATTTTATATTATGCATATCTATGATGGGTAAGTGTTACGGTGGCCCCCAACGACTAGTTTTTTCTAAAAATATGTTTTTCGAAATCTCCAGTGTCGAAAACGTGTAAATCCGTCAAAAAAAATTTCTATTTTCAAAACGATTGCAAGACTTTCCAAGACTACGTATGATGGGTAAGAAAAATTGGACAACAAAATTACAGTGAACAATTAAGGACATGATTGGCAGCACATACCATCCTATAAAAAATAATGCCAGTAACTTTTTTATAACCATTCAACTTACGGATCCGTTAACCACTTCGAAACCAGACAATAGCATCTGTATACTGGGCTATGACCTTGGAAAAGAAACATTTAAAAGAGTAAAAATTATTTAAACAAAATATTTCTGCAAGGTAAGTTGGTAGCGTGGGTGTTTCTATGATTTAAAATAGTGTTAGTCTGGTTGCTTGCATGTATGCATTGGTATGATATTACTTATCGAGTGATAATTTTAACCACTTAACTGCTCAATATTTTTGAAAAAAACTTTTAAAAAATGCCTATTTTTTAATGTCTTTTACAGAATTTATAATCTTTTATCTTACCAGTTTTTCGAAACAGAAATTTTTGCCCAATTGAATCAGAAAAATGCTCGGATTAAACAATGCAAAATTTGCAAAAAAAAAAAAAAAAAAAAAAAAAATATTGGTGATATTAATATATCGTGATTTGTATATGGATATCCGTAACGAGTACGGGCAAGTCATGATTGGCAAAAAACTCAGGTATGCGGTTAAAAAAGTTAATAAGAATTGCATTTCATTAATACGAAGATCTACGTGTTATTATCATATTTTTATGTCTATATTTTTATTCATAAAAAAATAATAACATAAAAAAGATAAACAAAACAAAAAAGGAGATAAAATTAAACTAAGTTAAACATTGCCAATTATTTAATTTCCCATTATTCAACTGTTCTTTTACTCTGTTTTATTGATATTAGTTGTAAATCGTTACGCAGATAAAAATTAAATAAAATAATAAGTAGAGAAAAAAAAAACCAATAAAGAACGATAAAATTGGAGTAAAATAAACATTTGCGAATTAATTGAAATCCTTTTAAATCTGATAGTTCTAAACGTTATCATAATGACATTAATAAAATTGTTCTTTAATAAAAATTTAATAAACTAAACAAGAGAAAAAAGATAAAATTCCGATCTGTTTTACCCTATCGAATAACTTAAATTTGTTTTTATCTGTTATGTTTTAACCTTATCATACTGACATTAATAAAACGTTCTGGCCATTTATATTTAGCATGTTAATATTGAATTAAATTGTCAGTTTTTTAGAATGTTTGAAGTCCGTTGCTCTTTTTAGACATTTATCTATTGTCTGTCTAAAAATCTAAAATGTAAAAAAGATTCCATCTGAACTTTCAGGATCCTATGTCAAAAATGGCCAAGTATGACTGTAATTTCGATAACAAAATGGCGGCAACACTTAAAAATTAGACAACTAAATTACAGTGAATAATCCGGGACATGATTGGCAGTACATACCATCCCATAAAAAGTAATGTCGGTTACTTTTCTATAACCATTCAACTTACGAGTCCGTTATCTACTTCGAAACCAGACAATCGTATCTGCAGACTGGGTTATGACCTTGGGTAAAGAAAATTCAAAAGTTTAAAAAAATATTTAAAAAATTTTTTTTTGCAAGTTACGTTCTTGGCGTGGGTGTTTCTATGATTTTAAATAGCGTTAGTCTAGTTGCTTGTGTATTTTAGAGATGAGATGGGCTCAGCCGCATTTTTCCAGAAATCGGAAAATTTTACTTATTCATGCGTAAAAGAGATTGAGAGGACGTTTTTCAACATAAAATTGAGTGCTTATTCCTTTTCGATTGCTGTTTCAAATGAAAATTTCCGATAATTACAGATTTATGTCTGTGAAATTTCCGGTGACGATCGTTTGATATGACGCCAATCAAAACAAACACAACAATGAATTTGCTTTTAGTTTACTTTTCATTAGCAGACAATATTTTTTAATCGGATCGTTCATTTATTTATTATTTAGTTACATAACGCCAAGATAATATTTTCTTATGATTTTAGTAGAAAATAATTAGCTAGAGGTATGTAAATTATTTAAACTTCTATTGTGCACGAATCATAATCGTTTCTCATATGAAAATAGTTAGTGATTATTATATTTATTTGTCATCATGAACTCTGCTCATACTGAGGACGCTGTACATTTCGAAATCACTTTGCTCCTTAAGTAAATATAATTACTTTGTTATTCCGATATAAAGCAATCAATCAGTGTTTCCTCTTTTCCTATAAAAAACATTGGACCTTTAAGATAACAATGTAATTTTTTTTAATTTACGTTGATTTTGATTTACGTTAAAAATGAGGTATCACTTTTGAAACAATTTTTAAATATCATACAATTTTGGTTTGTATATTTTTGGTATCGAACTCGATCTCTGGTGACAAAAATTTTTTGGGGTTGGATGAGCCCGGGACCGAAAAACGAGCACAAACTCATCTCAAGTGTATTTGCGTTGGTATGATATTATTTCGCGTACGACTATTTTATCCCTTAACCTCTTCAGACACCAGGGTTTATTTTTATATGTCTTTTCACTTCAGTTATGAATTTATATTAGGTGATTGTTAACTAAGAAAGACTTAAAAGCGAAAAAAAATGTATAAATCATGTTTTATACGTAACATTTGATGATACATAGTGACTCCAAGAGCACATATTTTGGCAATTTGATACAATTTTTTATTTTATTTTATTCTTATTGTATTACAAAAATTATGAAAAAAAATAATTTTGTATTTAATAGTTTTTTATTGCTAATGGTCTGTACAAATGATATCTTAAACCATATAAAAAATTACTTACGTTTTCATGTTTGAATATTTCGTACAGTTTTGCTGCAGGCCATTTGAATATAACGTATGTCGCGCTAAAAAAAGCGCTATAAGAAACAAATTGCAATTTTGTTTAGTTCTGCTATCAGATAGCCTCCATTCACATCAATTTTTATTTATTTTTAACACTATTTGTATGCGTAAAAAAATGTGAACTCGTGTATCGCATGGGATAATAGAAGTCTGAAAAGGTTATTTAAAAACGTACCGTGTGAAAGATGGTGGCGTCTACATCCAGTGACAGGGTCCAAATGCTCTGGATACCAGTAATATTTTTAAGTTTTCTTCGCCTTAATCAATTGAGAAAAAAAAGTCTATTCGATAAGGCTAATAGAACTTTGAAAAATTACTGGTATCCAGAGTATTTGGATCCTGTTTTTGGCTACGCCATTGATGTTGACGCAATCATCTCACAGGCGGTACGTTTCCGGTTAACGCCTTCGCGACGGGAACCTTTTACGAAATTTTTAATATTTTGTCACCGGTTTTAAAGTACAGAAATTTGTTCCTTATTGAATCGAGAAAAAGCTCCGATTGAATAAAGGCAAATTTTACAGTATAATTTTACCGGTGGGAATAAACAAGAATTCTTAAGCCCTTTTTGCGGCACGTATACGTGTCGCTCATCCCCAAGGGGTTTTAAGGGTTAATAATTTTGAGGAAAATTCCTTTTTGTTTAAAAATTACCGCGGAAGGAAGGGTGCCAGGCTTGATAGACCCAAAGTGCATACGGTTTTTACAGTTGTCACCATTATTTCAAAAGTAAACTCCAGCTCATTTAATCACAGAATTTGTAACAATTGTCTCCGACTAATTAATGTGACGATTATAATTTATATTTATTAGTAACGAAGTAAAAAACACCCAGCGCCCGTCCTGACTGGTTAATCCTTTAACGGACAAAGCGTTTTCATTGTTAAGATGTTGTAATAAATTAATGATACCGGTAATTGCGAACAAATATGTTTATAAATAAGAAAAAATCGATTTTTCACATATATAATTAAATTGATTTTTTTTATTAAAATTCCGGCGTCGGTGTTGCATATCGGAATTAAAATTTTATGGTTTCGTAGAGAAACCAATGAACATTAAAGGGTTAAGGATGCACAGGCTATCTCGACAAGTAAAATGAAACAATTTTTACGAAATATTTAAAATGGTGTAGTACTTAACTTACAAACAGAGGTAGAAAGGGGAAAAAGTACTATAAACATACACATTATAGCCCATATATAAATGAAAAGAACTTAATTTTATGTATAAAGTAGTTATCAAGAACTGATTAACTTTTTGCATATTTTTTTAACTATATGTCTGCTCGGTACACTTTCCAAAAAAACAGTTGAATATCCCTTTCCAGCGCGGACAAAGTCTGTTAGTAAAATTAGAAATTATCGACTGACACCGAAATTTACGAACGACTTTTTAGGGAATCAAAAACTCCTCTATTTAAGGGGCTCAGGGGTTGAAAACTTTTCAAAAAATCGATTTTTTATGATCTAATTTGGTTATTCAATTAATTCCTAACTCGATGCAAAAAACAGCATAAAAAAATTAGCATTTTTAACAGAGTTATAAGCATTTATGTATCAACACTTTCATAGCCGCACCCGTATAATTTCAACTTTAAGTCGCGTTTTCTCAAAACTTGATTTTTGCTGACTAACACCAAGATTTAAAAAAAACTATTACATGGAATGGCTTAAATTTTTTTTTTGCATGCATATAATATCATTATCTAGAAAATGAATTAATATGAGAGATTTGTGGCTTGTTAAATCGAAAAAAATGCTCCGATTAAATAAGGCAAATTTTACAGTATAATTTTACTGGTGGGAATAATCAAGGATGCTTATGATTTTTATACGTACACGTATACTTATGTATATGTGTCGCTCGTACCCAAGGGGTTAAGAAGAAATTTTATTTTTACTTAAGGGGACGGTGGACGTTAATTTTTTTTTTAATTTTCATCATAGCAATTTGAAATTTGTGCATATATACATTTCACCAAAAGCATATAGAACACTTTTAAAAAAATTTCCAATCTTATTAAAATTTTTAAATTTTTTAAAAATTTTACATTTTTAAACGAAATTTTAAAATGCTCCTCGTGTTTTAATTTTTGAGATATTTTCTTGCTTTTGCATTTTTATTCCTTAAAACTCAATTATAAACAAATTTGTGTAAGATTTTTTTTTAATCTCTTGAATAGTTAATATTTTACAGATTTTTTTTCTAAATTCCATATCTATTTTCATCAAAATTTTGCCTTTTAATAAGTAAAAAATGAAATTTGACTATCTTAATGAAGACGAATTTTTAAAAGCTTACAAAATTTCTTTCTAAACATAATCAGGATACTTCCTTATCAATTTTATAAATATTGATAAAAAACTACGTCACAAAAAACATTTCAAATATCTAAAAACGCTGAAAAATTAGTTTTGAGAAAACAGATTTAAAGTATATAAATGCACTTACCTTTATTATTTACTTCTTAAAACCTTCATAAATGATATTTTAATAAGAAAAAACTGTTTTGGTACTATTATATCACAGAAATAGACCTTTTTTGAGACAATTTTGCTCAAATAAAGGTCCACCGTTCCCTTAAAAGAAGTAAAATACTGAAAATCCCGAGAATTTAAAAAATATATTTTTCATTATTTAAAAATATTTCCCACTCACTCCTATAATGTTAAGTATTTTTAACGAAACAAGTTAGTAGTACAATTTTGGAAAGTTGCAGCTGTTTACCTAAAATATAATTTTAAAAATATATACCAAAGCAAAAAAAAAAGACAAATTATAAGTTCCATTAAAATGTAACAGAAATTTCAGTTTCATTTAAACGTTAAAGCTAATACTATTGGTTAAATTAGGAAAAATTTATTATTAAATTTTATCGGATAAAAAACTTGCAAATTTGCGAAAGGCAGAAATTAAGGTTTACTGAAACCTAATAAATATGTCAATAGTAATTTTGTACATTATGACAATAGTCTGTGGAAACTTTTTTTAAAACACTTGGAAAATGCCGTATTATATCAAGAAGTAGAAACAATAGCTTTACGTTTCTTTAATCATTAATTATATCTTCGGACAGATGTCCCATATTTTAAATTTAAAGAATAAAATCTATAATTAAAAAAAAGTTCTCCAACGGTGTCAAGTGTTCTCTATTTTAAATTTAAAGAATAAAATGCATAGTTAAAATAAAATTTTCAGAAACGTTGTCTAGAGATGTAGTCCTTTGAAAATCGGTGAAATACATCTCCATCGTTTTTACCATTCCTAATTTTTTGAAGATGTGTAAACGATTTATTTGATAAAATTTTACATGCAAAACTTTTGAGAAATGAAAACTGCAAATTTGCTTTTGCTTATTTTCAAACTTAGTATTCGCGTGAATACAACATAACAGTAACACAATTACTTTTCCCTGATATGCGAATTTTAATATTATTATTATTAACAATTTGGAAAATAGTTATTGTCATCGGTAGAGAATTGGTAAATCTGCAGCATATCCGAATCTTTTTATTGGTTGAGTTCCGCAACTTAATAGTTTTCTGACTGGTCCATTCTGAAATTCTAGAAATGGAATACTTCTGTCGCCACGATAACAAAAAAGCTTTAACCCTTTGTGGGGCAGGGCAAATTCATTGCTTAAGTATTGAAATTAATGACTGACACCGGAATTAGAAAACAAGTTTATTTTTAAATAAGAAAACGCTATAGTTCACGTATTCAATAAACCGTAATTTTCTTTAACAAAATTCCGGTGCGAATGTGGCGTTTGGGAATTAAGTGGTATATCTATGACACCACTGCCCCGCAAAGAGTTAACAGCTACAAAAAAAATTAATAATTCAAAAACAAGTTTAAATTCAGGATTCAAACAAATTGCATTTAAAAGTATTTTTTTTTCTTTATACGAGGTGAAAAAATTGAAAATGTGCGCCGTTTAGAAATTTAAAAATTTACAGTACCGAAAATTGTTAAACTGAAATCTCATTTAATATTTGTTCTGATTGGTCCAGTCCAGGAGTATTAACGTGACTCTTAATGTCCAAGCATATTAATATGACTCTGTCATTACGTAAGCTACGTTTTGATAATCATAAAAATGATGTTACTATTGTTTTTTAAATATGAAAATCATTTATAAGTCGAAAATTATAGTTTAAAAATATTATTTTCCAAATAGTCGTTGTGATTTGTTAAATCATATATATATTGTTTTGTTTTGTATAATTTATTTTTTCCCACCTAAGTTTAATAAGAATTTCCACCAGAAACTTTTAGAGCTTTGAGGGAAATCTTTGAAAAATTGCTTTCAATTATTTACAATTTTTTTTTAATTTCCAGTGGAAATGCAGAATTGCACTAACGTAATTGTTTGCCTCTCAAAGAGTTAAGTACGGATAATTTCAACTGCAATTTTTTTTCTAAATATCGCGAATTTTTTATTTTTATACTCTCGTATTGAAGAAAAAAGTACTTTTAAAATGTCACTTGCTTGAAAACTGTGTCTCAATTTATTTTTGAAATATTATTGTCATTATTATTATTATTATTGTGTAGTTTTCAGCACCAATTATTTAATGTTGGCAACCGAAGTACTCTATTTATGTAAAAAGTAAAGAAAAGCTACTAATTAGTATATATTTTAGTTCCTTTTTCCCATAACAACTGAAAAAAAAATGTGCAATTTTCAATATACATTTATATACATAAATCAGGGCTCCCAAATGGTCCGCCAACAGAACATCAGAATTTTCTTAGAGAAATTTTCTTTTTAGATTTTTCTTGCAAATTGTCAAGGACCCACGTTTGGAAGTTGATTCTAGCGCAAACGTATCCTGAAATTTTCTGTTAAAAAATACTGATGTTCAGTTCGCGGACCATTTGAGAGCCCTGATAAATGAATGATTTCGGATAAAACATGCAGCCATTATAAACTGTACTTAATTTAAATATCTATATTAATGCTACAAACAAATGAAGGGATATGAATAATTAGATGTGCCGATATATTTATTCGTATATCTTGAATGACAACATTGCTTTTTGCTGGATTTGTGTGTCATTCAATGATAATGACGTCATATGCATACTTTGCTATTGATGTTTATCAAGACTGAATCGTAAATATGGCATTTTTCAAGGGATGAGAATGACGTCATATTATATGAAATAATAGCCTGTATTTTAAATCTTAAAACTGGAATATGTTTTTTACTATCTGCATTTATATACATATATATATTTTTTTGGGGGGGGGGCGGCACTTAATTCTTAAAAAACAGAATTCTTCGTTTCTGGTAATTTCTTTTGTTTCAATTACTTTTTTTTTTGTTGTTTAAATCTATTTCTATCCCAAATGTCTCATTATTCTTTACTGAACCCAGATGTTTGAATGTTTGTGATATTTTTTTATTTCCATTTATAAACAAAACTTCTGTTTCACTGATGACATGTATTTTGTTTACTTAAAATTAACTTTTAATCTTTATTTTTCATATATTTTTACAATTGCAGATATTAAATAATTCATATTTTCAACTAATTGTAATAATAATAATAATAATAATAATAATAATAATAATAATAATAATAATAATAATAATAATAATAATAATAATAATAATAATAATAATAATAATAATAAATAAATAAATAAAAACTTGGTGGTTTGAAAAAAGATTTAATATTTTTTTTCTTTTTTTCTCTTAAAATCTTATTTAACAGTAAAATATATCTACAACATTACTTTCAATAAAAAATAAGTTACTGGAATTTCTAAATTGAATACATTACAATAAACGATTTTTTTTTTATTGATATAAAATTAAAAAAAGTCTCCTTAAAGTTTGAAGAAATATTATTAGAAATATCAATATTATCAGATCTAATTAATCAAAAGACGCTAGGATAGAAATTTATTTTTAATAAAAAAATCGTTATTTTTAAATCTAAATAAAAAGTGGGACTATTGCCAATATAATGTTTCAAAGATTAATTAGAATAAAATATAAGTTCATTTGAATAATCACGCAAAGGCCATTATGTGATAAACAAAATTAAAATTGTGTCACCAAATTGCTTCTGTTGACACACTTGCAGCATTATTTACCACCACCGATCGTCCTTAGACACTTACATTCAGTTATCAGTACCTTGGTCCCATTAACTAAACCTCATTAATCGCTTTCTTGCCGCAAGTCCTACGCATTTTTCGGTTATAAACAATGTTACAAATTCTCCACCTTCGATTATTACTTTCTCTATAATTACTATTTACAGAAATTTCTCATCTTTTTCGGATTTACCTCACTTTAATAAGTAGCTATCTTCCTAGGAATTGAGCTCCTTCTTGCTCCAATATCACAGTAGCCTTTACCCCTTCTGCGAATGTAAATCTCATTAACCTGAAACGAATGACACTGCATCAGTAATATAGTTCGTAATTGCAATTACGACGTCATAAGGCACGATGTGCCTATCGGCTAATCTTATTAAGGGACATTTATGGACTGCCAAAGAAGGGGTTTTTTTTGTGTGCAGTTGTGTGTAATGGACAACACTTTTTCCCTTGGGTTCGAGTATGCAAAAATTCTTCTGCTTGAAAATAACATTTAGTATCTTATCACTGAAAAGCGCTGCATTTAGAAATTTTATTTTTATACAGTGAAACTTCAATTTAATGAGGTCTCATCGTTACACGTATATGCTTCGTTATAGAGAAAATTCGTGAAATAGATATAACTTTAAATTCATGAAATTTGTTTAATAAAATGCCCATGAAATAGAAATATTGGAAAAATGTATTTTATGGCCGCTCAAAAAAGTTTTTTCGTCCAGTTCTGTCTAATCGACAATAATTTTCCCTTCGGTTCAGATTACAAAAATTCTTCTGCTTGGAAATAATATTCAGTAAAAAGCACTGCATTTAGAAAATTTATTGTTATGCAGTGAAACGAAGTTTAAAGAAGTCTCGTCGTTACAGCTAAACACTTGGTTATAAAGAAATTTCATTAAATAGAAATCAACTTAAATTCATGAAATTTGTTAAATAAAATGGCCATAGAATAAAAAAATGGGAAAATGTATTTTAATTCTTGCAGTGATTTTTTATGCAATGTAGCCTCATGAAAGCAGTTTAATTATGAAAAAACACACATAATAAAGAGAAAGAGAGAGAGTAACAAAAGCTGAAGCGTAGCATACTTTTTCTCTTATTCTTCCGTATAACAGATAAGAGGAATCTATAATATTACTTTGTACAAGTTTCTTATGGGTAATTCCATGAGCAAATGTCGTGTAAGTCACATACTACGATTTTGGATACCAGTATTTTAGAACGGAAAAATGTCACATATTTTATCTGAGATATTTCATTAATTGAATAAGGCCATGCAAACTTTTCGAAAATAATGGTGGCCAAATATTTAGCAGTTACTAAAAATGTGACTTACACGACAAGTGCTCATGGAATTACCCTTATGCAAAAATACATTGTTCATTAAGTTTTTTGCACATCCGAACAATTCATTTATAGCATTTTCGTGCAACTGGCATCCCTTTCTTGTATCCCCGTCTCTCTGTCAGTGCTAGAATGGCGATAGCGAGTACTTGACTTACGTTAGCGTGAAAAAAATTTTTTGTTTGGCAATAAAATTATAGTGGAATATTATAATAGAAATGATTAACACTAAAACCGCCATTAGGGGTCAAAATGACCCCTGCCAGATTGATAACAGTCGATTCGAACCAGAATGTTTTTTATAAGATATGTTAAATCTAGGCAGCAGAAAAATAGATAAATTAAATAAGTTAAATAGATTAAAATTAAAGTTCTGGTGAGAAACACTTTTGACAAAACTTGAGTAAAATACCCGGCGGTTCTAGTGTTAAATAAATAAATAATTTCACTTTCATGCAATCCACTGAAATAAATTCATACATTTCATCAATTCATACAACCTCTCCGGTTGAATGCTGTGCACGCACGAAAGTGCAATCAACTTCGTTATATAGAATATATTTTTCGCAATATAGAGATTAATTTACATGTGAATGATGTCTAAAAGTCAAGGTTCAGCAAAAAAATTCGTTAAATAGGGACTTCGTTCAAGGGAAGTCCCTATTTAACCCCTTCAAGGGCTGTCTGTGACGAGGGTAGACGGGAATAAATCAGGCAAACTTCTTCCACAAACTTAAAATGTCATTTTTGCGTGAATTAATCTCAGAGATTCTCTAATTCTCCTTTAAATATGTTTAGCCTTTCTCATTCCCTGGCTAATATTTGGAATTGAATTACTGTCAGTCTCCTTAACAATTTTCCATATTAGTTTACATCAGGGATGTTAATGTACAACCTTTTTACCAGAAAATCGGTTGGCACCAGAATATTTGAAAAGTGTAGTTTCTTTTCTTTAATAGCAAAGTTTCTGTTATTACTATAAGGAAAATTATTCCGCATAAAAATAGTGGTATAATTGTGGCCCGCGGGCCAAAGGTTGTGCTCCCCTGGTTTACATAACCACAGTTATACTACAGTGTTGCCAGTGAGCTACTTTTTTAAAATTCAAATTTCCTGATAGGCACCACTTTTTTGAAACAGTAACTTTTTGTTTTTACCTTAATTAGCATGTCATTGAATAAGGCGCATTTTACCATTTGTAAAAAGTAGTGCCAATCAAGAATCTGAATTTATAAAAAGTAGCCCATCTGGCAACACTGTTATACTATCTTAACTATAAGGCAGTTTAGCTTTTTTATGATGAAATATCCATGTAAAATTTTTATTTTTCCTGAAACTTAATTTTTATATGTTTTTTAAATAATATCCTCGTTTTTATTCTCCCATTTTCATATCTTTAAATATAATTTTATCTTCTTATGTAGTTTGTAACGACAACTATACTTTTACCCAATGGCTTATTTAACCACTTAACCCCTTAACTAGTTAATTCTATTCCGTTCAATAAATTGAAAATAGCGGAGTCACACCACTATTATTTTAATAAAATATTCGTAAAATTTAGTCTAAACATTTCCGCCCTTTCAATAGTGTGAAAATTTTCTTAAAAATAATAGTGGTGTCAAAAAGCTTTAAATGATGCAATAAGCAAATTCGTCTTTCCCGAACGCCGATCTGGCAATCCAGTTTAAGGGTTAATTGATCAATATTTTTGAAGAAAAACTTTCGAATAATGCCTGTTTTTTCGCATTTTTTACAGAATTTTTATTTTTTATCACCGGTTTAATTCTTGGTCAATTGAACTAAAGAAATGCGCTGATTATATAATGCAAAATTCAATAGTGTGAAAATTTTCTTAAAAATAATAGTGGTGACAGAAAGCTTTAGATGATGCAATAAGCAAATTCGTCTTTCCCGAACGCCGTTCCGGCAAACCAGTTTAGCGGTTAATTGTTCAATATTTTTGAAGAAAAACTTTCGAATAATGCCTGTTTTTTCGGATTTTTTTACAGAATTTTTATTTTTGTATCTTCGGTTTAATTCTTGACCAATTGAACTAAAGAAATGCGCTGATTGTATAATGCAAAATTCACAATAAAAGTTTACCTGTGCAGAGCCTGATTACTAACGGGGCATTCTCTCACCAGAAAAAATTTATAGAAATTTTCGTCTTCTTTAAACGCCCTTTTCATACAAGATTACTGTCATGAATAAGGAAAATTTCTTTTTTTCTTTTTCCTGGTGGGAGAGTGCCCCGTTAGTAATCAGGCCCTGTACCTGTGAGAATAATAAATTTTAATTGGCAAAAACACGTTACTCGTGTGAGTTATGGGCAAATCAGGGAAGTAGTTAATAGCTAGATAATTAACCCCTTGAGGGGCGGCGGTATATATTATATACCACCTACGATCGATGAAGTTTTACACCAGAAAAATTTCATTAAATTTCCCTTTTCTAACTTTGGTGGAAAAAAGGCGTGAAAATGCTTATCCTCTTTTTGATATAACTTTTTTACAAATTTCCGGTGGGAGTTCAGAATTACACGAACGCAATTGCTTGCCCCTCAAAGGGTTAACCCATAGAATAGGTGTGAAGTTCGCTGCCACTTGGAAGCACCTTAATACAATGTTGCCTACTCTCCGGATTTTGCACATCACTATTATTTTAGAGAAGATGTTGTTCTTTTAAATCGCCTTAATGTTCTAATTAAATAAAAGAACATTTTCTGTACTAAAATACTGGCATCCAAAATGCCGGAGACTTGGCAACTCTGTTAACTCTTTCCAGCGCGGACAAATTGTATTAGTAAAATGTGAAATTATCGACTGACACCGGAATTTACAAACGACTTTTTAAGAAATTAAGAACTCCATAATTTATGCTTGTATAATCGAAGCAACATTTTATTAAAATATTATTGGTGCTAATTGCAAGTTTGGAATTAAAATTAGGTGTCTCCAGACCGGACACATTGCGCCGGAAAGGGTTAATGCTACTTCACTGATCAGTATTTTTCAGTGCTATTCTATAAATTAGTTGCCATTTTTAATTCTACAGTATAGTTCTTTGCACAGCTGTTATACTTTTTTCTCTTTCGCTCATGCTGTGTTGTACCATTACTCATATACAGAATGTGTAGTTACTTTGCAACTAGAAACTCCCTCAGAGCCTTTAAACTGTTCACTGTTCAATGTAGTAAAACGATTTTAATGTTAACCAGTAAAATTATACTGTAAAATTTGACTTATTTAATCGGAGCATTTTCTTGTTTAAATAAGCCACAATTTTCTGTTTTTAAAAACAGGTGAAAAAAGATTAAAAATTTCGTAAAAGGATCCCGTTGCAAAAGGGTTAAGGAGGTTTCTACAAAGCTATCTTTATCGAACAATTCTTTTTCGACCCAGAAATTTTATTTAATAATTAAAATTAAATGATTTCCGCAATTTACAAAAGTGAAATTTATTTTACAAGAAATTTCTGTGTCAAAAAGTGAACGCTTTATCCGCGGATTACACGCCGAAAATTACGGTAATCTGTTTCTTGTGAGAATAATACTGAATGCGTAAAATAATTAAAACATTATTTCCATTATAAATGTGAATATTTCTTCTTCTTTTTCTTTATTTACCTATTTAATGACTTTTTGATATAAATTGCAGAAAATTACTTTTCGGAAATTCATAATGGACATTTAATAATTCATTTTAATGTTTTAACGAGATTTTATTCATTTTAACGAAATTATTTATTTTAAAAAAGCTAGTAGAAATATCTCCTGAATTTTACCAAACATATACTTAATTTACTGCTGTTTCAATTTCCTAATTTGATTACTCTAAATGCATTAAAAAAGATGTAGAAGGAAGTGTATGATAGGTATTCTGAAATGTTATGAAAGATTTCTTGCTGTTAATTTGAAAACTTTTCACCAGATTTAATAACAAATCAATAGCAATAATATAGAGTAAAAATTGTTTTTTCGAAATTTCCGGTAAGAATTCTAAGTTTAGATTAAAATTGAGTGTGGCTGTCTGGCTTCAGAACCATGGTCAACAGGAGTTTTTTTCTATTCTTTATTTTATTTTATTTTATTTATTTAAAATAGATTAAGAGAAATACTTCTTAATCTATGTAAGTATATATTTGTCCTTAAGGTCATACACAAAGTGCATCTGCTACAAATTTACAATATTGAAATGCACAAATTACACCAACCACAACATTAAATCAGCTATGGCCATTTCAGGAACAGATTGATCCCCTTCATAAGTGTGGGGGGGAAAATATTAAAAAATTAAAAATTTTAAAAAAGTGTTTAAAGAACCACTCGACTAAAACTCCGAGTACTGGCTAATGAATTGACTAAAGTGTTTAAAGTAAGATTCTATATATTCAAAAGAAATTATGTATCCGATAGGAAACCACTGCATTATAGGTAACACTGCGTAGGATCTTTCCATATAAGGGAGAGAAAACGGGAGATTGTTATGTTATTGACCAACGATGTAGTATATTTTTGTATGTTAATAGACATGTAAAAATCTAAATACAAAAGTGAACTACATTTTTTCCTAATATTAACCTCAGAAAAATTACATTGATGTCGTTAACCGGTTGATATAAACCGAAAAAATTAACACTAGAACCGCCGGGTATTTTACTCAAGTTTTGTCAAAAGTGTTTCTCACCAGAACTTTAATTTTAATCTATTTAACTTATTTAATTTATCTATATTTCTGCTGCGCAGATTTAACATATATTATAAAGAACATTCTGGTTCGAATCGTCTATTATCAGTCTGGCAGGGCTCATTTTGACCCCTAATGGCGGTTTTAGTGTTAAGTAACAGTATAAATGGTCGTATGTAGTCGTGCTGTAACTTGTGAATGTCGACATATGAAATTTGTAGCTTACGCATTTAAAATTTGCATTTTGTGAATATTATTCTCTTCAGCCCCGAAGATAATTTAACATAGCCTCCTATTTTAACCTCTTGACTGACAAATATTTTCGAAATAAACTTTCAAATAATGTTTATTTTTTCATGTCTTTAATAGAATTTTTAATCTTTTATCACCGGATTTTCAAAACAGAAATTTTCGCCTTTATTGAATCGGAAAAAATTTTCTGGCTAAATAATAAAAAAATTACAATAAAATTTTACTGGTGAGAATAATAAATTATGATTGGTGTATGGATGCCCGTACGTGGTACACGCAAATCATGACTGGCAAACACACGTTGCCCGTTCGATGTATGGGCAAGACAAATATGTATGTTTGCCCGTACGTGGGCAAACGTATCCCCCCCCGTACAGGACAACGAGGCTTGCCCCGATGTACAACCACCGGTTGCATTTTCAGAAAGAATCACGTTTTGAGCACCAGCCTTGGTGAGTTAACGAAAGCGAGAACGTTCAGCCAGCTGCATCGCCAAACACAAAATAAACTAAGTTCAAATGTGTCATAAAACATATGATTAATAGGATTATATTTATTACAAAAGAATCTTTACTGCTGTTTTTTTAATTAACTTCTCAATTTCTTCGAACATAGCGAGTTAAAGAAATAATATTTTTGAAATGAGAAAAAAAAAACTATGCTTAGATGTTTTGTGAAATTTAAAGCATTTTAATCTGAAAAAGCTCTTTGTTTTGAACTACGTTTTAATCGTAAACAACGGTGAATAACATTTCCTCATATTATAGTCTTAGCTTATAACATTTACGGAAAAACAAATGAACAATAAGCGCGATCTCTTTGTAGAAAGAAGGGTTGCTATTCGCTAGGCGTTTGACGTCACAAACAAGAAAGGGTTCGTAGCACTGACTTCATCTCCGTGCCAATCGTTGCTCTGGCGATAAGGTGCTCAAAACCAGGGGCCTCGCTAAGGGGGGGGGGGGCAGGGGGAGCCTCCCCCCAAACATTCGCAAGTGTTGTTACACTTGGTAAATTTAATTAAAATTTTAATAAAAATTGTAGTATATTTTCTATTTTTGATAGAATTTGCAAAAGTTACAACTCTAGTTGGGAATATTATTAAACTTTTTACAAATAAGAACTGTATTACTCTTTCTAAATGTGGTAGCTTGGCAAAATTATAAAAGGAGTTGGCAAACATGAAAATTTGACTTGGCAATTTAAGGTCCGAGTACTTTATTAGTCCTTATGACCGAGTCCTTAAGGTCATACACAAAGTGCATCTGCTACAAATTTACAATATTGAAATGCACAAATTACACCAACCACAACATTAAATCAGCTATGGCCATTTCAGGAACAGATTGATCCCCTTCATAAGTGTGGGGGGGAAAATATTAAAAAATTAAAAATTTTAAAAAAGTGTTTAAAGAACCACTCGACTAAAACTCCGAGTACTGGCTAATGAATTGACTAAAGTGTTTAAAGTAAGATTCTATATATTCAAAAGAAATTATGTATCCGATAGGAAACCACTGCATTATAGGTAACACTGCGTAGGATCTTTCCATATAAGGGAGAGAAAACGGGAGATTGTTATGTTATTGACCAACGATGTAGTATATTTTTGTATGTTAATAGACATGTAAAAATCTAAATACAAAAGTGAACTACATTTTTTCCTAATATTAACCTCAGAAAAATTACATTGATGTCGTTAACCGGTTGATATAAACCGAAAAAATTAACACTAGAACCGCCGGGTATTTTACTCAAGTTTTGTCAAAAGTGTTTCTCACCAGAACTTTAATTTTAATCTATTTAACTTATTTAATTTATCTATATTTCTGCTGCGCAGATTTAACATATATTATAAAGAACATTCTGGTTCGAATCGTCTATTATCAGTCTGGCAGGGCTCATTTTGACCCCTAATGGCGGTTTTAGTGTTAAGTAACAGTATAAATGGTCGTATGTAGTCGTGCTGTAACTTGTGAATGTCGACATATGAAATTTGTAGCTTACGCATTTAAAATTTGCATTTTGTGAATATTATTCTCTTCAGCCCCGAAGATAATTTAACATAGCCTCCTATTTTAACCTCTTGACTGACAAATATTTTCGAAATAAACTTTCAAATAATGTTTATTTTTTCATGTCTTTAATAGAATTTTTAATCTTTTATCACCGGATTTTCAAAACAGAAATTTTCGCCTTTATTGAATCGGAAAAAATTTTCTGGCTAAATAATAAAAAAATTACAATAAAATTTTACTGGTGAGAATAATAAATTATGATTGGTGTATGGATGCCCGTACGTGGTACACGCAAATCATGACTGGCAAACACACGTTGCCCGTTCGATGTATGGGCAAGACAAATATGTATGTTTGCCCGTACGTGGGCAAACGTATCCCCCCCCGTACAGGACAACGAGGCTTGCCCCGATGTACAACCACCGGTTGCATTTTCAGAAAGAATCACGTTTTGAGCACCAGCCTTGGTGAGTTGACGAAAGCGAGAACGTTCAGCCAGCTGCATCGCCAAACACAAAATAAACTAAGTTCAAATGTGTCATAAAACATATGATTAATAGGATTATATTTATTACAAAAGAATCTTTACTGCTGTTTTTTTAATTAACTTCTCAATTTCTTCGAACATAGCGAGTTAAAGAAATAATATTTTTGAAATGAGAAAAAAAAAACTATGCTTAGATGTTTTGTGAAATTTAAAGCATTTTAATCTGAAAAAGCTCTTTGTTTTGAACTACGTTTTAATCGTAAACAACGGTGAATAACATTTCCTCATATTATAGTCTTAGCTTATAACATTTACGGAAAAACAAATGAACAATAAGCGCGATCTCTTTGTAGAAAGAAGGGTTGCTATTCGCTAGGCGTTTGACGTCACAAACAAGAAAGGGTTCGTAGCACTGACTTCATCTCCGTGCCAATCGTTGCTCTGGCGATAAGGTGCTCAAAACCAGGGGCCTCGCTAAGGGGGGGGGGGGCAGGGGGAGCCTCCCCCCAAACATTCGCAAGTGTTGTTACACTTGGTAAATTTAATTAAAATTTTAATAAAAATTGTAGTATATTTTCTATTTTTGATAGAATTTGCAAAAGTTACAACTCTAGTTGGGAATATTATTAAACTTTTTACAAATAAGAACTGTATTACTCTTTCTAAATGTGGTAGCTTGGCAAAATTATAAAAGGAGTTGGCAAACATGAAAATTTGACTTGGCAATTTAAGGTCTTCTCCCCCACCAATAAAAAGTCTTAGCGATGGCTCTGCTCAAAACGTGATTCTTTCTGAAAATGCCCCCCGGTTGTACATCGGGATTGTATGTACAACAATGTACATACGGTGTACATCGATGTACGGGCAAAACAGGGAAGCGGTTAATTAGAAATTCCAAATTCAAATGAGAAATTCTAAAGAATAATTTGATCATTTTTTAAAATGACTGAAATTTTATGACTGATTAAAATAAAGGTAATTCACTCGAAATTTCCGGCAAGAATTGGAAGTTTTGAGTATAATCTTCTATGTTCAGAAGTATCATGTGTGATACTCCTGAACCGAAAACGTTTGACTAAGTGTTTGTAAGAAAATACTGTGCGCCATCTCAAAATTAGTCTTCGGAGATGAATCTAAATTAGCATTAAATAGTAATTGTTATCAAAATTAGTAATTTAAAAGTTTGAATCTTTGAATTTAATTAAAACGAAGAAAAATATGTTCACGCTTTTTGTTATATTTTGGAAATAAATAACTGTACTCGAAAAAATGTCTCCTAGAAAGAAAAAAGCGATCGCACTCCTGAACAGAAAACGTTAGACTAAGTGTTTGTAAGAAAATACTGTGCGCCATCTCAAAATTAGTCTTCGGAGATGAATCTAAATTAGCATTAAATAGTAATTGTTGTCAAAATTAGTAATTTAAAAGTTTGAACTTTTGAATTTAATTAAAACGAAGAAAAATATGTTCACGCTTTTTGTTATATTTTGGAAATAAATAACTGTACTCGAAAAAATGTCTCCTAGAAAGAAAAAAGCGATCGCACCCCACTAATTCCGCCAAATCTCATCGATAAAAATGGGATTGGTACCAGTAGATTAGTAATAATGTCCTCTAATTTATATTAACTTAAATTTAATTAGGACATATCTACATATCGAAACTGTAAAACACTTTTAAAACGTAACAACTAATTGTGATACCATGCTTGAATTAAGTGAAAATCATATAAACTGTAGCAAGTTTCTTGAATCCTTAACCCTTTCCGGCACACTGTGCCCGGTCTGGGATACCTAATTTTAATTCCAAACTTGCAAACGGCACCAGTAATATTTTAGTAAAATTTTGCTTTTACAATAAAAGCTTAAATTAAGTATTTTAAAATATCTAAAAAATTCGTTTGTGAATTCCGGTGTCAATCGATAATTTCTCATTTTAATTCAGATTTTGCCCGTGCCTAGGGTTAATTTATCGTATGGTGACAAGTTACATAAATGATTTTAAAAAAGCAAAAATAAATAAATAAATAAATAAACTTTTAAAATTTCTTAAAATTGTTTATTAAAATACATCTAAACTATCAAACCAAGTACTTTCGAGTATCTGATGTGCTCATCATCCGAGTTAAAATCGTAAAAAAACAGATGTCGAATTCAAATATTTATACTTGATGGGCTGTACCAAAATTCAATTGAAAAGGGAGAAGGTTATATTGTATGGATTGTTCTGAAATTAAATTGGAGTTTGTAAGGAATTCAAGAACATTTACACGCATTAAAGATATTAAGCAAAAGGCAAATGGAAATTTCTAGTCTGCATCAAAAGCAAGAGATAACGATTAAATTTAAATGATCTAAAATCATAAATAAGTTATCACACTATCAAAAATTATTGAATATGAAATCAATTGAAATTCTTTGTCGAACTATTTATATGTGTAATGGTACATTATCATATACTATTTCCAAGATTTGGTATAATTAAGTAAAAATAACATCTGCCTACATCAGTTTGAACAGTCCAGACAACATAACCCTCCTCCATTTTCAGATGAATACTATAACAGTCCATTCAGCATAAATGATGAACTAGTCTTCCAGTTTTTAACTATTTTATCCCAGGTGATGAACACATCACTAACATAAATTAAAAATAACATAGGCATTTATTTTGATTAGAAATATATTTAAAGAAGCTTTAAATTTGCGAATCAAAAGTGGCAGTTTAATCCTTTAAATAGCTTTTAAAGTTAGCTTAAATAATTTCTAAACTGCTACACCGAATGACTTCCTTAGGGTGGACCTTAAATGCCATGATTTTTTTAAATTATTATTTTTACAAGTCTCACCCCCCTATTTTGTTCCCTTTGATACAAAAACATTATGTAAAAAGTTTGAGCAATAAATTTAAATATTTAGAGGTAGCTCAATGGACCTGAAATTTATAAAATTAGGAAAAAATTCAGAATATTAGCTACACAAATAAGTAAGCACTTTAAATGTTTTAATGATTTAATTGTGACAATTTATTTAAATTACAGCACAATTATTAGGTTTTCATTTTACATTAAAATTTTATTGCATTTGTGCAGGTTGAGAGAGACGCATTTGTATGCTATCTGGGTACATTTTACGATGATCTTCAACAAGTTGTAGCGAAAATTGTAGTTGCATTTCATCATGAGTTATCAATCCATTGTATTCTTGAATAAGTGCAACTGCACGTTCGGCATGGTCATTTACTACTTGTAGAGATTTTATTACCTCTTTTGCCTGTTTATAGTCTTCTCTTAACTCCCACAATTCAGGATCTACTACAAAAAATCCATCCGGAAGTTTCAACAATTGAAACAACATCATTGACTTAGCTGAGACAAAATCTTCCAATCTTTTATTCTTGAATGAATGTAGAGCAACACTGATTTGTTTGGAATAAATTTGAGCTTGTTTTTTAGAATTAACTTCATTCTGTAATGCACTAACCATGCGTCTTTTAGTTAATAAACTCACACGGCTATCAAATAATGCTAAAACAACAAGTCCTTTTGACAAATACCACAAGTGATTAACAAATTTACGTGATGATGACTTGGAAACAGTTGAATGTATTGATGAGTAGTCAAGTAGTGATTTGAGCAACAACAGGTCAATATATGGGGCACATGAAGCTTGAGGTGCAGTGATCCAAGCTTTCAAGTATACACGGACTGCAAAAACACACATATCACGTATACCTTCTTCCTCTTTTACAGTAAATTTAAACTGAGCCTTGAACATCCAGATCTCGAGACAATATATTACTTTAGACATCCAACGGGCATGGTGCATTGCACCTGGTGACATAAATCTGATTCCCCTTTCTGGGACAGCACCTAGAAATATAATTACAAGTTCTAAAAATTCCTTATAATCACCTCTTAGCTTTCTTTCTCTTTGCTCTTCTAGGTACTTCTTTGCATAGTTGATAGTCTCTTGCTTAATATCTTCTACTAGATTTGCAACATCATCAATTGAGATTCCTGTTTCGTACTTGTCTTTATCAATTAAGCTCCAATATTTCTGAAAGCGTTTAAATAATGCAATTTCAGCTGAAGATTTGACTCTCATGCATACTTCAAATACAGTACTAATTATCAACTCCATAATGTGATGTCTGCAAGCAAATGATAAGAGCTCTTATTTCAATTTATGTTCTAATAGAACACATGCACCAGAATTATAACCAGTGCTTGAGCTGGTAGTGTCAAAGCACATTGCACATATATTATCTGCTATTCAACAGTCTTCAATGGCTTCAAAGACTGCTATTTGCTAAATGCAGTTTATTGTTTTAAATATTATTCTGCATAGTACTGCCATCTATGAATAAAAATGTAAAGCTAAATGCATTTTAAAATGTTTTAGAAGATAGAAATTATTTTCTATGACATAGCATGCGAGTACGCATATGTTTATCATTGCTCATACATTGGAAACTTCTACATCATTGAGCTACCTCTAAATATTGTGCAATTGAGCTAATATTTTACCAGAATTATTTTTTCATAAAAAGGAACAAATTTAGAGGGTGAGAAGATTACATTTTGTAACTTGAAAAATAAGGTCCACCCTAGACTTCCTGTTTGATATCCTTAGATAAAACCTACAAAAGTGTGCAAATATATTGTCAAAATGTAGTGTTAGTGTTGGAAAATTTAAGTTTTTTTACAATTTCTATATGCAGATTACCTTAATGCAAAATATAAGTATAGCATTAAGTAGCAGACATCATTACTTATCGATTAGTCTAATTTACATTTTATGCAATTCTAGCAGGGTTGACAGAGGATGACCATTTATTTTCCATTTTTGTACAATATGGTAACTGTACATAATTCGATTACAATTTAGCAAGAATAATTGTATTGAAAAATATCACATTCTAATAGGCATACGTATGTATACATAGGATAACATTGTGAAACGTGATAATATGATGTATGTTACCGTTAAATCATATAATCCGTTATTTCATAAAATATCTAGCTATTTCATGAAATAACTAACCAAACGCTTTAAAGTGTATAATTTTTTTTTTTAATTTTACGATTTAACTAGTTATTTTATGGATTAACGATTGTCTAACCGTTAAAGTGTTAAACACGACACGCGAAAGCCGTTTGAACCGATTATAGTTGCTTTTATTCATAGTTTTGAATCATCTATGCCTATTTTGCAGTCATTGTGTAGGTTACATTTCTTAGACCTCTTCTTCGGATTGCATGTTTTGGTAATAGGTGTATTGAACTTATAAATTTGTAATCTGCGTATTTATGTTAGCGTTTTTCATTTGGGATTTTTCATAAATAATTTTGCAAACATTTTATTTATTTTTATTTTTTTATTTTATTTATTTATTTATTTATTTATTTATTTATTTATTTATTTATTGAACAATGAGTTCTACAGGATCGAGAGATTAATCGGTAAATAAGAGATATTTAATACAAGAGCAGTTGGAATACTTCTTAACCCTTTCGCGGGCTTCCGCCCACGAAAATATCCCACTACAATATGTATACATCTGTATACATCCAACTTTATTTTAAATTACCAAATGCAACAATGGCAGCAGAAAATTTAAACAGAATTTTACATTTATAATGTATGAGAAGAAAAAACTTAGTTATCGTGAGACAAATATGTTTATTAAACGAGGTGTTAATCAATGATTTCAAATTTTAGCAACTGGAATATTTTCCTCTCGATATGATTAAATAAATTTTTTACTATCCTTTTATTGTCGCGTTGCATCTTGTTATTTTATATTACTGTTTATTTGGTGTACAAAATATTATATTATGTATTCAATTCTTATATATTATTTATCAAATCATCCATTAATAATTTGAAATATAACTTTTCGAATGACTTTAGCTATTTATTATCAGTTAATTTATTAAAAAACAATGTTTTGGCGCCAAATCGTTTATTTTATACTTTAACGATTAGGCAATTGTTATTCTATAAAATAACTAGTTAAATCATAGAATTCAATAATTTTTCACACTTTAACGGACTTGATTAGTTATTTCATAAAAGAACTAGGTATTTTATGAACTGAATTATACGCTTTAACGGTAACATATGTACATTGATGCAAACGCTGATCCAGAAGTAGCCTATTTCTACCAATGTTTTTTAATAGTATTTCTTGGTTTATTTAATAATTTTTAAGATTTAACACCTTCGGAGAAGCGCCTTTTACAGATTTTTTTTAATCTTTTATTATTGGCATTTTAAAGCAGAAACTAATTGAACTAATTGAAACTAATTGAATTGCGAATATGGTCAGATTAAATATGGCATAATTTAGAACAAAAGTTTAACAGTGAAAATAATCAATAAATCTGAGAACCTTATACGACACGTATACCGGTCGCTTGTACTCAAGGTGTTAATAAGGTGATGAATATTATAAGAATTTAGAAGTGAATGTCAGTCATTTGTGGTACAGCGCTTTGCATCCCTGTTATATTGTGATAATGTGTCTGGTGGATTGTTTTATTTCGGATTCAATGTTTTATTTCTACTGTATTTCGGATCCAACATGGCTTCTTAATATGAATTTTCTATCAAAATAATATTTGAAATTGTCTTGTTATTCAATAGATTGTAAATAATAAGAGAATTTCCAAAACATAAATTTCGAAAGTCAGAACTTTAAACATAAATATATATCATTTTCTCACTTGGATATTAAAGGAAATTTTAGAGTATTAGAGGCGAACTTAAGTTTTGTAAGAGATTGTACCTGCTGATACAGTCTTCTATCTTATGTTAAAAAAATAAAAAGAAATGGATTTTGATCGAGTTCCGAGCCATATTGTAAAAATTAAAAATTCTTTTTTTTTTTTTTTTTTTTTTTTTTTTTTGACTTATTAAAAGTGAAGTGCTCCTTTGAAATTTAGATACCACACATTGTCAACCAAGAGATAATTGGCCTTGAGCTCCTCTGATAATCAGAAACTGCTGAATATTCTCAGCGAGGTAGAGCTCAGGGAACTCAGAATAAGCATAACAAGAAACGATTCTCATTAACCTGAGGTATAACATCACCTTTCATAATAAGAGCGTGTAATTATGTTAACACACCACAATTCATACTCATAACCTTGCACTACTTGGCTGTCATGCATTTTTTATGATGTCCAAAGGGTAAAAAACAAGATCTTGAAGAAAAATCAGGTAATTTTGATGTCATTATGAGAGAATCTATGACGTCGTACACAATGACAATTATAATTAAAAAAATATGTCATTTGTCATAATTTAGAAGTGACTCAGTCTAAAGTAATGAAGTAGGTTTTTAAAGAATAGCATAGCAGTCAATTTGTACGGATATTTCCGACCACAAAAAATTAAGAGAAAATTTTATTTAAAACAATCGCCAAAATTGTGATGATTTCCAACGATGAAAGAAAACAAAAATTTCTTTTTAATTTTAGTGGTGGGAGAGATCTGTACAAGTTGGCTACTGTGACATAAACAATAAATTGGTACTTCAGTTTCAAAGACTTGATTTTAAATATATTTTCTTTTTTATATCAATATTTAACCAACTCCAAAATTCATTTAATAAATTAATCTAACCATAATCTTGAAGTTCTACAAAATCACTTCGAGTTTATGAATAAGTACTATTAGATCTATAGCATTCTGCGTTACATTTTCCGCGAGATCGTGTTTTAATTTGAGGGAGGTTAAAAACATTTCAAAACATAAAATGTATTGATGTATTTTTATTTAGTTAATTTCACAGTTATTTGAGTTTTTGCGAATACTAAATATATAAGGCTGAAACTTCTAGTAACTGGCACCTTAAGGATATTTTTTCTTGTTCGAAGTCACTATTGCAAAATTTTAACCCCTTTAAAAAAAGGTGGGATATAGCATAGCCTACCTAACTGTAATTCAGAATTGGACCAGAAAATTTTTATAAAGCTTTATTTCAATAATTTTGGCAAAAAGGCTGAAAAATTTATTTTCCTTATTTTAAAATAAAATGTTGCAAGTTACCGGTGGGAATATCGATTTTTCAATCATTTGTGTTTTTCGAAGGGTACTTGAGATACATTAAAATAATATTCTTGATAAAATTCTTGATAAAAAATATACATTTTATTAATAAAAATTATTATTTTTAATAGATATGGTCAAAAACTACAGACGCCAACCTATTTTGAAGAACCAATAACACACATAAAGCCTGATATTTTTGTTTGCAATGACTTTTTAAAAAAAAGTTATATTATAATTAAAAGAATTCAAGCTTTAAAAATGCGCTAATATTTGTTATAAAAACAAAATACTTTAGGCTATTTCATGATACTTGTAGTGTAAGTCACACGCTACGATTTTTGACTACCAATACTTTAAAAAGAAAAAAATTTGACTTATTTTATAGAAGATATCTTATTAACCCTTTGAGGGGCAAGCAATTGCGTTCGAGTAATTCTGAACTCCCACCGGAAATTTGTAAAAAAGTTATATCAAAAAGAGGAAAAGCAATTTCACGACTGTTTTCCACCAAAGTTAGAAAAGTGAAATTTAAAAATATTTTTCTGGTGTGAATCTTCATCAGTCGTAGGTGGTATATAATATATACCGGTGCCCCTCAAGGGGTTAAGAGCCTACACTAGTCATTAAAAAGACCCGGATTACAATGTTAAGTCTGTGAGAGCCTTATTTAGAAGTATCGCGTTCAAAATTTAATAGTTTTACATGAATTTTTTTGCATAGGATAGCTGAAGACGATCTACAACCGGAGTATAGTTTTTACCTTTTCGATTTTGGTTTAAATTTTCCTTAAAAAATACTTTAAATTTTGGAACCGGTTGGAACCGGTTTTGAAATTGAAACTATCATAATATAAAAAATATACTACCTCTGACAATAAAGTTCGGTGAATTAATTCAGAACGACCGATCTATCAACACTGGGGAAACAAAACACTGCACCTGCATAGAGGCAAGTATTGACCATCTTCTCCCACCGTTGTTTAGTTGAGAGTCGTTTATGTTCTGTGTAAGACATAATTTACTAAGTGCTTGTTCATTGTGTTGGTTCTTAACTAATAACAGGAAAATGAATGAACAAAAGATCAGTTTAAAGTTTGGTTTTAAGCTTTGGAAGACACCAAAAGAAATTCATGAATGGTGGTGCAAACTGAACATCTACCATACTCGCCAGATCTTAATCCTCCAGATTTCTTCCTATTTTCACCACTCAAACTGTCTTTGAAAAAGATTTGGCCATATTGCTGAAATCCAACGAAACGTGACGAAGCTTTTGAACTCCATCCCAAAAGAAGACGTCTTGCGAATTTCCCAGAACATGTATAGCAGATCTAAGCGGTGCATATTTATGAAAGATGACTATTTCGAAGGATGATATAGTAACTTTCGTTAATATTTCATTTACATTAATGTTACAGGACTATTCACCGAACTTTATTGTCAGAGGTAGTATATAATAGACATGAGAATTTTCCGCGTTTTTCCTCACCAGTATAATCTTAGAGAAAATGTTATTTTACTCAATCGAAAAATGCTGCGATTTAATAGAACAATATTTTCTCTAATATAATACTGGTATGAAAAAACGCGGAACACTCTCATCCCTAATATAACCAAAATTGAAAAGGTAAAATCAGTCCGATTGTAGATCGTCCTAAGATATCCTACGCAAACAATTCATGTAAAACTATAAAAATTTGAGCGAGATATTTGAAAAAAACGCCCTGTAGAATTAACATTATCATCCGGGTCTTTTTGAGACTCGAATGGCATCTTAACTCAATTCGAAAAAATTGATTAAACTGTTGTTATTATTGTATTTTGTGAGGAACTCCAAACTGTTTATTTGCGTGTAATACACGAATTTTGCACAGCAAGGTACTTCACTTGCACAGCACTGTATGGTGTTATCCAATACTTCAGCAGAATACTGAAATTTTGTCTACTTCCAAAGTTCAGTAGATGACATTAGAGCCATTATTTTACTTAAAAAAAAATTGATTAAAAATTATTGAAATATAAAAATGAAAATTGAAAAATGTTTATTTCTAAAATTATTTTCAATCATTGCTTGTAATCTTATTCATCTTGCTTTTTTACCGAAAGATATTATTTAATTTAATAGAGCACAGTTAATTAAATTTGTTATTTATATTTGATATAATTTGCACTAAGGAGTGTGTAAAAATTTTTAATACGAAATGTGTCTTTTTTACGTTTTAATTTAATAATATCGTAGAAATAAAATATTTGACATGTATAAACCACTAATTGACATAAAGCGTGAGACACTGGCAGAACAATTTAAATGTTTATAAATTTTACTACAAAATTAATCTAAATTATTACTATGCATTTTTAAACAGTTTAAAAAATATATTTCAACTTTGTTTAATGTAACCAATATCTATCACCTTTGCCAGAGATTGGTGAAATGAGATCCCTAGAAACAATGTTTTCGAGGAAAGCGCATTTTTTCTGTGACACACAAATTTCGAGCTGTGGGCAATCAGCAAAGATGTTGAGGAACGCTGGAGGTACCGATCGTAGCAGAAGTAATAAAGCATTGTTAATAAGGATTTTTGAAAAAAAATCGTCGGTAATTACCCCATATATTATCCCTAAAGACACGTACGGTTTGGACATATATAATGACAGAGGTAGTGTACTTTTATGTATCTAGGCTATGCTATCTAGGCTTTTAAAGCCAAGATAACAACTTTTGATGATATATTTATATAATACAATGTCCAAAAGTAATTAAAAGCAATAAAAGTTAAATTATTAAAAACAGACTAATTTAATTATCCCATAATTTAATTATGGGATCCCAGACTAATTTATTTTGAGTGGATCTCTTAATATGCCTCCAGTGTCTATTTAAATTTAATTAAAAACCTATCTGTAAAAATATAGCAAAGACCAAGACGGAATTGGAAATTGCGACCTCCTGTGAAAGTTAGCTTTTTAGTATAACACCAACTTTAAACTTTAAATAAGGATTTTGTTTTAGCTACATTGTAAAAAGAAAAGTTTTCTACTACGGAGAATTTAATTTTATAAAATGCCAAATGAAGTTTAAATGTGCACTGCTTTTATATCAATACCGAATTAATTTCGTAAAAAATATATTAGGATAAAATTAAATAAATAGTTATACAGAATAGCAATATTTGATATTATTTTGACCATATTTCTTTGAACTTTTATGGTACACTAATTAGTATTTTTCTAGTATATACAACTATATCCAAACCTATGTTGTACAGTTTCATACAAAGTCTAAATATTTTTTTTATCACCGATCTTTCTTAATAATGCAAATAATTCACATTATTTATTATACGGAACCCTCTGAGCGGGAGTAATACTCGTACCATTTCTTCTTTTTTTTTTTTTTTTTTTCTTTTAAAAATAACTAATCTTGTATCTAATTTTCTTCATAGTTTGTAGTGTAAAACTAAATTTTCGAAAGTGTTTTTGGATTTTTAAGGTGCTTTTATCTAGCGATTAGTACATATCATTTAGCAATAGTTTCATAGCTAATAAGCATTGTGTTTTCTTTTATATATATATTTACAAAACAACAAGAGATTATCTAAATTATGTTATGCGTTACATATACTTTGTTAGTTACAATAAAATACAGAACTAATTATAAGAAAACAAAAATTTCAAAAAAAATTTCTGCTTTTCAATCATGTTTTGTAATATTTTGCAATAGGGGGATTTCATTGTGTTTCAACAATAACTAACATTTGATGCCACATTCCTCAGACATTTCGTGTTAGCATAGCGAATCTATTTGACGTAGACATTTCTAATGTCTCCTATCTCCTAAAACAAAGATATTAGCTTGTTAAGCGACTTCCTGACAAGCAATTTGTAACACAATGTTTCGTAACATATTTATATTCTTTAAATGACAAAAGCTTCTTGAAAGTCAAGATGAGGTGAAAGTTACGTTTTCCCTTCTAGAAGATACGCACTAACCAAAGAAAAACAAACTTTCAAATTGCGTAAATTCTCGTAAATAGCAATAAGAATACAATGTCACAGCAAAGAAAAAATTTTGTAAATTATAAATCATTTCTTATATACTTAAAAACTGTGTATTTTGAAAATATGAGAAAATATGTAGTAGAAGTGCATTAAAAAATTAACAAAATGGATGCCAACTGCACTTACTTCATTGTTCCCTTTTAAAAAACTTCTTGAACCTTAAATTCCGGTAAATTCTAACACATTAAATAAACATTCCTTAATTATATGGTGTAATTTAATGGATCAAATGTTTTTTTTTTTTTTTTTTTTTTTTTTTTTTTTGGTAGTGTTAATTGTTGTTTGGCTTCGTATTAAAAAGAACTAATAGCATTCAAAATGATTAAATTCAAAAAACATATATTTTAATTTAATTCAGAAAACGTATACTTAAGTAAACTTGTTAATTTTAGGAAATATAAATGAATATTTTCTTTTTCGAAGCGCAATCATATAAAAAAGGGATACCGTAATTTCCGGCGTATAATCCGCGGACTAAACAATTCTTTTTGGACCCAGAAATTTTATATTGTAATTGAAGACAAATATTTACGGCGATCTAAAAAGTTACATTTCCTTTTGAAAGTTTTCTGGGTCGGGAAATGATTATTTGATCCGCGGATTATACCGGGGCCGTCGCGAAAAAATTTTCCAAGGAAAGTTTTTTCGCGACGGCCCCGATTATACGCCGGAAATTACGGTACGCTGAATAGACACAAATAATAATATTCAAAATAAACTAATAATTAACAATAAACTTGCTCAATTAAGTAATTCTAGTACGTACAATTTTTTTATTATTATTATTTATTTAAAGAAACGATCATTTTTATACAACTAAGTTGTTAGAATATCCTAAACAACATTAACCCTTTGCACTCGTATGTCTAGTCTAATTTGACATCGCCTTGCTTTGAAAAATTTGCTTTTGGCACCAGTGATAAAAGAGATTAATTTATTTAATTCAAGCATTTTTGCAAGTCTGTTCTTTAACCCCTTCGCGACGGGTGATTTTTACAAAAATTTTAACTTTGTGGCACCGGTTTTTAAAAACGGAAATTTTGTGCCTTTTTAAATCGAGAAAAGGCTCCGATTAAATAAGGCAATTTTATAATAAAATTTTACAGTTAGGGATAAACAAGGGTTTTAGCCTTTTTAAGGCACCCATACATGTAGCGCGTCCCCCAACGGATTAACATGTTTACGCCGGCGCGTACCAACGGTGGACCGCAGAAGGCTTAAGAATTCCTATTTACCCCCACCAGTAAAATTTTACTTAAAAATTTGCCTTCTTTTATCAGAGCATTTTCTCGATTTCATAAGCCACAAATTTCTGTTTTTTAAAACCTGTGGCAAAACATTAAATATTCCGTAAAAGGGTCCCGTCGCGAATGTGTTAATGAAACTTCTTTTTAAAATCTCTTTGAAAAAAAGTCTTAAAATTGACGCTAAAATTTGTCCAATAAGGATTTATATTTTAAAAAACTAGTTTATTACCAGACTTTTAGATTATTTTATTCTGAACAAATTGCTGTAAAACCCATTTGAATTGGAGATATAAAAGATGAAATATTTACAAATCACTAAACCCTCCAATGTGAAAAAGTGGCTGCATGGAATGAAACAAAGATGACCACCACATAGTTACCAACTCTTCTGATTGTTTGGCCCGGAAAAATTTAACAGAAATTTTTGCCTTATTTAATCACCAGATAACGGCGATTTGTATTGGTAAAATTTATTATAAAATTTTACCTGGCCAAAAAAGCGGAAGATGTTGACAGCTATGCCACCATACACAAATAAAAAGTATTAAATTAAAATAACGAGGTGGAACCCGTCGAATATACGGGATTCACGAAAGAAAATGTTTAAGAAGGAATTGTTTCATTGATTTATAATAAACTTACAAAATTAGCTACAATAAAAAAAGCATCTTTCATTGGTCAGTCTAACTCTCAAACAAATATTATTTTAAGCTAAAAAAAAAAAATAAAATAAATAAATAAATAAAAAAATACTATTTCTATAAAACTTTGTTGTCCAAATTGTTAAAATTAAACTTTAATCGCAGATGTAATCAGTAAAATATATTAAAGATCAGTTATTATGATGAAGTTATAAAATTGGGGCTCTTACGTTTGTTATAAATGCGAATGGGGAAAAAATGATAATCTGATGATTCATAGATCTTCAGTTGTTTATATATATATATATATATATATATATATATATATATTATAAAGGCCAAACGTATCTGTGCGTAACGCATACGTCATTTTTTGAATGACAACATTTTCGCATGCAATTCAGTTTTTCCAATTTTCGGTACAACAAATTTTATATTTCTAAATATCGCTCATTTTCAATTTTTACACCGTCGTATTGAGGAAAAAATGCACTTTTAAATGGTATTTGTTTGAAAACTGTATCTCAATTTATTTATGAGATATTAATTTTTTAATAGTTTTTAGTACGAATTTTTTAATTGTGGCAACAGAAATACCCCATTTTCTCTTCAATTGATAAAAACTCAAATAAAAATATCATGTCAAAAGAAATCGTCTGATATAAAATCCGATGAATTTTGGTTTTATTGCTTTTTTATTCATCAATTAAATGTTTTTTTAGTTTAATGCAAACTTAATTTACAAAGGATACAACACTTTCTCTTTACAAAAATGTATTTTAAATAATATTCGAGTGACTTCAACGCATTTACTCAGTTCGTATCAGAAAGCTATGCGAGAGAAATTTTGTTTATCCGTGTGTATGGTAATGATATTTTCCAAATTTTGAAGAAAAAAAAATATATAAATGAATGATTTCTGATAAAACATGGAGCTATTATAAATAAAGAAGTGAAGATTTGTGAATCATCAGATATCGGATTTGTTTTGCTGAGTATCTTGAATGTTGTTTTTGCTGCGTTTGTGTAATATTCCGTCCTAATGACGTCATATGCATACTTTTCTATAAATGTTGTTTAAGACTGCATTTGTAAAAATGGAATGCTTTTAGCGGATATAAAAATTTTTTATGTATAAAAGAAAGAAAGTAATTTTAAAATGATCAAATTAAAATGTTATGAGAAGTGGGTACGTAAATTTTGAGACGATGAAAATTATGATGGATTTAGATTTCACATGGAAATTCGATGATCATGTCAATTAGGAATAATCATTTTTTTCATTCGCTTTATACCAACCATAAGAGCCTCAATTGATAATTTCATCATAATAACTGACCTTTGTTACACTCTACTGATTACATATGTGATTAAAGTTTAATTTTAATAATTTGGACAACTGAGTTTTATAAAAAGTTTTTTTTTTTTTTTTTTTTTTTTTTTTTTTTTTTTTTTGCTTAAAATAATATACATTTGAAAGTTAGATTGAAAAATTTAAGATGCATGTTTTACTGTAGCTAATTTTGTGAATTTATAATAAATCAATGAAACAATTCCTTCCTAATCATTTCCTTTCGTCGAAATTCGACGGGTTCCACCTCGTATATATATTAGCTCCATGTTTTATCAGAAATCATTAATTTGTATTTTTATTTTTCCGAAAGTTGGAAAATATCATTACACACGGATAAATGAAATTGCACTCCTTCAGCTTTCTGATACGTATTAAAATATGCGATGGACAGTCATTCAAATATTAATTAAAATACATTTTTGTAAAGAGAAAGTGTTGTATCATTTGTAAAGTAAGTTTGCAATAAACCAAGAAACATTTAATTGATGAATGAAAACGAAATAAAACCGAAATTCGCCGGATTTTATAACAGACGATTTTCTTGACATAATATTTTTATCTCAATTTTTATCAATTTTAAGAGACAATGTCTTTGGTCTGTTGCCACAATTACAAAATTCGTACTAAAAACTATAAAAAATAATATGTAAAAAGTAAATTCAGATACAGCTTTCAAACAAATTGCATTTAAAAGTACGTTTTCTTCTCTATGCTTTGGTGTAAAATTTGAAAATTTATAAAATTCGGAAGCATAGTATAAAAAAGTATAAAATTTGGAGTACCAAAAATTGCAAAAGCGAATTGTATGTGAAAGTGTTGCCATACTTAAAATGACGTATGCGTTACGCACAGATAATTTGGCCTTTATAGTATAGATGGGTAGATAGATAGTCATTCTGAATTTCCATCATGTTAGGTTTTTTGCACAAAAAGTTTCAGATTTTTTAACCACTTAACTGGTTCCTTTTTTTACGTGCAATAAATTGAAAATACGGGTTTATACCATTTTTTAAGCTAAAATATTTGTAATATTTTTTCTAAACATTTCTACCCTGGAATAGTATGCCATTCCATTAAAAAAATTTTGTGGCGTCAAAAAGCTTTAAATGATGTATGGACGAAAAAAGGGAAGCCTAGATTCAATGGCGTTCGATCTCCATGGCAACGGCTAATCGCACTGACAAGAGTGATTTTATTTTCGTTTTCCAAGCAAAGTTTCTTATTCGAAAAAAAAATGTTTTTGGCATCAGATGGAGCCGTGATTCTGTTTACATAGGCGTAGCCAGCCTTTTGAACGGGGGGGGGGGGGGGGGTGCCCAAATTTTTTAACCTGAACATGTTGGGTACAAACAACATTTTATGTAATAAAACCTAACAAAACGGAACCCCATAAAACTTATCAAATTTCCGTTTTAGACAGATTTTTTGCGGAAGGTATAATTGTGTATGACTTCTTTTAAAAAAGACCCAAACGCAATTTTTCATTGCGTGAAGAAGGGTAAGTTGCTTAAAACTAAATCTAATGGACAGGGGCGTGCGAAGATAAAGCTGCGCCCCGGGCAAAGTTACAATTTGGCGCCCCTTTTCGCACGACGCTGCTAATGGATAAGAAAAAGACATATAAACATAGATAAAACATGATAGATATAAAATAAAGGTATCCGTAAACATAAATCTGTAATTATCACAAGTTTCCATTTCAAACAGCAATGAAATACGCACGACTTTTGTTCCCCCCGTCATTTTGATCAAAGTTGTATTAAAATAACTTGTATTATGCAATTTAAAGTGAAAAATAGCTCTTATATTTTCTACTCATGAATAAATAAAATTTCCCCGTTAAAAAAAAAAAAAAAAAAAAAGAGCCCGTACGAATGTCAAAATATGATCCCAAAAAACGAAATTTAGCAAACCAACAAACCAACCTCCATATTCCTACAGATAATAAAGTAGATTCTTTAAAATTAAAATTCCGGTGTCGTTGTTGCATATCGAAATTAAAATTTTGTGGCTTCGTAGCGAAACCAACGAACGTTAAAGAGTTAAGATAATGGAAATGAATTTTAGAGCGGAAGACAGAACGCCCCTACAATTCTGCAGTTACATAAATTTCGAATTATACACTTTTTTGTGATAGCTCTATCTCAAAAATGTTTGTAGAGTAAGGTGCCAGAAATTTTAATCACGTCTGTAATAACAACAACGAGAAAGGAAATAAACATGGAAATCAGAGATGTTGATGTTTTTTTAGGATGTGAAAATGTGTTTTGACATAATTTCAAGGCGTAAATTTAGTTTTATATACCGGGTGTCCCAAAAATGACTGATGGATTTTAAAATTCAATAACTTGCAAACGATGACAGCTATTTAAAAATTTTTTTGCAGGAGTGTTATGTATAATGTCAGGAGTTTTTTTTACCGTAATTTTTATTTTAGTTCGAATTTCAAACAATAGGTGGCGCTGACGGCGATTGAAGGCCAGGTCGACGCTTCACTCAGCACTGATCACCTGGCCTTCAATCGCCGTCAGCTCCACCTACTGTTTGAAATTCGAGCTAAAATAAAAAATTACGGTAAAAAAAAAAAAAACTCCTGACATTATACATAACCCTCCTGCAAAAATATTTTAAATAGCTGTCACCGTTTGCAAGTTATTGAATTTTAAAATCCATCAGTCATTTTTGGGACACCCGGTATATAGTATAAAAAGAATGACTAATCTATATGGTTGATTTCACTGGAAATTAAGCTCATTTATTCCTCGTATAAAACAGCCAATGGCCAGCAAAAATATAAAAATATATTAGCTTTCATGCACATGTTACTTCAAAGTGACGGGGAATTTGGGAAAGTTTATATTTGTCTGTTACTTAATGAATATTAAAAAGGGCTATTTGAAATACTACTTTTAATCATAATAATTAGACTTTAAAGAAATAACTACAAAACTTTAAAATATGCAACATTAAAATTTCAAAATATGTGTCTCGTTTTTATGTGTTTTCACAGGTTTGAAATTATCTCTGATGCAAATATTGATGATTTTACAAAAAATATTTTTTATAACTCAATTTTACTTATAGAAATTCTAGTTACAAGAAATCTTCAAAAGGGCGCCATGGCGCCCGCGGGCGCCGCGTTGGACAGCCCTGCTCTAGAGAGTA
Organism: Maratus speculifer; assembly: GCA_964019185.1. Lineage (NCBI taxonomy): Eukaryota > Metazoa > Arthropoda > Arachnida > Araneae > Salticidae > Maratus > Maratus speculifer. The sequence continues at coordinate 334,398,095 of OZ025295.1, read as the reverse complement.
CATCCTATGGGTTTCATGAGAAACAGAAGGTTATACGGTGTTCCTTAAAAAAACCCAGAAGGTATACGACGTATACCCCAGTATACCCTCCACTACATCCCTGTACCTTTATCTATAATCAATTCATTTCTCTTAACAATTCCGAATGACTGACGAGAATCTTAAAATCAACGCAAATTAAAACATCGATACAGTTATCTTGAAGTTCCGTTGTTTTTATGAGAAAAGAAGAAACATTAATCGAATGTTTTCAATCAGAATAACATGTAAAATATGTTTACTTACGAAGGGAAATCCGCAGCATAAGCAAAATTCATGATGACAAACAGAAAAAAAAAATCACAATGCTGTTATCATATGAAGAACGATTATGATTCGTGCACAGTCAAATAATTCGCAAACCTCAAGCATCTAGTCTGCATCAAAAACGAAGAAATCATTCTCTAACAAAATAAATAAATAAACGATCGAATTAAAGAATATCCTTTGCCTCAAACGAAAATCAAACCAGAAGCTAATTTATTATTTATGATTATTTTGACAGGCGCCTTATCAATTAATCGTCGACGGAAATGCAGTAGACTTAAATCTCCATACATCACAAATTTTCTTTTGAAGGAACAATCAACTATTGAAATATATAAAAAAAAAATTATTTTTATTTTTCTTTCGTTTTGATCAAAATAACACTGAAATGACTTGAAAAGAATAAATAATTTTAAAAGAAAAATAGTAGTTTTTTTAATCTCTGTTTTTTAATTCTCAGAAAGAATGAGGCCGAGCTCCCCCCCCCCCGGGCCCGAACACTAAAATGAAAATAAAGCCCGTGCCCGCTTCGGACCCGGGTTTGGGATCGGGCTTTCGTGCTGGGGCGAGCCTGTCTCATCTCTAATTTGTACAACCTTCCACCCCCTCCGTTCTCCAGGCTAATCACATGGTGGAATTATCGTTTCCCATCTGTATTTCCTTTCATTTTTTTTTTTTTTTTTTTTTTTTTTTTTTTTTTTTTTTTTTGCTTTTATTTAGATTTTAGATAACAAAAGCAAATATATAACTAGTAGTTTCTATCCTTGTCGAGAATTTACTCTAATTTTTTATGGAAATATGCATGCAATAGAAAGGTGTTAAAAAAATTCCATAAAGAAACGACATCAAATTGGGATATAAAACCAACTTTTTTGATTTACTGTGATTAATACAGATTCTAGTAAATATTCTAGTTTTAAAAAAGATAAGTAAAATAATTTTCTTAAAAAGAAAAAAAGAAAGAATCAAGGTCTCTTCTTTTATCACATTTCAAAACATAGACTGATAGTTTTGATTAACTAATTGAACTAACTTTGCTTACATTTTTCTTCTTTTTTCTTTTATAAATTTTGATTTTTTAAAATAATCAATCTTGGATCTAGAGGTCTGCACGGGCCGGGCCTCGGCCCGAAGCCCGAGCCCGGCCCGGCCCGCGGGCCGGGCTCGGGCCGATTTCCAATAATGGCATTCGGGCCGGGCCTAGTCACTAATGTTTTCGAGCCGGGCTGGGCTCGGGCCTTAATTTTTTTGCTGGAGTATCGGGCCGGGCCTAACTTTTTTTTCCGTACGAAGCCGAGACGGATTCCATTCTTCCTAGTTTTCATGGACCAAAATAATCAGTTCCTATTGAATCTTCCTATATGAAAATCCTTTTCTCGACTTTTTATAAATCAGTAATATTTGGCTTTGTCCAAAAATTTGCAAAAAAAGCATATACTTTTAAGCCGTCATTATTCTACAATTAAACATAAGAATTTATTCCTTTTAAAGAATCGTAGATTACTAGGCGTTTTAAAATAGAATTAAACACACACACACACACACACACAAAAAAAAAACACATGATTATGACGGAATTTTTTTCAAACTGAAAACTGAAAGTTTCTTTTAAAATGTTCATCCATGCAAAATGAATACAACAATACGGGAGAAAAAAATATATTAAACATTTACATCTGTTAAGAAGGGAATGCATTTTTTTTTTCGTTCCAAAGCGATTTCGTCTTTGGAAATTTTACCATATACCGCTTCTTCGATTTTTTGTCTCCATTACAGGGAATATGGATTAATAATACTAGTGATAACTGAAACATTTACATACAGCAAACAAAGATTCATTTAAAAGCATAAATATCGTAGCCTGCGGCACTTCTGCATAAATGGAGATTATAGACATGGAAAAAAAAAAGACTAATATAATTTTTTTTGGTCAGAACTCTTCCATAAGATTAAAGATCAATGTTCTGTAGAAATTCACTCGAGCCGGGCCGGTTTCGGGCCGAAATTTAAAAAAATTTCCGGACCGGGCCGAGCTCGGGCCGAAATTTTAGCTTCCGGGTCGGGCCATTATTTTTTTCGTTCGGGCCGGGCCGGGCTCGGGCCGAATTTTTAACTTTCGGGCCGGGCCGGGTCGGGCCAATATTTCTTTCGTTCGGGCCGGGCCGGGCCTGGGCCGAAATTTTAACTTTCGGGCCGGGCCCGGGCCTGGAAATTTCGGCCCGTGCAGACCTCTACTTGGATCTGCGCGAGCGGGGGGGGGGGGTGCCCGGGAACCCAGGGCACCCTCCCCCCTGGCTACGCGCATCTGAATTCATTCTATTCTACCGAGAAGCATAATTCTGTTGCATATTCTATTTCAAATGATTCGATAATGTTTTCTGGCATCAGTAGATGCGTCATTCAGCTAACAAGATGATTCGGTATGCTATTCTATAAAAGACATTGAAATTATATGAACGGTGTAAAACTTTATTCTATATATTCTGGGTGAAATATGCATGGACAATCCATTGTATTATGTTCGCCGTATTCGAAGTCAGCATAAGATTGTTGAAAAACCGAAGTATTCTGGTTGTTGATGATATACGAAATAAATATGGTTTTTTATATATCTCAAGCCCACTCTTTTTTCCAGTTTGTACTGTCTTTTGGGAGATGGGTAACTTTAAACCCATTTTTGTTAACATTCTATTCATCTTATCCAATTTAATTTAAATTCTATCTTTGGTTTTAAATTCGAAATTCTTAACTTTAAAATTTTATTCTTATTCGCAAATTTTTATAACCGATTCATGATTCTTATAATCCAATGTATTAAGCAAAATCGTCTTGCCCCAACGGCGTACGGGAAAATCAGTCAAGTCGTTAAAAATGGTCAAGCAACCAGTGCTGAACCCAGGGGTAGCAGCGTCTCTAAAATTTTCGCACTTTTCTACCAGTATTTTAAATCAAATATCTTCCATTCATAATCCTTTAAGATCTATAATGAAATCTTAGAATAAATATTATCGTTCAAAAATTGTGATAGGAAAGTGTGAAAATTTTAAGAGACGCTGCGATTCCTGTGAACCACTTGAAATGGATTGACCTTCGTCAGGGCCTGATTACTAACGGGGCACTCTCCCACCACGAAAAAGAAATAAAGAATTTTTCCTTATTCATGACAGTAATCTTGTATGAAAGGGGCGTTTAAAGAAGACGAAAATTTCTATAATTTTTTTCTGGTGAGAGAGTGCCCCGTTAGTAATCAGGCTCTGACCTTCGTGAATTAATGTACTAACGTGATGAATGGGCTAATAAAAAAAAAAAAAAAAAAAATTGTAATAGCAAAATTACAATTAAATTTTCCAAAATTTTAAAAATTAAAAAATAAAGAGATAGAGTTCTGCCCTTTTTTTCTGAAAGCGAATATAAAAGAATTTTGATTTGAAAATGTGGTGCGAAACAGCATTAAAAAATATTCGGCTATAATTGAAACTTTACGATACCCTATGTATGTTGAATGCTTTTATATGATTCTCCGAAAAGCATTAGAAAATCATAATCTGCCTTTATTTTCAGTAGCAGTCGCTATCTTCTTGTATGATTTTTATTTTAAGTGAAGATTTATCCAAAACAAATAAGAATTGGGATTACCATTACTTTCGGAAGTTCTCACCCGACGTGCTACTAACGTTTCGATTTATATTGATTTTATATTTTTAAGTTGAAAACCTGAATAGTCCAGATCTCTGATCCATCAGGATGCACCTCTGACTAACCTCACACAAATTTTCAGCCTGATATGTGCCGGAAATTTTGCTGGCCATCATGGACACGCACACAGATCGAAACTCTCTATTATAAGTGCAGATAAACAACATTTATTTAAGGGCTTCATATAAAAGTTCTAAAATGATATTTATTGAAGAAAACTTCTAGAATTTCAAAGAGTTAGAAAAATGTCCCTGGTGGACAAATTTGGGGGGGAGAGAAAGACTGATAGTATAAAGTGGTCAAAAATTATAATGTGGCTTTAAAATAATACATCGCATCAAGGGTTCGGAAAATGTTTGAAAATTGCCTAATCCCTCTTCTCCGTGTGTCTACTCTCGCGTCCTTGAATTTAATAACCACCTTTTATAAATTCTTTTTTTTTTTTTTTTTTTTTTTTTTTTTTGTATTCGTTTATTACTTATCGAAGAGCTTCGTCAAAAAACATAAAAACGGATGTAAAATAATGATAATTATTGAAGAAATCCTTATAGCTCTACAACACTCGCGTCCCCATAACTCATCAACACACCTCTCTGAAATTTTTATGTTTAATAATAATATTTATCAGTTTCAGTTACAGCTAGGTGGGGAGGTAATATTTATCATCAGGCTCCATAAAAAAAGATCAGATCTAAAATGATTTTATTTCAGATATCGTTGCTATTTAAAAAAACTGACTCCGCCCCTACCCCGACTCAAAAAAAAGAAAAGCTATCTCTTCTCTATCATAATTATATACTTTTAATAATTTCATCTAGCCATAAGAAATGACCTGTAATAATCCTGGGTAATAAGAATTCGGACTTAATGATAATTAATAGAGAAACATGCAGATTTAAATAATGTGCGTTGGGACTTGCGGTTTTTATTCACAGTCTTGTGCCTGCCTTTTAAATTGAAGTTTTAAAAGGAATTAATCCAATTAATGAAATAAAAATTAATTCATAAACTTTCATCATTACAAGTTTATGAATTAAACTATCTAATTAGGAATTAAGTTACCCAATTTTAACGAAAATTACGTATCCTGAATCAGAAGCACAATTTACACAGATATATATGCAACAAAATAAATGCAATATTTCAAAATATTTTATTGGCCGTGAATAAAATCCGATTCCTTCATAGTAACAGCCACATGACCATGAAAACATTTGCTTTCTACTCACAATCTTTGAATTTCTTTGAAAAGATATATTATTCAGGGTTCGCGCAGTTCTACCACTAAATTTTAAGAATATTTTCGAAGTGTTTCACCGCAGAAAAACATCGTGAAAACTGTGAATGAGGGTGGGGATTGAGTGTGTTGTGGTTTAAAAAATAAATGTAAATTTTCTTATTTTTAATAGTGGTGCCAGAGTCCTTGGAAATTTCAAGGAGAGCGCGAACCTTGTAATTAGATTCATCAATCGCTTTTTAATGGATTTTTTCACTTCCAGTTTGAATATCAAAATAATGTTTATAAATTCTGAAAAGAAAATTTTTTACGCCCGGCGGCGTAATTTTTAAGTTTTTAGGAACAATATATTTTAACCCTTTAACGGACAAAGCATTTTCATTGCTAAGATGTTGAATTATAAGATTGACGCCGGTAACTCCAAACAAATATATTTGTAAATAAGAAAAAGTGACTTTTTACATACAGAATAAACTGTATTTTTTTAAAATTGAAATTCCGGTGTCGTTGTTGCATATTGGAATTAAAATGCTGAGGTTTCGTTGAGAAACCAATGAACGATAAAGGGTTAATACATGGGCGTTTTTTAAAACGACCAGTACTATTATCGTCTTAGCAATCCTGGAATTCTGACAAACAGAGTCTCTCTGTTTAAGTTTTTCCAAGAAATTTTCTGCAGTTTGTTAATAATCTATGTTTGAATTAAATTATGAATACTATCCCATTATTATAATTGGGATTTTAATTAATTTCTCAATTAAGTATTAGAAATTTAAAAATCTAAGTCGCAGGTGACTAACCTCAGTCAAGACTAAACTCACAAAAATTTTTGGCTCGTACGTGCCGCAAATTTTGTTAACCATCTCAAACAGACAGACAAACAGAAAAAGAAATTTATTTTTATTAGTTTAGAATAAGCTCAAACAAACTACCGTGAGCTGTTATTTGTATGTTTTTTTGCCAATCTGTACAAAAGAAAATAGGTTAATATTCCGTAAAATTACTCAAAGCTGTTCGCCAACAGTAGATCAGCCTAGTTTATCAATATCATTATGAACACATTAAAAATATTGATAATTTTTATTTTAACGACTAAAAATTACAAACAAAAATAGATAAAACAAGTTTACATTACATGTGTCCCAGTTATTTAACAATACATAAGCATTTGAAATAATCGATTTTTATTTTAAAGATTTGTTAATTTTTTACAAACTTTTTGTGGTTATAATTTACCACTGTCAAACGAGATAAAGTTTCTTATTTTACAAAATGTAAATAGAAAAAACCAATTATTTCGCAAATATTTGCAATATCTTTTTCTTTCTTCAACCGCATTTGCAACTCTGACTACAAATCACGATTTCTTCGGAATGTTGTTCACAGATGTTTCTTTGGGGAAATGTCATAAGGCATGAATCTCTTCAGCTGAAGCTCTTGCTCAATTGCAAAAAGAAAATGAACAATCTTTCTTATCATAAATTTCAGAAGTGTAGCCAATAACTCTTCAAACACGGACTTATCATAGTATACTGAAACTTTAGTTATAGGGACTAATATATCCTGGATATATTTAAGGCAATCAGCAATAAAATACTATGTGTGTTTTTGCGAAATAAAAAATTGTAGAAAATAACTTTATCTAACAATAAATATATCGTAAATCTTGTGCAAGTTAAATAAAAATGTTTCAGATCAGAAATTTTATTTAGAGATTTTTATACGTTTAATTAACCTATTGCTATACGATTAAAGTTTTATTTCTTTTACGCTGAAATTTCTGGTCTGAATCAAAATAATTTAAGTTGGCATTGATCAAATATCCGATTATTGGTATTTCAAAATTAATAAGCGGTAATCCCAACTTATGTTAAAAAGAAGCTCATAAATACAGTACAATGAAAAACTTTTATATGTATTAATTTGAAATTACTAAAACAAATGCTACTTAAAATTGCCATATAAATTCATTAATGTAAATTTCCAGCCAAAATTATGCATTAGTTATGAATAGGGTAAGCAACAGTTTAACTGTTTCCTAAATCGAAAACACGCAAAGTTAATTTCTGGAAGTGTAAAACAATCCATTCATCAAATGTGATTAAAGTTTCATTCTAATTTCATAATTGTCTGCTAAGTTAAATTGTCTTGCGCAAGAGACATCAAAAATACCAATAACAAATAATTAATTAAATATCGATTTTGAAGAATTCTCACAGTTGTAAACAATAAAATTCAATCAGTGTCTCGATACTAAGCCAGAAAACAAAAATCAAAAAGATATTAAAAAAAATAGTTTTTCTTAGTGTGATCAAACATTCATAACTACAAAAATGAGTCATTCTTTCACAAAGAATGGCTTCCGGGCATAGTAAATGAATAAAAAACCTATCTTCTTACTGATCCACGTCATTTATTGAGATTTTTATTGCATGTTTCAAAGTCACTTACGTAGCAACTGGAAACAATTTGTGACACAAAACCACAGAGTACTTTACGTAGTGAACACACCTTGAAACTTTTTACTGCTCCACTTAGAGAGACATCACTTCAATTACATCAGCTGCTCAAAACTTTCATGTTATCACTTGTGAATTTTGTTACGGCCCTTTATTATTCATCCTAGTTTTTATTGTAATTCATCAGCGTATTTACTATTTTTTGCACAAAGTTTAAATCAGCAGTAAAGAATATTATTAAAAATTTCCATTTACGATCGAAAGCTTGTTTCTTTTAAAATTAGTGCAATGTCAGTTTTATATATATAACGGTAAAAATGCACAGTGATAAATAGTACTGCCAGTTCCTCTTTTATAAAGAAAAAATATACATAAATAAATAAAGGAGAGAGAGAGATGGGTAGACAAAAAATGCAGAACTGAGGCTTCTAAATCAGAATATTCAATTATAGTAAATCTCATAAAAACGAAATCTCACTATAACGGAATCCTGAATTAAACGAAAAAAAATCTAATGGAAAAAATACCATAAAATTATACCAACAAAGACGAAAACCTGTCTAAAATGAAATTTTTCTCCGACTACTTGCGATTCTTGTTAATTATAAACATAAAATAATTTGGATATCGTGAAAAATCGAGTATTTTTGGTGCCCCGCCCAGTGGTTTTCACGGGACGGGTGTTAGGACCCTTAAAATTCGGGACATCTCGAAATACTAGTGGCAGGATACCTTCAAGTTAACTATGGATCCATAGGCTGTTTGGTGTTTTTTACTTCCAATTATCTGAGCAGAGGCATGGGCCGTTGCGGGAAGGGGGGGGGAGGTCTCTGCGGTGCCTTTGCTGTAGATAATTTTCAGTATTTAAGCAAAGTTCCAAGAAAGCCATAGAAAACTGATGAGTTGGGTCAACCATTCTAAGCATACAAATTTGAGATGAGAGTTAAAAGTACTTAAGACTTTCACTCTTCTTTTAGATAGTTTTATGGGAATGAAAAATTTATGTTGTTATTTATAATTAATTTTAAATTACATTAATTATTCTATTTATGTCATTTATTTAGTCAGAAGTTCTGTTTATACGTAGTCTTATTTACATTGCAGTGGTATACATAATTATTAATCTTAAACATAATCGAAAAATATTGAAAATTAGTTAAAACCTAATTATATATATCTAGGTTTTAAAAAGATACAGATAAATATACCCTAATAGCATGCATGGTCACAGTGACGTCACTGTGAGTCACTTTGGTCACATCACATCTGAGACCAAAATGCCACCACTCAGTGACGTCACATTGTGACTGAGATGTGACTTTCTTAAAAATCTTTAGAAATTTATAAATATCCTTCAAAACATGTTATTTACTTTAACCCATTAGTGCCTAGCGTACCTTTTTAGGGACGCTTCAAAAGGTGCATTCAGCACTGTTTTTGACACCGGTAAAAAATAAAATTAATAGTTATTTTATTTAAATGATGCATTTTCAAGATTAATGAACTAAACTTAAATTTTCTAAAAATAGTAATGCCAACCAAATAAAATTTACGCAAAAGATGCTGGGCACGAATGGGTTAAAAAACATGTTTCTGGCAATTTAAATATCATCGCTTTTGTCACAGTTTTCTCACAATGTCAATGTCAAATTAGTCACAAATGACACATTTTTCACAAATTTGTCACATTGTGACCACTTTGTGAAACGTCACAAAAGAGCTCTAAAATGGCCATAACGACTTCACATTTTAGTCACTGTGACTTCACATCAACGTCACATGATGTCACATCGACAACCGATGGTCACAAAGTCACAATGTGACTTCACAACGACGTTGCAGTGACGTCACCATGCTTTACGGGTATTTATCAAATGTCTGATTTTATAAGAAAATGTGCAGATTTTTCTATTTTTAGATTTTGGAAGTTCGTTATATTATTCATTTTTATAGATGTATTATATAGTTATGTTAATTATAGAAATTTTATTAAATTGCTTTCTTCTACCAGTTTTATTATTTAATTATTTATATTGTTTTTCATACATATAGCAGCCAATCTAACGTAAGAAATATACAGGGTGGTTAGTAATGAACGTGAGGTGTTCAGAGCCCTCTAGCGAGTAAAGTTTTGGGAGAAACATAACCAAATTTCATTAGCATACATAGTAGACCATGGAATTTCGAATTCTTAAAAAATAAATAAATAAAATATAAATATAAAAAAATCGCCACTAGGGGCAATTTTAGCGTTGTTTACCCACTAAAATGCATTAATTTCCATAAAATCAGCTCTGTGTAGCGATCATGAGCATAAAAAGAAAGGTTGGGAGAGTTCTCATCATTCTCAGACCAATTGTTTTGAGATGGCTCCCATCTTACGAGATCATGCTTTGCTAGTCTCCCCCCCCCCCCCCCAAAAAAAAAAAAAATGTCGCACTAGGGACAATTTTGGCTTTTCAAAAGTGTATTAGTGTAAATATTGAATTATTAAATGCCAAAAAAATAGAGTAAAGATCAATTTTATACTGCTGAGATACTGCCTAAGCGCTGATGGTACCCTGCACATTTTTAATCTCTTGTTCGACAATAGCAGTTACAAATTTGTCAACTTGTTATTGTCACTATGCATCTTTGGCCTTGTTGCCGCGTAGTTTCAAATCGATGAATCATCTTTTGTAAAATTGTTATGCACATCGGACCTTTTCGCAAATTTTTTAATCGGCGAAATTCAGGAAGAGCAGCATTGCAATTCTCGTTCTGCTGATAACACAGCTTGACTAGCAAAGCATAGTCCCGCATGATGATAGGTGATAATGATGAGAACTCTCTCATCCTTTCCTTTTGTACTCATGATCGCTACACAGAACTGATTTTATGCAAATTAATGCATTTTAGTTGATAAATAATGCTAAAATTCCCCTAATGGTGATTTTTAAATTTTTAATTTAATTAATTTATTTTTAAGAATTTGAAATCCCATGGTCTACTATGCATGCTCATGATATTTGGTTATGTTTCGTCCAATATTTCACTCGCTAGAGGGCTCTGAACACTTCACGTTAATTACTAACCACCCTGTATGTTTGAAAAGCCTAAGAAAACCATATTTGAGAGTAAATTTTCTTTTTATACTATGAATACACAAAAAATGTTTTATAATTTTAAATGCAATAAAATATTGGGTATTTTACGGCAAATAATTTTTTAATATTTCATGATAAATAAATATTGAAAATAATAAATTAAATATTTTTCATTTTTTAGACTATTTTAATAAATTTATTTTGAATTTTTCTCATCACAATAGATTTTAAATCTTTATCACTGAATAATAAATTAAAAGTATAACAATATCTCAATTAATTCTTGCTATAACATAAACCTGTATAGTTTATTAAGTTCTGTATTTCTCAAAAATACTATTTAAAGATATTTGTTTTTGTGGCACTAGTTAGGTACCCTCTGTTCTCATGATTTAATATAACACTGATGTCACCATATGTAAATTTTGTTCGGATTTTTTATCATTCGTCCTGTTTTTTTTTTTTTTTTTTGTTTTTTTTTTTGTTTTTTTTTGTTGTTGTTGTTGTTATAATTGATTTACGCATTTATTGTCTCTTGCATAAAGGAAATCAGCAGTTTAGAATCCTGCTATTATAAATAGATTGGGAGGCGGCAGGATTGGGGTCAATCGTCTCATCGAGTTCACGGATGAAATATTGGGATTAGTTGAGTTTTGATTCACATATTACAATGCAATCGGTCTCTCAAATCATATCTAAGTGGAAAACATCTATAAATTCGATTTTAGCGGTTGACTCATAAGTTTACCATTATGATTTCCTGCTTCCAATCTTCTATGTTTTCATACTTTTGGGTTAAAAGCCTTGATAGAATACTCTAAACATTTTTTAGAAAAAGTTTCATTTATTTTCATCAATATTATGTTATTGCATACATAATTATATGAATACGCTCTGCAATATAACATTCTACTGCTTATCTTTAAAAATAAGCGCTAATCAAGGTATATTACTTATTTTCTTGTATGTAATGGGATTGCATATGTTTTATCTACTTGTGCGCGTGCATATAGATACCTTTCAATATATTTTTTTTTCTTATACCACAATTTCAGCGAAATTAATCTGAAATTCCAGGAATAGTTAAAATGTCTTTCTCATATTAAAACGTAATCGGTCCACCATATCATATCTTGGTGCAAAACACCTTAAAACCCAAATTTAGCATTTGACTCATTAGATTTACCATTGTATTATCCTGCCCACAGTCCTAAATGTTTTCATATCTTTGATTGCAGCAAAATACAATGATAAACCTACGAATCAACCTCTAAAATCGGGTTTCAGATGTTTTCCACTAAGATGTGACTTGGCAGACCGATTGCGTTTTAATATGCGAATCGAGTTTTAATTATTCCTGGAGTTTCAGCAGTGAAATACATGAAATGACTGTCTGTGCTGCCACCTCCCGCTCTAATTCCACACATACATAATTGTATATATAGGTATCCGTAAGAGACATAAATGTGCTTTATTTTATTTTATTTTTTTACCTGTTAGAGATATGTAGACAATGTAAAGCGAAAAAAAAGTGATATAAAATGGTAAACATCATGATTATGCTACTGACAAAATCCTGCAATCAATTTTCAAAAAATTACACTTTTTAATTTTTTATACCGTCCTTTGATCTTATAAGTTACTTTTAGAAAAAATCGTTTCGTGCCCTGAAAACTCAAACTGTAAAAATTCCATTCCTCTCTGATCAAAACTCACCTAGTCATTATACTTTGAATTTTATAAAATCAACAATTTACTTTTTAGTGCCGGAAAGCTCTGAAATTTCATAACATTCAATGTATCATAATTCGGAAGATCTTAATCGTTGAATATCTATATATTTTTTGCTTGTTTGAGCATGGAGCATTGTAAATTTTAATTACGTAATATTTATTCACATTTCTAACATGGCGTAAAACAAACAGAGGGAAAAAGTATCGAGGTTAGGATTCGACCTAGGCCTTTGGTTCAGCGCACCAAGGCTTTGCCAACTGAGCCATCTGGAGTGCACGAAATGTAAGATTGCGAGATTATTCTTGAAAAATTACTTACGGTAGCCACAGTTCAAATAAAAATTTAACTAGTGATTTTTTTTAAATTCATGTCTGAGTTATTTTATCTACCTAATCTTAAATGCTATCTTAATTAGAATTTTTTTTTTTTTTTTTTTTTTTTTTTTTGCATTTTTCATTGCTTATGTAATTGTCTACAGGTATAAACTTAAACATTAGGGACACCCTGTATATATTTCATAGTATATGTTGTTGTACTCATTGCACAATTTGAGCAATAATGATATTATGCAGCAAATTCCCGATTCACGGGATCAAGAATAGATTGAAAAATCAAATTCGTCGGATAATCAGGAATATATATTTATCATATAGATGTCGTATAAAATGTTGTATACTTCATACTATCCGACAATCGAGTGCCAGGAATGATACATTAAGGAGTGGATGTTTACTTAACATGTAATATATATACTTATTATACTTAATATGTATAATATTCTAATAAATAAAAGTCTTCAATACCCCCAATATTGCTTGATAATATATGTTTGAATTTAATTTTATCTGCTAAGATACTTGTGAACATTCTTTCTTCAATATAGAATCTCACGGTTTTTCTATAGATTAATAACAATCATGGTATACCACGGAATTCCATGGTATCACGATATACCATGGTACACTCCACGGATGTTATATGATTGCATTTGCTGATATAACTATGTATGTATATGCTATGATACAGATTCCAAAAGAAATTCCACGATTCAGGCGGCCAACCATGATATATCACCCATTTTTATCGCTGCACCTAACGATCATTGAAATCTCATCTTTCTCTTTCCCTTCTCAACTTTCAGAAAAACCCCATAAACCATCATCTTATCTCAAGCACATCATACCTGTTGATCACAATTTCCCAATGTTCACACACGACATCCGCCTATCCCCTGACGTCACTTTCACCTGACGTCACGGTACCTGTTATGGGAACAGTATATATAAACGAGCGGGCCCGGCTCCTCGTTTTCACTTTCGATGAGGCCTTTGCCTCAATAAAGAAAATTTTGTGTGTTTCTTAATATCTCTTGTGATCCCTCTCTCTCTCTATCACTTTTATAAGTGGGTTGAAGATAGTGACGTACAAGGCTAAACCGGCCTATCAAAAGCTAAGAGGACGCAGCCAGTTGGACGGGTCAGGGGAAAAATAAGTTTTCTTTTTTCTTTTTCGGGCAACAGAAGCCAAGAGTTGAGGTTGCTTTTTGAGTTTCAACAAGAAGTGAGAGTGAGACTTCCGTAAAGTGGACGCTTAAACGGACTTCGCATCCAAAACAGCGCAGGCAACTGAACAGGTAAGAGCAACAAACAAGCAACTCTCTTTTCTCCTTTCCTCTCTCTTCCTTCTGCTCCACGGAGACTTTCTCTTTCGTCTGCTTTCTCTCTGTTCCATCTAACGGTATCTTGTTTTCTCTGCAACCGTGACTCTGCAGATCCAGACAGAGAAAAACAAAGACTTTTCTTTTACACGACTTGATGATTAAGGTGAAAGAGCACGTTAGGAGTTGGTATTGCACATTATGGGATTATTGGATACATCACGTAATAGAAAAATAGAAAGAGGGCGATGGTGTTTGAAGCGAGAGTGAAAGAAATTGTTTGAATTAAACACAGACGAAATATTTTTTGTCAGTAAATATGTTCATAACTGTTTGTTCATTTTGTAGGCAAATTAGACTAGAGAAATTTGCATATTTTGTAGTCAACTAAAAAAATAATCAGAGAACTGTATAACATTAACAAATTTTGCAATAGCTAATTTTTCTAATCATTCTGTATTCAAAACACGCTGCAGATTTGTATTTGATGTATTGCACATTATGGGATTATTGGATACATCACGTAATAGAAAAGTAGAAAGAGGGCGATGGTGTTTGAAGCGAGAGTGAAAGAAATTGTTTGAATTAAACACAGACGAAATATTTTTTTGTCAGTAAATATGTTCATAACTGTTTGTTCATTTTGTAGGCAAATTAGACAAGAGAAATTTGCATATTTTGTAGTCAACTAAAAAAATAATCAGGGAAGTGTATAACATTAACAAATTTTGCAATAGCTAATTTTTCTAATCATTCTGTATTCAAAACACGCTGCAGATTCAGAAGAGAAAAACAAAGACTTTTCTTTTACACGACTCGATGATTAAGGTGAAAGAGCACGTTTCGGAATTGTATTGCACATTATGGGATTATTGGATACATCACGTAATAGAAAAATAGGCGATGCTGTCTGAAGCGAGAGTGAAACAAATTGTTTGAATTAAACACAGACGAAATATATGTTTTTTCAGTAAATATAATCATAACTGTTTGTTCATTTTGTAGGCAAAATAGTGTAATGAAATTTGCATATTCTAAAATTTCAACTAAAAAAATAAGATGAAATTCTGTAAAATTAACGAATTTCGCAATAGCTATTCATTAATATATTCAAAAAATGTTAATCATACTGTATTTAAAACACGCTAAAATTGTTTGTTTTTTCTCAATTGAAATTCCGGAAATTTCCATATTTTACAATTGTGATCTATAATATTATCCATAAAACACAAATGAAATGGTTCTATATTATATACAAATTTTATGATATCGATCCCTATTCGGGACACACCATGTATTTATTTTGCAATATACTTGGTTGTGTTTGTTTTGCAATTTGAGCAGCAATCATATTGTGCTATATTTATGGGACCAGGCGTATGTTGGAAAAATAAAATGGTTAAATTATCAAAAGCACATATTTATCATTTATACATACCGAATAAATTATTATAGAACATTTTTAATAAAAACTTGCGTTTTTAGGAGTGATACATTGAAAAATTTCTACTAACAATTTATTATTAAATAATGTATTAATATTTCAGTTCTAACCTTACATGTGTAAATTTTGAAGCAAAAAATTTTAAGATATTTCTAATCTAGTTATGATTTTGTTCTATAGAATGAAATTCTCACAATGAATTAGGCTAAAAAGCGCATTTTTAGCAGAATTGCGTTTCATAGGATCACTGGATACATCAGAAAATACAAAATAGCATTACTGTTTCAAGAAATATAAAATGTAATAAAAAATATATTTATTGTTTTTAATATTTTTTTCATTAATTTATTATCACCTAGCAATCAACGTGGTCTAGAGCTTATTTTTGTTTGTACTATTGCAGATTTTTTATAATTTGCAATTGTGTCCACAAATCTCTTGCTCAATTTATGCAATTGTTAATTTATTAAAATATCATTGTTAAATAATTTTACATTGTTTACAAATACTTTAAAAATATTTAATTTTGGTTAATAGGTTTGGTTATCTTTTAAAATACATATTTGTACATCACGTAATAGGTAAGAAGGCGTACTGGCGAATTTTTATTGTTTCAAGCGAAAATGAAAGAGATCTTTTCAATTGAAACATGCGAAGACTTTATTTTTGAGTAATATATTCAAAAGATTTTAACCTTTCTACCCTGAATGGGTCTAATCGACCCATACCTATAATTTGTTTTATACGATTCGAACCAGAACTTTTTTCATGAAGAAAGTTAAATAATAGATTCAGAAATTTAAGGCATTTCAATATATTAAAATGTTTTGAATAACAATTCTGGTGTGTAATGTTTTTATCAAGATTGAGTAAAATTTGAACAGGGTAGGAAGGTTAATTACATTCTAGTCATACAAAACTTAAATTAAATCTTCAAGTTTTTTCTCTACATCATAATTGTCAAATGAAAATTTTGTCAAAGGACATAAAAATATATAATTTCAACGAAGCTCGTAATATATTTATAATTTATATTTATATTTATATTCAGAAACTTTTAATGTAAAATGTTTGTGTGAAAATTTTCAAATTCTCATATTTTGAATTTGTGAGCTCAGAATTGGAGTGTAAAGCCCTTATCAAGTAGTTGTATACCTTTAATGAATTTTATAACATTTACACAGTGCGTGTAGTTCTAACAATGTTTTTAATGCAATTTTATGTCTTGTGAAATTGCAAACAAATATTAAAAATTTTGAGACTCTGTAAGTAATTGCAATTTCAGCAATATTAATAAGTAAAAATACTTTTAATCTGAATTGGTAAACGCCATAGTTAGAAAATGCTAAGGAGTATATATCTCTTTCATTTAGTAATAGTATTTCAGTTCGCATGTTAAATATGTTTTTTTTAACTGAAAGCTTTGTATAATGTTAGATCTTTTTCACTAGAAAGATATTTTTTGCATGAATGAATTATCAAACTCTGAGTTGGATAGCATTTTATAGGAATATTGGATACTTCATATAGTGATTACAGTATTTAAAGTGGAAATGATAGATTGCTTTAATTAACATGTAATAAACGTGTATTTTTCTGTAAAAATATTCAAACTACACTCAAATTTCTCTTTAACAAAGTCCCTTTTTAACGAAGTTTTCTATTGTACCTTGACTTTGAGCACTAATAGCATACAAATCAATTTTCATATTATGAAAAATGTATTCTATATAACGAAGTGTATTTTACTTTTTTGCTTGTACAACATTTAAACAGAGAGGTTGCTGTGGATACATAAATTTGTTTCAGCTGATTACATCAAAAAGAAAATTATTTAAATATTTAATCACTGTAATTTAAAAGAAGAAACGCTTATAGCCTTCGATTCAACAAGAAAGAGAATCCAGTTTCATAAGAATGTTACAGGTGAATTTTTCGGATACTTGCAACGTAGCTGCCACCTTATACGGATTTTTTTTCCACTTCTAAAATTAAAAAGAAATTTTTGTCTTTTTCTATCGTTGAAAATCATGAGATATTAGCTATTGTTTTAAATAAATTTTTCCGTACAAGTTAACAACTATATTATGTTCATGCGAAATTTTTTATGAATAGTGTAATTTTTATGAGGAGTAATGCAAAGTAATATTGCAGGCTTTTTTAAAACTACGAATTTGAAATATTGAGAAAAATACATTGCTCTTCAGTTTTTGTTTAGTTCTGTTTATTATGTTTTTCAATACATTATTCTCATTAAAGTTTTCTAATATATCTACATTGCATAAAACGAAAGTTACTGCTGAATTAAAATATTTTTTCCGATATTTTCCTTTTAGATTTATTTTTTCGTGCATGTGTATTTTATTCGAAATTTTCATGAATCTGAATTGATTTGTATTTCACGGATTTACCTTGAAACGAATTGCCTAAATAGAACGATGAGGCTTTGTTAACCCCCTTAACTGGTTAATTCTTTTCCGTTCAATAAATTGAAAATAGCGGATTCACACCACTATTATTTAAATGAAATATTCGTAAAATTTAGTCTAAACATTTCTATCATTCAATGGTATGAAAATTTTCTTAAAAATAATAGTGGTGTCAAAAAGCTTTAAATTATAAAATAAACAAATTCGTCTTACTCGAACGGCGTTCGAGCAAACCAGTTAAGGGGTTAACCCTTTAACGATCAGAGCATTTTCATTGCTAAGATGTCGAAATAAATGAATGACACCGGTAATAAAGAACAAATATAGTTCTAAATAAGAAAACGTGATTTTTCACATACATAATAAAAGGGATATTTTTAGATAAAAATACTGGTATCAATGTTGCATATCGGAATTAAAATTTTGTGGTTTCCTGGCGAAACCAATGAACGTTAAATGGTTAAATGGCAATTTCAATGTAATTTTAATAATGCTGGAGTAAAAAGAGAAAAAGAAATAGGGATTTAGTAGAAGCTTTATCTTTGAGAAACCTAAATATTTCTTATAATTTGAGCAAAAATAATGCATATATAGAGCCTGTGTAACAAATTTTATTGTTTATTTTTTAATTATTATTTTTTACTTTTTAATCGTTAAAACATGATTTTTATATTTTATGTTAACCTGGAAAATTTCAATATTTGTCATATTTTTAAGAATTGGGCTATTTCATTCAATAAAATTATACATTTTACTCTTTTCATAAAAACATAAACAAAACTCGTGCTTGTAAAAATATTTTCTAAAATTTTTAAATATATTTTAGTAAACTTTTTGCACTGTTTAATAACTTGTACTTATTTTATGCATTTCATTTTCATAACATACTATGCTTCTTACAGTTCATTGAGTAGTTTTGCGCATTATTATCTTAGTTAATTGCATTAACTCAATAATATGTGCCATATTTTGATTTTAGTCAACACCTGACTAAATTTATATATATATATATGTATATAACCATTATATAATACTACAATTAAACATCTACAATATATATATACAGGGGTGCAAAAATCTAGGCGCCAGAGGGTAGTCTCTCACCACTAAAATTTTAAAGTTTTTTTCGCTCAAACTTTAATAGCATTCTAGCAGGAATTTTACACGAAATATTAGACAAAGAAAAACGAAATAAATTTTGTGGTGAGAAACTGCCTGCTGGCGCCTAGATTTTTGCACCCCTGTATATATATATATATATGTATGTATGTATGCAGTTAAGGATAAATATTTTACACGGTTATGCATTGTTACATTTACGCATTTATTAAAATAGATGAAATTAAGATAATCTTAAGTGCTTATTAAAAGGCATCAAACATATATGATGTCTGAATAAAAATTTCGCATTTTTATTATATTTATAATTAAAATTATAAATTTGTCATGTGATATAAATTTTGTCAAAAATACCGAGAAAAAAATATAAAAACCTCTTATTTATTGCTTGAATTATGAAGATATATTTTTCAGTAATAGACCGGAAGGCGGCAGCACAGACAATCACCTCATCAAATTCACGGATGAAACTCTAGGATTAGTGAAATCTCGATTAGCATATTAAAATATAATCGGTCTGCCAAGTCATATCTTGGTGGAAAAAAAAACCCGTAAAAACCCAATTTTAACAGTTGACTCATAAGATAACCTTTGTGTTTTTCTGCACTCAAAACATGAAAACATGGCGAACTGAAAGCAGGAAAACATAATGGTAAACCCATGAGTCAACCGCTAAAATCGGATTTTAAAGTGTTTTCCACCAAGATATGACTTGGCAGACCGATTGCGTTGTAATATGCGAATCGAGATTTAATTAATCCTATATTTTCATCCGTGAACTCGTTGAGATGATTGTCTGTGCCACCGGTTCCCAATCCATAAATTATCTATAAAATAAATTGTTATTTGGATTCTGTTCTATGATCAAATATTTTTACATTCTTTGGATTAAAATTTTCCCGTTCTATCTATCAATCATATGTTAAAACTGTAACATAAGAAATTCAATGTTCCATATTATATCATTTAAAAATTATGAGCTCTAAGCAGCATTTTTCAACAACTAGTTAAGATGAATTTGAATATGTTACAATTTAAAGCATATGCATTAAAAAGCTTTTTAACCCTTTGAAAGGTTATGGGGTATATTCTATCCCAACTAATTTTAATGAGGTTTAGCTTCAGAAAATTTTAAATAAGTTTCCTTTTATAATTTTGCTGTGAGTACTTGCGCATACAAGCACAGAATAAAGAATTAAAAAAAAGAAACAAAAAATTTGTATTTTCTTATTTTGAAATGATTTTTTTCTGAATTTCCGGTGGGAATTCAACATTACAGAAACACAACTGTTTCCCCTCAAAGGATTATCTTTCGTACATACTGAAACTGGTAGACGGCAGGTGTTGGACTCGAACTCAATCACGGCTGTCGAAATAACTGTTCGAAATTTGCCGTGGTACTCTTCGAATTTTTGTTTTCCTCGTGTAAATACGGGTTATGTTTCGTTAGAAAGGCACCTCCCCTGTTTAGGGCCCAAATCCCAAGTGCAGATAATTGTCCGACATAAACACAAATAAACAGAACAAACTTTCGTATACAACGTATCTTTGTTTTTATTTTTCATGGTATATTTCTAAATTATACGCTTAATTAAGTTGTTTCAAGTCTTTAAATGTTACTCACATTGTTATTATTGTTGTTGTTGCTGCTGTTTTTATTATTTGTACACAGTGTTCTTTAATTTATTGGTTATTTGTCATCAATAAATGAATAATACAATATTTAAATAAAAATTGTTACTCATGTAATATCTGTATTTAACGTTAGTGCATTATGTATTTTAGGGTAATAGTTATTAAAATATAGTTGTTCGCTTTCAAGTTATTAAGTTTCGTGGTTTAGAGCCGAGAAATCTTTTCGTAATGATTAACCCCTTGGGGACGATCGACACGTATACGTGCCGCAAAAAAGCTTAAGAATCCTCGTTTATCCCCACCAGTAAAATTTTATTATAAAATTTCGCTTATTTCATCGGCAATTTTCCTCGATTTAATAATGCACAAATTTCTATTTTTAAAAACCGGTGACAAAATATTAAAAATTTCGTGAAAATTTCACGTTGCGAAGGGGTTAAAACATCGCTAACAGCAAATTTCATCAATTTCTAAAAAAGAAACTGGAAATTCAGTTTCTCCATTTTTAAAAAAGATTAAAATAATGAAGAATTGACGTAATTCAAATAGCGTTTATTAAACAGGATACAGAAGTTGCACAGAACAAAATAAAACATTGCAAATAAAAGGAATCTACTGACTGATGATGCATTTAAAATATTTTTGTAAATTTTAAATATGATTTACAGAATTTATCTCTGAATATTAGAAAAACGTTGAGTAAAAAAAGAACGGCAAGATATACTATTATTTTTGTACATAGTTTAATAATAAACAAATAAATAAAAAAATAACTTTACATTTAATTGAATTAACATTAAAAGGCGCGCAAGGAGTAATATTGACCCATACTAAATGAATATAATTCGGTTTGAACCAGATTTTTTAAACAAAATACACAGGAAAGGAAAAGGAAGCTAATTATATAGTTTAAGTATTTTAGAATAAGACTTCTGGTATAAAATATTTCTACAAAACTTCAGTAAATCTTCTTCCTTTTCTTATGCTGATTTTGTATCATGGACATAAAAAAATCCATATAAAAATAAACGCTAATGTTTACGAGATACAATCAAGTAAACAGTACCTAAACAATTATTTTAAAATTCATAACATGTCAGCAAAATATTTTGGTAAATAGTAATTAAGAATTAAAGCAAAATTTATTGATAAATTTTGTACCAAGAACTCAAAACAAACGACAGAAAAAGGAAACGCACACGCTAACAAAGTGCAAACAAATAAGCAATGCGCTTTTACTTAATGGGATCGAAGCGAAAGCTTAGATTTTAATCAATTAATGGGCATTCGAAGTTTACCTTTCTCATTAACTTATAAAAACACCTCATTATCACGACTGCCATCACTTTGCGTTGAAAATAAAACCCTTAATTAGAATTGGTTCTCCACCATTCAAATGAAGCAAAAAAAAAATTCTACAGTATGTTATCAATCACATTTTTCCGGGTATTAAATAAAAATATTATCTATTCAAAAGAGGTTTCCGTCTACGAAATGTTATCAATAATCGCGAAAACATCCAATGCGAAACCCTTATTAGACCACTGGCAGAATGCATTTTGTCGCTATAAAGGAATCTGATTAATATCCCGATCTTCACATCAAAAAAGATTAATACTGCCCTAGGGCGTCTATATTATTATTATGTGAATCGCAGAAGTGTAATGTAGGAAAGGAGAGAAAAATGCCCGCATATTTTTTAATCGATTTTTTTAACTGATTAGTCGAAAACTGTTATACTTCTTGTATACGTTGATATTAAACATTAGCATTGATCTATTTATCATTTGAATGTTTAAATTTATGTTCTTACATTACAAAACTGTTTAAAGAAAGATAGATAACGTTTTATGTATAGTAATTGCGGTTTTTATATGCTATTAAAACTTTGAAAATCAATTAGGTTTTTTGCCTAGTATGTATGCATTCAAATAGTTATAAAATAAAACTTCGCCACACTGAAAATATTGAATAGTATTTATAATATACATAAAACAGATTCCGGTATGTGGAGTTTCAGTTTAATAAAAATTTTAATTTATTTCGAAAAAATTATCTATATTTAATAATAATAAATATTGTAAAAATACATAAATAGTTTTGAAAAAAAATTGAAGAAGTTATTTATGTTGCTTGTATTATCTCGTAACTAGATTTTCGTATTCAGAAACTAATAAATATCAAATCAAAAATTAGTAAACTGTCATAACTGTATATATATTTTTAATCTATTTACTATGCGCACATCGAGCTGCTATGTAATAAAACCTAAAAACATTCTAGAAACTGAATAAATAATAAAATTAGAGGGGTGCTCTTTATATAAATCCAAAAATTCTTACTTTAAATAAGATGAAAAATATTATGCAAAATTATTGGTATTGAAAAAATTAAATGTTCTTAAATTACACCCTTTCTATAATACTTTATAAAACAAGATATTAAAAAATTTCCGCAAAATATGTTACTAACTATCATCAAAACATCCATTACGAAATCTTCATCCAACCTCTGGCTAAATGCATTTTTCGCCGCAAATGGTTTTTTAATAGCTTGTATTAACATATAGATAATATGTATAGTTATGAAAACAGCAGAAAAACTCATATGAAAAGAAAGAAAAATGTACACATATTTTTTTAATTGATTTTTAGTTAACTAAATGAAAACAGGCATACCCATTGCCTAAGATTAAATTAAATGCTGATATTGATATATTTTGAGTCAAATATAATAATATCGTAGACTTATTGAATACTAGAACTACCCGGAATTCAAGTCGAGTTTTATAAAAATGTTTCACACCAGAATTTTGATCAAAAAAAAAAGTTTAACTTTATTATTTAACGTTTTTCTTCGTCGTATCTTTTCAACTTATTTTATAAATAAATTTCTGAATTCATATGGCTGCCATCAAAATGATACTTAATTTTTTAATAATTACACATAATTTTAATTATTATTCTTAATTTTTTAATGTTTGACATTGTTTAAAACTTTTATTTTATTATTTTTTTAAATATGAACTATTATAAACTTCAATGAATTTAATTGAATAAGTATACTTAATAAATTTACATAATCATCCTAATTGGTAAAGAAATCACCCGAGTTGAAATTGTTCCAAGTGAGGGAAACTATGTCAAGGTCGTGATACAAAAGCAGAGCCTTCGTTTTTTTGTTAATTTTGAACAAAAATAAAATTGAGCATACAACAATTTTAGCTTAACTTATCAAGATCATAACGGTTGATAGTGTATATGTACTTCATTAACACCATCTGGTTATTACCTTTCTATTCATATTAACACTTATGAATATCATTGAGTAAAGGCCTCGTACTCTAGGATTATATTTTAGGTATACTAGTCATCATTACATCGCAATTAAGATACAAATTACATCACAACGCAATATAACAATTTAAATAACATAAAAGCAATTAATATTCTAATGATGCAATTTTTTATGTTGGGGAAGAGCATACAATTAAATACTACTCTTAATAGTTTATTTAGCGTTTTAATCGTACTTCAGTTAACCCCTTGCGGCGCGGTGTCATATCTATGAAACCACTCAATTTTAATTCTCTTATGCCACATTGGCACTGGAATTTTGGTAAAAAAATTTACTGTTTATTGAATTCGTGAAATAGCTTTTTCTTATTTACAAATAAATTTGTTTTCAAATTCCAGGGTCAGGCATTAACTTAAACACTTAAGCAATGAATGTGTCCTGCGCCGCAAAGGGTTAATAAACAGTATAAAGACACTAATAAAATATTTGTTTATTAATTTTATGAAAGTAAAATTTTATTATTATTTTTGTTTGTTTGTTTTTTATAAATACTGATTTTTTTTAAACTCTTTCAAAACATTTTTAAATAACAACAACAAAAATTTCACACAGAATAATTTTAGCTTATCTTATTCACATTATGCATGAAAATACAGTATGTGCTTCATTAACACATTCTCCATCTATTCCTATTAACACTTTCTGAATCTCACTTAGAAAAGACCTCGCACTCTATGTGATTTATTTAGCAGATAGATTAATCACAAATCTATATAATAAAGGCCAAACGTATCTGTGCGTAACGCATACGTCATGTTTTGAATGGCAACACTTTCCGGTGAAATTTCGGTTTTGCAATTTTCGCTATTGTAAATTTTTAAACTTCTAGACATTGCACGTTTTCAATCTTTATACCATCGTTTAGAGAAAAAAATGCTCTTTTAAATGCCGTTTATTAGAAAACTGTATCTCAATTTGTTTTTGAGATATTAATTTTTTTGTAGTTTTTGGTTCAATTTCTCTAATGGTGGCAACTCGAGTATCGCATTTATGTAGGACAGAGAGGAAAATAGCCATAGAGTAAAAAAGAAAAAAATAAATAGGTATGACGCAGTTTAGTGGTTGGAAGTGACGCCAAAAATGTAACCATAAATTCGCTGCATTGCCTCAAACACAACCGCGTGCTTCCACAAAAAAGGAAAACTTTTAGCGATGCAATTTTAATTCATAATACAATGAAATGCTATTTTATATTGCTAAAATATAATCAGATCTTTTTCATTTAGAGAAAAAATTATGTTAAAAAATTCGGTCTCTGTTCCACGTGATTGTTTTGTTTGGGCCGAATGAGAGACTTAAATTGGAAGAACAACGACCATCAAACCGTTTTAATCGCATACTGTACCTCCATCTATCTCTTTTCTCCATGGAAAATAACAGATCACTGTATATTTTAGTTGTAATTTTTTCATAGCAACTGAAAAAAAATAGTAATTAAAAGCCTGTTATGTCAATATATCGTTGGCTATAAAACCCGGTGAATGTTGTTGGTTTTATTTCGTTTTTATCTGTGAATTTAATGACTTTTAGTTCGTTGTAAACTTACTTTACAAAAGATACATCAATTAACCTTTACAAAAATGTATTTTAAAGAATATCTGGGTGTCATATTTTTTTAGTTGTTTTTAAAAACTGAGAATGCAATTTTATTCTTTGGCGAAATCTTTGGCCAATAACTTCTATCTTGCGTCTAATACGGAAGTACGGATAATTTTTAAAGCTCTATATGATTACATAAATAATATATTTCATATAAAATTGCTGTTTGGAATTAGTTGGCAGTTTAAAAAGCCTGATACGCAGAAAAAAATTTATTAGACTTTCCAATTTTAAATTTTAAAAAAGTTTTTCACCTTTACTTTGTGACCCGGGAACCCCGGGTTCGGTGTACTAGTTTCATTAAAACACAGTATAAAAGTTTAAGTAACATAAAAGCTATTATCATTCTAAAAATATGTAATTTATTATTGTGATTTTATCAGGGTAGTGTACTATTAAATAGCATTCTTAATACTTCATTTAGGGTAGTAATCGTACATCAGTTAAAAACATTATAAATATACAAATAAAAAATTTGCTTATTAATTTTGTGGCAGTAAATTGTCTTTTTTTTAACTAGTTTGTTTGTTTCTTTGATACGAATACTTTAGTAAATGCTTTCAAAATACCTTTTAAACAGCAACAACAACGGAAATTGAACACAGAACAGTTTTATCTAAGCTTATCAACATTATGCCGTAAAATAGACTATGTGTTTCATTAACACAATCTGGGTATTAGTTCTATTCTCATTAACACTTTCTGAACCTCATTAAGTAACGACCTCGCACTCTGGGCACAACCTTTTGCACTCTGTGTGATTTATTTAGGAGATAGACTAATCACAAATCACATCACAACACAGTATAAAAATTTAAATAACATAAAAGCAATTATCATTCTAAAAATGTAGTTTTTTTTTTTCTTTCTCTCTGGGTACAATCTTACTAGCTCGTAAATGCAATCATCTAAATCCAGTTTCTTTCCGATGTGAGTCATTACGTTCATTAGACATGTATATATCTAGTCAGGAGGGAAAGAAAGATTAATTGTCCTCAGTGGCATTATTAATCAAAGACACGTGAACCAAACAAGCCCTAAGAAGAATGAGAAAAAATAACTGTGTCAATAGACATTCGGAAACAAAAAATAATTTTATATTTCGTAACGTAAATAAATATTAATATGCTAATTTATGGATAAATATAATATATCGCGGTTCTGACCGGTATTATTTATCATCTTGAAAATAATATAAAAGAAGATAGGCACGTAAGAAAGCAATATTTACAAAAACTGGGAAGAGAAGCTTCATCTGGTACAAAGGGATAAAGGAAAAGTCTCGGCAGTGAAATATTGCCTTGATGATTTTGTTCCGATCAAATACGTAAAATGTAAACAGCGGGGAAATATTGACTATTAATGTAAAATGTTTAATCCCTACATGTTCTTTGTTTAATCCTTTTTTTGTTTGTTTGTTTGTTTGTTTGTTGTTTTCTTATAATCTAATATAAAGCTTGAATTCTGAAAGGAATTATTAAAACAAGGCAGGAATTTTCGAAGGAATTATTAACCCTTACAATGGCAGAAGCAATGGAAGTGCTTTGAGCCTGAAAGAGTTAAAGAAGCAAATTCTGGAAATCATAATTTTATGGCGAATAGCAGAATATATTCAGGAAAGAATTATTAAAGAAAGATAATTCTTGAAAGCATAATTTTAGAAAGAATAATTTTATTGGTATTTTTATCTTTTCAGAAAATGATAATTCAAGAAAGAATTATCAAACTAAAACTACCAGAAATTTGAGTCAAGTTTATTAAAAATATTTCACAGCAGAATTTTGACTTAAAACAGTTTAACTTTATTATCCAATGCTTTTCTTCGTTTAAATTTATTTAATAACCAAATTTATGGTGTGAAACGAAACATAGTCGTATGATAGCTGTCAAAATAACGGCTCCCGGTAGTTCTAGTTTTAAAGAAAAAGAAGATTTCTGGGAGAATTTCTTTAATACTGATACTACTGTGCAGTAGCGGCTCATCATGGGGTGCTGCATCAATTTTTCCACACCACTAAAATTGTACAGCGACTTCAGTTTATTTTTTTAATTATTATAATAATTATTATTACTATTAACAAAATTGGTCGAATAAATACAAAAAATTCTGTTACATTTTAGTGGTGAGAAAAATCTGATGCAGCACTCCCTGACAAACTGCTACTGCTAGCGTGTAACATTAACGAAATGTTCTTAACGAAAAGAAAAAAGAACGTAGGCTACTCATTTTAGTTTTAAATAATGCACGAAAGAAAAAAAAACTTATTCATTCAAAGTTCCTTTTAGGTGTTTTAAGCGAGTTATCTGCATATTTAAAATGACTTTAACTTTTAAAATTTAATAGCCGCATCATAAATTCATGACATATTTAAAAAGCATGTGAAAAAAGCAATTTTACTTTTTTTATCAACTTTTAACTAGCGTCTAGTGAAATATAAATTGTTATAAACAATTAATGTAAAAAGGACGGCTATTTATACCTAAAAAATAGAATAATTTATAGGTTTCTTTAGTTAGTTTATTTGTTTTTTATTTTTTTATAAAAGATATTAATAACTAACATAAATATTAATAAGCTAATTAATGAATTATCGAACCCAAAATAATAAACTTAGCGCAATTAATAAAATTTAAATGCGAATAATAATTCAGTGTATAGGAAATTTGTATAATCATTTTGAAACATATAGATATTTAAAAAATGTACTTTTTTATTATAATTAAATTGAATAAATCACTTCCTAGAATTATTTTAACTTGTGTTATTGCTAACTTCCTTTGTTCTTGAATGATTTCTTCGATCCTTTTTTATTTCAATTGCATTTTTTGGTTTCCTTTTTTGGATTTATTGTGTAGAGTAGCTCAAATTTTGACCTCTTTAGCTTGTTATAGCTTATGCGAGGATAAAATCGTACATATTATTTGTGGATCTTAAGCTAATTTGTACGTGAACTTTTCGCCTTGGTTCCATAGATGTTTCCATTTCTCCAATGCTAACAGAATTTTCAATTCCTTGTTTTACTTGATGTAATGATACGTTTTATTATTATTATTATTATTATATAAATAAAAAAACTTCATTTTTAATTTCCAAAAACGCCATTTATATTCCATATATTTGAGATTTTAGATGATCATTTGTATTGGTTTTGTATTTGTATTGGTAACGGTTTTATGAATATACACACAGTCTAAACCTCGAAAATCCGGCACATATCGGGACCGAGATTAATCTGGATTTTTATAAAATTCCGGATTTCTGAAGTAATATCAAAATTACTACCGATATTCTTAATGGTGAATATATTTACAATAATTAAATTCACAGCCAAGTGGTATTTATGTGAAAAAGAAATAAAGAAAGTTACTTCACTGTATATTTTTCGAAACTTGTGTAATTTTCGAAACAGAGACGTCAGTTTTATTTGCTTCAGCTTTTTCGGCCGATCTTTAACAAATTTTTCTTGATTTTTATACAAATGAAAAGATTTCGAAAATACAGTCGTTTCTCATTAAAGAGCATATTAATTTTCAAGTCAAATTTACACAATTTTCACGTGATACAATTTTTTTTTCGGCAGACTCCTCGTTTTCATCCTTGTTCTTCTGAATTGCTATCAGTGTTATCGACAGTTTTTTTTTAGCACAGCGCCAGCGATCTGTCCTTCTGCTAATCTTTCAAGCCCGGTTCCAAAAATTTTACTTCGAAAACAATTTCGATTTTTCTTTCTTTTGTAAACTAGGAGTGTAAGAAAAAGGGTGGGGGGGGGGAGGACACGAAGATATTTTTGATATCAAATATTACAAGTTTCCAGATTTTCGAAAGGCAGTGAGGTCATGCTATATATATGGTATGCAGTTTTGTGTTTTTTCAACACGTTGGTGACTTAATACAATGTAAGTTTTTCTCATTTCAAATTCTGTTTTTAATGGTCAAAACATTTTAAGCTTATTGATTTCATTATATGATTCAGTTATGGTTTTACATGTCCTGGTTTATTGACTTATATATTTTTGGTTACGATTAATCGGGCAATGGTAGAAAATTATGCATTAGGACTTTTTCCTGATTTTTACCTCTGAAATTAATAGTAATTTTTTGCGACTGCGTTGCATTCTCCTTGAAAAGGAACCACGCACCACAATCTCCAATTTTATTTCTAATTGTTTCAAAATTACTAATTCCATTTAATTGTTCTTAAGTTTGTTATATTGGGTTATCCTATATTCGATGTAGATGTTGATTTGTAGTATTATATAATGGTTATATATATATATATATTAACTGTGGCATCGTAAAATCCAGATGGAATAATTTGACCCCAATCCAAAAAGAAACTAATTAAACTTGTAAATCATACTCCTACTTAAAAACAAAACTATATCAGAGGATAATTTGCATGCAAACCTTTATTGGTAATCCTCAACATGTTTCGATAAGATCTTCGCACGTTTCTATCGCTTGTTCTTATCAGATATCTGCCACAACTCGCTGTCATTAATTGATGAGTGTATTCATTTTGTCCTCAAATCATCTTTTATAAACAAATGAGTGATTAATAATTGCTCGTGGCGATAAAGTAATTAATAATAAAACACCTCTGGCAAAAAACAACCATTTTTTATATGTTTTATTTAGTTATTTTTAACGAACAACAGATCAAAGAGATTGATTCTGCATCTATTTTTTTTAATTTATCAACTTGTTAAAAACAATTCAATTTTTTTTTCTTAAGTTTTCATTATTTCGTAAAAAATAACCTATATAGGAATTTCACCCTCACTTCCCGCTCTAAATTTAAATTTCTGATTAGTTTTGATTGTGCTGCATTGTGTCTTGGATTAAAACTAGTTTACAAGTTGTATTTTAAAGTTATGTAAGTATTTATAATAAAATTTAGCGTAGCGTTTGCGCGAATTCACAGACACATTTTTTTGTGTGAGACATTTGAAAGGGATTAGATGAAAATTATTTTAAGTTTTGAAAAATATTTTTACGGAATTATATTACAGTTTGTCTTTTTCAGATGAAAAATGATGGTGATCTAAAAAAATCGAAGATAAAACAGAATAATGTTTTACAATTGATAATGGCATTTGTATCAAAGCTTTTTTTTATTACTTCCAAAAGCATTAAATACAATAATAATCAAGAAAACACTACAAAAAATTATCTCGTCCTTTCATTATCCATAACTATTTAACTAGGAATTATTTTTTAAATCTAAAAGTGACATTTTTAAAACATTGTGCTACAGTTATTATTACCCTAATTTCCTGCGTATAATCCGCGGATCAAACAATTCTTTTTTGACCCAGAAATTTTATTTAGTGATTGAAGACAATTACATACGGCGATCTGATAAGTTACATTTCTTTTTAAACAAATTCTGGGTCGAAAAAGAATTGTTTGATCCGCGGATTATACGCAGGAAATTAGGGTACTCATGTAGATTTTTTTTTCTGTTTATCTAAAACTATTTAAACATAATCGAAGTTAATTTTTAAAAATTGTATTTTTCGGATTACTGAATTTCTCTGAAGTTGTTTGTCACAAAAATACAACGAATTTTAAGATGCATTAGTACCAAACAGAAAATTAAATTATTTTGAATGAACATTAATGTATATAGGTATTTTCATGAGCACGTGTCGTATAAATCACATTATCAATAACTGCTAAGTTGTTGGTCACCGTTATTTTCGAAAGATTTGCACGACATTATTCAATTAATGAAAAATCTCTGATAAAAGAAGTCACATTTTTCCGTTTTGAAATACCGTAATTTCCAGCGTACAATTCGGGGATCAAACAATCATTTTTCGACTCGGAAATTTTTATTAATAAAATTTTGCTTTTTAGATCGTAGTAAATATTTGACTTTAATTACTAAATAAAATTTCTGGGTCCAAAAAGAATTGTTTGATCCGCGTATTATACGCCGGAAATTACGGTACTGCTATCCAAAATCGTAGTCTGTGATTTACACGCCATGTGTACATGGAAATACCCATATATATATATATATATATATGTGTGTGTGTGTGTATATATATATTGTATATTGAATTTTGTATATCGATCTACTTTTACAGTTATTAATATTAAAACAGATTAAAGTATTTGTATATTGATTGGTAAATGTAATTTTGTATCTTACTGTTTGGCATTCAGCAACATCATCAGCTTAGTGACTTTATTAAATCAATTCATATCAGTTCTAATTCGCATTCAAAACCCATAATTCAAAGTTATTTACATTATTTATTTTGTGAAACATTTTAAATAGTTGTGCTTGCAATTATAAACATAATAATCTCCCTGAATGACGATAATTTGCTCCGGTCCATGATTCACTTTTATTTGTATTTCATTTTTATTCCACGATGCACACTCTAAACAAGTTTTTCTTGCACAATAAAAATATAATTTACAGAATTTACCTCAAAAATTCAATTTTGGGAACTCATAAATTATTCATAATTAAAATAAACTAAACAAATATAAACTTCACGAAACACGTTTTTGTATGCATTATCGGCAGTAGAGTCATCATTTATAACTTGCTTCTAAATTTTGTCATTGATGCTATCTTGTGTATATGCAGTAAAGCTCAATGTATGTGGTAGAATTCTTTTTTAACCTTGTGCGGTGGCATCGATGTGATAGACAGAGCACGGCCCCCTACGGCTCTTTCCCAGCACTAACCCAGTTACCTACAGGAAAAGTGTTTTACAGTTGTCAGTTTAACTTTCTTTGTCCTGGCGGGTGGTTGATTGTACACCAAAATCAACTGATTCCTCGACTCGGCGGAAAACCAGAAGTCATTATAAAATGTTAATATATCTAGAGAATTGGTGGCTACGGAGGCATTTTTAAATTGTTTTGTTAAACAAAAATTTATAGTTAAGCATTAAACAGTTTATGCTTATGAATTTAAAAACAGTCTTTCTCTTTCTCCCTCTCTTTTTGTTCTTTAGAATAACAAAGGTCAGGGCTGTCTTTTTTTTTTTAAAATTCTTTGCTACCACTAATTTGCAAGCTCTCTTCGTTCAAGATTTTTATTACATAAGTCTCAGAAATTTATAAAAAATTTGCGAAGATTATTGCTTGGAATTCGTGATAACAAAATAAATTACCCGTGCTACTATGACAGTACTTGTTAATTTTCCTGTTGTCATATGTCTTATGCTTTAAATTTATGTCAATTGTTAAATTATGTCGTTAAATGCAGCTATCCACTAACACAGCGGTTCCCTATCTCGAGTACGCGTACCCCTGGAAATATGTGGCAGACTTGCTGGGAGTACGTGAAAATAATATCGGTATTGGCGGAAATCGCAAATTGGTAATAAAGTCTACAAAAATGTTAGAAATGACAATGTAATTTATATAAGGTACTTACATTTATCATGTCATGAAATCGATTTCTAAGAAATTACTAATTTATTCGGTAACTGAATTATTTAAATTATTATTTAATTATTTTTAAAAACTTAAAACATGTGTATTTGCATTTCAGCTTAAGAATATAGTCTAAAATTTCTTTAACAGAAATACCAAGAATTTCAATAAAAATAACAATTTTAACAATATTTCTAGAAAAATATTAACACGTGTATTTTTTTTTCTATCTATTAATATTTTCGTTCGACGAAATCCGGCATGGACTTTTAAAAACGACGTAATCATCTGAAAAACCAGAATAGAATTATGAACCTGTTGCAAAACAGGCAACAACTTTTTCAAAAATAATAATGACTCATAAAAATGCATGTAAGATATTTTGTACAATATCATAATTTCCATAATTTTCTAAGTTGTTTGTTTAGAAGTTTGTTCTTTTTTCGGTTTGGTTGTGAACGTTTTTGTTAAAATCCGGTATGATGAATATAAGCCTCTATTAAAAGAGTTCTTGATTATTCGATGTACTTAGGTACCTGTTACCTTAGATAATAAAGGCTCTACTATAATATTGACTATTAAATTTAATTATCGGGATAATTTTCTGTATACACCTGAAGTTCCTTTTATAAAGATTTCCTTCTACTGTAAACAATGTTATTTTGATTAAATTATTTCTGACAACGTTTTATTTGTGTAGCTTCA
This sequence comes from Maratus speculifer, assembly GCA_964019185.1. Lineage (NCBI taxonomy): Eukaryota > Metazoa > Arthropoda > Arachnida > Araneae > Salticidae > Maratus > Maratus speculifer. Next base: position 334,364,227 of record OZ025295.1, on the reverse strand, counting down.
GCGGTACAAATTTCTTATAGTTATAAGTTTTTGCCATATCATTTGTCACTTTTAGTAATAAGCAACGTCATTATATGGAGGGGTGTAAAAATCTAGGCGCCAGCAGGCAGTTTCTCACCACTAAATTTTATTAGTTTTCTTCGCTTAAATTTTATTAACATTCTTACCAAAAAAAAAATTAGGGTAGGTATTAGACGAAAAAAAAACGCATAAAATTTAATGGAGTGAAACTGCCGCTGGAGCCCAAGTTATTAAACCCCTGATCATAAGTCATTTTCTTTCCTCGATGTTTGCTTGTGTTATTTGATTTCTTTTAACACTTAAGGATTTTTAAATCTAAATAAACAAGATTTCTCTCTTACCCTTTACCAATAACTAATTCCTAAATTGCTAAATAACAGTTATGTTATACAGAGCAGATATGCATAGCTGCCAACTCTTCAGATTTTTTTTTTAGACCTGAAAAAATTAATTGGATTTTTTGTCTTATTTTATCGGCAGTTTTCTCCGATTTCAAAAAATTTTTGTGATCCAAAAAAGCGGAAGATATTGGCAGCTATGGATATAGTTATAAATGCAAAAGAAAAAAAATTGCAAAGGTTGTTATTCTACATATGAAAAAATCTATTTATGCCAAATTACTTTTTTTTCTTAAATAGAGAAAGTTATATTCTTTTGTATCTCTGTATCCCATAAGGCATTCTTATAACCGGCGGAACAAGCTTCCGCCAATGAATTTATTTAGAAATTTATGCCTTATTTAAAAATGCATCATTGTTGATATAATTTTTAAACGTAATTTTTGCCGTAAATAGGAAAAAATATCCCTTCGTTCTTTCTGGTAGAAGTTTATTCCATACTTAATCAGGTCTTTCCTAAAAGTTTCATTTAAAACAACATTTTCCTTGCACTTATTGTTTGTCTGCTAAATTTCATTTTTGTACGATTAAAATTTACCGAGTTATGCCGCTAAAAATTCATAGAATTTTCTACGTTTTTTAGAACTAATACTGAAACCATATTTTTAGTGCTAAAAAATACTGAAAATTTATGAAAGCCAAAATATTGTAACTAATTAATATTTTAAATATAAAACTGAAATTTGTGTTCTCTCTCTTATTAGTCTGATATTAGGATTAAGAATAATATATGACAAAAATTATGTGTTTAGAATTATACCAATAAAGTCAACAGTTTATGAATTAACTATTGGACAAACAATAAAAAGCCTGTATATTTAATCTTTTCGTGTATTTAGAATTGTGTTACACACAAATGAATTAAACCAGTAAAACCTCTTTCAATGTTGAAATAATAGTGTCAAAATCATTCATTCCCTTCGGAATAATCATTTTTTAAATATATAAAATACATTACGATTCCTACATAATTTTAATGAAGTTTTAATGTTTTCATCATTCTTTACTGAAGATTTTTGCAGTATTTTAAATCATTAATGAAATTATAAGTACATTATTATTACCTATTTCTCCTGGAATTTCCATGCTCTTTTCAATTTTCATTAAATATTATGGAGTAATGTGAATATAATAAAATTAAAACTTACCATTTAATGTTACGATATAATATTTCTGACCTTTGCAATCTACTCCAAAGATACCAGCATATTCTAGGCATTCTTATCATAAAGTGTTTTCGAAACTTGGAGGCGGCCTATTTTACCAACAGCAGTGGAAAATCGTGATTTTATATTGACATCCTTATAATTTATAAACCTTCCTCTTCACCACAGGAATGCACGTTCGGTTCAATTAATTTTTTCTCCAGGGTAAAATCTGAGTCATATCTACCATTTATACTATATTAAAAACATTGTAGCCTGTATTTTGCATGTAATAAAAATTCTGAAGTTTTATGATTGGGGATGAAGAATTCTGGCAATAAAAGTATTTCGTAATAAATGATTTTGCCATATAATTTTCCCCGATAACTGTTTGTTTTTCCAATTTATTTTATTATTATTATTATTATTGTTATTATTATTTTCAAATATATTCAATACCTGATGATCTGTGAACTTAAAAGCCGCAACATATTTTTCGTATATGCGCTGAAATGTGCAATAGAGTTAGTTCTGAAGGAAATTGCAACATTAAAACTTTGAGGGTACAAGAAATTGCGTTTGTGTAATTTCTCACAGTGCAAATTTGGAAAAGTTTTATATTAAAGTAAAGAAAAACAATATCACATTTTAAACAATATCACATTTTTTTTTTTTTTTTTTTTGCTAGAGTCAGAGCATTTAGAATTTAATTGATGCGAATCTTTATTGATCGTAGTTGGGTGTAATATATCCCATCACCCCTCATCACTGTAAAAAATATCCGTTAATATACACAAACTTTTCCGTAAAAATTCCGGAATAGTTTCATTTTTCCGAAAAAAACCCAAGAATTTCCGTATTTGACATTTTGGAGTCACTAATCCCGTTAAATAAAGGAAGTATTCCGTTATTTTTGTCAATTTTCCGAAAACAGTAGAGTTTAGTGGTGCCATCTACCAGGAAAATAAAAACCTTATACTGAGTTGATGTTTTTTAAACAATTTGCTAGACTATTTCTCTATTTCATTCTGTTTTAATAATAAAAAGCTAACGTATTTTTAAAATATTAAGAAAATAATAATAATTAAAAATTAATAAAAAAAAATATTAATTCTTTTTAAGTTTGACATAGCTGAAAGAAAAAGTTGATTGTGATTTTAAAATAATGTTTATTTTTATCATATATATATATATATATATATATATATATATATATATATTATAGTGCGTTGGGTGTTTTGAAAAAAGTGGAAAAAAATTCTTCTTTTAATTTTAATATATATATATTTTAATTTATTCAAATTAAGAAGTTCTCACATAAAATTAAAAATATATCGAAATATATTACCGAAATTCTTATAATTTTGGCAATTACATAAGTTATAAAAAATCAATAACTGAAATTTATTTTATAACCCATTGTAATTATCTTTATTGAGTTTACTTTAGATCGTCATAAAATAATTTGTTAAAATGCACATTTTTTTTCTTTCTTTTAGTATGTTAGTATTTTTTAAAATAAATAAATAAATATCAATAATATTACAACAGAATTTTAAAACTTTTCCAAAAAAGAAGGAAACAAAACTCTTAATAAATTCTTTCATGCATGTAATATTTTAAAGACTAATTTTTATACATATAAAGCTGAAATTAATAAGCTAAATATTCGAAATTATGGAAAGAAAATCGAAAATATGGAAAGAAATTATGGAAATTAAGAAAGGTAATTTTGGGGATTACATAAGTTATAAAAAATCAATAACTGATTTTTTTTTATAACCCATTCCCATTGTAATTATCTTTATTGAGTTTACCTTCGATCGTCATAAAATAATTTGTTAAAATGCACGGTTTTTTTTCTTTCTTTTAGCATGTTAGTATTTTTTAAATAAATAAATAAATATCAATAATATTACAATAGAATTTTAAAACTTTTCCAAAAAAGAAGGAAACAAAACTCTTAGTAAATTCTTTCATGCATGTAATATTTTTAAGACTAATTTTTATATATATAAAGCCAAAATTAATAAGCTATATATTCGAAATTATGCAAATAAAATCTGTAAAACATTTAGAATTATCCATTCAATAGAAAAATATTATATCTACAAAAATAAACCTGCGTTCAAAATCTTATCTTTACTTTATGAATTGCATCCGAAATAACTAAAGATATTTGAAAGGGTCGTTTGAATAATCCTTGTGTAATGGTATTACACTGCAACCTACGACACAAGAGGCCCCGGGTTCGAACCCCATGGAAGATATGTAATATTTCTTCACTGTTGTTTAAATTAATTGTATATAATGTGTCCCTGATATTAACGTGTCTTTGAAAAGTAAAGAATAAAAATCACAAAGGTGTTAGTTAGTCCTTGAAAAATTCTTTTAACTTTTCAAACGAAATTTTCTTCAAAAGGGAAAAAAAAAAGAAAACCGGAAATATTTTGTGAAAAAACGGAACTATTTCTGGAATTTACGGAAATTTTTTTCCGTTAAAAAACGGAAGTAGTACTGGCGTCTAGATTACCAGTATTATTTCCGTTTTTTAACGGAAATTTTTTTTACAGTGATGGGCTTAAAAGCAGTAGATGCAACATTAAGACGCAACACTAGTCACTGAAAAAGATCTGGATGAAAATGTTAATTCAAATACGGCGTTCTTTTCAAACATCTCGCTCAAATTTTAATACTTTCACATGATTTTTTTGTATAGGATAGCTGAGCACGATCCACAACCGGGCCAGTTTATACTTTTTTTTGTTTTCGGTTATATATATTTTTTTAATATTAGATAGTTTCAATTTCATAACAGGTTTTGAAGGTTAAAGAGTTTAAAAAAAATCTGAAACCAAAATTGAAAAAGTAAAACTAGTCCTGAGTTATCCTACGTAAAAAAAAAAAAACATATAAAAATATTAAAATTTGAGCGAGATATTTGAAAATAACGCCCCCGTAGTCTTAACATTATCATCCGGTTCTTTTGTGACTAATCTGTGACTAATGTTGCGCCTTAAAAACGCATACTACAACTGAACATAAATTTCCAACAATTATCGTTCGTAGGTTTTAATAGTTCAGTATTGTTCTTTTTTTTTTTTTAACCAAATACATTTGTGTGGCATTTATATTTTAATTATTGTCTTTGAAATGTTGAAAATATTCACTGCTACGAGAATCTAGAAACAGATTTATATGAAAATAAAATGAGACTTATTAAAATTTTACATAAAACAATCATCGAAATTTGACGATTTCCGTTGATGAAACACTGCGGCCATCGGCCTAACCGTTCGGAATTTTCCGTGGTTTTCTTCGAAACTTGGCCTTCCTTGCGTAAATACGAGTTAAGTTCTCTTAAAAAGACCCCCATGGAAGGCATCCCTTCTATAGGGATTATATCCCAAGTGTAGATAATTGGCCTGCATAAACACAAACATACAAACAATCCAACGATGAAAAAAGACAAAAAAAAAATTAATAAATTCTATTGGTGATAAAAATTTACACACGTTGGCAGCTATGTATTCGCATTTCTTTGTATTTCAGTTAAATATAATTTATTTTGTAATTAAAGTCAGCCATGAGAGTGTTCCAACCCAAATGACCGATTACTACCATTAAATTTTTAAAAGTATAATTTGGTTTATAACTTCTCAGAAACTCTGTCATTAAACAATACCAGAATTTTTAATAAAATTTGGTAGTAATGGGTCATTTTGGTCGGAGCGCTATCATCCCTGTAAAGTATAAAAAATTCTCATAAACATTGGTTATATATTGTGTTAAACCTTTAACTACTAATATTTATTGAGTTATAATAATTGTTGATCATGACTATAACTGACTTCTCACTCGTTGAATTCCATTATGATAATGACAGTTTTTTAATGTGTGAGACATTACATCATATGTCATAAATGAGTTGTACAATAGTTCCTTGTAAAGGGCTGCCACTTATGGCTATTTTTTAATTCTATTTCGCACTACTTTTTTACATACACTTTGACAACATTTGCAAGAGAAATTAACAACGAAATGTATTTTCATGTTTAATATTTGTGCGAACTGAATATAAAAATAGTAAACTGTGGTAATCCTGCTTCTATATGATGTTTCGATATAATTTTTGTTGAAATACTTTACACTTTTCCTATAACCCCCCTCCCCCCCCAAAAAAATAACCCACTACACTGCAACTGTTATAGATAGATAAAAATACTAAATGCAGTTATCTATCTCACAACTTTAGGTTACTTCATTAGGTTATAAGCAGGGATGAGATTTCCGCTTTCTTGGACACCAGTAAAATCTTAGAGAAAATGCTGCATTATTTAATCGGAAAATCTTTGTGATTTAACAGAACAACATTTTCTGTAAGTTTATACTGGTGTCCAAAAAAGCGGAAATCTCATCCCTGGTTATAAGTCTTGTCTTTAGGCTATCGCATTTCTTGTTATTCCTTCGACGCAATCGTTTTTATCACGCTTTCAGATAAATGTAATAACTATGCTTTATCACATCAACTTTAAGAAAAAAAATTAAATTAGAATAGACCAACTTGTTGAATAATAAAAACCACAAGATGTTTAAAACTGTCTTAAAGAAAAACTTACAATGAACTGTTTGATGTGATTTATGATTTCGTTTTGAATTACCATTTGAGTATCAACAGTATTATTCCAAACAAAATAACAGGAATTTATTCTCATAGTGTAATATTATTTTTCACTTTCTTACGTTTTAAATGCAGTTTACCGTTCGTGATAATGTGAAAGCGTAAACTTGTATTATTACACGCTACCTAACTAGTATTTAGGCCCAAGGGGGAAATCTAACAAAGGGAGAAAATAAAAAAATAAAAATAAAAGATAAATAAATCGTGTATGGAGAATAAATGCATCTTTACGAAAAGAACGTTGTTTAATTCTGTCTTTCTGAAATACACTAAAGGTCATATCAAATGACCTGCAGACGATGTAGTTTGCGTAAACAGCGTTTCTTAAAGCGGAACCATTTGAGATGGGCGTTCGCATAGTTTTTACTGGAGCATGCATTGAAAAACCATGTTAAACAAGACATTTTCATGTATTTGTTGATGATGTTGTAACGTGTATAGATTCCATTTTTAAATGTAAAATTGCTGAAGTTACAAAGTTGGGCGCAGATAATAAGATAAGTTCGAGGAAGTATTGTAGTGAATTTAAGTTAAACTATCATTTGAAAATAATAGTAATAAACCCGTAAATTACAGGGACAAGTTTTAGATATCAATTGTTTTTTATCAAAATTTCCTTCTTCCTGTTAAAAAGGCTCTTTTGTAGTTTTAGAAAAAGAAAGTAACGGAATTTATCTCATCTAAATTATGAACCAGATATAACAGTATTTACCAGCAATAATTGTCTGTGCATGATTCCTCTTTTATTCAGAAGATATTATCGTTCACGTTTATTAGACTTATTTGAATTTTGTTTTGCTTATTTGTTCTGATAACGGGACGTTTTCCTACTTTTTTTCCATACAAAATCAGTTATTAAAACAGAAGCTTTTACGCAGAGAATGAGGAACATTATGCTTTGTCTATACGATTTGAAAGAGTAAAAGAGATATCAGTTAAGACTTCCCGAATATGTATTTCTATTCAGTAAATGTGATAACTAGAACAAGCCAAAAAAATCCACAGAAAAACAAACATCTGACTTTAAAATATATTAACATTTGTAGTACTAAGAAAGGGTCGACTTGACACCATCTAAATATTTTGCAGGGATTTTTTTTCCCATTTCGAATATGTTTGCTAAAATTATTTTCTAGGAATTCTCCTCTAAAGGTTGATATTATGACGATATTTAATTTTTTTAATCCGTTTTCTCGCTTAACGCCACGGGGACAAACGATCGGTATAAAAGCCGCATAATATGGTCAGAATCCTTGATTATTCTCACCAGTAATTTTTTGTAAATTTTGCCTTATTTAATCGGAGAATTTTCACGATTTAATTATGCAAACATTTCTGTTTTAAAAAGCCGGTGACGAAAGATTAAAATTTCTGTAAAAACTTTCGTCCCGAAGAGGTTAAACATTATAATTATCTATGGGTAAAAATGAGCCCATTTTAGGCATTTAAGGTAACTTTGGGTCAATAGAGAAAAAAGATTAAACTTGCTACATCACTGAGTTAACGAAAGAGTTTTGGTCTCAAAGTATAGATAGCAGGTTTAGTATGTCGGCAGCTCATTGAAAGTAATTCGTTAAGATTCTACCATGGCAGAATGTATCAAAGTTTCGTGAAGGTAGAGCATATTTACCCTGATTTGGTACAAAGTTTCCCTGATTGACATTGACATTGATATTTCGATCTTAATAGTCCGAAAGTTAATCAACATTTCTGTTGTCAACATCCCTTTTTCTCAACTTATATGTAGTACGAGTATATGTATATATGTATCGTTGTACAATATGCGTACAACGATAAATGAGGCGTCGCTGGATAGGATTTTTTGCTTATATCTGACATTTCTTACAAAAGTATGGATAATCCTTTTAGGGGCAAGTAACTGTATTTTCGTAGTGTCGAATTCACACCGGAATAGTAAAAAAGAATTTATTGCAAAATATGGAAAAGTAATTTTTTAACCACGTTTTTTTCCCACCAAAGCTAAAAAAATAATTTTTTTTTTTTTTTTTTTTTTTTTTTTTGCTTGATGCGAAACGATATTTAATGTGGACCCTTCAAGGGATTAAAAGACTTTCGTATAAATTAAAAGTTGGGTGTATGCAGGGAAACGGGTCTTATGATTAAACAAATAAAAAATCTCTGTATAATTTTAGTGGTAGAAAAAATGCGTAAAACTTGGCAGCTATTCATTATATCGTTTTTATTTTTTACTGGATGATTATTTTAAAATTTAGCTTACGCCGAAGTTATTATTGAAATAGCTTTAGTATTTCTCGAGAAAAGAATTCATCATAATGAAGTATTTTTATTAAAATGTGATTTTTGCTTAATTTATTTAATCAAACTTGCCACTTAAAGGTTTTATCAACTTACTTTTTTTCTGAGAAAATAACAAATCTCCAGACGAAAAAAAAAATATTTTTAATCTTTTATTACCCTTAGAAAAAAAATAAATTATTTGCAAACAAAAAAAAAGAAATATGTTTAACAAATTGACAGTAGGTTCAACACGCGATCGGAATAGTTAATTACGTTGTTTGAATTGTGCGAACATACGTCCCAATAACCCCTAAAAACACGAATGCAAAACTCTCTTAAGGCGACTCAACATTCAGCATGTGGATAAATAAAAAAAGATTGAGGAAGTGAATGTTTAAAATCAATCTTCAGCAAGCATTTACCTTTGGCTACAAAGAGTTCATTTATTTTTAAACAGATAATCATTTCAAGAATTCAAGTAGTATTTATTTTGGATTCCTTTTTAAATGGATAAGAATTATTATTACTATTATTATGTAAAAAACACAGTTGTTTAGTCTTTTCAGTCGCTAAAAAACGTGAAATCATTTAAGATAAAAACAATCAGATAAAACAAAAAGAAATCGTTGTTGTACGATTGTTGTGATATAGCCACAGCAATATTTATAATCGGATGATTATAGTACCGAAAATATTTTTAATGAATAGGAATAATAATAATTATTATTGATATTATTTTTGTTGTTATTATTATTATTATTATTGTTATTTAAGAAACAGAATTGTGGGATTCTTTGAAACGCCGAAAAATGTCAAAGCATTTAAAATAAATATACAACCCGATAAAACAAATCGAAATTGTTTTTATAGCACCGTGTGATGTGTAGGAGGATGTAAAACCGAAAACATGTTTAAGGACTGGGAATCATTGTCATAATTTTTTTAACCACTTAATCGTCGCACCCGAGACATTCACGGGCTGCAAGCTGCACTGCTTTTATCCAGAATTGTTTGATTCCCACCAGTTTTATAAAATAATGTAATTGGTTTTATTCTGGTACCATTTTACTTGTCATTAAATACGATGAATATTTTCTTTTCAAAAAGTGGTGGCAATAATGAATTTGAATTTTTAAACCGGGATTTAATGCGACCATTAAGGGGTGAAATGAGGATCATATAATATTCCTAATTAATTTATGCTACTTTAAATTGTTGAATTAAATAATTGTTGTATCGCTTATGTATATTGATAGTTGCATGTAAAGAATGTATGATTCAGATTGTAAGCATGTATGTATAGGATGTATGAATTTATGCATATATGTATGTCAAGATATAGCAAATAAAGTGGAATATTATAACAATGTAAGACCCCAAAAAAATAATGGACGTTTAGAGCTAATATGATGATAATTCATCATTAGTCCATTTAGATACAGCGTTCTTTCTAGAATTTTTATTCTTTGTTCACTGGTTTTAGCTTATGAGATTTTTTTGTCTAATGCAATAGTTTAACCCTTTAACGTTCATTGGTTTCGCCACGAAACCACAAAATTTTAATTCCGATATGCAACATTGACACCGGTATTTTTATCTAAAAATATCCCTTTTATTATGTATGTGAAAAATCACGTTTTCTTATTTAGAAATATATTTGTTCTTAATTACCGGTGTCATTCATTTATTTCGACATCTTAGCAATGAAAATGCTTTGATCGTTAAAGGGTTAAATAAAGCTGCCTTACTATTCAGCCCTGTTTAAAAAAAAAATTAGATAAAATTAAATTTTCAAGTAAAAAGTAACTGATAGAAGTAATCAAGGATTGTATGAGTAATAAAAAGAATATTGCCCAGTTAAACTGATGGCATTGAGCTCACAGGCTACGCATACTAATTGTACATTACAGCCTTATATTTTCAAGGGTTAATTCCGTTGGGAAAAAAATTAAGAAAGGGAAACAGCTCTCCCCTTTCCCTTTTTTTATACTTAATCATTGAACCTCCTAAACTATCAAGAACATGCTTTATCATATAAAAAATCTATATCCAAAATTCAGAGCAAATCGGATAATTCTTAATAAAAACCCATTTAACATTTATATAATTTAAGAGGAGCTATCCCCCTCTTTTATACTTAACCATTAAACTTCCAAAAGTATTCAGAGATTTGAACGAAATCTGACATTTCTGAATGAAAAACCCATTAAATCAATTAAGGGCATGAGCCACCCATTCCCCCTCTTATAGATATCGAATGAACTCCAAAAACTAATCAGGGAAGTGCCTTATCAGGATATACCTATATACAAATTTCAAGTGGATCGGATATTTTTATCCCGAGTTATCGCGTTACGCACGTACGAACGTACATACAGAACGGGCGGGCACATAAGCTTTTTAATATAAGGGCTAAAAAGCATTTTAATATAAATTTTATATTACTTGAGAGAGGTGTTACAAATATTAAAAATAAATAACGTTGACATGTTTCGAATCCGTCTAATAAGATCCATAATCATAATTAATGATAATGGATCTTATTAGGCGGATCCGAAAGATGTCAATGTTATTTCTTTTTAATTTTTGTAACACCTCTCTCAATTTATATAAAATTTTTATTAAAATGTTTATATAAAAGGTGAAGTACTTAAAATCTTGTGATTTAAAAAATGTAATGGATTTAATAAACTTTTTATCAAAATAGAAAGCATATATGTAATGCTCGTCGCAAACGGTTTAACTCGCAGGAAGTTTCGTAAAACAGGACATCTTAAGCGTACTGGCACTAAGAATATTTAATTAAAATTTTTGTTCAGGGTTCGCACAGCTCTACCACTAAATTTTAAGAATATTTTCGAAGTGTTGCACTGCAGAAAAATATCGTAAAATCTGTGAATGAAGGTGGGGATTGCGAATGTTGCGGTTTAAAAATTAAATGTAAATTTTCTTAGTTTTAATAGTGGTGTCAATGTCCTTGGAAATTACAAGGAGTGTGCGAACCTTCTTTGTTATATGTAGTACGAGATTAACTCAGTTTTATTGTATAATAAATTCTTTTTTAAATCATGCTGTCAGACTATCATTTTATCATTTTACAAACAAAATTTCTCCGGAAAGAATTAATGTACTATTTAATAAACAGATTTTTTTAATTATAAATTAAACAAATCTCAGATCTATTGACCAGTGGACCTCTTATTACGAAGGAACAGTTTTGTTTCCAATTATTTATCGGCGGAAATTTTTGTTTATGGAAGCTTATTATTATTAACTGTCAGTATTTGCATTTTAGATCACATTATATAATATTTTATTCTTTTTTATTATAAACGAAAAGCGAAAATATTAATCTGAATTTTCAAATAAAACATATTTTTTTCAATTCATTAAGATTTAACAATAGATCAAACGTAGTCAAATCATTTCCGTCTAATCCTTGCATTAATGTGGTAATAAAATTAACGTGAAATGATTGACAAAAAAAAAAAATTAGTTTGATACGATACTGTTGGTAATATTTTATTTAATAAGAGAAATAATATTTTTATGAATAAGTAGTAATGAACTATTTCTTCTTTTCTACTGACAAAATGTGTGAAACAAAAATGTGTGAAACAAAAATGTGTGAACTTTTATTGAATCAAATTGTGCAAAATTTTATAAGTAATCTATTATTTAATGCGATGATACTTATTAATTTATAATGAACAGTAGTGGAATAAAAATTAATTGCCCCCTACTAAGTTTGCAACTAATTATAATATTTTTATTTTAATATTTTTAATTATAATTATTTATTGAAAATTACTGGTGTCAAACGTTTGCAAATAGAGTCTACTTTTAGAAAATGTGTGTAAAATTTGTTTAGAGGGGCTATTAAAAAATCATTAAGTTTTATAACATTAGTTCAGCTAAAAAAAGGCTGAAGGCGAAAAATTTTAAAAATAAGCTGTTTTAAAAAACATGTTGTTATGGATCGTTACTACCCCAGTAGCCAAACAATATTGGGACAATATTGGCTGCATCTTGGAGCAATATTGGCACATTGGCGCAATACTGGCATGAAATATTGCTCCAGTATTGGGGTGTTTACATTTTGCCCTTATTCAGCCAATATTTGCAGCCAATATTATGCCAATACCGGGATTTCGTTGGAAATATTGCCAATAAAACGGCAATATTGGTTAAATATTGGAATTTCATTGGAAATATTTCCGATGTAACGCCAATATTTGTACAATATTGGCGTTTTATTGTCAATATTTCTAATGAAACCCCAATATTGGTATAATATTGGCTGCAAATATTGGCTAAATAAGGGCAAAATGTAAACATCCCAGTATTGGGGCAATATTGGTGTTTTATTTGCAATATTTCCAATAAATGAAATATTGGCGCAACGTTGGACCAATATTGGTTTGCTTCTAGGATAGAATCATTAAAAAGCTTTTACTTTTATAATTTAAGTTCTTTTTTATTGGTAGTATTATAAATAAATCATTAAACTTATGTAATAAACATATAAAGTAAATTTGTGATACCTGTAAAAGAAACATAACAGTTATTGGTACACGTACTTTTTTTGTAATGAAGTATCTTGCAAATTTTAAACCTTCACTGCACGATTTTTATTTTTATGAAAAAAAATATTTGAAATCTATGTATTGGTCTAATGGGAAAAATAATTAAAAAAAAATGAATTTTAAATGTTCAGCTAAAATTTGATATTTTAACTGAAAATTTGAAATTCAATTTTATGGCGTGTGTTCTATATACACAATTACGGTTTTTAGATATTGTATTGCTCTATTTTGCAATTAAATAGACTTAAATTAACTAATTCCATCTGCTTAATACTCTGCAAATTTCTTTATACTAATACTTTTAAGTAAAAATAATAAAAGCAAATTTTGCCTTAATAGCTCGATCAATTCTTTTTCCCTGAGAACAAATTCTAATTTTTTGTCAAAGGCAGCCATCTGTTATGAACACAATAAACGTTATTCAAATTTTTGTACTGTTCTTGATGCCATTAGTTACAGCGATCCGATTGGCCAAATTCATGGCATATAATGAGAAATAGTGTTCCATAGCTGCCAATTTTTGCGCATTTTTCCTATCACAAAAATTTTATAGTAAATATTGTCTTACTTAATCGTCGAAAACTTATGATTAAAAAAATGGAAAATCTCTGTAATATTTTAGTGATAGCAGAAATGCGTAAAAGTTGGCAGTTATGGTGTTTTTAGGTATGTGCCACATGTGGCACACCGAACAATGAAGGCTCAACTTATCACTGATAAATTAAATTCTCTAAAATAGCTTTCCACCAAAAGACAACTAAACTAGCAAAACATCTGTTGGCCATCTGTTGGCAGGCTTCTTGTTGCATATTCGGCCCGCCTTCATTCGGTGAAAGTTGAATGTCACAATATTTGCTCAGGTTGTTGCTTTACTAGGGTTGGGCAAAACCCAAAAAAATAATAATAACAATCCTTGTGGGCGATCAAGGTCATTACAATAGTTGGCTCCAAAAGATGTTTAACCTCCATCTAATAGCCCGACCTGGCAGACCGAGGGTGTCTCACCGCACAAGCTACCAGCTCATGATTCAGTCCATTTCCCACATCTTGTGTAAAGAGAGGTTTTCTTTAGTAAAGAAAGGATTGATTCATCAAGGTAGTTTCGATCTGATCGGAGGCGTTGATCAGATGTGTCTACGCAATTGTAGGAGCACATAAAAAATATTTCCTGTTACCAAACGCCGTTTCAGATTTTCATGTAGGCGATGTCCGTTCGGCAATGCATTTAATTAACAGCACTTGTACTAAATGCAGCAGCCTTGTGGGATTACACATTAATAATATTAAAAGACTGATCATTCGTTGTTTTTTGCTTAGTCCTGGTTATTATTTGACATTTAATTATCATTTTTTTTTTCTTCATAAACTGCTTGGAAACGCCTATAAATAATAAAAGAATCTAATTTCATCGAGACAGAAGTTGGAAATACTATTTTTTTATCTGTAGAGAAATACAACTGCAAATGGTTACCTAAAATGTTGTTAACTAAAACTACAACTAATTATTTTTAAAAATAGCGGCCACAAACTATTTTGTCAAAAATAGTAAGCTCTTTTCCATTAATGAAATTGAGGACACTAATTAAGAATTATAATGATCCTTCGTTTTATATTGCTTCCTCGGGATACAATCAAATAAATATGATAAAACTGATTGCCATAAAAAATTAACAAAAATAACATACAGGAAAATAATTTTTGTTACTTTTTAACCCTTTAACGTTCATTGGTTTCTCCATGAAACCACAAAATTTTAATTCTGATACACAACACTGACACCGGTATTTTTATCTTAAAATATCCCTTTTATTTTGTATGTGAAAAATCGCGTTTTCTCACTTAGAAATATATTTGTTCTTAATTACCGGTGTCATTCATTTATTTCGACATCTTAGCAATGAAAAAATGCTATGATCGTTAAAGGGTTAAAAGGTTAGTTTTAAGACATAATACTCGTTATTGGCCGACAAAATCAATTCGATATTAATTTTCTCTCTCATAATATAAAATAATAATAAATCTGTAAATAAACCAATCCCAAAAGAAAGAACACAGCATTAAAACATAAAGGTCTTAAAATAAGTGAATAGGCAAGTGTTTTCAGCAAGAAAATTGATTTCTTTGATTTAGATTTCGGGACTTTATCAGCAAGTATTATTGGGAAAATCCAGAACGTCATACAAGGCGTTGCTAAATGTTGCAGCTGAGTTGCTCACGTTCATTGCACATCATCAGAACCAGTGGCGTTGCCAGGGTGGAGGTGAAAACACTCTGGATACCAATAATTTTGTAAAGTTGTACTATCCTTATCTAGTTGGAAAATCTTACGCTGAAGGAAAGACGAAGCAAAAAAATAATAACAAAAGACGAAGCAAACTTTACAATAATACTGGTATCAAGAGCATTTAGACCTCCCATCCCTCCTTGACTACGCCACTGCATAGAACAGATTTTGCACAAAAGAAGTTAATATCACGTGACCTGCAATTTATTCCCTGAAATACCATTCGACAAACTACTAATTTTTTGTACTGAGCTACTCGATTCATTACATACTTCAAAATATAGCGCACTACACCACACACTATCAGAAAAAAATAATGACTACTATAGTTTCACTACTTTTATCGCGCCACAACCTCCCATTGGTTCAAGGTATAGCTGCCAACGTGTACGATTTTTTTGATACCACGAAAATCTAATAGAAATTTCAGTCTTGTTTAATCTTAAGAAAATATCAGATTTCGGCTATTGTTTTATATGAAATGAACAATTAAATTTTAGTGGTCAAAAAAATTCTTGCGAGTTTCCAGCTAGGATGGTATATCATTGTCTGGGTAAATCAGTGAAATTTAGAATAATGTTATTTTAATTCTGTCTTTGAGGTTGTTGATCATAGCCAAAGAATTTGAATCTGCATTCAGCTTGTACTTGCCTTTGTCGTACTCATTCAACATCACATAACGTTAAGCAGATATTGGATTACAAGATTCTACTTGAAAACTTTGATTAAAATTAGAAGACAACATTTTGTGTCAAGACACAAGCGTGAAGACAACGTCCGTATCTGGCTTTCTATATATTAGGAGTGGCGTGCACATAGCTGCCAACTTTTACGCATTTTTCGTACTATAAAAAATTTATAGTAAATATTGCCTTATTTAATCGTCGAAATTTTATGATTAACCCTTTGCGGCGCAGGGCAAATTAATTCCTTAAGTTTTGAAATTAATGGCTGACACCGGAATTTGAAAACAACTTTATTTGTAAATAAGAAAACGCTGTATTTCACGCATTCAAAAAACCGTAATTTTTTTAAACAAAATTCCGGTGCGAATGTGGCGTTTGGGAATTAAAATTTAGTGGTTTATCTATTAAACCACTGCGCCGCAAAGGGTTAAACAAATAGAAAATTCTGTACTATTTGAGTGGAAGAAAAAATGCGTAAAAGTTGGTAGCTATGCATACAAAGCATGCTTCAAAGTACTAAGGTCGGAAACTAAGTTTTCACCGTTTAAATTTGTTTTTTTTTTTTTCTTTTTGGCCGGAATTATTTTTTTCTCTTTGTTTATCAAGTTGATTTATATAATAAGTTGATCAAAAATAGATTCCGGTAGAAAAAATTATTTAAACGACGGGAATTTAGTTACAGACTCAATATGCAAAGTAATATCGAAACGCAAATAAAATAACGCTGGCACCAATAGTATAAGAAAACGAAATTTTCACTTATTTTTCTCCAAAGAGTAGTCACAGCAGTTAAAGCCTTGTTAATTCCAAGATAAAATAAAAACTATATAAAAAAGTGTGGATTTCCCTTAAAAGTTTTCATTAATAATTAATACGATATGAGGAATGATATAATAAAGGAAGTTAATAAACAGGAGTTCAAAAAAAATTCTGTTGTCTTGTTGTGAAACCATTTAAAAATCTTGGTGGTAGTCCCAAAAGAAAATTAAATGCATAGAAAATTATGCTTCTTCAATTACTTTCTTCTCAAATTAATAAATATCGAAATCAGGAATCAAAGATATAAACAACTATGCATCTACCTATTTTTTCCTCTGACTGTTTCATTAAAATCAAGTTTCAATAAAAACCTTCCATTGGAATAAAAATTTTAAAATTGTGTTTCATTTGTGTTGTTGTGAGCAATTTCAATTAATGTCTTGTACTTTTAATTGTTATTTCTTCCTCTTAATTATTTATTCAATTTTTTTTGTTGATGATAATACACGTTACCGCATTAAAAAAAAAAAGAACCTTTACGAACATTTTATTTTGAAAATTTTTATGATTTTTAAACAATTTTTTATCCACACCTTTGCCTTAAGCATTAAACCACGTGATCATCTAACGTTAAGATTTGTGATTGCACAGATATCGTCCAAATTCTTAGCTTGTCCATAGTCATGTTAAATATACATTGACTACTCATTCAATATACAACATACATCATTGCCCGAACTTGATTATTTTTATTACTTTTTATGACCTTTGACCTTTTTAACCCAATAAATTTATTAGTATTAAATTCTATATCGATAAAATTTCAATATAAATATTTTAGTCAATACATTTCAATATAGGTCTTTACAGAAAAATTTAACTGCACCTTTAATTGTTGAAAGTTGCATTTAAATTTATTTCGAAATTAATCTATTAAATTCGAAATAAACTATTTAACCCTCTCATTCATGCGGGCTTCATATGAGCACAGATAAAAATTGCCTTAAAAAATAAAAATAAATAAATTAGCAGTTGTTTATGGAGATCTGATTTGTCTACAGGCAAGCATGCAGCACAATAATGAATTATCTTATGATGAGTTCTCATTTATCACAAAAAAAGATAATAATAAAAAATATTGAATAATAACGGAAAATAATGTATGTATGAGACGGTTAAATAATGTGACAATATTTTGTGAGAACTGATCATCCAATGATTTATATAGCTAACTTCAGTGATTTTATCGCGTATGAGATCACAATGAAATGTTAAATAGTTTTCGTTAAAAATTATTAAATAAAAAAAAAAAAACTTAGAAAGGTACAAATTTTTAAACGAACTTAGCGCTAAAAAAGACTTTCAAGTTTTAAGCAGTAGTGAAAAATTGGCACAGCGATGGAGCTATTGACGCCCTTAAATCTTTATAGTATTTTTCGCGTTAATAAAACTCCGAAATTCTGTTATTAAATTAGCCGAAAAATATCACTAAATTTTTTGGTGTCAATAGGCCCAACTTTCCTCCATTATATTTGTTTGATTTCATTTTGCTCAAGAAAAAAATTAGATAAAAAAAACTAGTTATCATATAACTTTTTTTTTTTTTTTTTTTTTGTCAAAATTACCCGCAAACTGTTGATGCGTATATATTCCGTTAGTACCAATATTTTTCTGATAAAAATTTTGAAGTAGATTTTTCTTGCAAATGTTGTCAAAGTGTTTATTAAGGAAAGTGGTGCCAGTTTAATTTTCAACCATTCAATTTTAATTTCGAAATGTCACATTGGCACCCGAATTTTTCGGCCAAATTCATTCGAAAAAAAAATTAATGAATTTTTTCTTTCCGTGTATTTTGTAAACCGAAATTTTTCTTTGTAAAATACTGGTGCCAATGTGACATTTGAAATTTAGCGAAAAATTACCCACCACAGCTCAAAGAGATTTATTGTATTCCAGTTTATACTTTTTAATAATATATTTGCAGTCATACTTTTAGATTGTTCGAAAGAAATAAATTACTTATACAAGCATAGAAAATTTCTTAATCTACTAGCTTCAGTAGATTTTATAAAAAAAAAAAAAATGTACACCAAACAACTAAATTACACATCCTATGAAAAATTTAAAAAATGGTTTACACACAAATGCGTAGCATTGTTTGATTAAAAATTTAAAGACTTTCATTTGGGGGTTTGTACTTCTATCTTCTATCTTTGAATTGCTCCTATAATTGTTGAAGGTTACATTTAAACTTATTTCGAAATGAAGCTCTATAGCTATTTAAATAACATAACATTATTTTGTGATCATTCAATATTGAATGATTTATGTGGTTAACTTCGTGGTTTCATAATGTATAAGACCATAATCAAAATTACAGATTTTTCGTTAAAATTTATTAAAATAAAAAAAAACTTAGAAAGGTATAAAATTTTAGACGAACTTAGTGCAATAAATTTGCAATGTTTCATGCAGTGGCGAAAAATTGGCTCAGCGGTGGGACTATCGATACCACTAAATTTCTATAGTATTTTTTACCTTAATAAAATCTTAATTAGCTTTAAATTGTCATTAAAATAACCGAGAAATACCACTAACATATATTAGTGTTAACAAACTCACCGCTGCGCCAATTTTTCACCACTGCTTTTCTTCCATTTCACATAGTACAAGAAAAAAAGTTAGGTGAAGAATACTAGTATTTTCTTTTGAGAAAAATAAAAATTCAAAAAAGTATTTACATACAATTAGGTGGCATTGTTTGTGTAAAAAATTAAAGACTTTCACTTAGATCTTTACTTGCCATAAAACTGTATAATTTTCTAGGGTTTCTACGGGTCTGGAATTTAATGACTAGGAAATTTTTCAGTATCAGTATTTTATTTTAGAAAATCTCTCCCTTTAACCCCTTTGGGATAAGCGACTTTGTACGCGCCGCTTAATGTGCTCGGAATTCTTCATTATCCTCACAAGTTATTTTTTATTGTAAAATTTACCTTGTTTAACCAGGGAATTTTCGCGATTCAATTACAGAAAAAATCTTTTTAGAAAAACTGGTGATAGATAATTAAAAATTACGCAAAAGACGCTCGTCGCGAAGGGTTAGTTAATGCGAAATTTCCTGCTTTTAAACTATATTTATTTATTTTATAAAGAAATGCTGGTATTACACCTGAAAAATAACGGTACCCGTACGAACCATGATATTTGATAGACTTTTATTATTATTATTATTATTATTATTATTATTAAAATGAAAAATTCTAATATTGTTTAAAGTGTTTTTTTTTCTTTTTGTGCTCTTAACCGGATAATGAGGTAAGAACAGAAACAAGAATATCAGGCACTCTTATTATGTTGTCTGTAACTAGAAAAAGAAATTTTTATTTCTTCAACATCCGAAGTTCTTTTAACATTTACTGTTTTCAAGATTGTTTTATGCTATTTTATTGAATTTTGTGCGATTAATTTGCTTGAAAATATTGCTTTTTGTTTAAAGCACTGTACTAAAACTTGACATTATAATTTATTTGATCTATTTCTTTTTATATAAAATAATAGAGTAACAAATTCAGAAAAGGCCATAAATGTTATCGGCTTTTTATCACTAGTTGGGTGTGAATCCAGTTTTCCATATTTTGAAGCTAATTCTTCTGCCCACGATGGCGCCTAAGTTCTTCAATGAATATCTTAGGCGTATGAAAAGCAATAAAAAATGGCGGAATTAAACGCGTGATGATATTTATCGAGTTTTGATGTTTTTTTTCCGTTTAACTCGAATAAAAGTGTAAGAAAACGAATAAGAAAAGAAAAAGAATGTTAAACTTTCCAGTTAGTTAAAATATTTGATTATCTCTGACTCATTTTTTGTGAAAGTTCGTTCACATATTTTATAGATAATAAATACATTAATGACATAGACTTTCGATAGTATGTGACTGTTGTATATAATATATCTTTTATGCAAAAATCATGAAAAGTATTTAGAAAGATCTGTAATTTGTAGTTTCGTCGCAAATAGACAATTTCTACCTGATTGATAGATTACAAATGCTGCCAAAAGAGACACCAGAAATTCTCATTTATAGATAGTGTAGGTATAAAAATATAAGAAATTGAAAATATTCAGAAAGGGAGAAACACTACCATTTCTTTATTTTGCTTAAAAATAATAATAATAAATCCTTTTGGGTGAAAATGTCTGTATAAAATATAAATAATAATCTCTTCGAAATATTGCCCCTTTATTCAATTTTAATTGTAACATAAACGTGCACTGTTTACAAAAAGGGGGGAGGGGATATATATATTTATATATTTAAGTACCGTAATTTCCGGCGTATTATCCGTGGATCAAACAATGCATTTTCGACCCAGAAATTTTATTTAATAACTGATTTTAAATATTTAACGCGATCTAAAAATTTACTTTTTATTTAAAAAAATTTCTGGGTCGAAAATTGATTGTTTCATCTGCGGATTTTAAGCCGGAAATTACGGTATAGAATCTATTTATAAGTCTTAAATTTTAGTAATTGAAAAGAGATTGTTCTCGAAGTAGTTGTAATTTGTTAAATTATTATGATTTTTTTTAAATAAATAAAAAATAGCCCTAAAAAATAAATGGAAATAATTAATGATCTACCGTTTTTCAAAAAATTATATATTTTAGACCTTAACCCCTTGGGGACGAGCGACACGTATACGTACCGCAAATATGCTTAAGAATCCTTGTTTATCCCCACCAGTAAAATTTTACTGAAAAATTTGCCCTATTTAATCAGAGCATTTTCTCGATTTAATAAGGCACAAATTTCTGTTTTTATAAACCAGTGAAAAAACACTAAAAATTTCTTAAAAGGCTCGGGAGCCTTTTGCGAAATTTTAATGTTTTGTCACCGGTTTTAAAAAACAGAAATTTGTTATTTCTTAAATCGAGAAATTGCTCCGGTTGAATAAGACAAATTTTACAGTATAATTTTACCGGTGGGAATAAACAAGGATTCTTAAGCCTTTTTGCGGCACGTATACGTGTCGCTCGTCCCCAAGGGGTTAAAGCAATTCAATGATAGTTTTACTCTTTTTTCAACTGCAGATTTATAATCTTTTCATGTTATTTTATTTAGATGTATTTAACAGATTCCCTGATATGACCGTACGTCATACGTGCAACGTGTTTTTGCCAGTCGTAATTTGCCCGTAGGTGGCACGGGCATCCATATATGATTTATTATTCTCACCAGTAAATTTTTATTGTAAATTTTTCATTTTTTAATCTGAACATTTTTCTGATTAAATTAGGTGAAAATTTCTGTTTTGAAAAACCGGTGATAAAAGATTAAAAATATTGTAAAAGACATGGAAAAATAGATATTATTTAAACGTTTAAAATAAAAATATTTATCAGTTAAAGGGTTAACTATATAAGATTTCATTCTGAAAAATCATTTTATTTGATCTATAAATAAGACATCACATAAAGATTATATCCAATTTCTGTAATAAAAAATTTATAACACTTTTATGCGATGAATCTTATATATTTTGGAAATTGCTTTTAAATAAAGAATTTAATTATTAAATGAAAGCAGGTGTTTTATTTGCAGACATATTTTGTAATATCTCAGTTATTATAAATTCATCTAGCGAAATTATGAAATAATGTTACACGTGATAAGTATTTAAACATTTTAGCTCATTTCTAATTAATAGCCGCACATTTTTTTCTCTTTTTACTAATATAGGGTATTGATAAAAATCGCGTAGACAAGATAACGAAACAAATTAAATGTTTCGTTTTCATTTTTCTTGAAACATTTGTTGACCCAACCGTTAATGCAATTCAACGAATCTTGCAGAAGCTAAAATTTAACCTAATTACGCCTCTACTGGCGAAACAATCTTAATTAGATTTTCTTAATTTGAAAAGATCTTAATCAAAAAATGTGTAAAGTTCACTTTTTGAGTTGCACAAGTTTTCTCCGAGGGTCACGATTTTAAAAGTCATGCGGGACGTAAGGTTATAACGATAACCTTTTTCATGATCGATCTAGGAGACGAAAAAAACTGATATGAAGTTTTTAGGTAAAATAAAATAATTATGCCATTAGAACACAGATAGAAATTCAATTCCGTTTGAATATTCTAAAAGTTTTTATTTGAATCTTTGTTGACTTTTAACCCTTGAAGGGCGGTGGTATATTTATGAAACCACTTAATTTTAATCCTCAAAGACCATAATGCCACCTGAGTTTTTATATAAAAAAAAGCCGGTTTATTAGATTCATGCGAACTAGCTTTTTTTTTCTTCTTTTATTACAAATGTTGTATTCAAATTCCGGTGTCAATCCTTAATTTCAACGTTTCAATAATGAAAGTGCTCTGCGCCGCAAAGGGTTAACCTCAGCTAAAAACAAAAAGAAAAACTTGGATATAAATTTTAAAAATAGATAAGCCAAGTATTTCAAAATTTTGGAGGAAAAGTAAAACGCGATAAAAAAAAAAAATTCTATGGTATGGAGTTATTCTATGTGGTTTGCAGAAAAATGTTTACCGTGGTGCGAAATTTTGTATCCCCAAAAAAGTTCCAAATCGCGACAATAAAAGGAGCTGCAGCAAATAATCTCCTCAGTCCTGATGTCGCCTGTAGGAGATATTAAATAGCATCTTTTAACAGTAGAACGCCGGGAAGGTGTCAGTTCGACACCGAATGCTGGACTAATTGTTTATTCGAACCAGAAAAATCTTCAAGAAATAAATTATATATCAGTTGCAATGAAATGAGCTAAACAAATAAACTTGATAATTTCAAATTATTTTACTGGTTTTAAATATATTTTATAAAACTTGCGTAAATTTTCCCAGCGTTCTAGTGTTAACCACTTAGCTGATTCTTTTTTATGCACAATAAATTAAAAATATGGAAGAAACACCACTTTTTTTAAACTAAAATAGTTGTTATATTTAGTCTATTTGTCATACTATTTGTGTCATTAAATAGTATGAAACGTATTTAAAAAATTTAGTGGTGTCAAAAAGCTTTAACTCTTTCAGGGGCAGAAGAATTCAGCATGTAAAATGATGAAATAATTGACTGACACCAGAAATATTCAAACAAACTTCTTATAAAATAAAAGTTTACTACTTTGAACTTTCATTGAAAGATCAAAATGTTATTAAAATATTCTTAGTGCCATTTGTCAATTTTGGAATTAAATTAGGTGGTTAGAAACCCTCTAGCCACGGCCCTTAAAAGGGTTAAATGAAGAATCAAGCAAACACTTCTTGCCCGTTGAACGTACTGTGCTTAAATTAATTTAAATATTTCTAGAATCTAATTCTAAGCCTCATGGATAACCTTATTGAGATCTTATCGAGACCTTCAAATTAATTCTAGACCTTATTGATAAATGCATGCATATCATGGGCATCGATATGTTCGGGAATACACAATGGCGGCTCGACAGGGAGTGCTACATGAATTTTTCTCACAGCTAAAATTTAACAGAATCTTATTACTTATTCGACAAATTTTGTTGTTCCAAATAAAAAAATTTAAAAAAAACTGAAATTACAATACAATTTTAGTGGTATGAAAAAAATGATGCAGCACCCTCTGACGAGCCGCTACTGGTGATATATCTTTGGAGATGCTTTATAATAATTTTAAACTGATTTGTGTGGCCTTTCGCAATATTTATCTCAGGACTAAGGAGACTAATTCCATGGAATAGTAACATGTCACTCACGTAAAGCAAGATTTGGATTTTTTTTTTTTTAAATAGATAACTCTGTATAACACTTTTTTGTATCCAAATTTTACGAGCAATATGAGGTTATTCCATGTAATTATCTGTATTAGCGCCATCTATTGTCAATATTTTGAACATTTTTGTCTATGTGTATGTAATACAAAATTCCATATTCCAGTAAATATTTATCTGCAAACCGCATATCTTGCCGACACATAGATCTTTATATTATTGCTTTTTACTTTCGTACTGAACTTTTGAAATATCTGGTATGTATATTTGTAAAAGAGAAATTAAATACAGTTTTATTTGTGATATTCCAAAACATTTATTCATAACATATTTTCATCGGTGTAAGAAAGACTATTTTTTTTTTTTTTTTTTTTTTTTTTTTTTTTTCTACAGGATAACATTTAAATTTTATTTCTGACAAAAATAGCAGGCGGATACTGTTTCCGTAATAAAAAGTGAATCACATTTCGTCACTGTTAAATAGGTAAATATGGAGAAATTGAGATTTTATTTGTTATAATAGAATTCCAGATAAATCTTCCATCCAAACTAGATTCGAGTATTTTTTTTTTTTTTTTAATCATTATAAGGACGATATTTTTTCATATACTTAGAAAAAAAGACAATCTTAATTTTTGATATTATAACTAAGAATAGACAATCTTCGAGAATAAACCAGATTTAAGCATTTTTCATCAACTGTTAGGAAGTGTTAAAAAGGAAAAGCTGATGATACCTGAGAACCAACTTTCGAGCCCATCACGAACTCTTGGCACGCATTTGACAGTGTGGGTCATGACTTAATTTTCTCCCTTTTGCTGATAAGAAGTATCATTAAATTATCTGAGTACACGGGTGAATTACTCTTCTATCACGTATGCCTTCCGCCTTCCAACATTAATTTCATTCCATCATTAATTCAATTTTTGGCGACTGAATTTCTTTCACGCCGTACGTTGGTATGCGCGAGTTAATAAAGAAAAAATTCGAGACACAAAAAATAAGTTGCTTTTTTAGATTATTTGCTTTTATTCTTTTTTTTCTTTGCTTAAAACTAGAGTTTTTTACAACCTATTTTATGACATTTATTTATATTTATTTTTTGAACGCGCTGTTTGCTAAATCGAAGGTTGCGACACGTATTATTCCAAATTTTTATGCTCTTAGACATATACGATACTATTTCTAAAATATATATTTATTTAATTACTTATTTTTATGTAGCATATTTTTAGCTTCAAATTGACTTTCTTCAATTACCAAACTATAAAAATTATCAAAACATTTCCAGAAACGAAATTTTTTTGGGAAAATTCAGTAACTCATAGTTGGTAATGCAATATGCATGCACTCTTTGTATTTTCCAGAAGTACCACATTACTTTTCTCGAACAATAACCTTTGCCTTATTTAATCTAAATAACTGTACTAATGAAACGCAATCATATATGACAAAATTACTATTAAAAAGTCGTGATATTTAATGATATTCATTCCTTGAAAATCTAAAGCGTGTGTATACACTGGTAACGATTCTGAAAACTTTCTTTATGTCTTCGGATACTTTTAACACTAGAACGCCGGAAAGGTGTCAATTCGACACCGATCACTGAACTGATTATCAATTCGAACCAGAAAAATTTTCAAGAAATAAGTTATCTATCTGTTGCTATGAAATGAGCTAAACAAATAAACTAAAAAAATCTAAATTATTTTTGTGGTTTTAAATATATTTTATAAAACTTAAGTAAAATTTCCCGGCGTTCTAGTGTTAAGAGATGGAAAAATAAGAAATCTCCAAACGCAATAAGAATTCGAAATTGACAGAACGATTTTTTCAAGTTTTACAAGCAGCAATGATGCACATTTATGTCAGAAACGTCTCTGTAAACATGAAAATCAATCAATTTGTTAGACTTAGGATTAATCCTTAGCACTCGAGAGGTGATTCTCATGATGTCAATGGGTGCTTCAAATGCTCTGGACGCCAGTATTTTAACACTCTGGATCCCAAACCGCCCGAGATATTTTAAGATATTTTATTTCGTATATCTTAATTCCCACCAGAAAATTAAAACAACAATATTTGGTTTAACTAATAATGGAAAATTTCGTATCTAAATAAAAGGAAATTAGCTCTTGATTTTTATTGGTATAAAATCAGATTTTCTGACCTATATAATTTCTAGAATGTGTTCTATCATGGGATTTAACCCCTTGAAGGGCGGTGATGCCGCCACGGCATCATATAATATTAATTCATTATTGCCACATTGGCCCCTGGATTTTTTAAAGAAAATTTCACCTATATTAAATACGGGAACATAGACATTTACTTTTTTACAAATAAATTTTCTTTTAGATACTGGTGTCAACTAATTATTTCAACATTTTATTAATACAAGCACCTTGTCCATGAAAGGGTTAAAAGTTTAAACTAATTTTCTTTGCCTTATCTAATGGCCGAATAAATATTGATAAAAGATGGTGAAATGACACCACTACGACATTAGTGGTGTCCAAAGCATTTGGCGACCCGATTTACAGGGGACACCTGGCAACACTAGTGATGACTGAGAAGGATTTAACGTTTTCCAAATTGTTTCAAAACAGTGTTGCCAGTGGCGAATTTTTTTAATTCAGATTTCTTGATTGGCACCATTTTTTTAAGTGGTAAAATTCGCCTATGTTACATTAGTTAAAATAAAAATAGAAAAGAAAGGGAATTTTACCGTTTCAGAAAAAGTTGTGCTGGTTGAGAAATCTGAATATAAAAAAAAATATTCCACTGTCAACACTGTTTCAGAATAAAACGGATTAAAATCCATGCTCGTAGCAATGAGGTTACATTGAATTTAATACATGGCTTGTACGAACCATTGGAATCCATTGGAATTTTGGTGTTTTCGTACCAGGAATTTCGTATTTTTCTGATCGGTATATCCCGATTTTTTATTTTTTTATTTTTTTTTTTTTTTAACCCTTTGCGGCGCAGGACAAATTCATTGCTTAAATGTTGAAATTAATGACTGGCACCGGAATTTGAAAACAACTTGATCTTTAAATAAGAAAACGCTATATTTCACGCATTCAATAAACAGTAATTTTTTTAAATAAAATTCCGGTGCCAATGTGGCGTTTGGGAATAAAACTTAAGTGGTAAATCTATGAAACCACTGCGCCGCAAGGGGTTAAGGAAACCACATAAAACTTTTTGTAAATTTTGGTAAAAGGTGCTTGAAAGTCCTTGGGGCGTACGACCCCTGTTACAGACCTTTTTATTCTAGGAGGATATTGTTGGAGAATTGGTTATACTGCAAAATGTTTATTCAAATACCGCATAGCTACCAATGTCTTTTTTTTTTTTTTTTTTTTTTTTTTGGACAATAAAAATATTAGAGAAAATTTGACCTTTCAACAGTCGTAATCCACCGATTAAATAAACGAAAAATGTCCATAAAATTTTTCTATCTCAAAAAAAGCGGAAAGATTGGCAGCTATGATAACGTATTCTTTCCAAAAATGAGTATGTTATCAATTAACTGAAAGTGATAATTAAAAGGATATGTCATTTCTTTTTTAAATGTGACATTTAAATTTATTGTATTTTGTAACGTCATATCATCTCATGGCTCTCTTTAACCTCTTAACTGGTTTGCCCGAACGGCGTTCGAGCAAGACGAATTTGTTTATTTCATCATTTAAAGCTTTTGACACCACTATTAGCTTAAAAAAATTTTTCATATTATTGAAAGGCGGAAATGTTTAGACTAAATTTTACGAATATTTTATTTAAATAATAGTGGTGTGAGCCCACTATTTTCAATTTATTGAACGGAAAAGAATTAACCAGTTAAGGGATTAATAAAATACGTTCTCTATTCAATAATTTGCAACACCGGTTGTTACAGATTGTTTATGCTTTTCTGTTGATTATAGACTCTTTTACTTTTAATATACCCGCTATCATTTTCTTTCTTTGTTATTATTTTTTTATTAACCTTAATTACAAAACATTAACAGTTATTTAATACTGTTCCAGTCTGTTAAAATCAAGGTCATTGTATGGTAACATACGTAACATTTAGAACAATTTGCTGCAATAATTTTAATAATATGACACCAAAAAATAGTGAAAAATACAAAGTTGACGTGATTTGTTAATTAAACCTGTACAAAGCTCCATTTGAATGAAAATTACTTAGACAATGTGAAAGAAAATTATATTTTTATATATATATATATATAAAGTTTGTTACCATAATAAACATAATTGCCATAGATCAAGAAATAACAGTAAAATTAGATAATTTTCATCTAAAGTAAGCTTTCAATAGCAAAACATGTCAACTTTACATTTTGTGCATTTTTTTTCTCTGGTATTATATTACTAATATTACTGAAATATATTGTTCTAAATGTAATATAAGTTACCACGGAATGACTGATCCACATAATAAAATTATCTACACTTTATCCACTGTTCTTAGTTGTCTTGTTCTGAAGAGTTATACAGGAAGAGTTAATTCAACAAAACGTTTTGCAATAAACCTTTGCCCAAATAAATTGCCAATAAGTACAACATCTTGTTCATCATACTCTTAAAAGTAAAAAAAAGTAATTTTATGATAGAAAAAAATACTTAATATCGTTTATTATTACTATCAAGTTAATATATATACTATATATTAACCTTCCTACCCTGTTCAAATTTTGCTCAATCTTGATAAAAATATTTCACACCAAGAATTATTATTTAAAACATATTAATATATTTATTTGACTTACTTTTCTTAATCTGTTATTTAACTTGATTCAGAAAAAAAAAACTCTGGTTCGAATCGTATAAAACAAATTATAGTTATAGGTCGATTAGACCCATTCAGGGTCGGAAGGTTAACTCGTTTAAAAGATAACTTTATCGCTATGCATTTTACGAAATTGATAGATAATATATTTATATTAATTGTATAACTTAAAAAGAAAACATAGGAAAGATATCGGTTTTGTGCAAGGATTTTAAAAATAGAATCTCTGTCAAACAGCAATAATTAGATGAAAAAAAATCTTGCTCTCATTAAAAAAACATTAATTTCAATCCATCTTCCGAATTACAACATATGATTTACTTTGACAATTTAACTACCATTCGATTAAGATCTCTTCAATAATAATGGCGACTTTTAAATGTATTTTTCTACATTCATTCTGAGAGTTACAAAAATTCAATAGAAATTAATCTGTTTTTCTCACAGCATTATATTCTAAATGAGTTAAACATCATAGGCCTTGTTCGAAACCCTGTTTTTCAAACAAACAAATTAATGTTTCTAAAAATATAGTGTAGATAAATGTATTTTAAAGTGTAATTGCATACAAATTTCATCTACGGATTTAAAATAAAGATAAGGAATATCATCTTTCATTGTTTGAAAACAACAGTACAAATAATTACAGTGTGTTTACGAATTCGACCGACAAATTCAGAGTGATAATAGCTTGAAGAGGATAAAAATTAATGTAGAAATTGGGTTTTTATAAACCACTATTTTCTCACAATGGCAAGGTACTTCATCTTAACTGAACTCCGCTTGACGGCAATAACTGTAAGAAAAATAAAAATACTATAATGAAACTGTATAGATATACATCTCTTTTGGTATGAAATGTGATAAAATCACGAAAATTTATGAAAAAAGAGTGTGTGTCAGTTATTCAGTATAAATATTTCCAGTTCATGCGCAATCAATGATACCGTAAGTAACCGTCAAATCGTTCATGTTTTTATCCTGAAGCTTTCCTGCGTGTCACCCATTTCATAAATAAAAAGATAAGGTGTTTTAACTTTTTAGAGACAGCGCTTGTTTTTTTTTTCTTGGGGGGGGAGGGGGGGGGAGGGGACACCATTCCCAAAAGCTGAAATTTTTATACTGACTAATAACAGGGTTGCCACAGGCAGCTATTTTTATATTCTATTCGCACTGTTGTTGAAAAGTTGTATATGCTGTAGCATATCGTCACCTGAGAATAATAAGGTTCTATCTGTGTTTTTGAAAAAAATTTACTTATCGATATAGAAAGGTTCTATATGTTTCTATAAAAGCATTTCTGGATTAAATTAATATCATAATATAATTGTAATGTCATATGCAAATTATACATAACACAATTTTGATGCAAAAATGCCTTCATAGATACAAATAGAACCTTTCTATATCGATAAGTCATTTTTTTCAAAAGCACAGATAGAACCTTATTATTTTCAGTTTACGATATTTCTCTTGCACATGTAGTTACCGCATTAGATTTTTTTTAAAGAGTTTTTAAGTGTGAGTTAGGAATTAAAAATAGTTGTCAATGGGCGCCCTGCTGATAGTAATCATAGTACTTCAATATCATTGTACACACAGGGGTGTACTCGCGTCTTTTTAGCTTGGAAAGGCATTGTACCAGGTCTGTCTTGAATATCAAGATTCTTTGTAATAATGACACTTATTTTTTGTAACGTAATACTTTTATAAATAGATTCTTATAAATTATACTTTTATAAATTATATTTAGTGAAACGTCCCTGCTCATTCAACTCCATTAAGCGACCTCCTCCGTGAACGACCATTTTTTTCATGGAGCGAAATATATTCCCTTAGGCTCAATACTAATTTTACCTCTATTCAGAGACCATCCCAGTTAAACATCCTTCATGAACGACCATTTTTTTTTTTATGAAAAGGAAACTAATTCGTTTATTTTGGGTGGTTTGAAGAAGGTTTTATCCAAAAAATGGTTCCGGAGGGCGCATTATTCATCACACTTCTAAATGAAGTTTAAATATCTATATATATGTAAATATTATATTCTCTTTTTTTTTTTACAATAAATTTTATTTTGAGGGCAAAATCTGGATAACGCTCAATAACCTCCCCCCCCCCCCCCATTACCCTATTCTGTCAGGAAACTTTCAGTAAAATATATAAAGTAATAAAATAGTCATTTTTTGTTCCGTTCAAAAATATTGCATTTATTTATTGAAATTCCGAAAGACTTGGAAATAAAATTTATAAAAGATAAAATCTTAAAATCAAAGCAAACGTCAATGTACTCATTTTTTAAACTTTGAAGTAATTAACTTATGTAATTAATTTTTGTTTTAATACTATAACTTTTATATTGAGAAAAATAAATTTTAGTAACATTAATCGTTACTTTTTTTCAACGATCAACTTCTAAATTTAAACATGACCTCCATTAAGAGACCAACTTTCGGAACGACCAATTTTTATCGGAACAGAACATGGTCGCTTTAGGGAGGTTTTACTGTATATTAATTTCATAAAAAAATAATGGTTTCATATTTTTACACATTTAATCGTGCTTTAAATGCAAGTATGTATTTTACTGAAACGAAACCTTCTTATATATTATACTTTTTATTAAGGTATGCATATAATTTTCGAATACAATTTATCATCGGATTGTATCATACTATATTAGCAACAAACAGGGATTGCTCAGGGCGGAAAAAAAGTTAAAAGAAGAAATCGAATTAGCTATTACACGTCAAAAGTTATTATAGTGATTGGATTAGTAGGTGTGGTAAGGAAGAAGTCAACTAACCGTCTTCAAGACGTTTTTCTAGACAAGAGCTTAATAGTTGTCAGAGGAAAAAAATCAGTTAATATTTGGGGGGAAAAGAAAGAAAAAATTTCTATGGAATGAAAAAGAGATGTGAAAGGTAAATGTCATTTTTTGAGTACAGCGTTTAAAGTAAAAACAATATTCTCAGAAAATGATCGTCACACTTCCCGGTATATTTAGTTCATTATGTCGAATACTTTAATTAAATATCAGCAGGTTTTCAGCTTTCCTACCATTCACACTTTGCTACCACTTTTTTTAAACGGTAATCTTTATTATAATCTTTGTTACATCTTTTATTCTCGATGCTAACCTCTTGAGGGACAAGCAGTAACGTCTTTGTAATAGTGAATTCTCACCGGGAAAATCGAATAATTTTATTTTAAAATAAGGAAAAACAAATTTACGACATTTTGTCGCCAACATTGAAAATGTAAAATTTTGTGAAAAGTTTCTGGTGCGAATTTTGGTTAAATTAGACATTAAAAAAAAAAAAAAAAAAAAAAAAAAAAAAAAAAAAAAATGCACCATCCGTCAAGGGGTTAAAAGAAATATACCACAAACATTTTTTATTTGAAATAGTAATGAAAAATGTAGAAAATTTTAGAAATGCTGCGAATCCTTTATAAGATAATGTTAACAATAAAATCCCACTTTTAACGATTGATTATCTTAAAATAAAAGTTTTTTGCAAAAGGATACTGAAAGTTAATTCTTTGCTCTCGAGAGGTGATTCTCACTGACCAGTGTCCCGCGTAAATGAGTGCCCCAAATGCTCTGTACACCAGTATTTTTAAGAAATTTTCTTCGCCTTATGTGATGGACGAATAATCTACGATAAAAGAATGCGAAATAAACTGCAAGGTATCAGTGGGATTCAAAGCATTTGACGTTCCGATTTATGATATAAAACTGACAACGTTAGTAGTGAGTAAGAGTCACCGCGCGAGTGCAAATGTTTAAAGTATAACGTAATTTTCGTATTAAAAAAATTCAGCTCTTTTCGAATTGTTGCAAGAAATAGCAGCGTTCTTAAATTTTTATGTATTTCCTACTATTGTTTCGAATAAAAAATACTTGTGATAATTTCGACGCGAAGGGGTTAACCCTTTCCGGAGCAGGGCACTTTCATTGAGAAAATGTTGAAACGACTGATTAACACCGGAATTTACACACACACACACACACAAAAAAAAAGGGGGGGGGGGAATTTGAAACAAGAAATATCTATTTTTCCCATACAGTACAAACGGAAAATATTTATACTGAATTCTGGTATCACTGCGGCATTTAAAAATCATATTGGATGCCCCATGTAGCGGAACACTGAAACACAGAGGACTAAGAAATGCTTCCCTTTGATTGACAAAACACTACCTTTGCTGAAATGTTGAAATGAAGGATTGACACCGGAATTTACGTACAAACGTATTTAGAAGTAAACAAAAAAAGGGCAATTTTTTACATACTTAATAAACGAATATATATATATATATCAAAATTCTGGTTTTTATCAGATACGAGTGCTGATTAGTACTAGTTTAATCCATTTGAGCACAGAAAAATTCTTTTCGCAAAATGAAGAAATAATTTACTGACAACAGAATTTACAAAAGATGTTTTAAGAAAATAAAGGTCGTTTTTTTTCATTCTAAAAACAAAATTTTATTAAAATTTTCTTAGCGTCGATTGTAAGTTTGGAATTAAAATTAGGTGGTCCCTACGTGAGACCACTACGCTGGAAAGGGTTAAACACATTTCTTTTATTAATAAAGAGTAAATTTCTACTTTTAAAAACCGGGCACAAAGCATTAAAAACTTCCTAAAAGGTTCTAGTCGCGAATGAGTTAACCCTTTCCGGCACGGGCAAAATTGAATGAAAAATGAGAAATTATCGATTGACACCGGAATTCGCAAGCGAATTTTTTAGATATTTTGAATCCCTTAATTTTAGATTTTATTGTAAAAGCTAATTTTTACTAAAATTTTATTGGTGCCGTTTGCAAGTTTGGAATAAAAGTTAGGTATCCCAGACCGGGCACAGTGTGCCGGAAAGGGTTAAGAATGCAATCTTCTGTAATTGAAATAATTTTAGATATCTTAAAAGCACGAAAGACATTATACATAAAACTTCCCCAAAAACATTATCACTCCTGTAAAGATGAATCTAAACGGCAATCAGGTTGCAAATTCTTTTTTCATTCAATTTTGTTAATAATCGTTAAATGAGAACCAATTATTTTTTTTATGTTTTGTGCATTCAATATTAAACTACAAAAAAGCTCATTGTAATAGCTTAATGCTTCTTCATTTATAAAGAAATAATAAGACAAACAAAGATTAAGGTTGAAAGTAGATCCTTCAGAAGTAGTTTTTATCGGATGAGCTGTCAATTAGTACTTCTTTAACATCTAAGCGACGGGAACCTTTTACGAAATTTTTAATGTTTCGTCACCGGTTTTTAATAACAGAAATTTTTGCTTTCATGAATCGGGAAAATGCTCCGAATTAATAAGGCAAATTTTACAGTAAAATTTTATTGGTGGGAATAAACAAAGATTCTTAAGCCTATTTGCGGCACGTATATGTGTCACTCGTCCCCAAAATGTTAAAATTATTTCTGCTCTTAATAGAACAATCAACAGTAATTGAAATGGACTTAAGTTTCTTAAAAAGACAAAAGACATTATATAAAAAACTTTCCAGAAAACTGCATTGCTCAAGCAAAGAGGAGTCTAAATTGAAATCATATTATTATATTCATGGTTCATTCAATTTTGTCAATCACTGTTTAAATGAGGATTAATTATTTTTTTAAAAAAAGTTTTGAGCATCTATGAATAAAGTACAATACAGTTCATTGTAAATACTTAGTGTTTCTTCATTTATAAAAATATTAACCCCTTGGGGACGAGCGACACGTATACGTGCCGCAAAAAGGCTCAAGAAGCTTTGTTCATTCCCACCGGTAAAATTATACTGTAAAGTTTACCTTTCAATCGGAGTATATTTTCGATTTAATAAGGCACAAATTTCTGTTTTTAAAAACCGGTGATAAAACATTAAAAGTTTCGTAAAATGCTCCCGTCGCGAACAGGTTAATAAAGAAACAAAGATTTGGGTTGAAAGTAGATTATTCAAGTGTGTGCAGGATGAGGTTGTCTTGCTTAAAAGCATTTATATTATTAAAAATTCAATCAACTGTAATTGAAATGGGCTTAAATTTCTTAAAAACACAAAAGATATCATACGATAAACGCCCCAAAAATGTTATCACTCCACCAAAGATGAGTCTAAACTACAATCAGGCTATTATATCTTTTTTCCATCCAATTTTGTCAATCAGGGACTAAACGAGAACTCTTTGTTTAAGAAACGCTTTGTGTGTTTAGGGTTAAAGTACAAAAAGCTCATTATACTACGCTACTTTACCTCATTAATCTAACTTGACCTGAATCTTTACTATGAGAATTTTTACCGATGAAATAAATGAAACCAACCAGAGATTGAAGAGTTTGAAACTAGGTTCTTCAGAAGCAATCTTTATCATTTGAGGCAATTGATAAGGCACTTATTCAAATTCTATATAATTTGTATGAGTATGAACTGCAATTGGGATAGAAAAGATAATTTATTTTAAAATTATTAATCACATCCTACAAGATGTTGTTTTGTTTCAATAGTAGTAGCATTAATAAGAGTTTTTAATGCATAAAATAAAGAGCAGAAAAATGACCGTGGAAAAACAAAGAGTAGAGGAGGATAAGCGTTGATTTTCAGATTCTCGATAATGTACAGAAAATAATTTTCAGTGATATTTTTATTGTTTTAAAAATGCTTAAATTCGATATTTGCTATCTTTCGGATTTCGGATTGATTTTTGCTTCAATATTCTTTAAGCGCGTTGCACAAGCAGAGCGTGCTAACCATTCACCTTATCTCCAAAAGTAAAAAAAAAAAAAAAAAATTGTAAAACCTAAAAATTAAATTTTGTCAAAATATACAGTGAACGATTATTTTAACGCTGATTGTTTTTTAACACGAGAAAGGCCAGAATTTGTCAAGTTTCGTAAAATATATTCCTTTCCAGAAGTTCGATTGAGAGGAGTTTTAACTTTTTTATTAACGTTTTTCTTCTTTGTATCTTCCAAACTTACTTTATAATGAAATTTTTGGTTTGAACGGTAATATATTCAAGTGGAAGCGATCAAATGATCGCTCACGGCCATTCTAATGTTAAATAAGTACAACTGTCACTACTTTCTTTGACTTTTTCTAATAAAATTGAAGGGGAAGTAAATTGCTTAATGATACGAGTACTTCAAAAATAAAAATTTCTTTACTAATGGGAAATTAAGTGGAATACACTATATTCCACTTAATTTTATGATTTGCACCAAAAACTTTTAATTAGATTACCCTTTTATAACTTTTGTGAAAAAGAACTGAAAAATTGTTTTTCCTTATTTTGAAATAAACATTTTTCCAAATTTCTGGTAGGAATTCAAGGTTATAGAAATGCAATTGCTTACCCCTTTAACACTAGACCGCCGGGAAATTTTACGCAAGTTTTATAAAGTATATTTAAAACCAGAAAAATAATTTGAAATTATTTAATTTATTCGTTCAACTAATTTCATTGCAATTAATTTCTAACTTATTTCTTGGAGATTTTTCTGGTTGAAATCGACAATTAGTCCAGTGATTGGTGTCCAATTGGCACCTTCCCGACGTTCTAGGGTTAACCTCTTGAATGGCACCTAATTTTGATTCAGATTTGCGCTAGAAATTTGCCTTAGTTTAAAATTAATGTTTTCAAATTTTCGCTACGAATTCAACATTGCTGAAATGTTCCTACACGCTCCTGAAGTGGTAAAAATGTAAAATTAAACTACTATTGAAAATTTTCTGGTATGAGTTTGAGTTTTTTAACGGATATATACCCTAGGTTTGGAAACATCCACCATATCTCCTAAAATGCACGTTTCTCCTCTAATGATACATTGTTTACATTCCAACAATTTAACTCACCGTAGTAATTTGAGAAGACCAATTTTTCTTTTACTTCTCGGTATCTTCATGTAAAAAGTAAGAGTGGTCAGAGAGAGTAAAACAAAACCAGTTTCAGAAAAGAAGTGAGTGAAAATTAATTTTAACCACAGTTTTTTACTTTCATTTTTTTTCTCCCAAGGAGGAAGTTTTAGGCCACATCTGACACATTTAAGAAACAAAAATCGACGCCTGACCCCAATATCTTTCAAAGAAATGCAATCCAATCCCCCGTCAAAATACTGAACGAGCCCTGCCAAAAGAAAAGATCATACTATTTTTTTTAGGTGAAGAGGAATGGTCAAAACAAACTATTGTATTCACCATTATGTAATAGTTTGTTTTGAAAGCATTTAAATGATATTTTAATGTAAACAAGAACGTAGCAGGGTGGGAGAATTTTTGTTGCGTTAAATATGCATAGTAAAAGCGATAATGAAAACTGTTTTTATTCAATTTATTTTTATATCTATGTACCATGATTATTTTACAAAACATTTTGTGAAATACAAGGTCTGTTTCGTCTTGAATATACAGGCTATCCGAATTAGTGGACAGAATTTGTGAAGCTTGATCCAGAGCCTGATTACTAACGGGGCACTCTCTCACCAGAAAAAATTTATAGAAATTTTCGTCTTCTTTAAACGCCCTTTTCATACAAGATTACTGTCATGAATAAGGAAAAATTCTTTATTTCTTTTTCCTGGTGGGAGAGTGCCCCGTTAGTAATCAGGCCCTGGCTTGACCCCCTGTATTTTATATGGATATAATTAATATCAAAACTGACACTAACAGCTTGTGCTTTCCCCATTCTCTCTGTGTAAAAGCTTCAGTGCTTATTAGAATTGACTGGCGGTTTTTTGGACTTTTGAAATTATTCTTTCAGTAAAATAATTTTTAAAATTTGGAATTTCTTTACTACGCTTCTTTATATTCCATGTATCATCGATAGCTAAATTTGAATCTTTTTAGACTGTAAATAATACTCAAAATAATATTGGTAATATTGCAATTTCAAATTGAGTCCCTCTTTTTGCGAGGGGGTGTTTCAGCAATAAAACAGGATGTAGTGTAAAACGTGATTAAACATTCATCCAGGCCCTGATTATTAACAGAACACATTTACTTCAATAGATTTTAGTATAATCGATTGCCTGATCTAATCGTGGTATTCCTAGAAAATTTCTGCCATGAATAAGGAAAAAAAATTCTGTTTTTTTTTACTGGTGGGAATGTGCCCCGTTGATAATCAGGCACTTTCGTCAATATTTATATGTTAGTTTGTGCGTTCTAGCCAGTGTTCTCGCTGACATTTGACCAACATTAGTAATTTGTCTAATTGAAAATAAAAAACATTCGCCAAATGAAAACAGTATTAGCAAAACATATTCGCCGTGTAGCACTAAAAAAGTTATCTTTAATCCTTTAAAGTACCTCCTTTTTTCAATATGTTCTAAAATAACCAGTTTTTATAACTGTGACAACGATTGTTATTAATCTTATTTCAACTATCCGCTACAAATATATTAAAAAAATATATAAATGCATATGTATGAAAAACGAAAAAGAAAAGAAAGAAAAAATTGAGCACTAGCAATTTGGCGAATCTAATCGCTTGTTTACTCGCCATATGAAGAATTTAGTCGCAATTTGGCGCAATAGCGAGCGACAGTGAGAACCCTGGTTCTAACAATCTGAAATAGCTCGGTGCCATGATATTAAAAACTAAAACAAGAAATACAGTAAAGAACATCAAACGTTAATCTCCTGCAGAAATAACATCTATAGCTACAGCCATTTAATTGCTGTGGAATTTAAAAATCGGTCAATTCATTTTAAGTCACCGCGTATATGCAATTATATTTTTAAATTGACGCAAGTACTATAAATACAGGCTGGTACAGACGACTATTTTTTTTTTAATTCTTTCTGCACCAGTATTCTTTTAACAAAAGTTTCGACATCATTTTCTCATGAAACTCCGTATATTTTCATATATGACTATAATTGCCAACATACTACCGTTTTTTGTATCATAAAAATTTTATAGAAAATTTTAACTTCTCAAATCGCTATAATCCATGGGAAGATTTCTATTATTTTTTTCTGGTTCAAAAAAGTAGAAGAGTTGGCAGCAATGCATCACCACAATTTCGATAGGAAAAATAGCAGATTATCAGTATTTCTTAATGGATTTCTTTTTCTTATTTAGTAGAAGAATTCACATCTTGCTTCAACATGGTAATCATGTGAAACTCTTGTTTTAATCAAGATTTGTACCACAA
This sequence comes from Maratus speculifer, assembly GCA_964019185.1. NCBI lineage: Eukaryota > Metazoa > Arthropoda > Arachnida > Araneae > Salticidae > Maratus > Maratus speculifer. Next base: position 334,324,677 of record OZ025295.1, on the reverse strand, counting down.
CTTTTAATTAGAATTAAATTTTTAAATATTCTTGGCAAAAAGTTAATTTATTTTTTTTAATCATTTATTTATTTATCATTCTTCAAACATTCTTATGAGAATTCAACATTGCTGATTATGTGCCCCAGAGAGGGTTGAATTTCATTCCATAATCCTCTAATACCCATAGTAGCACACATACCATCACCAGCGTTTCGAATTTAGTGGATTTTTTATTTTGAATATTCCAAATTTATAGTAGAATTTTAAAAAAGCGATATTGCCTTCTTTAATAATCGACATTCCGCATTCAAAAAACGTGCGAAGCGTATTAGCCCACATATTACAGAAGATTAAGGTGAGATTAGCACCTCTGTACACAAGAAGTGAATAAGTCAGGTTACGTACCAGAGGCAATGCTAAAGACAACCTCTATGACTTGGATGATTTACCATCTACCGTGTCGCTGGTACTTGTTTTTAATTTAATTTACTTTTAGTTTATTTTTTACATTTTATCCGATCTTTAAAAAAAAAAATTGATAATATACATATACATTTCTTGGGAACATTAACACCCCTAATAATTTTGCAACAGGTAATCATTTAAAAAGATATAGGCAACAGATCATTGGGAACAATGTCTAACTATTAAATGCCATGCATAAATTGGGCCATCGAAGTTTGCTGGTATGGATTCGGATTCTCTCCTTTATAGAAGGTATTCTTACATGCATATTACAAGGATAAATAAATTTCTGGTTTCACAGATGTTTTAAAAATTTTAAAAACCGGAGATTGGGATGCATGTATGCTGGTAATTAACCCCTTAACTTGTTAATTCTTTTCCGTTCAATAAATTGAAAATAGCGGATTCACACCACCATTATCTAAATAAAATATTCGTAAAATTTAGTCTAAACATTTCCGCCTTTCAATAGTTTAAAAATTTTCTTAAAAATAATAGTGGTGTCATAAAGCTTTAAATGATGCAATAAGCAAATTCGTCTTGCCCGAACGCCGTTCGGGCAAACCAGTTAAGGGATTAGCCAATTTCTTCTCTATAATTTGAAGGTCGACTTATTCGCGATTTTATACGATAGTATAATTTTAAGATAATATAAAACATTGATTTTTTAACTTTGATTTTCTTTAAAAACCTGATATAATTCTACAAACAATAACAGTTACTCTAACTTAAATTATTACATTTCTCTTACGTGAGAATATCTAGACATAAATCCTTCTTCTATTTTTATAAACAGGTTTAATAATACTTATTTATTTCCATAAGATGCAGAATTTGTATTTTAAAGATTTTATCAAGTGGGGATAAAATGTAATTAATTAAAAGAATAAAAAATGTTTCTGTTGTATCTGTCTGGATGATGAATTTAAAGTTTTAGCATTTTTATAACAAAAGAAAAAAAATCGAAAAAGAATAGAAAAAGAAAAACTTGTTTGGATTATAATGATAATTAGATGTTCAAGAAAAAGTACAACATTGCTCTTAACGTACAACATTCAATTCACTTTATGACAGCCTGTGTATTCACTGGAAAGTATATTATTTTTAATTTTGTATGTATTATTTGCTTATAATTGTAGCTGACTTGATATTTCATTCTTGGCTTGCAAATTATCTTTTTTGTGGAAATTTCGCCTAAATTTGTGTCTGTTAGATGAAAGTTATATTATACGTTTACATCTGTACCGATTTTTATCAGGCAGGATATCACCTGTACCCAGGAAAAGGGGTATCATATACTTGTCTATGTAATACGCGCTAACCAATATAAATATAGTTACTTAGACACATTTTAATTCAATATATAAAAAATATAATTATTATTGTTTTATAAATTAAACATGATCTAACATGAACATGATTAACACATGATAAACATATACATATTTACCAAGTTTTACGCTTTTTTCCTACCACTATGTTTTAATAGAGCAACTTGTTTTATTTAATCATGAAAAATATAGATTTAAATAACCCAATACTTTCTTATCAAAAATTGTGTGAAAATAGCGTAAAAGTCGACAACTGCGATATGTGTTATGTGTTTTGTGTGTTAGTCTACTTTAGACAGGGAGGCGGCAGCACAGTCAATCACCTTATCGATTTCACGGATGATAATCTAGGATTAGTTAAATCTCTATTTGCGTATCAAAATGCAATCGGTGTGTCAATTCGTATCATGGTGGAAACATCTAAAAACCCGGTTGACTTGTAGGTTTACCATTGTGCTTTCATGCACGCAAAAATATATAAACATGGAAGAGTGAAAGCAGGAAAAAATATTATAAACCTATGAGTCAACCGTTAATATCGAGTTTTTAGGTGTTTTCCACCAAGATACGAATTGACACACCGATTGCATTTTAATAATATGCAAATCCAGATTTAACCCTTACCGGCACGGGCAAAATCTGTAGTAAATTGAGAAATAATCGACTGACACCGGAATTCGCAGACAAGTTTTTTAGATATTTTGAATTCCTTAATTTGAGCTTTTAATGTAAAAGCGAAATTCTACTAAAATATCATTGGTGCCGTTTGCAAGTTTGGAATTAAAATTAAGTATCCCAGACCGGGCACAGTGTGCCGGAAAGGGTTAACTAATCCTAGATTTTCATCCGTGAATTCAATGAGGTTATTGTCTGTGTGCCTGGGCAATCCACACTAAACAATATTTATGAGTTTTGTAATATTTTTTTAATTAAAATATAGGCTAATTTACCATTTTTACCATGTTTACTTTTCTTACTCTTTCAACTTCGTCATTTTTAATTGGGTAACATTGATCCACATCATGTTATAGGCCCTATAAATTAGTTATAACACATTGGCCAAAGTTATCCCAAATCAAGGTAATATTGGCCAAAAATTTCAAAATACTTTTCGGTAATAATAATAATAATAATAATAATAATAATAATAATAATAATAATAATAATAATATAGTTCGTTCCATATGTTCCTAGCAAACAAAAAAAAATAGCATTATTTTTATTTTTTAAACTAAATAAGAGAATAGAGATGCTGAGTATGTCATAAAACAGAGAAATTTGGGGGAAAATTACCCAAGTTGACGGAATCTGTTTGCGTTTATCATTAACAGAAATATAATTTTAAAATATACATTGCATCTAAAAAGTATGTATATTCGTAAGTATTATCGATTAATTTTAAGAGAAATGCCAATTTTCAATCTAAATGATAAAATCTTCTAAATTTATATCATGAAAACATAATTTTGACTACTGACTTTATGAGCGATACCAGATTATCTAAGTGCAAAATCTATTTTCCTTACAGATTTTGTCTGAAATCTTTGTTACCTGGCTTTTCTTCTAATGCTTGCTTAGATATTTTTTACTCTGTAGATTTCCCTTCTGATTTCGTTTTCATTCTTTTATTTTTTCGTTTGTCTTCACGTTTATTTTTCGTTTCTACGTATTCCTCAAATTAAAACATTGAAATTTTCGTGTTTCAGAGGAACGAAATTTGCCTAATATCTTTGCAGCCAGGCTTTTCCTGTAATTTTAATATTTGGATAATTTTGAATATTTTTACTGAGTGCTTTTACTTTCTAATTTTACTTTCACACTATTCTGTTTCATAGTGTTACTTTTCGTCTGCTGTTAATACTTTTAATTTTTTGTTTTTACGTACAATTAAATGATTGCAATTTTTGTGTTTCAGACGAACGAAATATCCGCGAACATATAGCGAAGGATGAAGGAGCGAGGACCGTGGAGGCTATGGAGTACGTTTCTGCTCTTATTAGCAGGTAAGATACATTTCATGTTGTAAAAATGTATTATTACATTTTTCCAAAGTTGCAAGCCATGATAACTGTCTATACTATTTCATGAATTCATGTAGAGAGGCATAACATAAATTTGATTAAAAGTTTAAAATAGGATAAAATAGGATTTGAAGTAGTATCAAGTGCACATGGTGGTGTAAAGTACAATATCATATTATTTGCAAAGTGGACAGCCTTCATCTGAAGGGTCCTCATTTGAATATTCGGATATAATGTTAATAAATGAAAAATAGTATATTACAAATTTAATTGAAATCTCAAGATTAAAAAAAAAATCAGTGAAAAAGTGTAAGGAGGTACTTTTCTGTCAGTAGCTTTTTTGGTATCGAATGTTCATTTCGGAAAAGTGCTAGTGCTTATAATTTTAGCTCATAGAATACTAATGTTCGGATTATAATATAATGTACTCAGGTTTTAAATTGTGCCTGTATGTAGCATCTCATATAGTGCTCAAACGTCAAAACTTCCCACCAGTAATAAACTCAAAAAATAAAAAAAGATTTTTTGAAAGTATGCGTCATATAAATAATATAACACTTTAATGGCTGTTTCCATCATTAATATCTAAATCAATAAGTAAAGAAATTATTCATGACAATTAATATAATAGGGTAAAATCCCCAGTAATTGGCATGCACCAGTGATTGGCACATCCTACAAACATGTCCTAAAATAAGATTTATACCCAGTCTTTTAAAAATGCAAGACTATATATCAGTTATATGCTCATTTATGCTAAATATTATAATTTTGATTTATGCTACTAGATGAAAATAGTGCCTAGGAAAGAGAAACAATTATGGCTTGTATGAAATTAGCCATTTTTGTTGCAAATGCTTCTTCTTTGGCTTCATGCTTTTCAATTCATTAATATCTGATTTATAATATATTTTAAATTTTAATTGACAATAGTTTTGTTTGGTTAAAAAGGGTTGCTTTAATTGTGTAAAAGTATTTTCGACACAAATATTTTGATTTCTGAATTAATGATAGATGCCAATTAATGGTGCTTCAATTTTGCTAGTTCCAAGTAATTGGCACCTATTCCACTTACAAAGAATTCACAAGGAATTTGAGATTAAACCTCTTATTTTGGAAGTACTTTAAAAGTTATAGACTAATTTTGTTTAACATTTGTTTTTATTTGAAAATATGAAATATTATCAGTAATTGGAATCCATTAAAGCTTCATATGACAATTACTGGGGACAGCATGACAATCACTGGGTATTAATATAAGTATATTGTATTGTTTTAAAGTGTTCACATTTCAGACTAATATGTTGATTTCTTAGTCTCAAAAACCTGGAATATGGCATCTTCATCTATAGTAAATTCATTTAAAGCGATTAAACCCAATTCAAAGTGTAAAGTTTTTTTGTAACATATACTTGTGCCAATTACTGGATCACAAGGTGTCATACATTGGTGTTCTAGGTGCCAATTACTGGTGATTTCAGCAGGTTTTTATAAATATATTTTTAGAAAAATATTTTTTCAAATTTGTTTGCTTCTAGTGGGCAAAATAGATGCACAGATATGCATTCTTTGATTTAAAAATATTTCCAAGTAAATATCTTGTTTCTTTGTAATGAAAATTGAAGTAAGTTTAAAGAAAAATTCTTAATATGCCAATTACTGGGGGTGTTACCCTATATGTAGCATCTTATGCATAAACAAATAAATATAAAGGAATTTTATAAATCAGAATATAAATCGTGTTCTGAATAAAATCATCTTCTTTTCAGAAACAAATAACACATTAAATTTTATATTTCATAATCTAAGTTAACAGGAAATATTAATGACTTATATTATCATCATTATCTTTACATCTTTAAGAAAAAATGAGAGTTAAAATTGTGTATATTACATAGCTGCCAACATTTCCGGTATTTTTGGCCTGGAAAAATTTAATACAAATTTTTAATCGGCGGATTACGGTGCTCTGAAAAAGTGAAATTTTTTATAAAAATTTTCCTGGCCAAAATAGCGGAAGATGTTGGCAGCCATGAGATTAACTCTTCAAATCTTCAAGGCACTTCATTTGTTTAAAATTCCTACCCCGAATTAATTTATTGCTTCTAATTTCTTCTGGAAACATTTACTGACTTTAAAACTTCCTTTTTGGGAAAGACACTGATTAAAAAAAAAATCTAAATTTGCAAAATTAATTGACGCACTTGTTATTGTTAATAACAGCTCGCCATTAAAATCATTAAATTCGACATTTTACACACATTTTCCTAGAAAATAGAGGAAAATACAAATCAAACATTTAATGGATACTAATAGATATCAGATAACTCATACGCAACGTATAAGAAATTTTATATTAACAAACGCGATGACATCCCGGAAAAGTCTTCCAAACACAATAAAATGTGAATTAAGCAAATCACGTAAAACGAAGGATATTCGAAGGCAAATAACGTTTCCCTTTATCATTTCGTAAGCAATAAACACGAGAATCAAGAACAGCCGTCGGCAGTACCAAACATGTGTACTTACATTAAATTCTTCGATTAACAATGAAGAATATTTTAAGTCCGAGTGAAAAGAACAGGAAAATGTTTACATCAAAACAGATTTTATCAAAAAGGTCGGTGGTAGAACATAGCACTCACAATTGGTTTCTACAGGAAATGTAATGAAAATGTGATAATGATGATTTATTAACATGTCATCGTTCAAAGTAATTTCTATTATTTTCTTTCGAAGGATGCTAAAACTTGGTTTGTATTTTAAAATAATTTCAACAACAAATTGAATTACTAGTATAATATTTGGGAGCGCTCTGTTGCGTGTAACTGCCTGTAGCACTGTACACTGGCCGTGCCACACACGCTCAGGTTTGTTTTTTAAAACTAAACTTGAATTTATGTAGTTTAATCTTTTGAACAGATCCATATGAATTTTTGTTGTTAAATAAAGATTTTTCCTCTTGATTGTGCGCTGCCAAAAGCAACCCCCCCCCCCCCGAAAAAAAATTACTTTCTTGTAAGCATATCATTTCTGACCAATAGTCCCATTAAAGAGCCTAATTAATATTTTTTAAAAGGTCTCTGGGGGTAGTGTCTACACCTATGTTAATTGTTGAAGAATTTAATCATGTATGAAGCACTTTAAAAACGTCAAAATAGGCTACGATATTATGCAGCGCCGCCGTGTGTGACAACATGGCTGTATAGCGCAGAACAACACGCAAACAGTTCAAAAAATAATTAAAACTGTTCCATTAGGCCAAAGAAGAGGTAATTAAATGTTCAGCTTGTTCCTTTTTAACTAATTGTATGTTTTATCTAAGAGACATACAATTAGAAATCACAATGTTCAAAACAAAATAAAAATAAGCTAATAGTATCTGAAATATGCTTCTGATCTATTGTTGTAATTAACCTACCTGATTTGATTGTACGTAGTAGAGGCAAAAAGAGTTTGCTTTATCCATCGCTTAAAGCTTATTGATACCACAATTTTTTTATTTACAATTTATTGTTAGGATGAGCGAAGAGAATCCTCTACTAGTCCACTCAAATTACAATTTGTCGTACGCTTTACAAAAAAACTATTCAATATTTTAACTTCAAATTAAACACAAAAATAAATTATGATCTGTAGATTTGCAGAATATAATTTTTTTACGGTAAAACGTTAAAAAAATTATTATTTTAATTAATTTATTTTACATGCATTTCCAATACGGACGCATTTTAGCAAATAAATAAAAAATGAAACGCGTATATTTTCAGAAAAAAAAAAGTTTAAATCATGGAGTAAATAATTATAGATAGAATCATGATTAATTTATTAAATAAACCATGTTTTCATTATCCCGCAAAATCGTTTGCACAGATGACACTTAAACATTTTAAAAGAATTGTATTATGGATTTTTTTTTTTTTTTTTTTTTTTTTTTTGTAAACTGGCAACAAAATAATTGTAAACAAATAAAATCTATATATTTAAAACACCTGGCTGTTTTTTTAGTCATCAGCCCTGAGCTTTCTACTGGCCCGATTTTGATGATTATTTTTTTTTTAATGAAAGCTGTTTATGTGTAGATTTGCCCATTCTGGCTAATTTTTAATTTATTTCAATTTTTATATTTTATTTTTAATTTTAAAAGCTTTTCATTACATTTCTTCAAAACAGTGGCAACAGGTCAAGCTTTTCTCAAAATTTATTATGTTTCATTATTTTCCACCAATCAGGAGCTCGATCTCATCGGTGAATGTATTCAAATTCAATCAAAAAAAAAAAAAAAATAATAATAATAATAATAATAATAATAAAGATTTTCGTTAAATTTAATCATAATAAAATGATTAAACATAGTTATTCCCTGCAATATACAGATTATTTACTGAGTAATATTATTAAGTATTATGTAAGTAAAATAACAGAAGATAAACTTTAATAAAATATAATATCTAAAATTAAATTTTGGCGATGGAGAAAATGTCGTCATATAGAAACCAGATAAATTTATTCCATGAATATAATATACATTATTATAGCTGTGTCGGTGATGATGTCATATTTACTGACTTTAATTCCTGCATCTAAATAAAGTGAACTTCTATTAATTTAAAGGTCCGTGGTGTGCACAAATGAAAATATTTCTATAAACTGCGCCATTTCTATTTAATTGTAATGAATATTTTATGAAACTAAATAATTCTTAAATAACTGCATAAATCACGCTTTTATTTAAGAAAAGATGAGTATTTCTGAAGGTGTGAATGATGTCGTATTACAAAAAAAAAAAAGAAAAAAAAAAGAATAAAACCTGTGATATGCCGTTATTACTATATTTCTATCTTACATAATATCAAAAAATAATTAAAATCATTTCATTGCATTAAGTTATTGTTTAAAAAAAATATCTGCATTTCAGCAACAAATACAAAAACTTTATTCTTTTTAATGACAGAGATATCTTTTTTTTTTTTTTCGTTGCCATAACAATAAAATTAATTTTTACAAGTTCATGGAGGATACAAACCAATAAATAAATTTATTGCAAGTGCTGTAAATGTGTAGTGTGTTGGTTAGGCGGTTTGGTAAGTCCCTGTTTCTATTATAATTAAAATGTTTCATTGATATAATTATTGTACAGTTATCAAGCGATATTTAAACGGAGAAAAAATAAACTATGCAGATATTTTTGAATTACTCTTCCGGGGTATAATATTAACTTCCTAAATAATTTGGCATTTAAGTAATATTTAAGGTTTAGAAACCGCATTAAAAAAAGATTTGTAGCTGAAGTTAAGTTCAACATACTTTATGAGTTGTTTTCCTTATTTTTTGTTATTTTCTGAAGTTTGTGTATCTTCATCATGAAAATCTATGTTATCCCTATTTTAAGAGGTGGCAATTGTTTATTTCGCTCAATATTTTACTGTCTATATAAGATTGATATATATCATACCTAATATATATATATTTTTTCCGTCGAGTTTCGACGGGTGCAGCTAGTTAATTCTTAAATTTGTTATATAAATGAAAAATTAAAAGATCTGCGTGAAGTTGTTGGTTCAAGCTCTTTATAAATATTTTTGCGAAGGTCGTATTGTGGCTAAATAATATCGACTCATTAATCAGAAGGATTTTATAGAAAAATAAGACTTTAATAAGTTCGCAAACACAACAATAATTATTCGTGAAAACGTCACTGCGAGAATGAGAGAGCGCTTCGTTAAAAGGTAATTCCATTAATTGAGTTGCCATTCGCAGAAAGTAAAAAGTTTTCCCACGCGGAGAGAATTACAGCAATTCTCATACGCTAACATGTATAAAAACGAAGAAATTAAAATAAAATGTTTTACAGTTAAAAATTCATAGTATCAACGAAAGCAGATTTCAAATGTTTTTTCCAGAAAATAGGATTTTGAAGAAGTAACTTTCTTCAAGCTTTCTTCAAATATATTATTCTAAAATAGCTATCAAAGATTATCGGATGTTGATTACAAAGATTGGAAACATGCATATTTCAAACAATTAAAAAACACCAGTGGCTACTTGAAATTGTAAAAACATCTTTAAAAGAGCTTTTAGTTGAAAATTTAAAAAAAAATTGTAAAAGTTTGCTTCGAAAATATCTTATTATGCCAGTTTTACATCATAAATAAAAAATTAAAATGCGCCAAAACATAAAATAACGTTTTTGTTTAATAAAGATGCAAAAATAATAATAAAAAAAAATATATAGACCCCTTGCACGTGACGTCACATGCTTCATCTGGCGCCCAAACATAAGGCATATGTGGTGTTTTCACATTTATTAAAATAGTAATTTGAGCTTCATTTTTTAATTATTTAGAGATATAATGCAAGAATAAGAAAAATAAAAATTAAACAGAAAGACCACAGGTGTTTTAAACGGCAAACGGGGAGTTATGATGTTTTGTTTGGGCTCCAGATGTGCACCAGATTAGAGGAACAGCCGTTACTGTGACGTCAATGCAAGGAGTCTATTGTTACTTTCAAATATCTGTTTTATAAAACAATGCTTCGCGAATCCAAACAAAGCATGGCTTTTGCTAGTTATTATTATTATTATTATTATTATTATTATTTAATGGCATTAAGTTTCAGACTAAATATCACGGATGTTTTAGTTTTAAAAAAGTGGTGTTTCGCCCAGATTTTAGATTTGTTGGTTCAAAAAAAAAGAATCAAATAAGTGCTTAACATAAATCAACATAATGTTTTGGCTCCATTGGTTGTAGCTTAAGAAACCTTGTTAAATGGTAAATTTCCGGTTATAATTATACTAAAATTAAATATAGGAATCACAATATGTTCTGAAGCGTTGCATACATATTCCTTTTCCGTATTATCGAATAACGTAGAGGATAAATGTGTACTAAATTAAGATCGGAATCCATTTATTGACAAAATACATGTATATTGATAAATATGTATAGTTGGTAATATAAAATCTAATAACAAATAATGAAATTTATATTAGTAATTAATGTAATTAATAATTATGAGTATAATTAATATAATATAATAATTATATAACAATAATTATTAATATAATAATAATATAATGATTTACATAATATATATTATACATTTTATTTCCTTTCCATTTTTATTGGTGTAATTATGAAAGTATTAAAAATTCAGTCGCTAAGAAAAAAAAAATTAAAGAAAAATACTATAAAATATATATATTTATATTTAATTCATAAAATAATTAGAAATACTCCTTTAAGTCAATGTAAAATGCGATTTAATGTTCAGCTTCGCATTTTCTAACTGTAATTACATTTTATCAAAAACAATCATTATTAGAAATAAAATTGATCAAAGAAGATTTTATGATGCTATCATCATTTAAAATCACTTTTGATCCATTGCTGGGGTTGGTAGAAGTCATTATATTATCAATCATTTTCTCATTTCAATATATGCCGCTATCATACAGTTATCATACATTAAAATATCATTTTGCGTTTCATTCACATTTATTATTTAACTGACGAAAATAATTTAATATGAAATGTTCAACGACTTTAAAAGAAAAGTAGAAACAAAATCTACCTAAAGCATATAATTTTAATAATAATTAAGATTTTCCGGTTTTATTTGGTCAAATAAGCATAAATTCAATCACACTTGTTATTATTTAATTTATTTTATGATAAAATTTCTGGTTGTGATTTATTTTAATAAAAAAGTAAGGTTAACCGCTGTGTAATAACACACGTACTAGTGCGTTAAAGAAAAAATTATTTAATTTTCAACTTCAGTTGTTTTAACAATTGATTGAAATTTAAGCAACATGAAGTCACAGAAGATGCTATAAATTTATTGTTATCCGAAAACATTATTTTCTTGGTGTTTTCTAATTTATTATATCGAGCACTATCCTACGAGCAATAACATGCATTATGCGATATTGCAAGACTAGTATATTATTGTAATAACTAAATAAAAAGTCAAAAATAAAATTAAGATTCCGATTCCAATATTGTAGATATGTTTTTATTCTATCTCTCATGTATTTTCAAATGCAATTGAAGTGATAATCAAAATATTGAATAGTCATTAAAGTTGTAATTTTATGTGGAGAATTTTAACTGCGTTTGTTATTACACCTCAATTCACTGCTCGTATTTACAGGGCTGCCATCGGCCACTATTTTTTAATTATAATTGGCACCAGTTTCTCAAGAGAGAAATCCTTAACCGCTTCGCGACGGGAGCCTTTTACGAAATTTTTAATGTTTTGTCACCGGTTTTTAAAAACGGAAATTTGTGTCTTATTAAATCGAGAAAATGCTCCGATTAAATAAGGCAATTTTTTTAGTATAATTTTACTGGTGAGGATAAGCAAGGATTCTTAAGCCTTTTTGCGGCACGTATACGTATCGCTCGTCCCCAAGGGGATAAGGAACACTTTGACAACACTTGAAAAAAATATAATTTTAAATTAACACTATTAAAATATAAATAAAGAAAAAAGCTGAATATAAAAATAGTCGGCTGCAGCAGCCTTGTATTTATTATGCATTGCTCTTATTTATTTTACCTTGCACAAACTATCTATTATTGGTTTAAACTGTATAGACAACCACAGAGCGACATTTTCCTCACATATGCAACTGTTTAAAGAAATTAACACTGAACCGCCATTAGGGGTCAAAATGACCCCTGTCAGTTTGATAATAATCGGTTCGAACCAGGAATTTCTTCATAAAATGTGTTAAATGTATGCAGCAGAGCAATAGATTAATTAAATGAGTTAACTAGCTTAAAATTAAAATTCTGGTGAGAAACACTTTTTATAAAACTTGAGAAAAATACCCGGCGGTTCTAGTGTTAAGATTCGAATGTCTTTGTGATAGTCATAATACATATTTTGTTTGATCGTTCTGACATATTTTCCAATTTCATTGATTTTTTTAAAATCTAAATGTCAAAATTTTCTCTCAGTATCAGAATTTACATAAAAAAGTATAGCACTCCAAGCATATAACTTAAATAAAAACATTTCATTCAAATGAAATAAAAACAATTTATCAATGTTTCTAACTGCAATCACACTCACCTTAAATATAAACTGTTATAGGGGTAAAAGTATTTTGAAGCTACCATAAGGTTATCATACAAAAAATAAACATTTATTGGGTAAGATGAAAGTTAGGATAAGAGACTAACAAACAATGCAAGTGTGATTTTAAATTTAATTAGACATATTCCTACAAATCTGATGTCATTCGAAACATTCTTTTTTTAACACTCGTTTATTTTATTATTTTGGTGACCAGTATTTCAAAGCAGTTTTTCCATAGCTGCTACTGGTGATTATTTTTTTTATTATACCTCTCACGACATTAAAAAAATTAATTGCTGACACATCTTATCAATGTATTAGCAAAAAAATTCACTTTTTTTAAAAAAAATAGTGGTACGAATAGATTACAAAAATAGTTCCTATCTGCAGCCTGTTTTTGCGATAATTTTCTACTAATCTACGGTGCATTTGTGTATAAATAATAATAGGAAAAATAATGAAAAAAAATAGCCGTTAACGGCAGCCCTGCACTTGATCAAAGAAACAGTGAGTTAATCTTCAGCTTCTTCGTTTCAAACTGTAATTACGCTTTAACAAAAATACACACTACTGGAAATGAAAATCCTATAAAGTTATCATCATCGAAAAAACACTTTTCTTATCCATTGTTGAGATTGATAGAAATCATTGTTATTTACTCGCCTCAGTGCCTTATAGTTTAAAGTTGGAAATCTACTGACGGATTACAACCGGAACGTGACCTACCAAACTGTTATCTACCAGACATCAGGTCACGGGTAAAAAATGACACTTTGCTAAAAGATAAATTATATCTTTTATCTTTTGTGTTAGTGTAATACGAGGAAACGGAGTCTGGAAAACGATTCAATGTTTTATCAATGGTTCTGTAACTGTTGTCATTCATTATCGAAAGTGTATTTTCACATGTTTCTATTTTTAAAAGTTGTTTAAAAACGAATATTTTTGATTAATGGTTTTTTCAACAATGTACAGTTTGTATCTAAAATCTTAAAAGGAAAAGAAGATTAAATGTTTTTTATTTTGAAATTTATTTGGCGTTTATCATGTGCTAAAAGAGAATCTTTTGTTATAAAAAGTTAGACTAAGAGAAATAGTATACGGCTGCGATTACGGTGAAAACTGGTTAAGAAAGGTTAATTCAAATTGAAAGATAAAGAAAAAAATCAGAAAAATGAATTGAATAGAAATATTAAAGGAAAAATAATACGCCTATCAATCTTCTGCGAAATGTTTTCTTAAAAACGTATATGAAAACTTTACTTCTATTCCACATATTTTGTTTTCGTGAGCATACTATTTGCGAATTATTAAATTATATACACTTCGCAGCAGCTGCTTCATTTGCATTAGGCATTAGATGGGATTTGAATTATGATGTGAAATTCAGTTCTTTGAGTAGGGCAAAAACATATATAGAGTAGGAAAAAGGCATATAAAATGTTAACCCTTTAACGGACGAAACATTTTCATTGCTAAGATGCTGAAGTAAGTGAATGAACCAGTAAGTGCGAACAAAAACATTTTTAAATAAGAAAAATTGATTTTTTACATACATAATAAAATAGATTTTTTAAAATTAAAATTCCGGGTTGTTTCGTAGGGAAATCAATGAACTTTAAAGTGTTAACCCTTTAACGTTCATTGGTTTCGCCACGAAACCACAAAATTTTAATTCCGATACGCAACACTGACACCGGTATTTTTATCTAGAAATATCCCTTTTATTTTGTATGTGAAAAATCACGTTTTCTTATTTAGAAATATATTAGTTCTTAATTACCGGTGTCATTCATTTATTTCGACATCTTAGCAATGAAAATGCTATGATCGTTAAAGGGTTAAAATAGTCGCTGTGGCAGCCCTGTTCAGATATCTTCTTCCATTTTATTAAAGGGTAGAATAACTTTACAGTATTGGATTGTTGGAAATGTTTCATAATCCAAGCAGAACGCATATTTTTTTTATTCGTGATTTTAATATGATTGCTAATACATTTGTATTATTTCTGAAATTAGAGTTGGACTTTTAAGCAGTAGCGGCTCGTCGGGGAGTGCTGCATCAGATTTTTTTCTACCACTAAAATTTAAAAGAATCTTTTATATTATTTAATCGACAAACTTGGTTGATTAATTAAAACTGAAATTACTATACTATTTTTGTGGTGTAAAAAATTTAATGCAGCACGTCCCTGACGAGCCGCTAGTATTTTTAAACTAGTATATTTAAAAATTTTGTTGTTGAACAACAATAAGAAAGTACGCGTTATATTAAAACAACTAAATATATTTATTATAACCAAACTATTCTTCTCGTACAAAATGAATTATAAAAATGTATTAAATTCAAAGCGACCATTACATTAAGAAAGTATATTTCTTACATAACAGAGCTGGAGATATTTTTTATTTATATTCTAAGTACATGAAATTAAAAGTGACAAGCAACAACTGGCATAAACATGGCCTACATTAGCTTAATTACGATAGCTCTAAGTTAGAGTTAATTTGACAGATTACACAAGATCGCTTAGTAGCTCAAAGCTTGTAATTTTCGTAGCGTCTCTCTAAAAAAAGAAAAAAAGGTATATTTTGCAGGTCTTTAAATGCCATGGGTAAATGAGCGATGATCAAACGAATTAAGTATAGCATTAGTATGATGCTGGACTTCGTAGACTGTTTCACTCATATTACTGTATGCGGAATCACATGTACATAGGTGCCAACCTGACATCGATTACCCGTAATACATGCGTTAATTTGACCCTGGTTTAATGAGTTTCGAACCAGAAATTTTTCAAAGAAATGAAATTAAGTATGTTCCAGTAACAAACCTGAAATTAAATAAATAAAGATACATAAAATATATTTTCTAGTTTTAACCCTTTGCGGTGCAGGGCAAATTCATTGCTTAACCCCTTGAGGGGCGTTGGTATATATTATATACCACCTACGACTGATGAAGATTCACACCAGAAAAATGTTATTAAATTTCACTTTTCTAACTTTGGTGGAAAACAGTCGTGAAATTGCTTTTCCTCTTTTTGATATAACTTTTTAACAAATTTCCGGTGGGAGTTCAAAATTACTCGAACACAATTGCTTGCCCCTCAAAGGGTTAAGTATTGAAATTAATGACTGACACCGGAATTTGAAAACAACTTTATTTGTAAATAAGAAAACGCTATACTTAACGCATTCAATAAACCGTAATTTTTTTAAACAAAATTCCGGTGCGAATGTGGCGTTTGGGAATTAAAATTAAGTGGTATATCTATGAAACCACCGCCTCTCAAGGGGTTAAATGACGTTAACCTGGATCAAACTAATCCAGGTATTACGTAAGATTAGTTGAAAGTTGGTAGCTATGCATGTAAATAGGATGGGGAAGAAAATAAAATAATTTATACAAATGAAACTGCATCTCTAAAATTAACGGTTTAGGAATTGTTCACGGACAACGATAACAGTAATATATAAAAACAACTAAATAATTTTGCTAGAAACTCAATATTCTTCTCGACAGAATGAATTATAAAATTACGGTGATACTCGACTAACAAACACAATTAATACCAAAATTAAGTCTTTTAACCAAAATAATCGTTAACAGAAACTGATTTCTCGTACACTCGTTATTCTCGTCATTTCGTTAACACTAAAACAGCCAGGTATTTTACTAAAATTTTATAAAAAGTGTTTCGCGCCAGAATTTTATTTTTAAACTATTTAACTTATTTAATTAGTCTATTTTTGTACTGCTTATATTTATCATATCTTATGAAGAAAATTCTGGTTCGAATCGACTATTATCATTCAGGCAGGGGTCATTTTGACCCCTAATGGCGGTTCTAGTGTTAAACGATAATGTTGCTGACTTGTTTTAGGACACGTTGATTCTAGAAGGTATAGAGTGGCAACAGGCTATTCCAAAAAGTGCTACAGAATGTATCCGATAAAATTGGTACGATGCTGGACGATAAATATCGATCGTAGTGACATCTAGTAACTCAAAGTAGCATCAATACAGCGCCTAGAAAATACTGATTGAACATCCACGTTTGCAGATGTTGTTGCAATTGACATTTATCGGCTACAATTTTTTTTTTTTTTTGTGTTTTTTAATAACTTCCGACGCAATAGTCCCACGTCGCATCCATCTAATTCTAATTTCAAACTTACAAGGAATAAAAAGAATATTTTAATAATATTTCGTTTTTAAGTGAAAGCTCAAATTAATAAATTTTTAATATCTGAAAATGTCGTTTGTAAAATCTATTTTATTATTATTTTACACAGAGAAAACGCAAGTTTTAATTATATAGAGCAAAACAGCACCCATAACAAGATCTTAATTGACGCTGGGCAGTTCGCCTGATAATTTCGACGGGCCTGTATAATAGAAGAAAAGACAGGTTTTTGCGTCTGATTACATCGCGTTTGCCTCGAAATAGAAGGATCCTCGTTTAAGATTTACACACATGACGCTAACTAAAATGATGCTTGTTGTTACAAATGCAATTATTCTGACAACAACATTTTCTGTACTAAATAACACTTCGTCTGTATGAATATTTCTATGAAAATCACGTATTTCTGTTGCCTGTATTTTTTCGATTTCTGGATTTTTATTTATTTTCTGACTTTCAGATCACCCAGTAAACAAAATTTTCAGCAAACATCACATTAAAACATTTTCTCTTATAGAGCAGCTTCAGATTTTAATACATATATATCTAATATAAGTACATGATATTGAAAGTGGTAACCAGAAATTGGCATAAACGTGTCAGACATTAGCTTAATTACAATCGCTTCGAGTTACTAAGAGTTAATTTGACAGATTACGCAATATCGCTTAGTCGCTCAAAGCTTGTACATATTTAAGCGGCCTTTAAAAAAAAAAAAAAAAAAAAAAAAAAAAAAAAAAAATTGCAAAGGAGTATACCAGAATAAAAGATAAATTCTCCTCGTCTTTAAAAGTCGTGTGTGTTGACACGAAATGAGAGGATCGCCTTTTAAAGGGTATAGAATCATAGCACAGGCATGGCGCTGGCCTTTTAAATTCATTTTATTAGGTACGTAAAAATTAATCTTTTTTCTTATTTAAAAATATATCTGTTCGCAATTACCGGTGTCATTTGTTTATTTCAACATCTAAGCAATGAAAATGTTTTGTAAGTTAAAGGGTTAAAACATTTTCTTTCTTGAAGTATATATATATATAGTTTATGTATATATATATGCATACCTAATCTAAGTATACATGATGTTGAAAATAGTAAGCAACTGGCATAAATATGGCAGACATTAGCTTAATTACGATAGCTTCAAGTTACTAAGAGTTAATTTGACAGATTACACAAGATCGCTTAGTCGCTCATAGCTTGTACATATTTCAGCGTCCTTGAAGACAAAAAAACAATTTGCAAAGGTGTACACCAGAATAAAAGATAAGTTCTCCTCATCTTTAAAAGCCGTGTGTTTGTCACGAAATGAGAGGATCGCCTTTTAAGGGGTATAGAGTCATAGCACAGGCATGACGCTGGCCTTTGAAGGCCGTCTTCCCTCGTATTACTGAAGGAAATTCAAAATGTAAATAAAATGCTAATGGTCTCAGAGGCTTACTGTGAAAATTTCACCTGTGCGCTTTATTAAGGAAATACTCCTGCTAATGAATGGTTTTGCAACACTTCTTTCATAAAGTTACTGTTTTATATCAAACAATAGTTAATTGCGACTAGAATTTCAATTGAGACATAGCTCTTTTAAAAAGGGGAAATTTACAGTTTGGAAACAAAAAGCTATGATTTTCATCATGGATAATGTAAATAATTTTATATGGACAATGAGTTAGAATTCAGTTTTCCGATATAACGAAAATTCCCCAAAGATAATTGTGTGTGCTCAAAAATATATATCTTTAATATATGTTTGCGTTTTGACGTTTTTACACAAATCACTATCCTTAACATAAATTTATAAATGTTAAATATCTTTCATTGACGCTATTTCTTATTATTTTACAATTTGTAGTCCAGCAGATGATGTGTACAATATGTTCTGAAATATTTTATAAAAGTGAGTTTGTAGCGGTACCGGCATTTAAAAAAAAAACAATAAAAAAATCCATATTTCTAATTATATTTTAATTATAATCAATATTTGACTAATACAAAGGTAATTTTACAAAATTTTCAAATATTTTTTGTCAGTGAACAGAGACGGATACTAACTATTCGATCTGGAATGCTCTTTCCCATCACTGTTCTCGTATAGTTTTATTAAATCGTAATTAATCGTATTCTTATTAAATCGTAAACACTGCCAAAAAAAAAAAACTTGTTATAGAAAATAATTAGAAATTACTGTTGGGAAAAGCACACCATCAGAGGTTTGAATAGAAATATTCGCACATGTTTATTTACGTGGACAACAGTATTGTAAACATTACGTACTAGAAATCAGAAAACTGTAAAGCTAAATTTAACATTTTTTTTTTCAACTTCCAGTTTACTTACCAATATTTTGTAAGTTCAAAAGAAAATAATATTTTTAAATTCGCTACTATTTGCATTTTTATCACCTGTTCTTGCTACAAATATTTTTCAAATAGTTCTGTTTTTTTTAATATATTGAAATTGAATTCTACATAAAAACATATCCGGTTTCATAAATAGGGTTAATAAATTTTAAAATAAAGTTGGACAAAATCACTTGATTCAAGGAGTGCAACAAAAATGTTGTCGATATTTCAGGCTATTCCATGGGAAAATATTCATCAACAAGCTCCGAATCAAACATCTGCCATGCGAATCTTTCATACATTAAGCTTCATAATCGAAATAGCCTGCGAAATAATTCGACTTAAATAAAGCTCTTGAAAAATAGCATGATTCCCCTTGTGGAAAATGACTTGAAAGCTATATTGCTTACAAGTCAATCAATGGATAACAATTTTTCTAACAATAATAAATAGATAAGAATTTCCACAGATATCCTAAAATATCGGCTTTGAAATCAGCTTAAAAAAATTGTGACCCAATTCTTTACTTCCTTGAACAAATAACTCAGTATCAAAGAGGGAGAGGGGAAATCACACAAAGTAATTGTCATCAATAATCACACAAAGCCATTAAAAATTTCATTCTTTCCGCGTCCAATCAATCCTGTGCGCTTGTCTTCTTCTTAGAGCTTCTGTATATTTCGTCATTTTAGCCTGCTTCAAAATATATAATGCAATGACTTAGTGGACCCCACCCCAACTACTAATTAAAAAAATACTCAGAGATGGTAATTTAGATCCTAAAGCAGGAAAAATGTCTGGTATTTTAAAATTTTATGTTAAAGTCATTGAATTATGCATCAGAATTATGTGTCATGTAGTAAATCAGGATACCCATACGTTTAATAAATCAGATCAGAGTCGCCTGCTCGGCCTTTTCTTCTATTAAAGAAAATTTGGATTCACACCAAACAGAGAAAGATATTTTATGTTTTATGTAGTAAATGCGAACAATGTAAGCATGGTGATAGACCACCCAGTTAAAAAGACAACTTTATATCCAGGTTAACAATGTAAGTCGTGTAGCAAGGGCTTAGAGACCCATACGGTGCATGGTAAATACATTGTTTTATTTTTGAACAAAAAATTCTTATTAAAAGAGTTCCGGTATGAAGTCGAAATTTTAGGATAAAAATGAAAGCTAAATTGGTATCTTTGAATCATACACATTCGGATGTGAAATACTAGGATACATCCAGACCAATATTTAAATAATAAATAACATCATAAGTCATACATAAATCAAGTTTCTATTTTCAAGTAGAATCAGATGATACATCACTGTAATCTTCCTCAGGAATTCAAAACTGGATCTGAATGAATATTAATATAAAATTAAGTTAAATTTTGTGATTTCTTGTCTTGGAATTAAAACTCCTAGCATTAAAAATACACGACATGTGATGAACATGAACTTTTTTGTGAATGCGTTTCTTCTCGCTGAGAAAAAATAGTAAATCACCAAGTGAGAAAGAGGTACCGAGCCGGGAAATTATTTAAAGAATTAAAAGTGTAGGAAAACTTGAATCCAAATCAGTTTTCTATCACTTAAATCTTTAGTCTTCAGTAACTTGTCATAAATGGAACCTGTACTTTCTCGCCTAGCGCAATATCAATATTGGTATGTATATATTTAAGTTTGCGTTCATGTGCATATATATATGCCTGGAAGTTAATATATATGTATGGATAGCTATGCGTAGGAAAATAATTTGTGTATATATATATATATATAAATGAATCAAGATGTGTGAAATTTTATATGTAGATTTAAGCATGGAGATATGCATATACATAAATGCGTGTATGTGTAATAAAAATTCTAGGAATTCTAAATAGAGCACTTAAACAAGTAAGAAAAATCATGCGTTAAGCATAGATTATGAAGCACTTTCCAACACTTAATGAAATCTTTAACAAAACTTTGTTATTTAAGGAAATAATAGTGTATAGCCAAATATACCCAAATATGTATTCCAGTACATTAGAACAGCCCTGTATTTCATATGTTAGTATATACATTAGCTTAGCAAGAAAATACCCAGTAGCTTGAAATTTCTTTTTCAGCAATTCATACTATTAGATGGAAACATACTTGACTACTTTTGTTCAGCCCTGTAGTTTACATTGTGCCTTTATTACACGTCAGCATTAGGCTAAAATTTATTGTAAACTGAAACACTTTTAAAACAACTGAAATCACATTCTCATAAATCATCATTCGTAGGCGTCCATGTACCGAATTCTTTGCTTGGCCCTGTATATCCCTTTACCTATATTCTGCAAACATTTCTCAGTAAATTGAATGCAGCTCAGCGTAAAAATGCATAGCTTATTTAAGAACCACGTTTAAATAATTTACGCTCATATCCTGAATAAAATTTCATATAATTATTCAGGTGAGCTCTTTTGGGTAGCCCTGTATATCAACTATAACATTTATACACACCATATAATGTGCATATATTTAGCGAAATATAAACGCGAATATCATAATTAAAATGAATTTCATCCCTCCATCAGCCATATACGGTAGACATATACCATAGACATACACGGTACTTCGGAAAGAATATACTATTTGAAATCTTTTGTATGGCCCTGTAAATGCTATGTACTTCATATTATGAAAGACAGTAGCGTATAATTTATACTAAGCTTCAGTGACATATATCAATTTTATTATACATGAAAAAGCTTAATATATTTAAAATATGTCACACATAATTCCCCCTTTTACCATTATCTAATGGAATTCTTTTGTGTGACCCTGTAAATGAATAATAGCAACATTTTCACCTTATATTTTATAGGATGCATATTTTAATATGTTTGGCAGGGTATAACATCTTTAAAATTCCTTTGAAATGATTTTTCCCCATAGGCTGTAATGTAATAGGAAACTTTTGATTCGCCCTGTAGATAAACTAATCATGGTAGAAACTTCATTTTCGATAGGACTTGTGCTAGGGTAAACGTCAATAACGTCCTAAAATTTCATGGCAATCCGAGTATATTAACGATTTTTCCCCATGGGCCGTAATGTAATGGAAAACTTTTGATTCGCCCTGTAGATAAACTAATCATAATAGAAACTTCATTTTCAATAGGGTTCGTGCTAGGGTAAACGTCAATAACGTCCTAAAATTTCATGGCAATCCGAGTATATTAACGATTTTTCCCCATAGGCCGTAATGTAATGGGAAACTTTTGATTCGCCCTGTAGATAAACTAATCATGGTAGATACTTCATTTTCAGTAGAGTTCGTGCTAGGGTAAGCCTCAATAGCTTCCTAAAATTTCATGGCAATCTGAGTATATTAACGATTTTTCCCCATGGGCCGTAATGTAATGGAAAACTTTTGATTCGCCCTGTAGATAAACTAATCATAATAGAAACTTCATTTTCAATAGGGTTCGTGCTAGGGTAAACGTCAATAACGTCCTAAAATTTCATGGCAATCCGAGTATATTAACGATTTTTCCCCATAGGCCGTAATGTAATGGGAAACTTTTGATTCGCCCTGTAGATAAACTAATCATGGTAGATACTTCATTTTCAGTAGAGTTCGTGCTAGGGTAAGCCTCAATAGCTTCCTAAAATTTCATGGCAATCTGAGTATATTAACGATTTTTTCCCATAGGACGTAATGTAATGGGAAACTTTTGATTCGCCCTGTAGATAAACTAATCATGGTAGATACTTCATTTTCAATAGGGTTCGTGCTAGGGTAAACCTCAATAACGTATAAAAATTTCATAGAAATCCGAGTATATTTACGGGAGTTAGAGCGCGGACAGACGGACAGACGGACAGACGGACAGACGGACAGACGGCCATCCGGCCAGACGGACAGACGGACAGACGGCCAGACAAACCGAATGCATAAGCACTTTTCAACTTTGTTGGAAAGTGCTAAAAAGAAAGTAAATGAAAATAAACATCAAGTTAATTAAATACCTGTTTCAAATAGGGTTGCCAGTTCGGCCACCATTTTTATTTCGAAATTTCTAATTCATATTAGAATTTTCAAAGAAAAATCGTTATTTTATCTAATCACAAAATTTATCTTTTTAAACAAATCAAAAAACACTATTTTTAATTTTGGTGTAAAATCGGATTTTCTGAATAAAAATGGTGGTCAAACTGCCAATTATCGTTTCAAACGAGGTTTTACTATAAATTGTGAGATATATTAAGTAGTGTTTTTACCATAGGTAAAAAAAGTTGAACTAGTTTGAGAAAGCGGGATTATATCAGTTCAATCAGTATTATATTTTAGTAGTTGCAACGACACAGCTTTTTTTTATAATAAAGTCATAAGATTTCATGTTTAATAAGTAACAAAAAGTAAATCTGAATCAATCAAAATCAAATTAGAACACAACTTTGTAATAGAAATAGAAAATCACGATAGTCTTCATTCATCTACTTACGATAGAAACAAATGAAGCTATCGTGAGGGAAAAAGAAAGAAAAAAAAAACACTTTCATTTCAATTTCGACAGCATATAATACATTGTTTTTACTTCAAAGTCTTTGCAACTTCTTCATTTTTTATACTATCTTTACTTTTTTTATTGCGTGATTATCACTTTGATGCCAATTTGCACTCCCCCTGTAACCTAGAGACACACAGACAGACACTTCATTAAAAAGAAAAGAAAAATAAATAAATAAAGCGGTCCACTTCGACAAAGAACCCGTATTTAATATGCGAGTCGAGCATCTGTGGTCAGTCTGAGTAATTTGTCGATGACTGGCTTTCATAGAAAAATCTAGGGCTCTCACACTTTGGTAATATGTAATCTGCTGGTTTCAATTTCGTAATGAGATCAGGAATCAGTCTCAATTAGACTTTTTCTTCTTTTTCTGCGCCCGATTTCTTTAAATTGGTCTTGGAAAACTCTCAATAGGTTAGGCTTATTTTCGAATGCATCTCGAGATATTACCGATCGGTCTCATTTTTCGTGCACGTGGTATTAATGCAAATGGAATATTAGTAAAACAGTTGTGTTCGATGAATTTAGATTTATGTTAATCCTTATTTAAGAACTGATTTTTAGTGAGTGACGTTTTCCATGAAAAAGTCTATGAATTCTCAAAAGATTCAAAAGTTCTGCTGGAGTTTGCTGAAATTGATTAAAAGTAAAAAGATTTGTGAATAACATAAATTGGAATTCATTTCGATTCAAAATATTTGAGTTTCAAAGTTTAGTTTTTTGTTAGACATTCTTACTTCAAATTTCGGGACTCTTGAATTTCATAGTTGTTTTATTGATATGAACATTTATTTTTTCTGAATTAAACCTAAAATCGACGTATTCCATGAAAAAGGCCTCTGAATTGTCAAAAGACTTAAAAGTCTGCTGGATTTTGTTTAAATGGACTATTAGTAAAAATATATAGGAATAACGTAAATTTGAATTAATTTCGATATAAAATATTTGTGTTTCATATTATAAAATATAGTTAAAACTATAATTATTGACATTTCATGTTCACCTTGAAATGAGGTATTAAAAATCTGATATATGAATTTACATAAAAGGTGTTGAATATAGATAATAAGGTCTTTACAACATAAAAGACAGTGAAGTGATGTTAAACATCCCAAGTGCTTTCAACTGTAATACAAACAACCGTTATCACACTCCTCTGATTCCCCTCCCCTGATGATGGTTGTTTGTATTACAGTTGAAAGTGTTAGGGATTTTTAACATTGTTTGACGGTCTATTATGTTGTAAAGACATCATTATCTATTTTTAGCAGCTTTTAAGTAAATTTATATATCATATTTTTAATATTTGTGTTTCACAATTAATTTTCGTGTTGGACATTCCTACCCGAAATTTTGGGATTTTTTAACTTCACAGTTGTTTTATTGATATGCACATTTATTTTTATTGAATTAGACTTGAAACCACAAAAGTTTTGTAGTAAAATGAGAAATTATCGACTGTCACAGAAATTTATAAACGATTTTATAAGAAAATAAAAATCCTTAATTTAAGTTTTCATTGTAAAAGCAATATTTTACTGTAATATAATTGGTGTCACTTGGAGGTTTGGAATTAAAATTAGATATCCCGGACTGGGCAGGAAAGAGTTTACAAGGATAAGAGCATATAAGACAAATTTTAATGTTCTGACTAGAATTTTTTACCTCTAATTTTCATCATGTATTCCTGGTTTCTTTCTTATAAAAATATTTGTTAAAGATTATTCATAAAATATTCTGCTAAGAACAATAAAATTTGTCCTATGTGCTCCGACACCTAGGTTAAATGTCTGATGATTTTTTTGAAATGGACTATTGGTAAAAAGATTTAGGTATAAAGTACATCTGAGTTAATTTTGATTCAAAGTATTTGTGTTTTACAATTAGTTTTTGTGTTGGATATTCCCGGACAAAATTTTGGGATTTTAGAATTCAATAGTTGTTTTTATTAATATGGACATTTATTTTCACGAATAGGTTCTGAAAAGGATATTAACAAGTTTTGCCGATAGTTGCCGATTAAATTATTTTTTCTTGCAACAGAATTAAAGCAAATGAATTATTAATGAATCAAATGTGCATACAATTTCTTAATGAGTGATTTATGTGAGAAATCTAGGGCTATCATATTCGGTAATGTGTAATTCGCTACTACCAATTTTGCAATAAGTAATTACTCTTAATTAGACTTTGCTTCTTTTTTTTGCGCCCAATTTTTTTTGTTAATTTGTCTTGGTATTTTCCGCGTGTTAGTTTATTTTAGTATGTATCTAGAGATATTATTGATTAGTTTGTGCATGATATTAATGCAAATAGAAATTAAACAATTACGTTCTCGAAAGGAATTTTGAATGTGTTATATCTGTGATTTAAAACGAGTCTTTAGTGAATAAAATTTTCAGCTTAAAGCGCTGCTACAAATTTATTGAGATTTTTTTAAAAATCAAATTGCAAACCACAAATTTCAAGTTTTAACTTTTGCTTTGTTTGATTTTTTATATTTCATGATTAAATAAATAAATGACTCCTATTAAAAATTTCCAGTAATTGTTTCAAATAAAGAAAAATTGCTAAATTGGAAATAGTAGCTGGATGTTCTGCGAATTGTCAAGTTACTTAAAAAATGAGCTTTTTAGTTCTAATTATTTGCTGTTATACATCACCTGCACATAAATTAAAAAATATATATTTAGATTTATGGTTTAAAATTTATTTTTTAAATCTCACATTTTTTCAACAAAATATTAGCTATACCATATTAATTAATCCTGTATTATTCTGTTCATATGCGCTGATATCGTGCTTCTGCAACATGAAAAGTAAAGTATTCCAATTTTTTTCCTGATTGATCAAATTTTTATGTACGTGGTAATAATAGACCGGAAAGCGGCAGCATAGATAATTACCTTATCGGATGAAAGTGTAGGATTAGTTAAATCTCGATTATCGTTATTACAACGCGACCTATCTTTATTACAGCGCGATCGGTCTGCCAAGTCATAGCTTGGCGGAAAACGTCTAAAAACCCGATTTTAGAAAATTGACTCACAAGTTTAACATTATGTTTTCATACTTTTGGATGCAGAAAAGCAAAATAATAAACCTACGAGTCAATCGTTAAAATCGGGTTTTTTAGGTGTTTTCCACCAAGATATGAGTTGGCATACATATTCTATTTTCATATGTGAATCGAGATTTAACTAATCAACGAAAACGCAGCAAGTTTTCGTTCACTTTGAAGCAATATTTTCAACAGGAAACTGAGATTATCTCTTTCAGTGATTCAATTTAATGTCGTTTAGTAATTTTTACCAATTTTTAAATGCAGTGTTACATAATATGCATCGTAAACTATGTTATACGGGGACTAACTGCAATAATTTAAAACCTTGGTACTCATGACCCGTCGAAGATTTTTATTGAATGTTACCTGGAAGATACGATATTTCCGTGTTACATGTAGATGCATTTTAGTGGTGCTAAACTGAGAGATTTATTAAAAAATTAAGTTTTTAATTTATTTCTGGTATATTCATTTAATAAAAAGAATATAAGTTTTTGTTGACATTAAGGCAATATTTTGAGAAAAATGAAAACTCTAATTTTTATAATTCTTTCTTGATGCTGTTATTTTCATAATTTTCGTAATTTAAATTTTTTTTCAATCTTTTGTTACATAATAATATAATAAACTATTTCATACGAGGACTAATTGACAATAATTTTAAAAACTTGATACTCATGCCGCGTCAAGAAAAAGTGAAAGTTGTCTGGAAGATCCATACTCTATTCCCATGTTACTTCATCATCCTCAGCACGTGTGTGAGATAAGGAGTGCTCAAAAAATAATACCGGCCGAATAAAAGAAGCAAGAAAAAGTCTGTCCAAGTATTTTAACAGAACAACGCCTTTGTGGATAATGCACTGGTAATTGCTATTCCTTATGCGTATGGGCTTGAGGTTACAATTTGTATGCAGAGAAGAAGAGGGGAGAGGGTGAGGGAGAGAACTGACATATTTGTCTACGGATAGATTGAGTTAATTAGGTGCATGTTTAGTTTTAATTAGTGGTTAAAAAGGAAAGTTAAAAAATAGATTAACAAAATTTAATTTGAGGCTGAGAGGTAACACTATAAACTAAAGCCTCAAGTATTCGACCTGAGTCGAACGTGCAGGGATAGGTCGGACAAGTGAAAATTTCGAACAATGCGGAAGAACTGAGAAAACGGAATAAACTAAAGTGGTTATATAGTTAAGACTGCTTAAACAGTATAGACTGAATTCGAAAGCATAAACAAAATTTAAACTTCATTTAAAAATTAAATTACAAAGATGCTCGCTATTCGCGATACAGGATAAAAAATACATGGGATTGTGGTAATTATTTTGCAAACGTAGATTCGGGGCCTGGTTACTAACGGGGCGCTCTCTTACAGTAAAAAAAGTAGAATCTTTTTTTTTTAAATTCATGACAATAATTTCGAATGAAAAGGGTATTTAAACAAGGTGAACATTTTTTTAACTCTTTCCGGCACGTTCAAATTTTGTAGTAAAATGAGTAATTATCGACTGCCGCCGGAATTTGCAAACGATTTTTTTAGATATTACGAATTCCTTAATTTAAGCTTTCATTCTAAAAGCAAAATTTTACTAAAATATTATTGGTGCATATTGTCAATTTGGAATTAAAATTACATATCCTGGACCGGGCACAGTATGCCGGAAAGGGTTAAAGTGTTAGTGGTGGGAGAGTGCCAAGTTAGTAATCAGGCCTTGCGTATAACCAATTTTACTATAGATTTATAAAAAATGCATCATAACCAATCTGAAATCCCAGTTTAAGGCCCGTGTCCTCGCTCGAGGAAACGCTCGCGAGCTAATGCTATTCCTATGAGGAAGCATTTTTCTAATAACTCTTTCGCATTTTGACATTTTTGACATTTTTAATTTTTTAATTTTTTATTTTATTTTTTTTAAATTTTTTTTTTATTTTATTTTATTTTATTTTATTTTATTTTTTTATTTTTTATTTTTTATTTTTATTTTTATTTATTTATTTATTTATTTTTTTTTTGCATTGAATAGCTGAGGTGCATGCCGACAGCGCACCTTTTTGTAAAAAGATATTTTTTTAAAAAGCAATTTCAGTTTCGAAACCGGTTTTGAAAGTGAAACTAACTTTGTAAAAAATATCTGCAACCAAAATCGAAAAAGTGAAAAAGGTGCGCTGTCGGCATGCACCTCAGCTATCCAATGCAAAAAAAAAATTATTCAAAAATGTCAAAATGCGAAAGAGTTATTAGAAAAATGCTTCCCCATACGAATAGCATTAGCTTGCGAGCGTTTTCTCGAGCGAGGACAGGGGCCTTAATCCCTTCGAGACGGGATCTTTTTACAAAATTTTTAATGGTTTTTTTTTCCCGCGGTTTTTAAAAACAGAAATTTGTTCCTTGTTAAATCGAGAAAATGCTCTGATTAAATAAAGCAAATTTTACAGTAAAGTTTTGCTGGTGGCTATAAACAAGGATTCTTAAGCCATTTTGCAGCACGCATACGTGTCACTCGTCCCCAAAGGGTTAAAAACGATGTGCCTTAGCATCTTCTTTTTGTCCAGAAAATATCGTGCTAGCAGCACTAGCCCCAATACATTCAAGTACATTACTTGTTGCTTAGCAATAATGTCGTAAAAGCATATAGCAAAAATGTCATAAAAGCATTTTTTAAATACAGTCGAGTCTCTATATAACGAAATCCATCGTTCCTGTAAAAAATTCGTTATATAGAGAAATTCGATGTATAGAAAATGGATGTTAAAAATCGTATTTAAAGTATAAATTTTGAACAAATATTATTTTTGATGTTTTTAATTAAGAATTTGAAATGTTTAAAAGTAAATATTAACCTAACATTTTATTTCTTAATTATTTAAGCAGTTTTTTTAATAAAAAAAGCAGACATTTATTTGAAAGCTTGATGAAAATCAAATAAGGAAGACTTACATTAATTTCATACGAAGAAATCAGTAATTTTTTGTTGTTTTGATTTTAAAATTGTTAAGCTCTCAAAGAAAAAAAAAAGCAGACATTTATTTGAAAGCTTGATGAAAATCAAATAAGGAAGACTTACATTAATTTCATACGAAGAAATCAGTAATTTTTTGTTGTTTTGATTTTAAAATTGTTAAGCTCTCAAAGAAAAAAAAAAGCTCAAATTTTAGCAAGGAATGAAAAATTGTAGTTAACATTTTCCTCCATTTGAAGGCCTGTCTTATGTGCATCTCATTGATTCCTCTCTTATATGTGTAACAATCTAACTGACTCTGTTTTGAGAAGGATGTTAAAAGGTGTGTAGGAGGTGGGATGAATTCGTTGGATTGAAAGAACAAGGAGAGAAGTAATTAAAAAAAGAAAAACTCAGCACTGAACGATAAATCAAAAATAAGTGATGGAAAATTGATTCCATATGATTTCGAAGCTTTTTTACTGAATAAATTAAGAGCAATTTATGAAAAAATTCGTTATATGGAGATAGATATTTCGCTATATAGAGACTATTTTTAATGTAATCATGCGAAAAGGGGACCGTTCCTACAAAAAATTCGTTATATAGAGAAATTCGATGTATGGAGTTTCGTTATAGAGAGAATCGACTGTAATTACATAACCATTTTTATGCAAGTTGATCATTGTCAATTCAATGTATTACTACTCATATAAGTCTAATGAAGCCATCACAATTCACAGCACATTCACTATTTAATTTCTATCTTTGCATCTTGAGGCATTTGACATTAACCACGAGATATGCGTGAATAACTTCTGGGTAGAAAATAGCAGACGAGGAAGAAAGGTTTTGGTTGGTTTTTCAGGGTCAAAGAAATTTGAAATGGACGTAACGTAAACAAATACAAAATGTGAACATTGATCCTAAATTTTGAGATGTTTATTGTTTGCGGCTGGCGACTAAATTTTAAATTTGAATTAATATAAATATTGTTAAGAATGTTTTTATATATCGATGATTTTCATTTAATATTTTTGTTGTTAAAGATACAATTTTTATCTTTTTTTCTTAAAAAAAAAAAAACATCGAAGCGATAATATGGTTCGGGAGTTTCGAAGGGTAAAGATATAGAATTGCCAATCCTATAAAAATCGGTATTTTATTGTAACAATGAAATGTGGTATACCTGTTACATTGATGATGAGCGCAAATTTTATTCAAAAATGTTAAAGTTTGTTTAAATTATCCAAATTATGTTCCCTCATACTAAAAAATGCAGTTTAAAAAAAACTAAGTTTAAAGTTTTGGGATTCAATATAGTATGATCATATTTTTTGCCCACATTTTTATTAACCCTTTCCGGAGCAGGCAAATCTGTTAGAAAATGAGACATTATCGACTGTAACCGGAATTCACAAACGGATGTTTAGTTGGTGGACCATTTTGGAGCCCTGTAATAGTGATTCTTCAATTCAGTTATTAGTAAATTTTCTATAATTTGTAGAATTTCGGATGATTAATGAAATACTACCATAGCTCCGAACTCTTCTGATTTTTTGGCCCGGAAAAATTTAACAGAAATTTTTTCCTTATTTAATCAGCAGACGATTTGTATTGGTAAAATTTACTATAAATTTTTTCCGGGCCAAAAAAGCGGAAGGTGTTGGCAGCTATGTACTACTATCAAAAACTCCAATATATATGAATCTAAGACCAAAATATACAGAATCTCTATATTGCAGAATTAAAAAAAAAATCTACTTTGTTTTTCAAGAAAATATATCTATAAAGGATATCGGTACTACTAGGTTATCCCGTCGACCAAAAAATTATTGCCAAACTATCAGATTAAATGCCAATAATGGATGATCGTGAATGTCATATTCAATAACATTAAATACGATTCACATGTTTAAAATGTAATTAAGTGATTTTTATTTCGACTTTTTATTTGTATTTTTATTAATATTCTACTGATTTTTTGTTTTGTTTTTTTATTATTTAAAATAAAAATTACGCCAATATGTATAATCTGGCTATTAGTTTGGCGATTTGTATAATTTGGCGAAATTGGTCGATGGGATAACAGAGTACAAAGTACTAGGATATCCTGGGTATCCTAGGCTATTTTAGGGCTATCCATAAATGATGTCACGCTTTTTTTTCAATATTTTGCCCCCCCCCCCATCCCTTTTGCCACAAAGTGTCACACTTCATCCTACCCCTTCCGTCTCCTTTCTCACATGTCACGCTATATTACACACATAACTGCAATTAGAAACAAAGATATACGTTATAGGTCATATTTCAAATGTTATTTTTTTTTAAATCTGAACTATGTTTTAATGACATTTGTGAGCATAACAATATATATATATATATATATATAATACCATTAAAAGTAGACAAGATTCACCAATGGATTTTATCAATAAAACAATAAACCAAAACGAAGAATTAGAATTGAATTGAATTATAATAAAATAAAAAAATAGTGTAACGAGTAAATCTGAAAAAAAATTAAATAAAATGAATGCAAATAGAATTTGTAGCTCCAAAAGCAGAATCATCAGGCCCCAAATGCTCTGGAACTACAAATGAAGTGTGCGGTTTCATCCACGTATTAGCCATGAAATAGCAAAATAATACGTATTTGGGGCTACCAGCACACAAAAACCAAATTATTAAACAAGGAACAAAGATATTTTACAAAAAGGAGTTGAAAGTAAGTAAAAATAATAGTTATGCATAACAAACAAAAAAGATAAAGCTGAATGGAAATATAATTGAACCGGAGAAAATAATTAATAATTGATATTAACATAAAATTAAATTAATAAAATAATTAAAATTAGAATTAAGAGATAACATTCATATTAACATATAACTTAAAATACCATTTTGTTTCTTTTTTTTTTTTTTTTTTTGTATGGAATAAAATTAAGGTAAAAAAACGTAATTAATATACAATAGTAATAAAATATTAATATAAAAAAAGCAATTAAAAACAATAATATTTTGGAATATGAAATAAAATTTAATAAATTTGGCTTTAAATTTTATTTTTATGATTCAAAAAACATTTTGATTTCAAAATACCTACAAATTTAATCTGCCGTTTTTTTATACTTTTATTTTAACAAAAATGTGTGATGCCATATTTCTTCTGACTCCCTCCCCCTTGTCACAAATTTTCATAATTTTAAGAACTCCCCCTCCTTCCTCCAAGCGTAACATCGTTTGTGGACGGCCCCTTTATTGACAATTAAATATGAACCCCAAAAAGGCGGCGTGAGAAGTTGAGAAAATAGGACATTCGTGAGACATCTAGGCGTAATTTACCGAATAATAGAAATTAATTTTCTCAAATCATGAGCTATTAATTTAAAAATGTCATATCCTTAGAAGTGAACGCATTCTGAGGTTGGCTTGGCATAAAATATCTCTTCTCTAAAATCGGTCAAATAATCCTTTTGTTTTCGGCATTCTTAGTGAAACTATTCCCTCTTTTTAATAACTTTGTATTTTTAAGAGAAGACACGACGAGGACGCCACGCCCACTCACATTAATTTTTACTCTAACATTTTATACTCGTTTATTATATGTAACAAAATTTTATCTAAGTGTTTATAAAGTGTGCAAAAATCTAGGCACCAACAGGCAGTCTCTCACACCACTAAATTTATTCCGCTTTTTTTCTAACATTTCGTGTAAAGTTTTTTTAGGTGCTATTAAATTTTTAGCGAAAACGACTTTTAATTAGGTTTTTAATAGCACCTAGATCTTTGTACTCCTGGTTTACGTGTACTTTATTATTACCCCTATATATTACATACAAAATCTGGTATTGATGTACTTTTTTTCTGGGAAACTAATGAAAGGCTTTCAAATAAATATCTTTTCTAATTATTTTGATTTTTGAATTCTCTTTTAGTAAAATAAACATTTAATAAAAACTTCGATTTGTTGTTGTTCTTTTTGTGTAATCGCGCAACTAATGCATTTTTTATTTTCGTTTCTTGTCGACTGATTAGTATGTAGTTTTACTGTTGCAAAACTTGTTTTTAAAAAAAATACTAAAATTTCTTTGGTAAAACTTTACTATCAACTTTTTTCATAGGATTCCGCAAATATTTAAAAAAAATGAACCTTATTTTACGTCTGTGGTTACAAAATTGGAAATAAAGTTGAAGTTTGGTCTTCCAGACTAAAGATGAAATCCATCAAACGAAAAAAAAACCTGTCACAGTAAACGACAATGAACAAAATATAATTGATTTGTCCTAACGCACCTAAATATGACATTTCATCAAGATGAATATGAAAATTGAGTCACAGGCTCGCTTCTTTTCATAAAATTTCGTTAGAATTTTCTTTGAAAACACAAAAAATAATAATTTCGAGATATTTGACGGGGATAATGCACCTTATTATCATATTTTCGAGCTAGTCATGAATATTTAATTGCGCAAAACTGCGAGAATTGTTACGACAAAATTATAATTTCATGCATGTCTTTTTCTTTTTATGAAATATTCATGCAAATAGGGAGGTTATCGTTTAATGTTTCCTTCTTGAGAAAGCCCTACGTTCAAAATTCTTTGTCTAAACTAACAATGAAAGGGGAAAAACACCTATGATAAAAAAGAACAAAGATGTACCTTTTTTTCTGTCGAACCTCATATTTTACTTTTACAAGGTTTTGTAAAATATAATACATTGATGTATTGAAGTCTCTGTCATATTTTAAAATTTTATTTAATAAAATTTAAAATCCAATAATTGATATACAAGAATTCAGATCAGACTAAGTTGCTTCTGGCAACGAAATGTTTTATATAAAGAAATAAATTTAGTTCGAAATGTTGCTGAACTAACTGTGAACTAAGATTAACTGTGTTAAACTTAAAAGTAATAGAGCTTCAGAAGGGAAAGAAACTCAGAGCTGTTTATTAGGGATACAGTGGAGGCTATACGGTGGTATAAGCCGTGCACCATCTGGATTTTTTGTGAAACTCCGTGTATGTTTGCCAACGTATATGTCGTACTATGTTTACCAAAGGAAAATACAGCGTAAATTCTCCGGGTATACGTTCTGCCTACAGCATATACTCTCTGTTTCTATGATAAATGATGTTGTACTCTCTGGGTATTATACCTCAGTTTTTTTATCTACATAATTGCTGATTGTGCTTCCACCATTTCCGTTTTCAAGTCGCATTTGAACCATGGAGCCATTAACTCTAGAAAGACCGTGAGCGATCATTTTGACCGCTAACTTACGAGTATGTCTCGGTTCAAACCAGAAATTTCGTGGTAAAATAAGCTTAAAAAAGACAAAGAAGAAGAAAAACGTTAAATAAAAAAGTTTAACAATTCTAAATCAAAATTCTGTTGTAAATTATTTGTATAAAACGTAACTGAAATTTCTGTTTTTTCAGTGTTAAGAAAGAGACACTGACATATCCTATTAAAATACTGAAGTTTCAACTGTAACCGCTTTCGTAGACGGCTCATTACCATCGTGGCAAATTTCAACCAGGAAATTTAAACAATAAATTTCTTTTTATTTAAGCGCGTCATTAACGGAAATTTTTAATAAAAAATAACTGAAAAACTAATATTAAATCTTACTTTTAAGAATTTACTTTGATGGTAATAATTTCGCCACACTGTGAAAACCAATACAACATCCTGTCAATATCAGTGAAAAGATCATAATACCAGGGCAAATTGACGCCAGTAAAGAAAAAAGAAATTTTTACCATATTTGTGAGAGAAATTTTCCATCCACACGGCACTAAAATGAGATGAAATTTTCTATTCAGGTTCACAAGTGGAAGGTTTCACCGGCGGAGGTCCGATTAAAATAAACAGCCGCCATGTTGTGACAACCTACTCAGTTACTTCATTAGCAATTGATAGACAAAACACTATGCGTAATTTTTTTTCCCAGCCACCTTCGTCGTTCCAAGGCCAAGCTCGTACTCTGATTGGTTGTTGCTCTCGGCACTGTTTTCACGTAACTTAGCGATAATCATACTTGGCGTAGCGATAGACGCTTCCGTCGAGTTTGATTTCCTTCCGAACCGAGTACGAAGTAAACCGAGTACAAAGTAAAAAGTTGTGTGTAAAAACTTTTAAAGAGTACAGCTTTCAGTAAGACACGTTCCATCCAATCCAATGCTGCAAGAGAAAAGTTACTTTGTACTCGGTTCGGAAGGAAATCAAACTCCTCGACGGAAGCATCTATCGCTACGCCAAGTATGATTATCGCCAAGTTACATGAAAACAGTGCCGAGAGCAACAACCAATCAGAGTGCGAGCTTGGGCTTGGAACGACGAAGGTGGTTGGAAAAAAAAATTACGCAAACACTATAGGTCTCCAATTCTTTATTCATAACTCCATTATCATAACGATGCTCAATTTCTATTTGCATATTCACTGGCGTTCGTTGCATAACCCCTTCGCGACGGAAGCCTTTTACGAAATTATTAATTTTTTGCCACCGATTTTTAAAAACAGAAATTTGTGTGTTATTAAATCGAGAAAATGCTCCGATTAAATAAGGTGAATTTTACAGTAGTATTTTACTGGTGGTTATAAACAAGGATGCTTAAAACTTTTGGCGTCACGTATACGTGTCTCTCGTCCCCAAGGGCATAACAGACTGTATCCCATGCTCAGATGCTGAAATATTACAGTAAACTGCAAAAATTAATGTTCTATAAAAGTAATTGTATTACTGACTGGGATAGCCAATTTCCACACTATATACTGTAGACGCTATAGTTACGTGGCATCGATAATTTTCCCAAAGAATTTCTTATTGACAAAAAGGGAAGTTACTACTGGCTTTACAACATGAACAGTTTCCCTCGCTGACTTGCAGGAAGCCTCTGCCCCTTTTAATGCTAGATATTTTATTTTACAAATTTTAACATTTTTATTTCTCGATAACGATGAAATGAAGGGGCAAATAATTTATGCACCTAAAGACACATTTGAATATGCCATTTCGATTGTTGCTTATTTAATTTTTTTTCTATTATTACACCATCGGGTGGTTTCCTGGTTAGATCAATATTATATTGCTTCACTTTTTTTAAGTTAACCTCGGTACAAATATTGTCCATGTAACATTCATAATAAATATTTAGCATTAATGCATTAATTTTTGCACCTCACATTTCGAAACGTAAAAAATGTAGAGAATAAACGTTATATTATCCCACACTTTCACAATGTGGTAATTTTTACCTCATTTT
This sequence comes from Maratus speculifer, assembly GCA_964019185.1. Lineage (NCBI taxonomy): Eukaryota > Metazoa > Arthropoda > Arachnida > Araneae > Salticidae > Maratus > Maratus speculifer. The sequence goes on along the minus strand of OZ025295.1, from coordinate 334,287,442 downwards.
TATAAAGATTACCGTTTTCTGTAACCCAAAAACACAAATTAAGGAAACGTTTGACGAATTATAAGTAAAACCGTTTACAAGCAATAAATTCCTAAAATATGTTTACGCTTATAAATCTTAAAGCAATTTCATACCCATTCATTAAGTCTTTTTGAAAACAGTAGAAAGGTATCAAGATTCAACAAAGAATCTGACTTAACACATGTCTTGGTGGAGTAATTACAAATTGCTTTATCAGAAGGCAAAGTTCCATTCGCATACCAGAAGATGACACTCGCTGCACTTACATCCAAAAAGTGTTACGTTCTTTGATATTCAAAGCACACAGGATATCTCGTTTTTCTGAATTCATTAACTGTAAAGAACCATACAAAATATGCGAAAAAAGAAGAGAATGATTGTAAAAGAAAAACTATTCCATCAAAGATCTTCGGCATTCTATGAAAAATGTTTACAGGTTCACCATTTTCCCCTTTAGCATATTTTTTCATATATTTCCTTGTTGTAAATATTGGGTTTTTTTTTTCAGTCAATGTTAAAACATCTTTCCTTTCAAACGAAACAAAAGAATCTTATTTATTTGTGAATAATTTTTACAGGAAGTGTAAAAAAATATATTCTAATTTATCAATATTTTTTCTCTGTAAAAAAAGAAAAAAATGCCGTAAACATGGAAGAAAAATTTTCAATCGAAGCACCAGTGCAAAAATATTTATTTTGAAGGGGGGGGGGGCTATTTTTTTTTTTTTCAAAATTTTTCTTTTTTATGCTCAAATATTTTTTTTATAATAAAAACCACTATTGTTAACAATAATTTTTGCAAAAACTTATATATGCATAGCCAGGGATCTAAAAACTCGGCGCTAGCGAGCAGTCTTTCATCGCTAAATTTTATTGATTGTTTTGCCATAGTTAGTGTGTTATTTTAAACCCTTAATGGTCACATTAAATTACGGTTTTAAAATTCAAATTCATTATTCCGACCACCTTTTTGAAAAAAAAAAATATTCAACTTATAACAATAACATAATAATAATAACAAGTAAAATGATACCAGAATAAAACCAAATACACTATTTTATAAAACTGGTGGGAATCAAACAATTCTGAATAAAAGTCGTGAAACATGCAGCCCATGAATCGTCACCTGAGAATAATAAGGTTCTATCTGTGTTTTTGAAAAAATTGACTTATCGATATAGAAAGGTTCTGTTTGTATCTATGAATTTATTTCTGGATTAAAATAACGTCATAATATAATCGTAATGCCATATGTAAGTTATATATAACATCATTTTGGTGCTAAAATGCCTTCATAGATACAAATAGAACCTTTCTATATCGATAAGTGAATTTTTCAAAAAACACAGATAAAACCTTATTATTCTCAGATGACGGAATGTCTCGGGCGCGACGATTAAGTAGTGAATTCAAAAATTTCACATTCATACAATTCTTTATAATATTATCTTCTTTATTTAATGACAGATATTTCGTGATCGCCAAAGTAATCAATCTCCTTTGAAAATTTACGATATAAATTCGAAATTTTTGAATTAAAAAAAGGCCAATCAGAAAATCCTGTAAAGTTATTCCGTCCAGGGCTGCCACAAGTGACTATTTTTTTTTTTAGTTCTACTTCGCACCAGTTTTTTAAAACAAAATAATTTTATTGACTATGACAACATTTGCAAGAGAAATATACTACAAAATTCATTTTGAAAAAATAGTGGCACAAAAAATATACAAAAATAGTCGCCCGTAGCAGTCTTATCAGTAGCTTCTCTGTGTCATCTAATTTAGTGAAAAACTTAACATTCCATGAGATTATCACCATGGTTACAAAAACATGTCTTTTAACTCCTTCTCGATAGGAGCATTTTATGAAATTTTTAATGTTTTGTCACCGGTTTTTAAAAACAGAAATTTGTGCCTTATTAACCCCCTGACTGCCCAGCAAAAGGGTAAAATTGTAATGTTGTTTTCTCTGTAATCTATTAAAAATATTAAAAAAAGATCTTTTTTCCATCCTGATGCAAAATATGTTATTACATATAGGTGTATAATCTTTGAGAGTATTAATACTAACTTAATTTTTAAAAACTGGGTTTTATTGGTAAAATTATATTAATTTAAATATTGCTTATGTTGCAGTAAAACCTGCAGCTTAGTGTGTGAAAAAATCCGGTCGCGGCAGTCAGGAAGTTAAATCGTAAAAATACTCTAATTAAATAAGACAAATTTTACAGCCCCCGCCGACGATTAATAAAGATTTGCACCAGAAAAAATTTATTAAATTTTACTTTCTAACTTTCGTGGGTAAAAAACTAAGGTCGTGAAATTGCTTTTTCCTTATTTTGAAATAAAATTTTCCAAAATTTACGGTAGGAGTGTAAAATTACACAAACGCTATCGTTTGTCTTTCAAAGGGTTAAATAATAGTTTTAATTTGAGGATCGGAATCACGATATGACTAAAGTAATTGCATTCGAAGTTTTTCTCTTACATAGTTGCGAAATTTGGCAATCCCCTTCTTGGAATTCTGACCATGCTATTCACCCAAAACGGAAGCTAATAGTTAGCAATCACCATCCATCAAACAAACATAGTTTTGGTGTCTAATTTGCGCTGAAGGGAGAAAAAGGAAAGAAAATACTGAAAATAATAAAGTACAACCTCTTTTTAAACTTGTTATTAATTGAAAGCATGCATATTTTTGAGAAATTACAGCGCCTTTTCTTCAGCTTTTTTATGAATCCGTTTTTTCTAATCTATCTCCGACAGTATATTCATATATCTAAACCAGGTCGAACTCTGGGCGTAGTATTCATTATCGATTTATTTAGTTAGTAAGTTTTACAGAAGGGGAAAGTGCCCATGTGGTGTTATTTATTATAATTCTCATAATAATTGTTTATGGACATATATTTACCAGTCAGAAGGTGTGGTCGATCAAGTAGCCGACTCGATAATTCATGTTTAACATTAATGAAATGTACTTAGCTTTAAAGTCTAAGCAAGATTGAGATATCTGGAATTTTATCTCCAGGAAGTCTAGACTTATAATAAATTTTAATTCGACGATATGAATAATAATAATATATTATATGTAGAAGAATTTTTCGCATACCTATTTCTCTTCGGGAGAAATTTTCACTAGAATGATCGATTGCTGCCTCGTTAATATGATAAATAGTCAAATGGCTATCGTCTAGTGACATGACATCTTCAAGTTCATCAAATTATATAAAATAATAAATGATATTAATTATCAGAGATAAAAATTGGAGCTGATTATTTTTTGGTGTAATTCTCCCAACAGGTGGCACTGCTATGCTGTCTTTTTCAGGGATATAGAGACACAAGCCCTCCTCACTCGAATGAATTTATCCTTTCAAGCACAGTGGTTCCACTCCAGGCACACTTAACTCTAATTCCAAACGGCACCAATAACATTTTAATAAAGTTTTGTTTTTACACTGAAAGCTTGAAATAATGAATCCTTAACTTCTAAAAAAGTCGATTGTAAATTCCGGTGCCAGTTAATAATTTCTCATTTTAATAAAATCTTGCCTTTACAATGAAAGCATAAAATAATGAATTCTTAATTTCTACAAATGTCAATTGTGAATTTCGGTGTCAGTCAATAATTTCTCATTTTAGGAACAGAATTTGTATGTGCCAGAAAGGATTAAATCACAGGTTTTATGTCTAAGTGTATCGTATTATTTTTCTTCAGTGTTTAGTAATTTATCTCTGAAAGAAATAACTTCGCACTTAAAAAAGCATCAGAGCCTGATTACTAATGGGGCACTCTCTCACCAGAAAAAATTTATAGAAATTTTCGTCTTCTTTAAACGCCCTTTTCATACAAGATTACTGTCATGAATAAGGAAAAATTCTTTTTTTCTTTTTCCTGGTGGGAGAGTGCCCCGTTAGTAATCAGGCCCTGAAAAGCATTTCAAATATTAATTTATATTCCTATGCGTAAATCTACCATAAAACTTCAATGACTACTTTACAAGTGAATTTTTTAGAATTGGATTAATGAAAATTTCGAATTCCAGTTTTTTGACGGAATTACACATATTAGGGGTTAGAGAACATAAAAACATGTTTTCACAAAATATCTGTATGCGACACAAATTTTTTGGGCGCTTTATCTCAAGGACAAATGAAAGGAATTCAATAAAACTTTCCATTCTGTTAGACCATGATATAAATTGGTGGTGATTACTTTTTGGTGTTATTCTCCAACAGGTGGCACTGCTATGCTGTCTTTTTCAGGTTTTCCTTAATAGCTATAGCTCAAGAACCTATGACAGATTTAAATAAGACTTCAGATTCCGTTAGTCCTAGTATAATATGGTGCTGACTACATTTTGGTGCAAATCGTTCAACAGGTGGTGCTACTATAGATTTATTACGACTTCTGCAGTGGTTCTATCTCAAAAACGAACACGCGGATTTCATGAAACTTATAAAATTCAGATTCAGATCAGAACTTGCCATAAGCTGTTGCTAACTAGATTTTGATGTAAACTAGCTAACTAGTGGAGCGACCATGCAACATTTTCTGGAACTATTAACATATATGAGATAGAAGAAAGTTTTGGGATGCCACATCCGGCTTGTTTGTCTTATTTTTTTTTAAGTTGGTGAGAATTTACTAATACAGTTTCAAAAGTGAAATTTTAAGTCATTTGCGAAAAATATAATTATTATCATTCATGAACTTAATTACTATACTTTGTTTTTCATTTAAAATTCCAATTTGCTATTTTTGAAATATGAGTCAATTCTTCAAATTTCCCTAAAATATGAGAATATAGAAATATAGTATCGTAGAAATGAGTGAAATACCGGCTTAAAATTATTCAAACATAATATTAAGGATGTGGGTCAGAGCGATCTCAAATTCCCCTTGCAAACATTAAACCTAGGGGTTTGTAATGCATTTGTATTTTTGAAATATCTCCACTGAAGATTAACTTTAAATTAATTTTTAACTTTATTTTCTGTGTGTAGTATTCCATGGCTGCCTACATCTTATACTTTTTTTGTACCACAAAAATTTTATGATAAATTTTAACTTTGCATTATCTATCGTAATTCGCCGATTAAGTATGGTAAAAATTTCTACTAAATTTTTTGGTCCAAAAAAGCAGAAAAGTTGACAACTATGGTATTGTTAACCTCCTCAGTCGTGCAGCAAATACTACGAAGAACCACTAAAAGCAGTTTAACCTTCTTACCCTGTTCAAATTTAACTCAATATTGATTAAAAACAATTCACACCAGAATTGTTATTTAAAATATTTTAATATATTTAATTGACTTATTTTTTGAATCTGTTATTTAACTATTCTTATGAAAAAAGTTCCGGTTCGAATCGTATAAAACAAATTATAGTTATGGGTCGATTAGACCCATTCAGGGTAGGTAGGTTAACCACTTAACTGATCAATATAAAAAAAAAAAAAAATCAAATAATGTCTTTTGTTTTTCATGTCTTTTACAGACATTTTAATCTTTTATCACCGGTTTTTCAAAACCGAAATTTTTACCTAATTATATCAGAAAAATGGTCGGATTAAATAATCCAAAATTTACAATAAAATTTAATTTGTGAGAATAATAAATCATGACTGGAATATGAATGCCCGTATGTGGTACAAGCAAATCATGATGGGGAAAAACACGTTGCCCATACGTCGTATGGATAGAAAAAGGTAGCGGTTAAAATTACTATAAAATATCTCCAAAGATGTATCAATCAATATACCGATGTTATGATATGCACGCATTTATTTAAAAAGCTTAGATGTAACTTTAACAATTCTAGAAAGATTTAAATTAATTTAAAGGATGTCACCTCCAGGCTACATCAGGATTGGGGAGGTTAATGTCCCCTGTTTTCTAATTGTCAAAACATTTCTAAATTACCTACTTATCGTAATTTGCGACGTATAATTCGGGTATAAAACAATTTTTTTCGACCAAAAACCTTATTTAACCCTTTGCGGCGCAGGACAAATTCATTGCTTAAGTATTGAAATTAATAACTGACACCGGAATTTGAAAACAACTTTATATGTAAATTAGAAAAAGCTATATGTCACGCATTCAATAAATCATAATTTTTTTAAACAAAATTCGGGTGCCAATGTGGGTGCCGTTTGGGAATTAAAATTAAGTGGTATATCTATGAAACCACTGCGCCGCAAGGGGTTAATGTTCGAAGAAAAATATTTGTCGCGATCTAAACAGCTACGATTTATTTTTAAATATTTCTGAGTAGAAAAATGATTGTTTTATCTGCGGGTTATACGCCGGAAATTACAGTAATTTTATTTCAAGGGTTAAATGTTAAAGTGTTATTTTATTTCTTGATATCAATTCGGATAATTTGTGAAGCGGGTGGCAGCAGTTCAGACAATTTGAGTTTTATTGTATTACAGAAGGAGAAAAGAAATATTTTCTACACTTATTACACTTGCTTGCCCGGAAGTTATAAGTTGAGAAACTTATGCGGCAGAAACCGCGTCTGAATAGTCTGGAAGAATAGAAAAACGAAGAAACATAACGTGACTGTAATGGAAAATACTATACATAAATAAAAGTTTGGCCTGTTACGTTATCGGATCATCAGCTTTCCCAAAAGGAACGTATGGTAAATATTTTATAATATGTAAATTATTTTAATGGAAGTAGTATAAACAAAAAATACTGTGATAGCCTTGAAATCAAGTTGTTAAACCGATATTTAAAATAAGTTTAAAGTTAACAAATAAGAGTTCAAATCAATGCTCTTACAACAGCTTATTTTTACTTTACAAGGTGTTCCTAAATGGCTGAAACATGCTTTATATTTTTATCTGTTGGCAATATGTAGACAATGAAAATCCAAAATATGGTAGCGGTCAATAGTATATCGCATTGAAAATCCTACCATTAATTTTCAAATACTTACAAGTTTTACAATTTTACACGATATCTGAATCCTATAAGTTATATTTAGAAAAAAAAAAAACTTCATGCTCTGAGAAGTACAACTGTAGAAGTTTTATTTTTCGGTGACCAAAACTCACCTAGTAATTTCGAATTTTATAAAATTTTGAAGCTTTAAGGCTCTAAAAAATTCTAGAAATTCTAAATAAACAAATTCTAAATATAGCTTATTTATCTATAGAATTTTTTTTCTGTGTATAACTTATTAAGTCCTAGTTTTTTTTATTAATCTTATTAATGCGTAATAGCAATATTGAAAGTTCGCAATTTTCCTACAAGCTATCATTACTGCATTATTTAATTCATGGCAAAAATCTTAATAAGTTTTTTTATTGAGTAACAGTTCTGGCTGAAAACTGCTCATTTTTTCTAGTAACCTATGTTGAGTATTATGTTATGGAACAAAAATTAAATTTCGAGAGAAATGAGGTGAAGAAAACTTTCTTGTAAATTTCCTTCATTAACCGAATGTTTTTAAAGTGTAACAAGCGATATTAAACTCTCTTAGAAAATTTTATTAACATTAAGTTTTAAATATCAAAAGTTATTATTGGAATCTTTGTATTTTAATTTTATAAATAGGTTGCCTCATCAGAGTATATAATAGTGAATTTGTACTATATAGCTTTTCTTGGGGAAGAGGAAGTATACAAAAATTAAAAACAAAATACAGGAGAAATACAGTGTATATCATGGTATACCCTTCATTTCAATCCTACTTAAAACATTTTTTTCCGTAAAGTAAAGCCATTTTTGAGAAAAAATCTGACATGAGATCTTCCATTCACATCTTCAATCAAATTGTCACAGGTGCAAAACCAATGGTCTCCAATCAAAAATGTGTATGCATTTTCCTTTTTTGTTTTGATTTATCACGAATCCCAGCAAATTCACACTCGCCACATTTTCGTCTAAAATTCCATATAATTAATTCATGGCAAAATCGAATCTATTTATTAATGCGTAACAGTTTCGGGTGAAAGTTGCGACTGTTGAAGAAACCGATCATAATTGCTGCCGGTATGTGACCAGAAAACACTTAACCTATCGATTTTAAGTGATGATAACCTAATAAGAGTTTTCCATGCCGTGCATGAAATAAAGCAACAGCAGAATGTTGTTTAGTTGAGGCAATCGGTTGCGCCACTATGACCCGTTTCTTACTCAAAAACACCTTTTGGTCTTCGGGTTTGCTCTAGCTTCTACGTAACTGATATGGTCATTGGGGTCAATAAAAAAGTACCTAGGTCACTCCTGTCCAGAGCTGACCTTCGCAAGGACGCTCATTGACATTTCTTGTGACGGAATGGCTGTCGTGAATGCAAATGAGGCAACTGCCTGAAGACACTGCTTTGAAATTCCTCACGGGATAGGCAGAAAATGAGTTATTAGGAAAGATCCGCTGTGATGATTTAAATTAAGTTTATCAGCCTTAAGCGAGGTACATGGAAATAATTCATTTGCTGCCATATGTAATATGCAGACGATAAGTTACAAAATGCATGGCTGTCACTGGAAATTCTAATTTTAAGGAATTTTGAAATTTTATGTAAGCGAAGGATTTGTTTAAATTGACACATCAGGTTTCGTACAGGTACCGTTAGTTTTCCAAGTCAAATACCAATATTTTTTTTTTTTTTTTTTTATGAAGAAATAAATCTGGTTCAACTGCAGAAAATTTCACCTTATTTAAAGGGAATTTTTCTATAAGAGATTTCTAGTACCGAAGATTTTTCTGGTCTTGAAATTCCAGGAACCGTACGAGTCCTGGATTAGTCCCTTGTGCTAAAAAGATGCCCATGTATCGTTGTCAATTTTTTGTGCCAGACGATAGAGAGACGAACCACTTTCGTCATACGACTAAAGTTACTTAAAATGTTTGATTATCACAATATTTGTACAGTTCGTAATTTAAGAAAAAAATTACAATTTTTTATAGCGAACATTGTGATTGTAAATAGCAAAATGTATGAAATATGAAATGAAATATTTTGTTTTCTATTTAATAAAAATATATTTCTTTTATCGATAAATTTCGCGATTAACTGTTTGTGACTCATTGTTCCTTTATATGGAACATCCAACTTGATTCCCAAATGCCACAATGCCACCAGAATTCTGGTATAAATATTTTCCGTTTTCTTTTCTTTTTTTTATGTATCAGGGGGAGGGGAATAGCCTTTTTCTTATTTTCAAATAAATCTGTAAGTAAATTGCAGTATCATTAAGTCATTTTAACGGTTTCGCACTGGAAGAGCTCTGCGCCTTAAAAGGATTAAATCATCTAAAAGAATTCAGCAACGGTAAATTTATGCCCAATATTTTTAGCTACAAGCATATTAAAACAAAATCCCAATCTTTCACGAAATTTTTGATCAGCCCACCATTTAATTTTTTTTAAGTTTAAATTTCAAGTATTATTCTTTACCAAATAAATAACAAAAAAGATCAACACATATTCAAAGATTTTTTTAAGATATATTTCTGCATTATACTCATTATTTTGACCAATACAATGTCATAACCTCTTAAAAAAATTTTTAATTAAATTAAATTATTTAAAAAAAATTGTAAAAACCGAAGCAAAACATATTGATATGTTTTGGGATATAATGTATTGCAATTAATGAATTGCAAACGGAATTACATTTAACTATTGGTTGTCTAAGATTGTAATTAAATAATTTCATTTTAAATTTTAAAATGCAATTTTTGCTTAGACTCACTTTTTCCGTTTATGGATGCTAAGTGACAGTTGAAAAGTTTTTTTGATTCTATCTTGTAAAATCAAAAAATTATCTTTTTTACACAGTTAGTAGTTAGTTCACCTCTAAGGAAAAGAAATTACCTTCTACAGACGAAATAAAGAAAAAGTGTTTAATTTATTTTCAATCTATTCAAAATTCATAGAAATATCAAGTTTTTCATAATTGCAAAAAGGAAGCCTCTATGACTATTAAAACATGGTATCTACAATTTGGAAGAAAATGCCAGTATTTTCTTATAGGAAATCTCGACTTCTGTAATCGAAGGCTTGTGTAAAGTGAATTTTTCTTTAAGTAAATAACTAAGTAAATACATACAAGAAGACAAGAAGACAAGAAGACACCCCACCGGGAACCCAACCGTTAGGTTTATGGGTTTTTACGTCCCGAGGGAAAAGTCCCTACCGCCAACCAACGAACACAAAGGCAATATGCACCGCACAAAAAGTAAATACATACAATGGAACCATAAATAAAAAGGGATTGATATAGCCTCAAAATATTGAAGCTTCTATATTTTAACCGGTCATGTAAGGACTGATAACCGCCGAGACGAACTTCCACCGATTAATGTGAACAGGAACTTTTTCCTTATTTAACCCTTTAACGTTCATTGGTTTCGCCACGGAACCACAAAATTTTAATTCCGATATGCAACACTGACACCGGTATTTTTATCTAAAAATATCCCTTTTATTACGTATGTGAAAAACCACGTTTTCTCATTTAGAAATATATTTGTTCTTAATTACCGGTGTCAATCATTTATTTCAACATCTTAGCAATGAAAATGCTTTGATCGTTAAAGGGTTAAAACAAGTGATTCATGCAGATTTTCAGTCTTAACTATGATACAAAAGATTTTAATATTTTTAGAGGAAGTTTACTCCGGCTGTACATCAGCCCAGCGTTTCCGCCATATTGTGACAACCTAACAAACCTCCTCTCTGCGTTTGGGAAAAAGTTTTTAATACCGGGGCCACTTTCCTCCAGTAAAAACGAATAGAATTTTTATGATATTTGTGGGAGATATTTGTGGTTTGCAAGATCAGACAAGATCAAAGGTGCGAAATTCTAGGCGTCAGTTGGCAGTACCTCACCACTAAATTTATTTCTTTTTTTTTATCGTCTAATATTTCGTGTAAAATTCGTGTTAGAATGCTATTAAATTTTTAAAGAAGAAAACTTTTAAACTTCAGTGGTGAGAAACTATCCGCTGGCACCTTGATTTTTGTGCCCGAGAATAAGGCTGTTGATCCGATGTAAAGACCTACCGCCATTTTGTGGCCAACTAATCAGTTACTTCATTTGCAACTGGACTACACTATATGTTTATTTTTATTTTTTTCCATAACTCCATTGTACTTGTGATGCCAAACTCAGGACAATTCCCTCATCTGTAAAAGGATTTTAGGAGATTTATAAGAAGAATACATTTAAACAAAACTTAATTAAAATGAATTTTTCTTTTTTTTTTATCCTGGTTAAAATTGATTAATAAGAAAAATGCTTATTATTTAATTGTACAAAGAAACAAAGAAGGATTTCACATATAACTCTTCCCCCCCCCCCTAAAAAAATGGAAACAGAACCCGGAAAAAGTATCTAAAAGTTTTAATGATGAACTTAAATTCAATTTGATTGTAGTATATAATCAATAAAATATAAATTACAATGTAATTAAAAGTTGTAATAAGTTTGTTTTTATCAAAGCTTATCATGATTTAATGCATCTACATTGCTTGCATTTATATTTTAAGTAAACGGACCCATTGCATGTTAATTAAACCACATTCAATGTATACGGTTGCAGTGATAATACTACTTTCTCATAAAAGTAACGTGCTTGTGGTTACAAATTGTTTGCGATTGCTGCAGGAGGAATGATATTTATTGAGATGTCAAGAAGGAACATTCTTCTAGGCCGCTGTTTTTGTTACTTTAAATTAAAAAGAAGACCTGTAATCTGTCTTCAACTAATTCGTTTCTCTTATTACTGTGAGTTATAGCCTAATTTGTATTTGACTCCCGCTTTTGGATTCTAAGTGAAAACAGTTGTTTCGGATAAATTATTGCTAAAGTAATTACTTGTGAAAGATAAAACGTAATTTCAAACTGTTTCTATCCTAGACTAAAGATGGTATTTTCGAATCTTAGAAAATAAAGAAAGGAAAACTTTAAAATAACATGGTGAAGCTTTTAAAAACAGTTTTATGAGCAATAGAATTTCGTAGAGATTTAAGATGTATTTTTAAGAACGTCAAAAGATTATATAACAATAATTTGTAGAATAAAAAAGTTTTAGTCGCTACTAATAGTGTCGCAATGACTTCATTTGGTGTCTGAAGGGAAAACTTATTTATTTTTCTATTTATCGTCTGTTTATCAGTAATAATAACTGACGACCCCAATCAAATGAATTTCTAGTTTGACGCCTGGTACCGTCGCCCAACTCGCACCATTCTTGCTGAGATTTTGACCACAGAGAAGAAGAGCAATGTTTAAACTTCATGAGATGCTCTAAACTTAATCAAAGTCACTGGATGTAAAGCAGTTAAAATGCTATCATAAAATGGATGTGTGTAAATATCGAGTAGGTTTTGTATAGTTTCGCGTTGATATTGAAATGCTTATCATGTACAGTTAAACGTATTATATTGAAGAATATAATAGTTATAATAGTAAAATTTATTGAAATGCACACTACGAACGAATCCAAATACAGTGTTGCAAGAACATCATAAGATTATATTATACGATCCGACCAATCAGAATTTTTATCTCTTGCATATTTTTTCATATTATACAATTCGTCCAATCAGAACCATCAGAATTTTATCCGTTACATAATTTTATAACTACAAGAGATATTCACAATTACATCTATTTCTTACACAGGATTGAAATACAAACCCCTCGAACGTGACAGTAGCTGCAATCAACGATCACGGCCCCCACTGGAGGGGCAATATACAGGAACAATGTATATTATGAGACCAACATTTTACTAAAAATTACTGGTGCCATTTTGAAATTTGAGCTCTAAAATTAACCGTTTGCAGACTGAAAACGGCGCCCTTTAAAGGCTTAACATAATCTTATTCTTACTTTTTTTTCAGTTCACTGTATGCATTTTATCAGCAGATAAAGAATTAGAATCCGTTCAAATCTTTTCTGAACTCCCAGTAAATTATTATGGGAGAAAATTGATTTATTCCTCTTTGACCAGTTCCTGCTTTAACCAGCGCCAGGCATAAAGACGAGTTTATTTCTACCGATTACCTATACTCCATACAATGCGACTCTTCGAAGAAGAAGAATAAACTCTAACAGATGAGATAAGAGAATCTTCTGACGCAATCGTTATTTACTTTTATCAGTTACAAAACTGAATTATTACTTTTACAGGAAAGTTAGCATTTATTACAGTAAGATTTATAACTTTCATTAATCAAATTAACTCATAAACATCAGTAACATGAAAAGGTAAGAAATGAGTTTCTGCCAATACTGACCAATTAAAACGACACAACATCAATCATTTCTTTATCTACAAACCATCTGGAAGCAATATAAGTCGGTTTTAACAGCCATCTAATGATTTTCCTGTAATTTACATCGGCGGTGTACAGTGCACATTAGCTGATTGATCTCACCACAATTACAAGGTTATTAATTTGTTTAAGATTATCTTCTGTAGCTTTGAGCAGATGCACGTTGTAATAACACTACTACAGGTGCAAAACAATAATACCTACAACAGGATGCTGAAGGAACCGTGTCATTAAGCATAACTTGTATAAATTACACAGTTTTTAAGGTCAAGATCGAGCCATCTTTGATTATTCTCCGTTTCCATTATTTTCTCCTGTTACAAAATTAAAGTTTAGCAAGGTCGGAATGCTCATAATCTGTTTTTTGTTGTTTTGTATTGCTATGTAAATAAGGTAATCGATCCTTTATTTTTCTAATTTTTAGATTTATTGATTTGACAATAATTTTTCATAAACAAAAGCTACCGGGAAAATGAATAAAAGTAAAATAATCATTTATTCAAATATTACCAGGCCACTTATTTGGATAATGGAAATAATTTTCGATTTTAGTCCAGTTTCGATAAATGATATGAAAATTAGAATAAAAGTTTGTGAAAATGTGGTTACGTCACCATCTTCAAAGCTTAATTTATTCAGTAGTTGTGAGCAGAATAAATATTTTTATGTAAAAAAAAGTCTTCAAATTATCAAGTTTCACATAAGTCTATGTTATCCCAGAAAAATTTTCATAATTCTAGTGTTATACATCACATTAAATACAATGTTATAAATCACATTAACATATACATTATAAATTAAAGTATATATAAACACTTGGTTAAAATTTAATAACATATAATAAATGATTATAAAATTTTAGAGTAAAATTAATGCGAGTAGGCGTGGCGTACCAGTCGTGTTGTCCCCTAAAAAGCATAAAATGATATTTTGAGGAACATACATAGGGATGAGATTTCCGCTTTTTTTCTCACCAGTACAATCTTAGAGAAAACGTTATTCTTTTTAATCTAAAAAAATGTTCCAATTAAATAATATAGCATTTTCTCTAAGATTGTACTGGTGTCCAAAAAGCGGAAATCTCATCCCTGCATACAGAAATTAGTGCACATTTTCAAAAATATGTTCTTTTAACATGATTTTTTTTTCGATATGGATATCCGGTTATTCGTATTCGTTGACTGTAGTTCGTATAATTTTTTATATACAGTAACCACTAAGTAATTGTTATCGATAATTGAGTTTATACCGCAGAAATTATTTTTTTTATATAATTTATGTGAAAAATTTAAAATCGATTTTTTATTTTGGCATAAGCTATTTTCTCTATAGGCTATTTCCATGAGTACTTGTAGTGTAAGTCACAGGCTACGATTTTTAGCTACCAGTATTTTAGTACGAAAAAATGTGATTTATTTTATCGGCACATTCTCATTAATTGAATAAGGCCAAGTTAACTTTTCGAAAATAACGGTGGCAAACAAGCATAGAAATTATAAGGTAATGTGACTTACACTACAAAACCCATGGAACTAGCCTATAGTGTGTTACTACTTGTGATAATGTTTCTCTATATATTGCTTTCACTTGACATTAAAGTTTACTTGAAATCTTGAAATAATATTCTACGGTTAAGTTGTGTTTTTCTTTATGTTGATTTATATCCGTCATGCGTTCAAACGTGTTTTTTAGATTTATGAAATCTTTTAATCATTACAATAATTATGAAATTTATATAATCCATATTAAAAAACTTTAATGTTCATATAATATCAACATACATTTATTTCTCATGCAGAATTGTGTAATCAATTAATTATTTAAAATGAGAAGAGAAAAAAATTCTTTGTATAATAATTAATAGCATTCATTATTACACATAGAAATAAAAAAAAAATAATAATAATAATAACCGTGCACTAAATTGCTTTCTTTAATTTATTAGTTTCTAAAGCTATAGATCATGTCGCAATGGCATAGATATATTTTGTGCAAGGAAAAAAAATAGAGTTATAACCTTTAAAATTATAATTATTATCATTACGAAAGGCTTATCTTATTCCAATTTCAATTTGACCTTCATGGCATGCGGGAGTTTGAAGAGGCGTTGTGCTGAGGTGTATAAAAGCTGAATTAGAGAACATTTTTCATTTATTCTTTTATTTTATTTCTGGAGTAAATACATCTGCGATAATATTTTGAAACAGAAAAGGGGTCAAAGTTAGAGCAATTAATTTTGTTCCGATACTCATTAGATAACTGTTTACTTTATTTAAATTGCTAGTATTTACTTTTTATCTGTTTCTGAAAAGTTCATGGATGAATTTCCTTACATCAGATAAATTTGCGTAAGGCTGGTGCTTTAAGAATTTAAAATAACTATACCAGAAATAGCAGCTATATTTTAACCCTTTAACGTTCATTGGTTTTGCCACGAAACCACAAAATTTTAGTTCCGATATGCAACACTGACGCCGGTATTTTTATCTAAAAATATCCCTTTTATTATGTATGTGAAAAATAACGTTTTCTTATTTAGAAATATATTTGTTCTTAATTACCGGTGTCATTCATTTATTTCGACATCTTAGCAATGAAAATGCTTTGATCGTTAAAGGGTTAAACTTTAAAGCATGTATTACAGAAGAAAAAAAATAAATAAAACATTATATTACGAAAAAAATCTGTTATTTGTTATTATTTACAGCTAATTTCAGGGTTCGTATGCGTGAAGTTATTCAAGGGATTTTAGGTGTTTTAGTTCCTGAAATTTCGTAAAATTTCATAAATATCTCAAGATAGAATTTTTAAAATTATTAAATAAGACAAATATTACTTTACAGAAATTCACGAGGAAAATGCCTGACCCAAAGAAATAGAATATCCCCTTTAACAACAATTTCAATAAATAGAAACTTGCATTTCATAATTTAACAATTTTTATAATAAATAGAAATTTGTATTTCGTTTTTTAACAATAATTATAATAAATAGAAACTTTTATTTCATTATTTAAAATAGCCTACCTCGATGATAAATGTTATTTTACTATTAACACATATTCAAGGAGGTGAGTGGTCAGCGAAAAACACCAAAGAAGAAAATATAATTATCAATATTTTGTTAAGGAAATATTCACTTTTTTTAATCCCTTTATATTATTATTTTAAGTGTTTTCTATAAGAAAAAAAAGGTAACGTCTTAATTCTTTTTATTGTGTTTTTCACTAAATACTCGCCATCCTGATATTGCGATCTAGAACGCGTATATTTGGTATAAAAAATAATTTATATTTACAGGTTACATACCGATCATAAAATATTAAAAATTATGAAAATAGGCGATACCAAAAACTGTGATTTTGACATTAATAAATATACGATATATTTAATGGGACAGTGGACATTCAAAACCATTCTCCTCCCTCAACTGTACGGAAATTTTGTACATTATAACTTAGATATTTTCTTCATAAATTAATCAATTTTATTAAAAATTGCATGTAATTAAGTTATTAAGTGAAATATGTTAATCAATCACTCTTTTAAAAAATAATCTATGTGCATTATTTTTGGCTTTAGGAACCTGGTGTTTTGTTAAAGAATAGATTTATAATATTGCAACAAAGTTTTAAGAGTATACAATAATTTATAAAACAAAAACAATAAAAACTTTCAATAATTACACTTTCTATTGGAATTTCATGAAAAAAAGGATTATATAATTGCGATTTTTTTTTCTTTTATGTGCACTAATAAATGCATATTAATACTAAAATTTGAAATGTAGCATATTGCAAAAAGAACAATACTTAATATTTTGATGAATTGGGTAATTTCGATGTTTGAATAATAAAGTAAACAGGACATATTATGTTTTGTGTGTGTGTGTGTGTGTATGGTGGTGGCAAATGGTTTAGTTAATTTTGAAGTACATTATGAAACGAAAAACAAAAAAAACCCCGACTTGTAAGCCGATTTTTACCAAATTTAGAAAAATAATAAAAATGTTTCATGTGTTTATGAAAAATACTATTTATTATGCTTTTCAATGCTGTTCATTTTAATTTTTGTGTCTTGGAGGTTTCTTGGCGAAGAAATGTTCGTGATACAGCAAATATACCTGAAACTAAAATATGAGTTATGAAATTATAAATGCACAATATAAAGTGCAGCGCGTTAGATGCCGGAATGAACGGTATTTTCAAATAATAATAAATATCTAAATTCATAGTTCACTGTCGCTATTAAATCATAATAAAATATAACTTTTTATTTAAAAATAATAAATACAAAAACTTTTTCTGTTACAATTTTTACATTTTAAATTTTTATTTTATAATCCTTTTTATTTATTTGTTTGTTTATTTATTTCACTGGGAAGACATCGAAGTTAACGAAAAATACGGGCTACCGCGGTTCATCCCACATACTTTTTTTTCAGACGGCTAGAATTATGTGATGCTCTAATGCACCAAAGCAGGTGTACCAAAAGAGCAATATAACATTCTAGCGGTCTGTAAAGAAGACACCTAACCATGGTAGCCTGTCTTTTTCGTTAGCCTTGGAAAACATATAAAAATTATTTTTAAATCTTAACACTAGAACCACGGGAAAAATCATTCAAGTTTTATAAAAATATTTCTCACCGGAATTTTAATTTAAAACTGTTTAAATTATTTATTGAAAATATTTTTGCTGAGATTATATTTAACTTATTTCATTAAGAGCTTTCTGGTTCGAATCGTCACCTCTCCATATGATACGGGTCAAAATGACCCGTCGCCGCGGTTCTAGTGTTAAATCCAGGGTTCGCACAGTTCTACCACTAAATTTTAAGAATATTTTCAAACTGTTTCAGTGCAGAAAAATATCATAAAATCTGCGAATGAATGTGGGGCCTACGAATGTTGAGGTTAAAAATTTAAATGTAAATTTTCTTACTTTTAATAGTTGTGCCAGAGTCCTTGGAAATTCCAAGGAGTGTGCGAACCTTGTAAATCAATCTAAAAGTGCACTTTACGCGTTATCTACTTTCAGGGCTGCCACATGCGACTTGTTTTTTAATTCTAACTGGCACCACTTTCTGAAAACAGAAATCTTTAACAGACACAGACACTTTGAGAGCAATGTTGCAAGAGAAATGTATTTCAGAATTTATACTAAAAAAATTATGATGCGAACAGAATATAAAAATAGTCGCATGCGGCAGCTGTGTACTTTGTTGAAATTAAATCTCACTGAAACTACGATTAACAATAAATGAGGAATTAAACCGTTATGCATCAGACTAAAAAAAAAAAAAAAAAAAAAAAAAAAATCATTGAAGAGTTATAAGTTTGCATTTCAAAAGTGGCCCTAATTTATTATTTACCTGAAAAAAATATATTAAACCTTAAAAATTAAATATAAAAAATATTTTATACTAATACTAATAATAACACATTGCTCAGTGGTGCACAAAACAGGAATTTTAATATACATTAGTACATATTAAAATAAAATAAAATTTTCAACGTTTCGCGCCGTCTTCTGCGGGCGTCTTCAGGAAAATATGAAATGGAAGGACTACGTTTGCATCTTGTTCGAGAGATATTTCTACTAAATTAAAAATTAAATGAATTAAAATTTAAAAATGTTGCCAATTACACGTGAGTAAAAATTAAAATATTGCAAGGAAATTTCAAACTGTTTCAGTGCAGAAATCAAACATTTCATCAATAACCTATCGTATTGAGAGGTCACGTGTAAAAAGACAGAATGAAACAAACAAATAATATTATACCTGGGGGTGTAAAAAAAATTGGCCCACCCTCTGAGAATTTTTATAAATTTTTAATTAAATTATAAAATATTTATGAAATATTTTATAATTTAATTTTTAACATTATTTTTTCTTTCAATATTCAGCATTCTAAAAAATATATTAAGATACATTTTGCATAGAATTATTTTTAAAAAGTAATAAAAATATAAAAGCAACATATACAGAAGCAATAAATAAATATCATTACTACTTTTAATGTTGTTATTTTTACTTTAAGGCTACAAATTCATTTTAATTTTTGTGTCTTGGAGGTTTCTTGGCATTTCGCATATTATACCTTGGCATTTACATAGTATTCGGTGTAAAAAACATTCCGAATACTTTATATATTTATTAATGAAAAAATCTTCGAAATTTTTACACATGTTTTCAGATGTGCATTTTTTTTTTCTTTATGTGAAATGCATACGAAATAACCACACTCTTTAATTCACCCATAGTTGTCCCCCTGATAGCTTCACCAAAGATCTTAGTGCTTCACCTCACGAGAATACGTGTCCACTTACAAGACTGGGTAATAAAACTGGGTAATGCTTTCTTTGATACAGAATGACATGTTTGACGGCCGGAAGCAAGAGAATAATAAAATGCAAATGCTGATTATGAAAAACGGGCACATAATACTTTTATATAATGGTAAACTTTAATTCAAAACTTTGGAAAGTCATGACATTTTGAGAGACTGGGGTCAAAACGCTAAGAGACATTCACATACTTTGGGAGGTACCTCTCTAAACCTATCGTATTGAGAGGTCACGTGTAAAAAGACAGAATGAAACAAACAAATAATATTATACCTGGGGGTGTAAAAAAAATTGGCCCACCCTCTGGGAAAAGTGCTGAAACGCCCTGGGTTCAAACCATGCGGCATTCTTGCGAATTTGGATGAATATTGGCGTCTTTTCAAGAAAGTGTACGTGATTTTTTACCCAATCACGCCTGCTAACCCATTTGAAGGTGTGAATCCAAAACATCTTCAATCATTATGGAAAAGATGTGTTAATATTTTTTTTTTTTTTTGTGATGGGTGTAGTAGTTCAACTTATAGCTCATCTTCAGTTAGTCTTTTGATGTCGCGTATCATTTATAGGCCCTGACTTATCGCACGGGCACCCGGGGCCTGTGCCCTGGGCACGAAATTTCTAAGAGGCACATTTTTTTTTCTAATTTCATCTAAGTCTATTAAGATAACTGTGGAAACAAATGCGATATTTAACCCTCTAATGTCCATTGGTTTCTCTACGAAACCACAAAATTTTAATTTCGATATGCAACAACGACACCGAAATTTTAATTAAAAAAAATTCCATTTATTTAGGTATGTGAAAAACCCTTTTTTCTTATTTACAAATATGTTTGTTCGTAATTACCGGTGTCAATCATTTATTTCAACATCTTAGCAGTGAAAATGCTTTGTCCGTTATCCCCTTGGGGACGAAAGACAAGTATACGTGCCGTAAAAAGGCTTAAGAACCCTTGTTTGTCCCCACTAGTAAAATTATACTGTAAAATTTATTCTATTTAATCGGAGCAATTTCTCGCCTTAATAATGCACAAATTTCAGTTTTTGAAAACCGGTGACAAAACATTAAAATTTCGTAAAAGGCTCCCGTCACGAAAAGGTTAAACGGTTAAGATATTAATATGATGGAATGACTAAAAAAATCTCAATGTATGTTTAAAAACACATTTCAGTAAATAATAGAAATTTATTTTTTATTTTTACTTCTGGAACAGTTTTGCAAGAAACTTAATTTTATCGATAGACACTTTTCGAATAAGTGTATAATATGTGAAAAAATCTAATATCGGTAAATTAACTAATCTAAGGGGGCACAAAAAACTGAAAGTGCACTGAGCACAAAACTTACCAATTGGGCCTTGTTCATTTATAATTCTGTAAAATAAATCAAAATTAGTTGAAATGGATCAAACGAAGTTCACTCTCACCATGCATGACTGTATATTTGTGTGTATGACTGCATGATTGTGTGTTTGACACTATGTTTATGTGTATGACTATATGACTGTGTGTGTCACTGTATGTTTATCTGTGTTTATCTATGCCCGTCTCTTTGTCTATGATTATATAAGTAGTAAATTTTCTGAAACCTGAAAACGCAGTCCATGATCTTAAAGTATTTCTATAAAGTATATAGCTACCAGATTTATAGGATAAAATATTAAAATTTACGAATTAAAAGACAAATTCGAAACTAACTAATGAAACAACTTTAATTGTCAGAAACACAGTTTTAAACATATTCTTTAATTTGAATTACTTGTAAGTAATGTTTGAATATATGGAATCAAAAGCAGTTTGTGTGAACAAGAGGAGATATGTTTTTTTTCTTCCACCTATAATTTTTATAATATTCTATTCTGTTAGTTAAACTTTTCTTCTTCTTTAATCCCTTAGCAACGGGAGTGTTTTACAAATTTTTTAATGTTTTATCACAGGTATTTAAAAACAGAAATTCTTGCATTATTAAATCGAGAAAATGCTCGGGTTAACCCTTTAACGTTCATTGGTTTCACCACGAAACCACAAAATTTTTATTCCGATACGCAACATTGACACCGGTATTTTTATCTAAAAATATCCCTTTTATTTTGTATGTGAAAAATCACGTTTTCTTATTTAGAAATATATTTGTTCTTAATTACCGGTATCATTCATTTATTTCGACATCTTAGCAATGAAAATGCTATGATCGTTAAAGGGTTAAATAAGGCAAATTTTATAGTAAAATTTTACTGTGAAAAATTGTCTATTAAATTGAAGCATTTTCTGGATTTAATAAGGCACAAATTTCTGCTTTTAAAAACAAGTGACAAAACATTAAAAAGCTCCTAAAAAGCTCCCTCCCGAAGGGTTAAGAGAAGTTTATGTTTACTTATACATAACTGCCAAAAATTTCTGCTTATTTGGCCCGGAAAAAGAATTATAGTAAATTTTATCATTTCAAATCGTCGTAAAATGCTGTAAATACTTTTAATTCATACGAATTTTAATTCCTTTTATTGCATCATAATTATCGTAATTATCATACATTATTATATCGTTTATATCGTAATTATATCTTACTGTAAAAGTGCCGTTGTGTGTTAAATACTGGATTTATGATATCAAGGTTAAAGTCAGCTGCATCATAGTTATTTTAGTGAATAACCGTGCGACTGTTTTCAGACAATTTTCTTAATTTAGAGAAACACAATTTTAGATATAATGACCCTGCATCAGTATGATCAATGTAAAAGGAAAAACGGAATTCATATTTAAATATTGTTATTTTGACAATGGCGCTTTCTTTGTAGTTGTGAATAATAAGATAGCGGATTTTAGATGAGAAACTATCCGCAAAATTATTACTTTTTATTCACATTTTATTTGTGTCATTACTTAATGTACATGATTAAGCGACAGAGATTTTATTACTTTCAGTCGACGAAAACACGTATTGCCACTTATAATAAAAATTCCCATACCAGGGAATGGTTTTAGCGATTAATGCATAGCTACCACCATCTTCCGCTTTTTTCAGCTAGGAAAAATTTAACAGTAAATTTTACTATTTGAAAGCGCCGTAATTTGCTGATTAACTATGGCAAAAATTACTGTTAAATTTTTCCAGGTCGAAAAATCAGAAGAGTTGGCAGCTATGTTAATGTGTATAGCAGGGATGAGATTTCGCAGCGTTTTTTCATACCAATATAATATCAGAGAAAATGTTATTTTATTTAATAAAAAAATACTGTGATTTAATAGAACAACATTTATTTTAATAAATTACTGGTGTGCAAAAAACCGGAGAAATCTCATCCCTTGTATAAATTAGACCTTTTGTGTATAATGAATGTGTGAGATGCAAGTACTACGTAAGAAGTTAAGAATATAGGGTATCTATATAAATAATGGAGATAGTGTATTAAGCAGGGGTATGTAGGTAATTTAAAATTCCTTTAAAATTTACTTAACAGCATTTATTAATCGTAGACACTTATGCGTAAATAGAATTCTCAACTAAAGCAATTTTTTAATTTAATTGTCTGATTTTTCCTGTTTAAACTTCAATTTACTTTCGTTAATCTTTTATTTTCTTAATTTTATAAATTTATTTACAAGCAAAATTACTTTTATTTCTGTTGAAAATTATAATTTTAATGCATTGATAGGCTATTCAGTTTTAAATTTGATTTTGAAATAAAATGAGCCCTTCCCTTTTCTGAAAGTCTTTAATTGCCTAACCAGTGTTATTTTTAATTTATACATCAGTTAATATGTTACAATGTATAGATTTAATGTAGAATTTATTATATTTTAACAAAGTATACCCATGTAGAATAAATATGCATTCTTTCTGACAGAAAATTGCCAACATTTTATGAAACAAAAAATACATCATATGAAAAAGTTTTATGTTGCAAAATTAAGGTTTTATTGAGGATTATTGCTGTAAAGTCAGGTAAAATTCTCAAAAAATAAAAATAATAAAAATATAGATTATATGACTCCATTTCATCACTATAGATGCCATCAAACTCAGGATAAAATTTTACATTAATCCAGTATATATTAACTTATTTCTAAAGCTCAAGAATTCCATAAACCAGACTAATCTATCAGTTTCAAACTCTGATTCCAGTCCTACTTCTGAATAAGAATAAAACAATAAGAATTTTTTCTTTGTATCAGTTCTTAATAATTCTTTCAAGTTTTATAGGGGAGACAAAACTGTTCTTGTCAACCCTTTCCGGCGCAGTGTGCCCACTCCGGGCACACCTCATTTTAATTTCAAACATGCAAACGGCACCAATAATATTTTAAAGAAATTTCGCTTTTACAAAGAAAACATGAATTTTGGCAATCTTAATTTCTATAAAAGTCGTTTTAAAATTCCGGTGTCAATCAATAACTTCTCATTTTATGAGCAGAATTTGCCTGCGCCGCGAAAAGGTTAACCTTCTCCGGCACAGTGTGTATCTTGGGCACACCTAATTGTAATTCCAAACTTGCAAATGGCACCAAGAAAATTTTAATAAAAGTTTGCTGTGAAAACTTGAAATAAGGCAAATTTTTAATTTCTAAAAACAAAGTCGTTACTAAATTCGGGTGACAATCAATAATTTCTCATTTTATGAACAAAATTTACCCTGCTGGAAAGGGTTAAAGGATATTATTGCAAAATCAGACAAAATTCTCAAAAAAAAAAAAAAAAAAAAATTACAATAAATCAGTTTGTATCCATTTTTTAGTTACTTAGGAATCAGAATCCATCACAAAATTCATCACTGAACCCATCGTGAAACCAAAACCCAGACAAATGTAGCAGTTTCCACATCCCTATCGCAGTTCATATTGTTAAATAAGAATGAAATAAAACTTTTACATATCCAATGTTAACCATTTTTATAAATTCCTTACATATAAAAAAAAAAAAAAGAAATTGTAACTGTTAACCCTTTCTGGCACGGGCAAATTCTATTAGTAACATGAGAAATTATCGACTGACACCGGAATTTAGAAACAACTTTTTGAGAAATTAACAATCTCTTTATTTAACCCTTTAATTCCCATGCTAAAACACGTTCTAGAAATTATGTAGTTCATTTCACACCAGAAAAATTCAGTGGTTGATTTCGTTTTATTTAAGTACGGAATGTTCTGTTACTGATTAAAGCAAATATTGTAGTTTTGATTTTCTGGTGGGAACTGAAATATCCGAATTAAAATATCTGGGGCGGTCTCGGGCGGTTTGGGATCCAGAGGGTTAAACTTACACTGTAAAAGCAAAATTTTACTTAAATATTATTGGTGCCGCTTGCAAGTACGAAATAAAAATTAAGTATCCCGGACTGGGCACAGTGTACAGGAAAGGGTTAAGGACTATTCCATACAAGGTACACAAAATTAACAATAAGCAAAATATAAATTTTAAAAAGCATATAATATTAGAGTCTGTTTCATCATCGTCAATGCCACTAAACTCACAGTAAAATTTTAATGTATACCAATTCATGTTCATTTTTTAGTAATCAGTATTTAGAATCAATCGTAAAGCCAAAAGACAAATATACCAGTTTATAGCAAATATACAGTTACACAGTTCATATTCACTTTTTATAAACTCAGCAATCCCGACCTCGAGAAATAAAAACCCAGACATATATATCAGTTTTAAAATTCTTACCGCAGTCAACTTGTTTTAAATAACAGTGAAATAAGACTTTAAAATATTCAATGTCAACCATTTTTACAAGTTTTATATTGGTGAAAAAAGAAATTGTAACTGATAAGGGTTATTCCATCCAAAATCAAACATTCTCTTATCTGTAAATAAAAATAGTTAAAAGACGAAATATGTGAACCTGCTTCATCCCTATTATACCGGAGACAGAAGAAAGTTTTACAATAATACAGCTCATATTAACTTTTTCAAAACTCAGGAATCCAGACAGAACCCCTTGTAAAATCATAACCTAGACAAATATACCAGTTTTCATATCCTTATCGCAGTTCATCTTGTTAAATAAGTATAAAATAAGACTTTTACATATCTAATGATAACCATTTTTACAAGTTTCTTACTAATAAAGAGAAAAAGAAATTGTTATTGTTAAGAACTATTCCATGCAAGGTCAAACTAAATTCTCGGGAAATAAAAATAATTAAAAGATGGAATATGTGATTCTGCTTCATCGCTGTCAATGCCACCACCACCAAACTCAGAACAAAATTCAAACCAAAAACATGTTAACCATTTTTATACCGGTGAAAAAGAAATTGTTATTGATAAGGGTTATTCCATCCAACGTAAAATACTCTCTATAAATAAAAATGGTTAAAAGATGCAGTGTATGAATTAGAGATGGGAAATATAGTTATTTTTGGTTAACAGGTTACATCGTTCCATTCTTTTACAGAGGTAACAGGTTCCAACAACCTGTTATTTTTATAACATGTAACTAACAGATATTTTAATTAGAAGGTCTTTCAAACAAAACGTTTTAATTAACTTTTTGACATAATTATAAATGCTATATTTTACTAAGATTAATCAAAATCAGTTTGTGATTACACTTAATTTTTGCAAAACAAGACTAAACTTAATTAATTATGATACTTTGAATTTCATGCATTTTTGGCATTTTCTGACACTTAAACAGGTTTTTCCAGTTATGGTGATTAAACATTAGAAATTCATAAAATTCTAAGTATCATAATTCAGTAAGTTTTGAGCATACACGAATAAATTCTTACTGTTTTACTTGTTAGAACATGAAAAAATAAAGCTTATAGGACTCACGCATTGGATAAAGTTTGTAATTTCTTATCTATTTAAAAATGATGTATATTGATTTTTATATGATGCACAGGAAAAAAAATTTGAAACATTTTTACAACTGGAACTATAGCGCTAAAACTAACGGTTTAGAAATTAGTTATTGGTAAATGATAAGAGACACCATGCATAGTAATAAATAGAGTTTAAACACGATTTCTAACAAAAAAAAAAAAATAAATAAATAATAAATTTATACAGTATAGATTATGAAACACCTTCCAACACATTTAGAATGCTATAACAAAACTTGACAATTTACTAAGGTGGAAGATGGCGTCTTATTGAACAATTTGGAAAAAAACATAATACATTTGAAAACACGATTTCTGCTATTACTATGAATAGTCGTTAAAATATACGATTTTTTTTCAGCACTGTATATGATCTACAGACATGTGTGGTTACTACATATAATATGCTAAAAGTTAGCTCAGTTAAACGCATAGCACAGTTGAAAATTTCTATTCAGCAATTTCAGCCAATAGACGAATCTTATTGAGAACATT
This sequence comes from Maratus speculifer, assembly GCA_964019185.1. Classification (NCBI taxonomy): domain Eukaryota; kingdom Metazoa; phylum Arthropoda; class Arachnida; order Araneae; family Salticidae; genus Maratus; species Maratus speculifer. The sequence goes on along the minus strand of OZ025295.1, from coordinate 334,260,434 downwards.
TGTTGAACCTTGCATATGATCTAAAATTTGTACAAACCAAGTAACATTTAAAAAGTAGTTAAACTTTAAAACGCATACTACTATTGAAAACGCACTTCAAGCAATTTTTGTTGATAGGTTATAATAATTCAATTAATTTTAATTTTCTTCTATACCCAAATATTTTTGTATGTACTTATAAATAAGCGATAGATTCTGTGCACACCATATTCTTTAGTAAGAACCTTGTAGTACACGACAGTGATATATATCAATTTTAGTATGTTTTAAATACTGTAATATCATTTAAATACACGACGAGTGATTTTTCAACATACACCGTAAAGTAATGGAATTCTGAGCGGTCCTGCAAACTTCCTTCTCGAAACCGAACATGCCATACTAAATTCTAATAATACATATATCAATTTCATGGCAATCAGACTATATTTACACGAGTTAGGGCAAGGGCAGATAAACCGAATTCATAAACACTTTTCAACTACACTGTAAAATAATATAAAAGGAAAATTGATCCGCGACTTAACAGCGGCGACACATCTATCAACACCTATTCAAAAGTTAATTTCACAAGCACACAAAAATATTATTTATATTCTTTTAATCGAATGCAATTCATACAAACAAATTTCGTTCATACAAATATGCTTTTCAAATTAATAACAACTGTACTAAAATTAAGTTATTTCACAAATTATGAAAGACTATTTTCTTTCTTTTCCTTTTTTTTTTTTTTTTTTTTTTTTAGCGAAATAAAATCACAGAAATAAAATCTTTTAACGCAAATGCAAAACAAAAATAATAAAAACATTTGGACGGAAAACAAAATTTATAATGCCAAAATCTCTCCCTCCCCCTCTCCCCGCTCTCTAAAAAATTCCATGAGCATGTAGTAATAACCCTTTTAAATATTCAAAAACGAGTAAACCCTTCGAATCTTCCATCACCCTTCCAACACAGAATCTTTTCCTATTGAAAATCATTTAATACTTCCTCTTTCATTACTTCCGAAAACCATAAAGAATAAACAAACACTTTTAATCAAATGTCATTCATTCACGCAGATAAAATTGTTAATTCTATTACATTTATTATCAACATATTTTTTCAATTTAAAACACTTTGCACCAAATGTTACATACAGTCGCAGCAGAAAATATTTACAGATGAATAATTGCAAACATGCTACATTATCTGTTTTTATTCAAAGTTACTCAAACGATAAATGATCATTATCTATTTTATGAACTAGATTTATTGCAGCAACAAGTAAATATCTCAGAATGAATTAGGAATATTTAGAAATTATCAGTGGTTGGTTTCAACTGCGGAATTCTATCTGAAGTTCACTTTTTGGACGATTTAATCAATTAAAAAATTATAAATTCGTGCATTTTATTTGAATGTAGAAAATAATGTTCAGTTTAAAAAAAAAAAAAAGATTTTTTATCTAAAATTGAAAATTAATTTTTAAGGCATAGAACTATAAATAAATTCATTTCACTTAAATATTGCAAAAATGTACTTTTTATAAATTTAATGATTCTGAGATCGAGTTTCGCTGTTTTTTCTTGGCGTGTGTGGGGGGAGGGGGGAGGGATCAGAAATTAATACTTTCCTCATTTAGGTAACACAAACGGCAAATATATTGCAAAATTCAAAGATAAAACTCAATTTAAAATGCATTTGTAATGTAGGTGTACAAAGGGAAAATATTTAGATCTAATAATCTAGCGCGTTCACTTTGGGGCTGTGCAAATATAACGTTATAATTTTAGGGGGGCGGGGTCCGGCACATGATATCGTAAGATATCTCTAGGGAAAGGAAGTGTTTGTCTTTCGATATCGATATAATTTATTGATCGAATCAAATTTTTCTCTTTTTATTTGTAACATGGTCTTTGGTTGAAAATAGTTTTGTTACAAATCAAGTGAAGCATGACCTTTTTTTCTTTCAAATAGTCAGATGTTTTTCGGATCTACTATTTATGCCAGTGTTTCGTTTATCTCAACTTTGTGCCACCAGAATCGAAAAAAGTATGTGATGGTGGTGACCTTGCACCAAGCACCAAGTTGAGAAAGCATTTAATTTGGGCTGCAAATTGTTTCTATTCATAACGTTTGTGATAGATGAAATGTAAAACAATTTTTAAGCACTACACGCCTAACAATGTTGCATATGGCCAGAGAGTAATGATAGGGCCAATTAGGTGCGCTCGTCTCAAAAGAAACGTTTCAGGACATTTTTAGTGAATATTGTTCTATTTTAGAGATGCGAAATTGAGTTTTTGATTCAGGCAAGTGAATGAACATGCCGCCATTTAAAACGATATGTTATTTAATTAACAGGGACTTTTCAGTAACATGTTAACGCAATATTAGGTTCCAGCATAGTAACAGTGTTTTTTTTTTTATCCTAATACGTTAAATAATGCCCATCCCTAGTATGAATCTACTTCATCTCTGTCAGTGCTACCAAAGCCAGAAACAAATTTTACAATAATACAGTTCATATTCACTTTTCACAAACTGAGGAATCCAGACAAAACCCTGAGTAAAATCATAACCCAGACAAATATACCAGTTTTCAAATCCTTATCGCAGGTCATCTCGTTAAATAACTATAAAATAAGAACTTTTACGTATCTAATGATAACCATTTTTTACAAATATCTTACTGATAAAGAAAAAGAAATTGTGATTGTTAAGAACTATTCCATGCAAGGTCAAACAAAATTCTCGGGGGAAATAAAAATAATTAAAAGATGGAATATGTGATTCTGCTTCATCACTGTCAATGCCACCACCACCAAACTCAGAACAAAATCCAAACCAAAAACCAGTTCACAATTTTTTTTTCTATCTACCGTACTCCGAGAAGAGAAGACTAATCTTGATGGATGATCAATTTCCAAGCGTTTCTATGCGGAATCTACTGTCTGGATACCTAGCGCAAGGTAAACCGTGACTGTAGAATCCCACCCACTTGAGGAATAGTATGAACCATAAACAACAACCAGTCCAGAACCTGAAACAAAAGCCAAAGATGGACAACATTCCACGAGTGCTCGTCCTTCTACATCCAATGAAAACAATTGACTGACAAGTGCTCTATGGAACAAACGCCGGGCGCGTCTCCTAAAAGTTTCACAGAGGAAAGGGGTCAAGGTGTTTTCCGAACAATTAGTTAAAAGAAGCGACGGAGAAAGTTGAGCAAAAACTATATTATCCAGCTGCACCCATAGCCTCTGCAACCTACTTTCGGGATTATCTCGTCTTTGAACATTTTTATGTTTCTTTTATATTCTTAAGTAAATACCCTAAATGCCTAAAGACAAAGATTTATTTGCAGGTTGAATGAAATAGGATGCTAAGCGTAACATAATGACTTAAATACGTATGAATACTTTCTTCTCAAGGTACTTTGGTATTTACACTTTAGAGAGGGGCAAAGATCCTAAAATGTTATGAATTGTAACTTTAAAAAAAAGCCTCATTAAAACGATTGTATATCCAAATATGTACAGATTCTGCAAAATTCGTTTCCGCTTCTCAGCATTGTGTAGTATGAAATAGAAAACGTAAATATTTTCCAATATTTTTTTTTTTTTTTTTTTTTTTGAGTTTTAAATCGCATAAATCTGCATTTTATTAAATAACAATAATAATAATTATTATTGTTAAAATAAATAGATATAACTTTGGTTCCATGTTTGATTACAAACAAACAAAAAACTGATTCGACACATAATTGATATGCTAATGTATGGTTTGTGAGCGAATATTGTAAAGATGATACAGTTTCGCATCATTTGTAAAACTAACGATTTATAAGGTATTATTTATCATAGTAACATAGTCTGTGAATTGGATGCCCCTGTAATATTACAGTCATCGAACTTTAGCACAAATACAACAATAAATAAAAAATATCTTTTTTTTTTTTTTTTTGTAACATTATGATTGTTAGATAATTTTCACTTCGTGACCCCTTTGTGAAGTATCCATGATCGATCTTTGATTCTTTACAGCACGTCACCAAGTGAGACACATCGACTTCATAATGACGTATATGTAATTAATTTTCTAAATGAGAAAACAATAGCGACATTTAATTTTTAAACTTTTCTCGAAAAACGCTCTTGCACCTTGTTTAAATAGGCTATTTGGCTACGGGAAGATTAACTGCAAATTTCAGTTTTGCGTTCTTTGGCGCAAAACTGAAATTTGTCGAAGAAAACATAGATTTAATTTTATGTCGAACATAAAATTAGTATCAAGTTATTTTTAACAGTTGTGACATAAATTGTCAGATCACTGTAAATTGTCAATCACTGTAAGTGGTTTGTGAAACCTGTTGTTTGAAGTATGGATAAAAGACGCAATTAACTCATAAAATTCTGCTTCTGTGCTAAACTTCAGGTAAAATGCTATTATTATAAAACTTCATGCAATCTAAAGGATCTAACGATGGTACTAAGACTCCGAACGAGACGAAATTTCACTATGATCTATAATTACAAGTTAAACAAAGAAAAAAAAAAAAAAAAAGGAGCGATCTGCGACATAATTAACTGAAGTTAAGGAGGCTCAGGGGTTGAAAACTTTTCAAAAAATCGATTTTTTTATGATCTAATTTGATTATTCATTTAATTCTTAACTCAATGCAAAAAACCGCATAAAAATATTTGCATTTTAAACGGAGTTATAAGCATTTATGTATCAACACTTTCATAGCCGCATCCATATATTTTCAACTTTAAGTCGCGTTTTCTCAAAACTTGATTTTTGATGACTAACACCAAGATTTAAAAAAAACTATTTGATAGAATAACTTTTTTTTTTTTTTTGCATGCATATAACATCATTATCTAGATTATGAATTAATATATTTTAGATAGTTTAATATTTTGAGTATTTTTAATGGAAAAAAAGTTGTATTTTTAGGGGTTTTTTAAATTTTCAACTTTGAGAGTTTTTTTAATAATGTTTTTATTAAGTGATAGTTATATCCTTAATTCATAATCTAGATAATAATGTTATGTGCATGCAAAAAAAAAAAAAAAAAAAAAAAAAAAAAAAAAAGCCATTCCATCAAATAGTTTTTTTTTTAATATTGGTGTTAGTCGTCAAAAATCAAGTTTTGTGAAAACACGACTTAAAGTTGAAATTATATGGATGCGGCTATGTAAGTATTGATACATAAATGCTTATAACTCCGTTAAAAATGCTAATATTTTTATGCGATTTTTTGCATTGAGTTAACAATTAATTGAATAATCAAACTAGATTATAAAAAAAAATCGATTTTTTGAAAACTTTTCAACCCCTGAGCCCCCTTGCACCCTTGAAGGACGCTGATATATTATATATAACACTTGATTTTAAATACAAAATATCACAATGACACCAGAATTTTAATATTTAATTTTGAATTTATAATACATTTGAAGAGAGGGGGGGGGGGTTACTTATTTTTTTTATAAATTTGATCATAAATTCTGGTGTTAGTCCATGATTTTAATATTTTAGAAACAGGAGTACTTTGCTCCTGAAAGAGTTAAAGGTTCATTTGAATTGGTTATAAAATATTTTGGATCAGAATGTGCTCTAAATTGTTTTTTAAAGTTATAAATTAATTAAAAATTACAACGTTTTTTTGTACGTTTTATTCATATATTGATTATTTATTTTTATTTTGCAGGTACGTCCAAACAAATTTATACTCTGGTAATTGAACGGAACTCTTATTCTAGGTTTGATTTTAAGCTTACTCAGAAAATAGCAATCACTTAAATGAATAATTTACAGTTATAGTAAGTATTTTCAGCATTTCGTTTAATTTCAATCATTCGAAAATAACCTTTTGATATTTTCAAGATGATTCAGATTTATGTACATATTAGAAAGTCCGAATTCGTGCCAAAAATTAAATAATAGTACTTTTTACTATAATTAATGGTAGAAATTTTGCGATTACGTAAAGTAAAGATTTTTTTCTTCAAAATTTGGTATGAATTTGAAATTTCAATATAAAAGTGAAGGCCAAATTGGTTACCCCTGCGTTAACCCTTTGCAGAGCTGCCAACTTCTACGCCTATTTAAATCGTATAAACATGTTTGGAACCACAAAAAATGTTCTAGTAAATTGTGTACAAAATACATTCAGTGTTATGCATTACAGTACATATCCTTAATTACTTACTAAAATTTCTGTTTCTAATATGTTTATTTGACTGTAAATAGGCGAGTAGTTGGCAGCCATGCCTTTGAGTTCTGATGGTTGAATTTGCTACCACTTACTTTTAACTCAAAATGTCACAATGGCACCGGAATATTCGATCAAATTTATTTGAAAAAGATGTCATACCTTTTTTTTTTTTTACGTGTATATCCCAAATCGAATTTTCTCTTTGAATAATACTGGTGCCAGTGTGACACTTGGAATTTTGAAGAAATTTACCCACCAGAGCTCAGAGGGTTAAATCTAATTCTTCTTCTTAAATATTTCTGTATAAACTTTGACTACGAATAAGGTGTATAGGGTGTGAATACCACCGCAGACTTCATTGTTCGCGGTGGATTGGATTGTACCGTAAACAGAAGTCCGGTCTATTTGGCTCTTTCGCAGTAAAGATGTCAGTAGCATCCCAAACGACAAATTTAACAAAATTCTTAAAGAATCGAGAACTTATCTTTTATTTGAAACTGGCATTTTTCTACAGACTTATAAAACCTAATGTAATATATCCAGCGTTGTCAAGCCTCCAGCTTTTTGCAAACCACTATTATCTTAAGGGTGTATATCGATTCAAACTGCCTATTTTCCGATTTATTTTTGAACTCATTATTGCTCTCAAATACCCCCAAACTTTCAAAATCTCTTATTTGGAAAGTACACAAGGTGCCGTAATTGCCGATTCTTTGATAAATGCAGAAAATATTGCAAAAAAAGCAATCAAAAACGGCATTTCGAACCGATTTTTCCCAAGCGGGAGACCTGAGAACGAAAAAAAGGGACATACTGAGAAGATAATTCTTTATAATTCAAATTCTAATGAATTGAGCGTAAAAAGACATCACATGGCACCTCATGCGTCCCTTCAAGTATCCTCTAGGCAAATTTCATGTTTCTACGTTTAAAAATGTGTCTGAAATTGTATCGGAAAATTTCAAGCTGTTGAAGATGGAAAAGCGTTTTTTCGAATACGCCCTTAACCCTTTCCAGCACGGGCAAAATCTGTTAGTAAAATGAGATATTATCGACTAACACTCTAATTCACAAATGAATTTTTTACATATTTTGAAATCCTTAATTTAAGCTTTTATTAAAAAAAGCAAAATTTTACCGAAATATTACTGGTGCCGTTTGCAACTTTGGAATTAAAATTAGGTATTCCAGATCGGGCACAGTATGCCGGAAAGGGTGAAAGAAAATGCGTTTTTATTAAATCGCCAAAATTTTCCAATTAAATAAAACAACATTTTCTATATTAGAATACTAATATCCAAAAAGCCGGAGACTTAACGGCTCTGTATATCGTATAAAATTTTTAAAGAAGAATAATTTCACTTAACGCAGAGTTCCTAGTATGGCTTTCCCTTTTATTTCGAAATTTCAAATTCATGCTGGAAATTTTGAAGAAAGAGCCTTTACTCCATGTTATCGCGGAATTTGTGTAATTAACTAAAGCAATAAATGCAAATATTTAATTTGTGACATGACTTCAAATTTTCTGAAAGAAAAGGAGACCAAACTGGCAACCCTGATTTAACATCTTCACTACAATCGTACTTTACAGAATTTTTATTTTTCTATCAAAACTTTTTCTAAAGAGTAATTTCTGTCAAATTTATTCGCTGTAATACTGATAGTAATTAAGATTATTTTTTTTTCTCAAAATTACTGATGGATATTATCATGGTGTCTAAGCCCTTTATGTTAAACACGAAGGAATTAACCTCTTAACTGTTATTTATTTATTTATTTATTTTTGACAGTATAAATTAAAAATAGGGGCTAAACACCACTTTTCCACATTAAAATATTTAACTTACTTAATTGAAAATTGTATGAAATTCATTAAAGATAAATTTACATTTAGAAGTTGGTGGTATCAAAAAGTTCTTAGTATTGAAGCAAGTAAAGTGTTCCTGTCTGAATTCAGTTTGGACAACACAGATGAGGGGTTAATATGTGTTTAGTTTCAACAACGACAACAAAAAAAAGCAATTTCGAATTTGTATGTTGTATCAAAATAACAAAATCGAATAATTTGTTGTTATAACAGGCTTTGTATGCTTTAAGGACGTTCAAGCATTCTTTACCAGAATTTGTGTAAAATAATATTTGTGTTATTTAATAACTTGAAAAAAAAATTCTTTCTTCAGATATAATGATCAGTATTTTACGAAGTTTCTGGTATTAAAACTCTTAAAATACCTTGAATTTAGTGATGCATAAAAACCTTGCTATTAGCTAATAAAATATAACTGATTTTTTTTTTTCGTGATACGATATTTTGAAAAACTTTTTTATAATGCATGCAATAAATTAAACCCTCTGACAGTCTTGCAAAAGAACAAAATTGTAATGTTGTTTTCTCTATGTTGTTGTATCTATGTCTATAATGATCTAACAATTGCCTGCCCGGGTGTTAAGCTGTAAGCTTATAGGGAATATTTCCAGCATCTTGTGTCAACCTCATTTCTAAAAGGGAAAAGTTTATTTGCGAGATTCCATAGTAAACAGCCAATATTGACACTTGTTTTCTCAAAATCTACTGATAGTTTATTTCTTTTAGTATTTTTGGAATTTTGAAGAAATTTCGAAAACTACAGCTCAAAGGATTAAATAAAGCAAATATATCTTATAAATTTGGCGTATATAAATTTTAAAAAAATCACAAAATTGGATACACTGGTATATATGCTACCCACATGCACACACATACACATATGTGCAACCATGAGCATTAGATAGTTAAACACAGATATGACATAATTTTTTTTTCCTACCAGTAACTTTTTTCTATAACGAAATTTCCGCCCACCCTGTAATAATATTTTGTTAATATTTGCACTTATTGCAATTCAGTTGAAATTCCTATTTTACGAATATTCTATTATTTTTAGAATTCGATAAATCTCAGAAATTCTGCGAATCTTTTAGTCACGAATTATCCATTACACGAACATGTGACTTAAATAATTTTTACCGTTATGAGTATAAATTGTGGGATTATTTTCTACAATTTCAAACGAAAAATAACTAACATGTTTCAAATCAGATAGATTATGTAACATAAACGATTACTGGAGGCATTTCAAGGTTCAATCATATTAATGAAAGAAAAAGGTTTTGAATAAAAAATATGTAATGCTAGTATTCGTGATCACCCTTGCGTATCCCGCAGATTCGCAAGGTTAATCAATAAGAATAAAATAACTGTGAACTGGTCTGGTTAAATAACTGTTAGGTAAATTAATTTCGGGTAAAATAACATGCAATATACTTTAATTGATTCCAGTTGGCTGCAGTCTGGTGTTCTGTTTCGCATTGCATGAGATTTTCTGCTTTTGGGAATGTGTTTTTTGATTTCGGAATTTTCTTATTAGACGTCATTTCTATAGGTATATACATTGCAAAATATAAATTATTAATTTTACAGTGTTATATTGACAGATTGGGTAACAGTTAAATACGGTAAAATCAACAATTTTACACTTAAATAACAATAATAAATCGTAAAATAAACAGTAATATATCCTGAGTAAAGTTGTAATATATGGTATATTTCTGCATTTTCAATTATAAAACGGCATACTACTGTTTATTTGGGGTTTGTTATTATTAATTTTACAGACTGCATTTTATATCCATTGAAAACTCAAAATATTTGAGGAATACAACCCATTGCTCCGGGGAGATTGTCCCCCACAGGGCCACCCCCTGAAATCAACACTTGCCGAAGTGGCCCGAGAAAAAATTGCAAAAATAGTTATCATTCGTAACGTTAGAACAGTTTTTGCATAAATACTATCATTTGAAAAAATTTACGATGGTGTTATGAATGCTTTGTAGATATTTAAAAAAATCAAATTAATGTAATTAAGTTTATCTCAATACGAAAAAGAAACTAGCACTCCGATCCAATTCTGATTTATAACACCATATGTGCATAATATATCACTTATTCTTCATGGTAATTAAATCTATTTTCAATTATAGTTTGAAAATTTTATAATTATTTTAACAAATAATCATAAAAATATTTTCCGAATTTCAATATTTTTCCACTTTGAAGAATATTGCCCTAACTTTTTATTTGATTATTATAACATCTTATTCGTTAAAAATATCACACAAGCCATAAATGTGTGAAATATTGGAGTACACCTTTGTAAAACCAATTTAAATTCAAAGCAATCTCTACGACATAATTTTAAATTCTATTAAATATCATAATAAAATATTTTAAATTTTTTGTAAATTTAAAAAATTTGGTTTTAAAAATTTAATAGGTTACTATCAGGGCTGCCAAATCTCTGGCTTTTTTTAGATACCAATATTTTATACAATTTTTATTTATTTATTTGGATCATTTCGGCGATTAGAAACAACATATCCTCTAACATAATGGTGGTATCCGAAAAACCGAAAACTTGGCAAAGCTGGTTATTATAAGAATTATAAGCAGTATTCCCAGAGCCTGATTACTAACGGGGCACTCTCTCACCAGAAAAAATTTATAGAAATTTTCGTCTTCTTTAAACGCCCTTTTCATACAAGATTACTGTCATGAATAAGGAAAAATTCTTTATTTCTTTTTCCTGGTGGGAGAGTGCCCCGTTAGTAATCAGGCCCTGAGTATTCCTATAAACATTATATAGACATTATTATAGGTGTATCATATATATTATATGTAGCCATTTGTATTCTATGAAACCACTTACATTATAATTAATAATTTGTGCACTGTAATCTACATATGTTTATACTTATGCAGGATACATATGTGGGTCCTGGAATTTCCTGACCAGAAAATTATTTGGTACCAATATTTTCTTATGAAAATATTTCCTTAAATAAGGCAAAACTATGCATGCTTGAGCTAGTATTATATATTCATAAAGCAATTTTCCACCTGGATAATAATGGTAACCGTATAAATCCTGATATGTGCATTTATAAAAATATATAAATACGAGAGCAATTCGGAAAGTAACCTCCGTTTATGAATTTAAAAAAAAAAAGTAATGAAAGGAAACATCTTTTATGACTTACGTATGGAAGACACGTTCTTCAGCTACTTCTCAACATAATTGCCGTATTAATTAAAACAATTATCATAACGGTAAATCAGCTTTGAAATTCCATCGTCACAGACTTCTGCCGCCGGCCTATTCAACTGCGATTATTTTTAAATTCAACTCGCACCACTCTTTCAATCCAAAGAATTTTAACATATGTTTTTATATAATTTGGTGATAAATGTACAACTCTCGTAATATTTTACTTGACCCACTATTTTTTAAAACATTTTTGGTAGTACATTTATCAGCAAATTATATAGAAAAAGATGTTAAAATTCTTTGGATTGAAAGAGTGGTGCGAGTTGAATTTAAAAATAATCGCAGTTGAATAAGCCGGCGGCAGAAGTCTGTGACGATGGAATTTCAAAGCTGATTTACCCTTATGATAATTGTTTTAATTAATACGGCAGTTATGTTGAGAAGTAGCTGAAGAACGTGTCTTTCATACGTAAGTAATAAAACACGTTTCCTTTCATTACTTTTTTTTAATTCATAAACGGAGGTTACTTTCCGAATTGCCCTCGTATATATTATTATTAGCCATTATTTCTAAGGACCAATAATGCATAATTAAGCTTTATTACAGGTGTGGTGTATAGATGATTGTGTATAAGCACAATATTGATGTTATTATAAGGCATTGGTTCTAAACACAAATATTTCCTAATTAGACACTTTTATAAGTCAGAGATAGCAATTATTATATATTTTCTATTACAGAGATATCGACTCTTTTCATAAATTTAATACGTAGTGTGTTACTTTAATATTTGAAAAAAAAAATATATATATATATTTCATTCATAGAACAGACATACATATTTTTACTTTTAATGAATACTAAACCAGGTTATTGATTTCCTTAACATAAAAGATTGGCGGTGTTACAGGTTTATTTTTTTTCCCTCTCATATCATCGAACTTCCTCAACATGTCACATGTTCTAAAGAAAACATTCTATTTTCCTAAACACTACACTCTAAAATCATTTTCATTCCATATTACAGCATTTGTCAAACTGTCTGAACAGATTAATTACTAGTTTTATTGTGTTTACATCACTAATAAATGCTCGAAAAATATAATTAAAGTACTATTATGATGCTTTACTTATAGATCATTCGATATCTATAACAAACAATCTAGCAATTAATATTATCAGAAATGAATCGACATACATTATTGATGGCACTTTCAAATTCCGTCTGAAATATGTTTCAGTTATCATATAATTAAAAAGAAATTCTGCTTTTGTATGATTTGTAGAATTAAAGCAGCACATTAACTTTTCAGATTTGATGATTTTCTGGGTGTGGCCAGATAATAAGGAAAATTTAGTTCTTGCATTCTGGAACAGATAATATATTATACCTTTCTAAAAAGAAGCAAAAATTTAACACAAAAAAAATTTAATGAAACAAACACCGGAAAAGACATTAAGAGATATATTTTGGTAAATTCATCAACAGGAATTTTTTAAGGTTCATTAAGAGTTGCCAACTAATGTAAGTTTATGTAACATGAAATCAGAAAGAAATCTGTAAATTTATTGAGGCTGATTAAATTACCCTCTAATTCCCACTAATGCCCATACAGAATTTGAAATAAATGTTTGTTTGAAATAATTGACTTATACCAAAATGTATAAACAAATTATTTAGAATATATGAACTTGCTTATTTTTCCAATTAGTTATAAAATGAAAATTTTAAATAAACATGCCGGATGCGAATAAAATAAAATTACATGTTATTTTTTAAGGCCACCACCCTTGAAAGGGTTAATGAATATTTTAATTACGATATTCCTAATTCATACTAGAAATTTAAAACATCCATATTTGCCTCGTTGAATAAGAGACATCCCTTCATTATTTAAAACAAAATTTATACTTGAAAGTTTTTGATATTAACCCCTTCGCGACGGGAACTTTTTACAAAAATTTTAATGGTTTGTCATCGGTTTTTAAAAACAGAAATTTGTGACTAGTTAAATCCAAGAAATGCTCCGATTAATGGATATTTTAATTACAATATTCCTAATTCATACTAGAAAATTAAAACAGACATGTTTGCCTTGTTGAATAAGATTCATTATATAAAACAAAACATTTATAATTGATTTTTTTTTTTTTTTTTTTTTTTTTTTTTGTATTAATTGAGATTTTCTGAGTTACAGAATTTTCAGAATGGGATCTATCATGGAAATTAAAGTGTTAAGCAAAAACTTAAAAAATTATGTTAACCTAAGATTATTGTCTGTAAATATGGCGATCACTTTTATTGTTACCGCTATTGCTAAACAAAGATCTTCGTTGTAGTTTTTTATCGGAAATGTTCAAGAAAAATGCTATCAAAATTTTGTTTTAACCCCTTAACTGGTTTGCCCGAACGCCGTTCGGGTAAGACGAATTTGCTTATTGCATCAATTAATCTAATTTGACACCACAATTATTTTAAAGAAAATTTTCATACTTTTGAAAGGCGGAAATGTTTACATTAAATTTTACAAATATTTTATTTAAATAATAGTGGTGTGAATCCTCTATTCTCAATTTATTGAACAGAAAAGAATTAACCAGTTAAGGGGTTAATATACTTGTAGTCAAAGGTTAATTCTAAAGTACCGTAATTTCGGGTGTATAAGCCGCGGATCAAACAATTCTTTTTGGACCCAGAAATCTTATTTAGTGATTAAAGACAAATAATTACGGCGATTTAAGTAGTTACACTTATTTCTTTAAAAATTCTGGGTCGAAAAAGAATTGTTTGACCCGCGGCTTATACACCCGAAATTACGGTAATAATTTTAACAAGCTTTGTTGGATCTCACAAAACAAATGAGTGCAAAGCATTAATGTGTACAAAATTAAATTGTAGCAAAAAGTACTTAATAACTATTATTAATAATTTTCTATACTTGCTACCATCTAACTATTAGGTCAGCCGGAATGTTCTGTCGTATAATGTTTTTTCACATCTACTTTTTTAAATTCATATTTCTTCATTGGAACCATATTTTTGAAGTGGTAAAACTCCCATCGTTTTCATGTTTCACATTAAGGTAAAAACAATGGGAATTTTACTATTTCAAAAAAAGTAATGCCAATGAAGAAAACGAATTTTAAAAAAGTAGGCATGAAATATCATTATATGACAGAATTTTGCGGTTGATCTAACATTTTTCATGAAATTTCGATGAATTTGAGCCAGGTTAATTACGCTCAAACCAGAAAAATTATCTGATCTGATTCATATAATCATTTATCCATTTTTAACTCGCAGGCTATCATTGCCTGGGAGCTTATGTGCCCGTCCGTTCTGTATGAACATTCGTACGTTCGTACATGCGTAACGCGATAACTCATGATAAAAATATCCCATCCACTTGAAATTTTGTATGAAGGTGTATCCTGATGAGGCGCTTCCCTGATTAGTTTTTGGAATTCATTCGATATGTATAAGAGGGGGAACGGGGGGTGCATGCCCCTCCCCTTAATAGATATAAATGGGTTTTTCATGCAGAATTAACAGTTTTTGTTCAAAATTTAGATATAGGATCATTCTGATAAGGCGATTCTGTGACTGTTATTGGGTGTTCATTGAATAAGTATAAATAGGGGGAACGGGGTTCTAATACTCCTCCCCTTAATTTATATAAATGGGTTTTTCAAGCAGAATTGTCAGATTTCGTTCAAACCTCTGAATAGTTTTGGAAGTTAAGTATAAAAGAGGGGGATAACTCTCCTTAAATTATATAAATGCTAAATGGATTTTTATTAAGAATTATCCGATTTGCACTGAATTTTTGATATAGATTTTTTTATATGTTAAAGCATGTCCTTGATAGTTTAGGAGGTTCAAAGATTAAGTATAAAAAAGGGGAAAGGGGAAAGCTGTTTCCCCTTCTTAATTTTTTTTTCGAACAGAATTAACCCTTGAAAATATAAGGCTGTAATGTACAATTAGTATGCGTAGCTTGTGAGCTCAATGCCATCAGTTTAACTGGGCAATATTCTTTTTATTTAATTATTTAGTTTAAAACCTTAACCTGAACAAATTTAATACCACCGTAGTTTTTGACGTATAGTCCGCGTACCAAACAATTCTGTTTGGGCCCAGAAATTTTATTTAATAATTATAACCAATCTTCAACCACGTCCAAATAGTTCACATTTTATTTTTAAAAAATTCTGGGTCGAAAAATAACTAATTGATCCGACGATTATACGCCGGAAATTTCGGTACACATTTCCCGGTAAATTAGTGGGTGATATAATTTCCCCGCTGCTTGTAAACCACACATAAGATTCGTTATGGAATTTTTAAATAAATATAAGGATTTTAAAAATTCAAGATTATTTCTTCAAATCATGTATTTAAAATACATTTTACTACTAAACACATTCGATAATTGATACATAAAACTATTAAATCTTTATCAAAATACACTACAATTTCTTTATTAAAAGCAACCAAATGGCAGAAAAATAGCCATTGTTCTTTCCGACGTTTGATTTCCTATTTGAAAGAAAATATTAGAAATGCCTTTGTAAAACAATTGGAAATTTATGAAGACAGGATGACCTTGACCTGATAATAACCTTGAATGCAGTAAACTTGAGTTTTGATCTCGTTTGTCGTTCTTGAGTAGTTGTTCCATTTATATTTAAAACTCAACGCAAATGCCTACAAGTGGAATATTTTTATTAGCAAGTGTCTCTAATATTTGAACACCTTTGAGCTTGTGTTTTTATTAAATTCATTCTGAAATTGGCTTTTGATTACTGACTATTGACTAAATTATTTCATCTGTTTGTATATTTTTTTTCATTTATAATTTATTTTATAATTTAAAGTTGTTTTATTTACAGCTATTCTTTCAATTTTAAATTAAAATTTTATTTATGTTACAAAATACATTGTTGATCAACAAAAATAGTGAAAAAGTGTAAATATTGGAGCAGCAATTTATGTATTCAACGTATCTTATGCTGTTCTAAGCTTAAATTTGAGTAATCAAATAAGCATATGTACTAATATATATGCTTAAATATAGCGAATTGGCGTATTTTAGTTAACAATTAAATAAATGATTATCTCAAATTAATTATAAATAAAGATCTGCGCTAATTACCCAACTACTTTCGAATGCATAGCTATTTTATCTGTTATTAAATCATCAGGTGCTGAAAAAAATGAAGTCAAATTCGAGTGCAGTTATAAATAAGTGAAGGAGAGAGTTGGTTGTATCACGTGTTTACTTGGTCACCCCCGCCGGAGATATGTCACGTGATAAGTGGCCTTGTTTTCTCAAAATAGGGTAATTATATGAACGTCACCGAATTCTTGCAAGAAATTATCTAATTTTGTTATTTTCGACCAATCTGATGCTAATCGAGTAATGTGTAACACTTTCTCCTTTCACGGATTCACACGAGTGAAATTATTTTCATGTGTGTTTAGAATATTTATCACCTTATTAATAAGAAATTTATTGAGTTCATCTAGTGGACGTAATGAAAACAAGCCTTTCTGAGATACTGTTAAACTGTTTCATATGTCGTATTCGGATGGTTCAAATCGTATTCTTTTATTAATTTATAACTATTGTTTATTCGTTTCTTTTTCTTTGAAAGGAATATATTTCATTTTCAAATAAAAATTATTTAAAAAAAAATAAATTTAATTTTTGAAAGTGTATAAACATTATTAATTTTATCAATGTATAAAATGAATACATTTTCTGAAAGAAAAATGTTTTTTTTTTTTCATTTTTCAACATAGTTGAAAAGTGTACGAATTCGATGCGTCTGTCTATCCACCCATACTTTAAATGCCGTGAGTATATTCGGAATGCAAGTAATCGATATATGTTAATGCGGCTTTTTATGGAATGCCCAGTACTGTAAATGAATAATGTAATGGTTATAGTTCACTTACAGGGACTATCAAAACATTACGTAATTGAAAGAACGAACTACAATGGACTCTCGTTAATCCGTCTCCGTTTAAGGCATACCTGCAGTAAATGAGGATAATACATTTTCTAATCATTTTCCCATTCTAATTAATTTTAAAGACACTGCTCACAACGTACTACAGCTCATATTCAAAATATTAGAATAATTACCTTTTTTTTAGAAATTGAAAATATCGTTTGGTAATTTAATGTCTTTTAATGAAAATATGCAAACGATATTTTTATTAAGAACTTATTGTTGATTAAACTTACTTGTTATCTTAAATTTAATATCATTTTTGAAAAGATTAATTGCAAAAAAAATTATTTTGAAAAGTCAAAATATTAGAATATTTATTCAAGAGGTTCAAAATATTAGAATATTTCACATTAATTCTCCTTTAATTATTACCAATTCTTAACCGGTGGCATCATTGATTAAATTCAGACTATGTTATTTAAAATCAGTATTCTTTTTTGCAGTTTGTTTTTTTTTCGTCTTAAAATGGGCCGTGTGAGTGATATTCCTGAATCTACTAAACTTCGTATGGTTGATTTGTATCGGCACGGTAAAAATCAATGTTTTATAGCGAATTATTTACATTGTTCGCAATCGAGCGTTAGTAAAATACTAACACAATATTCAAAAATTGGAAAATTTCAAAATAATCGCCGAAATGGTGGCCGAAAACCAAAATCATCTGCTAGAGATGACAGGAAAGTGAAGCGTATAGTTAAGAAAAGCCGTTTTAAAAGTGTGCGATTCTTGCACCGAAAATGGAAAGAAGAAGGAGTTGAAGTTTCTACATCGACAACATTAAGACGTCTCCATAAATTTAAATTTGAATCTCGTGTACCGAAAACAAAACCTCTCATGACTGCAAGACAAAAGCGTATAAGATTGAATTGGTGTAAATCAAGACGTTTATGGAGCAATGAAGATTGGAAAAATATATTATTTAGTGATGAAAGTATGTTTTGTGTTTCATATGGTAATCAAGGTATTCGAGTTTGGAGAATGAAGCAAGAAGCATTTGATAAAGAATGCCTTAAACGTTCCGTAAAATTTGCTGCTAGTGTCATGGTTTGGGGTTGTATGAGTGCAGAAGGACCTGGAAAGTTATGCATCGTCTACGAAAAGGTTAACTCTCTGATATATCAAGAAATTTTAGAATATTACATGATTCCATCATCAGAAGATTTATTTGAAGATGATTTCATCTTTCAACAAGATTTAGCGTCCCCGCATACCTCGGTGTCAACTAAGAATTGGTTCCGCCAACGCAACATTAAGGTACTTCCTTGGCCACCAAATTCACCAGATCTTAATCCCATCGAAAACTTATGGTGTATAATGAAGAAAAAACTTCAAGAAAATCCTCCTTCAAGTAAAACTGAGTTAGTGGCACGTATAAAGTCTATTTGGGCTAATATTGATAGAAATGTTTGTAAACACCATGTATATATTATGCAAGATCGATTGTACGCTGTTATGAAAGCTAAAGGGGATGCTACAAAATATTAACTACCATTTACTTCATATTCATAAGGTAATATTGTTGCGTAAAATAAAATATTCTAATATTTTGAACCAATCTAAATTTTATTCTAATATTCTGGTGTGTTTCAGGAAGCTGTATACCTAATTTATTGTGCTGTATTTTATATTTTATAAATGTTAAAATCTTATCTAAACATTCCAGATTTAATTTATAAGAAATTTAATTGCATTTACTTAGTATAAAAAATAAATAAATGACAAATAATTTTTTCTTATTACTTTTTCTCAATTATTCTAATATTTTGAATATGAGCTGTACTTATCGGATCATGTGGACATAATTTTTTAAAATAAAACAACCCATAAACATCAAAAAGTCGATTTTAACCCGCGAGGATGCGCGCAGGGCCTAAAAGACCCGGAGTGCGTATGGTTTTTTACAATTGCAACCACTAATTTTTTTAAGTAATCTTCAACTTATTTTATCGCAAAATTCATAAGAATTTTCTCCGTCTAAGTAAAGCGGCTGTTTAAATTTGATTTTATTGGTGACAAAGTTAAAACCATTCATACCCTGGGAAAGCGCGCGTTCTCCCGGGTTAAGATTAATTAAGCATTACAAAAACTTTTGTCCTGTGTCACGCCATTATCCGGATTACTTGTCGGACTTCAGTTTTATTTTCATAAGAAACTGACGCACAAAAATTATATTTATTCGCAAAAACAAATTATAAAAAATACAAATCATTAATTTTCAAACTTATATTTTGCTCTAATAACATGGAAAATGATAATCATTTAAAACCAGTCTAAGGATTTATCTATTGATAACGCCACGCTAAGAAGGAGGGAGTCCACCAAAACGAGGTAGGAGAAAGCAAGCGAATCAACACTAAATCATTATATCTAAAAATATGAATATTTTTAACTACGCATTATTTGGCAGCAATATAATTAAGTTCATATTTTAAAAATCCTCTATTGCAGGGGTGCAAAAATCTAGGCGCCAGAGGGTAGTCTCTCACCACTAAAATTTTAAAGTTTGTTTCGCGCAAAATTTAATAGCATTCTAGCAGGAATTTTATACGAAATATTAGACGAAAAAAAACTAAATAAATTTTCTGGTGAGAAACTGCTTGCTGGCGCCTAGATTTTTGCACCCCTGCTCTATTGTTAATCTGGCAATGGATCATTCCATGTAGTACAAAATCAAACCAAATGTGTTAATTGTCAATGCCAAAAAATAGTAAGTAAACAAAAACAAATCATTGAATAAAATTGAACCCCTTGGGGACGCGATACTTATATGTTCATCAAAAGGCTTAAGAATTCCTGTTTTTATCACCAGAAGTTAAATTTTACTGTGATATTTGTGTATTTTAATCGGAGCATATTTTTTCGATTTAATGAGACGCAAATTTCTGTTTTTAAAAACCAATCACAAAACATTAAAAATTTCGTAAAAGGCTTCCGTTACAAAAGGTTTAATGAAAAGTTATTATTATTTGTATATTTTATTTACTATTTTATTATACAAACACATAAAAAGTCAGAATTTTGAAGTATTCGAAGATTTTTTTGTTTTTGTTTTAACTGACTCGTGTACAAGTCTCCCCTCCAAATTTTTGTGCCGAAAATTGTCAGAAATTTCTGGACTTTGGTATGTTTTATGTCGGCTGATTATCTACTCGAGGGATATAGGCCCAGGAGGGAGCGCCCTTCGTGGGGGTCTTTTTAAGGGAACCTAACCCGCAAGGTTCGAAGAAAAAAACGAAAACTTCGAACGGTTAAGCTGACGGCCGCGATTGGGTTCGAACCCAGCAACTGCCTTCTACCAACTGAGAGGTCAGAACCTCTCGGCCACTGGTGGGGCAAATTTCTGGACTTATACACGAGTTTATGTAATTGTTTCGCTCAGTTTTCATAGAATTGTCTTGAAACTGTCAAATTACTTAGGTCTGAGATTTAAAATTTAGAAATAATATTAATCTATCATTTTTGTTATTTATTTATTGTTAAAAACAGGCTGCTTATAAGAACTAATATCAAAGTTAAGTGTAGATTTTTAAACCTATTAAAGAGTATTTCCATATCACAAGTAGAACGTATTTTTTAGATATTACTTCTGTTTTAATGTTGCTATTATTTTCTTAAATTAAAATAATTATGCTAATATGAAAAAATATTTTTTTGTTAATTTTAATGTATAGTTTATAGTTTCAAAACATATAAGTTAATAAATAAAGGTGTTTATGTAAGGGCCACGTGTGAGACATTTTGTCAATTTCTCGTGGAATGGACCTAGTATAGTAGAGTCTACCAAAACAGAACCTCTAAACACTGTAGAAAAATTCCGTTTTAAACAGGTTTCCTTCTCCACGGGTAATATTATAGAGGTGTTCTTTCAAACTCGTTCATATTCTTTAAAACTCGTTCATATCATCAAACTCGTTCATATATCGTATTTCAAACTCGTTCAAACTCGTTCATCAGTTCGAATTTCTATTTAACACAGTATTTCGTTACAAGACATGCGCCGTTCTCTCAGAATTTACTTTATTGTGCATACTTTTTTTTCTCTTTTGAGGATGTGAGGGGAGATTCCAGTAATTTAAAGTAATAAAGCAGTAATGTTTCAAATTTTTCTGTAAAGATTATCATGATTTTATGAAATTTCTTTCAGTCAATGATATACAGTATCATAGCTACCAACTTTTACGCATTTTTCCTACCACAAAAATTTTATAGTAAATAGCGTCTTATAAGATTAAAATGATATGTGCTTTTTATTAATAACTATACTAATAATTTTACTAAAAAAAATATCAAATTACCAGAAGATTAAAATCATGGAATCAATTGAAATTTTATGTCGAGCTAACAATACTTGTAGCGATACTTTGTCGTACGATATTCCAAGAATATGGTACAATCTGCTCAAAATAACTTGAACCCCCCCTTTCTATCGAATTTGGAACATTCCGACTTCTCCCTCCTTTTTTTACTTTGTCTTTGGATCAGTCCACTTCGTATAAAAGAACTTAGCCTTCGACTTTTACTCTTTTGTTGTTTTAACCCTGATGATGAGCATGACATGCTCGAAAGTACTAGGTTTTATTAATAAAATACACCTTTAAGTAATCTGAGTATTTTATTTTGGTTTTAAATATCGTCGAAATCTTATGTTTCAACAAATGGAAAAATCTCTGCACAATTTTAATGGTAGCAAAAATGCGTAGAAGTTGGCAGCTATGTAGTATATACAGGGTTAGCAAGAAATAAGTCCTCCACTTTAAAGGGTTCTAGGACTCTATGTGTGACACTCTCATACTACTATTCTATTGATCCAAATGTGATGAAATTTGAACTACTGATAATTCAAATGATGCGCGTGACATTTATTAAAAAAATACAAAAATTTGAAATGCAAGAATCTTTCGATAGAGGGCGCTTTAATACACATAAGCATTTAATTTGCTTTATAAATAATAAAAAATATTTAAATACCGTGTTTACTCGTGTATAGGGCGCACGCGTGTATAAGGCGCACCCCTACTTTACAAGTAAAAATGGCGATTTCTTAAAATCTCGTATATAAGGCGCACCATAAATTTGAAACGCTAATGAAGAATGACCAAATGAATTTCAGTAAAAAAAAAGTCGAAACAAACATTACACCAGACCAGAAAACAAGACAAAAATGCATTTTTAGACTTCGGGTTGTAAGAGAATGACGGGAAATAGGAATGAGTGACGGTAAGGAGAATTTCTAATTAGCGTTTAGATAATGTCATTAGCTCTGTTGTATAAAAAACTGCAAGGAATAAAATAAATATGCAGTAATACTTCAATTAAGTAACATTTTCCAAGTTTTAATATCTTTTTTGAATAATTCTTGTTTCATATGTATATCGTTCGACTGCATCCAACAGTAAAAAAAAATATTCCGTGTATAAGGCTCACCTAGGAGTTTTGTCCTATTTTTTTGGGAAAAAAGTGCGCCTTATACACGAGTAAATACGGTAAATGAAATTGGTCAATAAAACTGCAAAATCTGCCATAAGATTTTTCATTCAGTGAAATACGGCATATCCAGGGTGCGTAGTCATCAAGAAACTCAGAGGATTTTAATTCTTTTAGTATCAGAAATTCTTTAAAGTACTGGTTGTTACATCTGAAATAGGATTTCTTTTTCGTTAAATAAAACAAATATTACATTTTAAAAATTCCGGTAAAAGGTCCTTACAAGGTCCTTCCATACTACGCACCCTGATATCCAATGCCCAAGAAGCAACTTACACCTAATACTACCATTCGTAGACTGATTGCTGGAATCAAAAGACCGCAGAAGCCACATTTTCGATGCTAGAACATTGGATTTACTTTCTTCCTCTATCTCTTAACCCATTCCGGCACGGGCAAAATCTGCAATAAAATGAGAAATTATCGTCTGACACCGGAATTCACAAACGAATTTTTTAGATATTTTGAATTCCTTAATTTCAGCTTTTATTGTAAAAGCAAAATTTTAGTAAAATATTACTGGTGCCAATTACAAATTTGTAATTAAAAATAGGTATCCCAGACCGGGCACAGTGTGCCGGAAAGGTGGTTAAAGACTGCTAAGGTGTTCGTTCAGTCATTTCACATTTCTTTATCACATGCTCGTTCAGAGTCCGTTTTATTTTTAACTAAAGAATAGTGTTCATAGACATGCACTCAGAGCCTGATTACTAACGGGGCACTCTCTCACCAGAAAAAATTTATAGAAATTTTCGTCTTCTTTAAACGCCCATTTCATACAAGATTACTGTCATGAATAAGGAAAAATTCTTTATTTCTTTTTCCTGGTGGGAGAGTGCCCCGTTAGTAATCAGGCCCTGCATGCACTATAATGCAAATAATGCTTCACATTTTCAATTAATTCAAATAAATACCATTTGTGTTATAGCGCCATCTATTGGTGAATATTCATAATAATATTTTTTTATTTATTAAATGTGAAGCACCTCATTGGAATTATCTGTATTTCAAACGTGTTTTCATCTGAGCCAATAGAACAGGACCTAGAATCCTCTGATGTGGAAACTTATTTCCTGTAGTCTCCGCATGGATGTGTGTTTGTGTCAGTTGTTTCCCGCGTATTGGATATGCCGTTATTCCACTGTATGAAAAATCAAACGTGGATTTTGCATTATTATTGTCCAGTTTCGTTTTTTAATTGTTATTTTTCTATTTATAAAGCAAATTAAATGCTTATGCGTATTAAAGTGCCTCCTATCAGCGAATTTTTTCTATTTTTAATTTTTGTATTTTTTTTTTTTTTTTTTTTTTTTTTTTTTAATAAATGTCAAGCGCATTATTTGAATTATTTGTAGTTCAAATTTCATCTCATTTGGATCAATAAAACACACTCGAGAGCGCTCTGAAGGGAGCAACTTATTTCATCCTAACCCTGTAACTTAATTAAATATCTCCTTTAATCCCGTCGCGACAGGAGCCTTCTACGAAAATTTAAATGTTTTGACACCCATTTTTTAAAACAGAAATTTGTGCCCTATTAAATCGAGAAAATGCTCCGATTAAATAAGACAAATTTTACAGTAAAATTTTACGGGTGAGGGATAAACAAGGATTCTTATTAGGGAACTGCAAGAAGTGTAAGTCACCGATTTTGACGAAAGTGGTGTCGTTGGAAAGATCTCATCGAGTGCAGTAAAAAACTCAATGGAACTACCCGTCGCAAATGAGCCGTTTTCGAGATATCCGACAATTTATGTCATGTAGCTAGTGCACACTTAATGGGGGACCGAAATTTTTTTTATTCTCGATTTTAACGAAAGTGGTATCGTTGAAAAGATATTGTGAGGATTAAAAAACTCAATGGAATCACCCGTTGGAAATGAGACATTTTGGAGATATCCGACAATTTGTGTCACATTGCTAATGCACACTGCTGGGAAACTGCATTAAGTGACATAAATTGTTGGACATTTCGAAAACGGCTCATTTCAGATGGTTACTTACATTGAGTTTTTTACTTCTCACAATGATATCTTTGCAACAACACCCTTTTCATCAAAATCGGGGAAAGAATTTTTTGCGGTCCCCGATTAAGCATGCACTAGAACAGTATGCACTAGCTACAAGACATCAATTATCGGATATCTCGAAAACGGCTCATTTCCGACGGGTAGTTCTATTGAGTTTTTTCTCCCTCATGATGATATCTTTTTAACGCTACCACTTTCGTTAAAATCGAGACTAAAATTTTTTGTGGTCCCCCATTAAGTATGCACTAGTTACGTGACATAAATTGAGAATATCTCGAAAACGGCTCATTTGCGATAGATAGTTCTATTGAGTTTTTTACTGCTCTCGATGAGATCTTTCCAACGATACCACTTTCGTCAAAATCGGTGACTTACACTTCTTGCAGTTCCCTAGTTAGGCCTTTTTGTGGCACATATGCGTGTAGCTCGGCCCCAAGGAGCTAATTGTTACAGAAAAAAAGAAAAAGAGAGACACCTCATGAAGAAAAGGCAGGGTTCGCACAGTTCTACCACTAAATTTTAAGAATATTTTCGAAGTGTTTCACTGCAGAAAAATATCGTAAAATCTGTGAATGAAGGTAGAGATTAAAAATGTTGTGGTTTACAAATAAAATGTAAATTTTATTACTTTTAGTAGTGGTGGCAGAGTCCTTGGAAATTCCAAGGAGTGTGCGAACCTTGAGAAAAGGGACACCATTCGAATATGACAAGTTGTTATATAGGGAAAAGAAGGTGTAAAGACTCACGATATTTGCGTGGAATAATTAATGGATGACTTCTCGAACTCTCTTCCTTAAGCCTTTATCATCTAGATTTGTCGTCCCTCAGCGTCTTCGCTATTAACGGCATTCTAAAGACTTTAAATTTACATCATTTCATGCTTTAACAATTTGTATGACTTCCCATAAATCTCGACCACAGCTGCTAAATAAAAATAGCTCCTTGTGAAAATTGTTTTATCTAAGTGCCTATCCCTTACTACACGGTTAAAAAATGGAAATTTAAAGAAGCTGTAAAGTTTGTCTTTATAGAGTATGTGGTAGTGTTTGCGGATCAAATGGAAAATAGAATTGTACAACGTTCTTAAGCCCTTGGGGACGAGCGACACGTATACGTGCCGCAGAAAGGCTTAAGAATCCTTGTTTGTCCCCACCAATAAAATTATACTGAAAAATTTGCCTTATTTAATCGGCCCATTTTCCCGATTTGATAAGATAAAAATTTCTCCATTTAAAAACCGGTGACAAAGCATTAAAAATTTCGTAAAAGGCTTCCTTCGCGAAGGGGTTAAAAGATTAACGTCATCGCTCCGTGGGTCCACATATGTACATTTCCGTTTTTCCACGTTTTATTAACTACTTGACTGATCAATATTTAAAAAAAAAACTTTCAAATAATGTTTATGTTTTTCCATGTCTTTTGCAGAATTTTTTTTTATCTTTTATCGTCGGTTTTTAAAAATAGAAATTTTTGCCTAATTCAATCAGAACAACACTCTGATTAAATAATACAAAATTTAAAATAAAATTTTACTGGTGAGAATAATAAATTATGATTGGAGTATGGTTGACCGTACGTGGTAAATCATGAATAGCAAAAACTAAAAAGTAGGGAAAATAGGGAAACGGTTAAAAACATAAATAGGGAAATAATAGAGAAAAAATAACAAATACGGAAGATGGGTGATAATGATACTGGGCATACTTACCATTTCAATATCAGAATGATATGTTTGGAAATCTAAGTTTCGAACTTATGCAAACAAATTAAAAATTTCGCTCTGAAGTCAAATGTGGGAAGAAATAATTCAGCAATAATAAATAATACTTCATAAGTATTACATTAATACGTGGTAACGAAGAGGTTACAAAATCCACATCAGAAATAAAAACGCTACAGGTCAAATGGCTGATTGTAATCATTTAGTTTAATAGTATTTTTTTCTTCAGTGGAATTTTGAAATCTTGTCACTAAATAAAGTGAAAAATGCTGTTAAATTTTAGTGACATCATTCAGTCATTTACAGCGCAGCGCTTGCATACCTGAAATATTTTCTGGTATACTCTGCCTAAAATCAATATATTTAACCCTCTGGATCCCAAACCGCCCGAAATATTTTAATTCGTATATTTCAATTCCCACCAGAAAATTAAAACAACAATATTTGCTTTAACCAATAACAGAACATTTCGTATTTAAATAAAACGAAATTAGCCATTGAATTTTTCTGGTGTGAAATGAACTACATAATTTCTAGAACGTGTTCTAGCATGGGAATTAAAGGGTTAAGCTGTTTCCTGTTATTATTATGGACATCATTTTGTGCGCATCAGTTCCTTCTCGCATTTGCCAAAACACATTCTATACCAATTTTCTACCATTTTCCGTTCCAAGAAACTTCATAAAGCTATTTAGCATACTATTACTGACAAATTCCTCATGTATCAGATCTAGTTTAAAAATACAAAATCATCAGCTATCACTTTTCGTACAAAATCACATAGGCCAATTTGGTCCAAATAACTATCAATATGCATATATCGCATTTTCTTGCAAGTAAATGTTTACCAAAACTATAAACGGACTTTACTAAAAAACATACATGCATAATTCAATAAAATTACTCATAAATTAGAATAATACCGATATTTCGATGCGAGTTTCTTAACACTTTTCATCTTTAAACAAGATGACTTTCGTTTACATTAAGATATGAACAACAAGTATTTCCTAGGGCTGCCAAAATATTAATTTAAATTCAGCGACAAATATCAAGGCAATTACTTCAGTCGTGCACATCTTTGTAAACGAATCCATGCGTAATAACTTAAACACTCTTTTGCCACACCAAAGTTTTAATTGCTTTTAGATACTTTTCGCAATAACAAATTCATTTAAAATACACGAAAAAATAATTTTTCATACAAATCAACGTATTTGTTTTCATTATTCTCAGCTACACTTCTTGTTTAATTATAAAGGAGAAACAAAGTGTGTAACTTTGAGTCACGAATTTAGCAGCTTCTGAAACCAATTCCTATTATTTGGGTTATCACACGGTGCTTTGTTGTCATCACCTCTTATTTTTTGTTTCGAATTGGAGGTCATTCCAGTAGGCGTGATGCTTCTTCACCTTTTCGTGTTCCAGACAAAGCTATATGTGTAAAATGCTATTTATTTTTTACCAGTAGAAACAATATTATACACAAATTAAAACCTATGATGAGTCAACAAATCATTTATTCAAAATATTTTACATAACATTAATTTATTTCAAATCAGATCTTAAAAAATAGATATTAGACTTTAGCCCATATTTGACCAAATATAGAAAAAAATATCCATGGTCTATCAGCACAGTGATAATAAACGTTCAGGAGAGATGGAGTATAACTGGACTGTCAGAAATTAAACAGCAATGATTGGTCGGAAATGTTTTCATAGTGCGGTAGTGACGATATACAGGGCTCGTATTGTATAGGGAAAATTTTATTGTTCTTACCAGAGACCTTAACCTGTAATTTTCATTGCGATTTTATTTAAAATATACTACAGAAAGGTAGATGAGGATATTACTTACAAAACCAGTGATAAGGACAGTAAAAATTTCTTCCTTTCTTGTGTATTGTTTCCAGAAGTCATATTCTATGGGGAAATTTTTATTGTTCCTACTACTATTTTGAAAATAATGTCTTTATCGCAACTTCAACAACATATTTTAAATAAAATGATAATGAAACTTACCTTACATATGATATATTTCATATCAGCATAGCTGCCAACTAGTAAGGATTTCTCTTACCACTAAAAAAATGAATTTTTTTTTTACTTTTCAAAACGCTAAAATTCCTTGAACTTCGATGATTCAATTAGATATAACCTTCCATAAAATTTTAATGGTGTGAGAAATCCGCAGAACTTGGCAGTTATGTATCAGGTCGTAAAAAATCGATATTAAGCTTTAGCCTATATTTGATTAAGTATTCAAAAATATATAGAGTGTATCAGCACAATGGTTACAAATGTTCAGGAGAGATGGCGTTGACCTGGACTATGAGAAATCCCATAGCACAGTGCATGGTCGGTCATGCGGTAGTGACGACACACAGGATTCGCATTGTATAGGAAAAATTTATTGTTCTTACCAGAACCCTTAATCCGTAATTTTCTTTGTCATTTCATTTAAAATATGCTACAGAAAAGTACGATAGGGATAGTATTATCAAAACAGTGGTACAGATAAGAAAAAATCCTTCTTCTCTTGTGTTTTGAATCCAGAAGTTGCATTCTATGGGGATGTTTTTATTGTTCCTACCACAATTTTGAAAATAATATCCCTATCGTACTTTTCTGTAGCATATTTTATATAAAATGATCATGAAGATTACTGATTAAATGTTTTGATAGGAACAATAAAAAAATTCCTTACACATTGCGCCCCCTGTGTGTCGTCACTACCGCGCCAGGAAAACGTTTCCGATCATGCACTACTATGTGATTTCTCATCGTTTAGGTACACTCTATTTCTCCTAAAAATTCGTAACCATTGAGTTGATACACCCTGTGCAGGAGAAGGGGTCTAAAATTTTAATCCTTTTTGAAGTAAAATTAAAAGCACGCAATTATCATTTTTAAAACGAAGAGCATTTTATTATTATTTTTTTAACGAATAAAAAATTAAAGGAAACTTTCAAAAGTCTCCATAGTGTCCGTGGATAGTCCTGTAATACGTTATTTAACCCTTTAACGATCATAGCATTTTCATTGCTAAGATGTCGAAATAAATGATTGACACCGGTAATTAAGAACAAATATATTTCTAAATAAGAAAACGTGATTTTTCACATACGAAATAAAAGGGATATTTTTCGATAAAAATACCGGTGTCAGTGTTGCGTATCGGAATTAAAATTTTGTGGTTTCGTGGCGAAACCAATGAACGTTAAAGGGTTAATCGTTACAGTGAGTTTTCAACGATTAAAAACTATAGCACATTATCGGAAATCAACTGAGATCATTTATTATTCATTATATAGGTACATGAAATCTACAAATTTACAAACAGTTTATTTAATTTACTAGATCCTGTTTAGTAATTAAGACGTTCTTGCGCATTTTCTGCCCAATAAAAATTAGTGCAAGAAAAAAAAAGTATAATGAAAAGCCTTTCGAAAACGTGCTTTTATAGACATCGTGACTGGTTCCTCATATGAATGGCTCAAAGCAGGGCAAGAGTCACACAATTATGCTAATTTGCAGAGCATCTGATTATTAGCAGGACGATTGATGATTTTGGAATATTCAGAGAAATTTCTTTAACGTATGTAAACCACCTAACTACGTAGCCATATGCAGGAAGTGTACACTGTTACCATCTGACTTCCTAGAAGAAAAAATTCTGGAGCATCGATGAAGAATTATATCCTCTGAGTTCTTAAGTTCATATTCTGAAGATGATTCTGCAGATTTAATTAATACTTCCGCTCTAATTTTTAAATAATTGGAAGATAGCCGTATATCTTCAACTTGAGATCACATTTTTTGAAGATCTTCAATTGTAAAACGCTAACAGAGTGGCGAGTAGTCAAGTGGAAACTACCAGTATTTTCTTATAGAAAATACTTTAAGTAATATAAAGTAATTAAAGAAGTAAAACTGACGTTCAGAAATTTGCAGATAATTATGCTAGAGCCACTTTTATTTTTAAATTTGCTAGAATTTAACCAGTTTTCTCGTTATCCTTTTTTTTTTTTTAAAGTTCACACTTGACCAGGGAATAGGGTTTTTTTTTCTTTTCTTTACATTTACAGTAGCTCATTTTTCCCATTCTTATTTTCTTTTTAAATTTTAACTAATGAAATTTTTTAGTTCGTTCCTGCTCTTGCTAAAATTCAGGTTAATGGATTGCTCTTCTATCCACTACACTTGTTACTAACCGGGGTAGAATATCTACGGGCGCCTCGGCCGAAAAATATATTCGAAGAAGTAAAATTTGTCTCTAACAAAAAACTGGTATTTATCATCCTTTTTTACTGTGTTTTTCCCCGTCTACTCGCCTCCCTGGCTAAGGAAGAAATTATTAATGTACACAGATCATGTACACAGCACACGTGATCATGGTAATTTTTTGATGAGTACACGTGAATTCGGTAGTATTTACCAGAAAAACCGAAATTTTTCTCTTCATTATTTATTCTAACACAATATCCTATTCATTTTTAATAAGAATCTCTGTGTTTGGTCTCTAAATAGAAACTAAAAATTAGAAGTTGTTTGAAAATAGACAATTGTTTTGAAGATGTCAAAGTCCTAACCCTTTTATGGTTATTGAAATCTGATTTCCGACACTCACTCAGTATAACTTTTATTCGTAATAAATGCATTCCGCAGTTAAAATAATCTTTTTAATATTGTTTCGCTTTTCTTTAAAGCGATTTTTAACTTCCGTACGTACAGTCTGACTGGACGTTCTTTCTTTGCAAAGTTTGTTTTTTAGCACCAGTAATAGAGGAAAATAAATTATGCCTTACTTAATTACTGCATTTTTTATACTGTATACTTGAAGGTATTGAGTCGTTCGAAAATCATATCAAACGGAGACGATTTTCCTAATGACCCAATAACTTCTTCGGAAAAGCGTTGATGACCAAATAAAATTTGCGGTAAGAGATGCTGGAATCGAAAGGTTAAAATTATGTTCTAAAAAATGGTGTTTTAAATACATTTTCTGGTTAACCCTTTGCGGCGCAGGACAAATTCATTGCCTAAATGTTGAAATTAATGACTGACACCGGAATTTGAAAACAACTTCATTTGTAAATAAGAAAACGCTATATTTCACGCATTCAATAAACCGCAAATCTCTTAAACAAAATTCCGGTGCCAATGCGACGACGTTTCGGAATTAAAATTAGGTGGTATATTTATGAAACCACTGCGCCGCAAAGGGTTAAGACAGTTACGAAAAGGTATTTAACCTTCCCACTGCAGCGGCCTGATATATCCGTTCACTAGGCTGGAGGTTTCACTGCAGTTGAGGCTTTATTTAAATTAATATAATTCTACAAATGTAATCCAGTTTTAAGCAATTAAGTTACGATTGATACTTTCAAGGCTTATAAGCATAAACGTTACAAAAAAAAATAATACCATGATAGAAAATCCCTCTTTTATTAACATTTAAAAAAAATAAAGGAGAAAACAACAATACATATTTGCCCTTTTGCTCGGGGGTTATCAGGGACTGTTCATGTCCACATCCTGCTCTATAAATGAGATAAGTCTTGGCTTAAAAATACTTCTTGCTTCTTAACCCTTTAACCCTCTGACAGTCTTGCAAAAGGGCAAAATTGTAATGTTGTTTCTTAGCATTTTGTTTTAATTGCTAAATAAATATCATTTTTTTAAAATTATAGAAAAATCTTATTTACGAATATGAATGTTATCCTTGAGTGTGTTAATCATTGCACAATGTATTAAAAATCCATTAAATCCACTGAGTTATATCATTTTAATTATTGCTTGCATTGCAGTGAAACCTGGAGCTTAGGGAACGTCTATAGACGGGCTTGTCAGTGAGAGGGTTTTAACCCTTTAACGTTCATTGGTTTCGCCACGAAACCACAAAATTTTAATTCCGATACGCAACACTGACACCGGTATTTTTATCTAAAAACATCCCTTTTATTTTGTATGTGAAAAATCACGTTTTCTTATTTAGAACTATATTTGTTCTTAGTTACCGGTGTCAATCATTTATTTCGACATCTTAGCAATGAAAATGCTCTGATCGTTAAAGGGTTAAGAAGCAAGAAGTATTTTTAAGCCAAGACTTATCTCATTTATAGAGCAGGATGTGGACATGAACAGTCCCTGATTTCAAATGTTCATTGTAAGGAAACTATGAGTCTTGTAGCTTTACGGCTTGCGGTATTATGAATAGCAACGCAAGTAGTTTATTTTGCGACATTTTTTTCTGAACATTTAACTCTTAAATGCATATTGTATCGTTTTCGATACCATAAGTATTCCCGATTTATTGGGGGGTTTTATTCACATATTCCGTATTCTCACCAGAAATTTAAAAGAGCAATTTTCACTTTACTTAATGACAGAACAATGCGAACAATGTAAGCATGGAGATGGACCTCCTAGTTGAAAAGACAACTTTATATTCGGTTAACAATGTAAGCCGTGTTGCATGGGCTTAGGGAGCCATAAGAAAAATAAAAATAATAATGTTTAGTTGTGGCAAGCTACAATTAAGATATATAGATTAGCTAGCATAGAATAAAAGATAGAGTAAAAAATTTAAATTTAAAAAAAAGAAAAGAAATTTTTTTTAAAAAAAACGAAAAACTTAAAATGTTCGTAATTTTCGAGAAGCAAAGGACGAAAAAGCTACCGAAGGGATGCCCCAACTAGAAAAAAAAAGACTCTTGACAGAGACCATACATTTTTTAAAAAGAACAAAAAATTGTAAAATTAGTTAACACTAACAAACTAACAATCTTGAACCAATGAACCAATGCAGGATAATCTGAAGTGCCTACTGGAGTCGTCTTGCTCCAGTTTACCTTCCATCGGATTCGATGAATCCAGTTGCTGATTGCGTAGATGTTATTCAAGTAAGTTGGTGGAATTTTCAAAAATTCCGTAGCATTGGGTTGGTCGATTGAGTCTCAGGGTAAAGCGGTCGAAAAGGCCAAGGGCCATACATTTTTATATATATATATATATATAAATTAGATAAATCCTAAATAATTTTTTGGAGAATATCGAAAAATACTAACAATCTTAAAGACAGCCCATTCATAATTAAATAAAGAAAAATTTACTATTTAGATTTTTCTGGTATGAATTCTGATTCTTTGAATTGCGCATTTTTTGGAACGCGTTCTATCCTATACATTTAAGGGTTAAACAGCGAGAAAATTACGGAAAGAATGGATTCAGTCACACCTGACATGCTGCGTAACACGTGGATTGGGATCGAATATCAACTGAACAACCTGAGAACTACGGACGGAACCCATATCGAAGTGCATACACAGACAAAACTGTAACTTTTTCATAGAAATAAACGTTTACAGCAAAATGTTGTCATGAGAAGTCAATATTCATACAGTAAAAATTAATTGTTTTGAAAGCGACAGTTTTGCAGCAAAATAAAACTTGTTGTTATATTGTTATTTATGATACCGCAAACAGCAAAAATCTATAGGGCTCATAGTTTCCGACCACAGTTTTCATTATAAATTCGGTAGGTTTCATATGTCACCCTGTTAATTAAAACCCAAGTCCGATCATTTGTTAATAAAGAGTAATGTTTGAATGATTACACTTAAAAAAGTCATATGAATGATTTACACCATATAAAAATTAGTTATATCAGTTTTGCAAAAATAAATAAATATATAAATAAATAAAAACATTGATCTTAAAAAAAAACTTTCATGACATCACGGCAGTTAAGGACTCTTCTCACTAAATCAATAATAATTAGTAATACAAGTTAAATAAGATTAATCATGTAAACGCAACATTTTCGCTAAAATTTAGGATTCGATTGGAAACAGAGTGGGCACACACACATGCAACATTATGAAGTAAAATTTCTAAGCTTGTTTGTCATATTTGCCAAAGTATACGCTAGAGATGGAATTGACGCGAAATTTATATTTATATACCAGTCTTCGGGTTCTTGTGGCCTTGAAATGAAAATTTTATTTTTTCACAAATTGAAAAAAGGAATAAAAATCTATTTCCTATTCAAGGTCCAAATTTCGTAAAGTGTTTTACAATAGTTTAAAAATCCGTTTTAAAGGGGAAATTTATTGTTATTGATGAGATATAAGCAGAAATATTCTGATAATCAGTGTTAATAACATAAAGAAGCTATGAGGTATTCTTTGGCACACTGTTAAAAATCTGCAATAAAGTGTTCAGTCATTTGACAGTTTGAATAGATAATGGTTACATAACCAAAATCTTAATCGATCCTGAGCTTTATATGCTCGGATTATCTTTATTAAGGTCATTTCCATGAGAATTTGTCATGTCTGTCGCGCAGCTAAAAATCGTTTTGCTTGTTGGCCACCGTTATTTTCAAAAAGTTTGCTTCGCCCTATTCAACTGATGAGATATTTCCGATAAAATGAGTCACATTTTTCCGTTCTAAAATACTGGTAGCCAAAAATCGTTGTATGTGACAGACATGACAAGTTTTCATGGAATTAGCCTTAACCCCTTGAAGGGCGGTGATGCCGCCACGGCATCACCTAATTTTAATTCCTGAATGTCACATTGACACCCGAATTTTTTTAAGAGAATTTCACCTTTATTAAATGAGCGAAAATACACTTTTACTAGTTTACAAATAAATTTTCTTGTGAATACTGGTGTCAGTGAATTATTTCAACATTTTGTGAAGACATGTACCTTGCCCCTGAAAGGGTTAAGAGCCCACAATAGTCACAGAAAAATTACTCAAAAAGACCCGGATGACGATGTAAAGTCTATGGGAACGTTCTTTTCTAATATCTCGCTCAAATTTTAATATTTTTGCATGATTTTTTTGCACAAGATAGCTGAGGCAATCCACAACCGGGCTAGTTTTTACTTTTTCGATTTTGGTTATATATTTTTTATATTACGATAGTTTCAGTTTCAGAACCGGTTTAAACCGGTTTCGAAAGTTAAAGTATTTTTTTAAAGAAAATCTGAAACAAAAATTGAAAAAGTAAAAACTAGCCCGGTTGTGGATTGCCCTCAGCTATCTTGTGCAAAAAAATCATGCAAAAATATTAAAATTTGAGCGAGATATTAGAAAAGAACGCTCCCATAGACTTTACATGGTCATCCGGGTCTTTTTGAGTAATTTTTCTGTGACTATTGTGGGCTCTTAAATGATTAAATAATCGTTATTTGCTAAAACGATCATATGACTGGATAGTTTGATAAAGATTTTTAACGGTATATAATCGTTTTCTGTTTAGCTCTTTACTGCGCGGTTTTTTCTGATTGTACGATTTTTTTTTAAACTGTATATTGATCTAATAATGCAAAAAATAGTATAAAAAAATTAATTTCAAATTTTCAGCTAAAATTTGATTTTTATGGTGTGTATCCTATAGACACGGTTTGAGTTTTTGAATATTGTATTGCTCTATTTTGTAATTAAATGAATTTAATTTTATTAATTTTATTTACTGAATTCTCTGCAACTTTCTTTATAATAATATTTTTAAGTATTCAGCAAAAATAATATAAATAAATTTTGCCGTAATAGCTTAATCAATTTTTTTTCTAAAATTCTTATTTTTTGTTTAATGAAGCTATTTAACGTGGGCAAAATAAGTGTTATTCTATTTTTTGAAATGTTTCTTGCAATCATATTGGCCAAATTCATAGCACATAATGAGAATTATAGCGTTCTTAAGTATGTGCCTCATGTGACACTCGGTGCAGTGAAGGATTAACCCCTTAACGGTCACATTAAATTACGGTTTTAAAATTCAGATTGATTATTGCCATCACTTTTTTGAAAAAAAAATTCATCTTATTTAATGGCAAATAAAGTGATACCAGAATAAAATCAATTTCACTATTTTATAAAACTGGTGGGAATCAAATAATTCTGAATAAAAGCTGTGAAGCTTGCAGCCCGAGAATGTCTCGGGCACGACAGTTAAAAGGTTAAATATCTTTTCAAGAATTATTGTGAAACATAATTCATGTCTTCCGTCAAAGGTATGTATGATGATATTTTAAAAGAAAAAGAATTGCGCCAGCATAAACAAGAAATTTGTTATTTTAAAATATTTCCTGAAACATGAAAATTCAGATATCTAAATCTCTTTAATACGAAACTTTGTCGTAAAGGAGTTTTTAAGATTAACACTTATTTCTCTAGAGTGAAAGACTTTTAAATCGAAAATTTAATCTGGAAATAATTTTCAAATATTATAAATATTTTCTACTGCGTATTTTAGGTATCTGGCTGGCTAGCCAGTTTGGCCTGATTAAAAAAAAAAAAATTTGGTATATATTAATTAATTAAAATTAAGTAGTATGATCACTCCGTTTTTCAAAGAGTTGATATTTTATAATGCAAAATATATAGAATTCTATTTTATATGCTTAACCCTTCACTGTGCGATTTTTTCTATATTTTTGAAAAAAAAAATTATTTGAAATCAACTTATTAATCTAATAATGGGAAAATAGTTTTAAAAAATTTATTTTCAAAATTTTCAGCTAAAATTTGATATTGTATGGCATGTACCATACATACATAATTGGGGGTTTTGAACATTGCATTGCTCTATTTTGCAACTAAAATTGTTTAATTTACTTTATCTGCTTATCCCTTATTGGTCGCATTAAATTACGATTCCAGAATTCAAATTCATTATTCCCACCACTTTTTCGAAAAAAAAAAATATTCATGTTATTTAATGCCAAGTAAAATGATACCAGAATAAAACCAATTACACTATTTTATAAAACTGGTGTGAATCAAACAATTCTGAATAAAAGCCGTGAAGTTTGCAGCCCGTGAATGTCTCGGGAGCGACGATTAAGTGGTTAACCCTGGAGAACACGCGCTTACCCAGGGTAGAAATGGTTTTAACTTTGTCAGCAATAAAATCAAATTATAACCGTCATTTTATTTAGGCGGAGACAATCCTTACAAATTTTGCGATAACATAAGTTGAAGATTACTTTTAAAAAATAAGTGGTTACAATTGCAAAAATCATACGCACTCCGGGTCAAAAAGACCCGGCGCGTGTACTCCCGAGTTAACACTTTGCAACTTTTATTGTATTAATATTTTAAAGTATTCCGTAAAAATAAAAAAAGTGAATTTTGCCATAATATCATGATCGATTTTTGTTTTCTCATTATTATCGTCAAATGCAGTCACCTTTTATGGACAAAATAAGTGTTATTCCATTCTTTAGACAGCACTTGATCCATTACAGCGATCCTATTGGCCAAGTTCATGGCACATAATAAGAACTGTAATATTTTTAGGTATGTGCCAGATGTGACACACGATGCAGTGAAGGGCTAAAAAATATTAAATTATTTTTTCATTATTATTTATGATTGACATTTTTTTTTTCATTTTTATCTCTCTTTTAGGGTTTTAA
This sequence comes from Maratus speculifer, assembly GCA_964019185.1. Lineage (NCBI taxonomy): Eukaryota > Metazoa > Arthropoda > Arachnida > Araneae > Salticidae > Maratus > Maratus speculifer. Next base: position 334,222,445 of record OZ025295.1, on the reverse strand, counting down.
AGACAACAAGTAAATGTTTTTTTGTTGGATTATTATTTGACGTTCTTATCATCTGATATCAATACAAAATAAAATGTTACAAATGTATCAAACGCAATAAAATATTAATAAATAAATAAACATAAGATATTAATTTATAAGTATTAATAATAAAATGCAATTCTTAATTATAATACAAATATATATATACATAGATATGTGTATATATATTTGTATATATATACTAATATATTTGTATATACATATATATATATACATTTGCGATATTTAAACACCAATTTTCTATATGTTATCACTGTATTCAATTTTTCATTAAAAAAAATCCAGAATGTAGTTTTTTTTTATACTGAATAACAAATATAGTACAGTAAAAACATAAACTATTAGAAAATACAATTCTCCACCTTATTACACCTTACAAAAAAATTATATGCTTTTACTTTTGTAATTTACTACTACATTTGCGATTTTATTGCCTTTACTTCAAAATGGCAGTGCTAATAAGTCCAAACAGTAGCAGAGAGGTAGCAATTAAAACAGAGCAGACGGCACGTCCATCATCTCTTAATAAAAAATAAATAAAAACTAAATAAAATATAAAAAGCCGCGTCTTGATGAATAAATGCGATCAACCTGCACCCCGGGCAGGTGCTCGGCCTCTAGTCGACAGCGGTTCGATCAAACTTTGCTTTAGGGGAGGTTCTGTTCCATTTCGATTTCACCTAACTTCCTTGGCTGTGTAGCCGAGCAATTTTGGGCATCACTCAATTTTCCTTTCACTGTCGAAAGTATTTAAAGATGTCAGTGAAAATGAAGACGAATGAAAAACTAAATCACCAAAAAAATAATTATTATTATGCGGTTATTATTTTTTTATGTTTAAGGGGTCATCTATTAATTGCGACAAGCTAATTTCCTTTTTTTTTTTACTTTTTTCTTTTTAGTCTATTCATCAGCGCACGTAAGAAAGGGACTTACAACCAAGTGATACGCATATCTCACTTTTGAAAAAAAAAAAAAAAAAAAAATGGGGTAAAATTAGAACGGACGGAAATTTTACTTGAAAATTCGAAAATTTTGTAATATGTAGATAGGTTGCTATATTGTACCTTTTTAATGTAAACTGTATGCTTTTTAGCCGTTTTGGGGGGGCCTATCATACGGTGTATGTTGAATTTGTGCAATACGACGATTTCTTCTGTTTTTTTCTACCACAGCCATAGCTGCCAACATCTTACGCTTTATTGGACCAGAAAAGTTTAGAGAAAATTTACTTTTTAAATCATGGTAATTTACCAATTAAATAAAGAAAAATTTTCTATTACATTTTTCTGATCTAAGAAAGCAGAAGATTTGGCAGTATGCGCACCTTTCTTTTGACGGTTTCAAGTTTGTTTGTTTTTTTCACTGGGGGGGGGGGGGGGGGGCTACAAAATTTAAATTTTTGCTAAAAAATTTATAGAAATACGAATCAAATTCAAAAACGGCTAATTTTAGATAAGGATGACAAAAATCTTGGGAGAGTTGTGTAATATTAACTGTTCGTTCGCAAATTCTTGGTAAGCATTTGATCATCTGAACTTGACATTATTATAGGCTATAAGTACCTACATTATACAATTTTTAATTTCGTATAACAGTAACTTAAATTTTAATATTTAATTTTATTTATTATTTGAATTTCGTATGATCATTCATTTTTGTGAGAGTCCATTACCAGAATAATCATGATTAACATTGAATTGTAGGATGTTCTGATTTAATTCTGCTTTTAAATTCAATTAATTTTTCATTTGGAGTACATGGCAGAAATATTAGTTAAACAATGTCGTTAGAAAAGTATAACATAAATGCAGTTCGAAAATATTGATTAAATCTATTAAATAATAGCCTCTTTCAAAAAATTCCACTTCTATTTTGCTCCTTTCAACTAATGGTTTTTTTACAAGGATTATTGTTAATCACATATCATGAATGATATTTTAAAGATAATTTTGCCTGATCAACCATTGGGAAAATAGCAATTAAAAAAATATTTATGTATAATTTTGTTGCTATTTAATTTCAGCGGATTCGTTGTTGCCTGTTATAGGGCAGTAATTAAGTATAGTATAGCAATCATGTTCGTTTCTTGTAAAACTTAAAAGGAAGGAGATAGAATAAAATCCCCGTAGCATTGTGTTTATTTGATAAACTACTTTTGGAGCCACCTTGCAATGCACGAAATTTTAGTGATCCATAGACAACTTCATTAAAATAAATGCTGTTGTATTACCGGTGAATAATTGAATTCTTCATGAGCATAATCATTCCATTTAGTAATTTATTTATTAAAAACACAACTAAAATCATGAAACATTTAGATATATTAGTAGATTTTAGATATACAACGTTACCCTCCAAGACAACTCAGGAATACAAATATGTATCCTCTTCAACTAAAAATTTACATCGATTAAATAAATACCTATCCCTGTTTTGCCCGAACGTAGCACGGGCAAGAAGAATTTGCTTGATTCATCACTTAAAGCTTTATGACACCACTAAATTTTTAAAGTACAATTTCATACTATTTGATTAAAAAAATGTCTGTACTTAATACTACGAATGTTACAGCTTATCCCTTTCCGGCACACTGTGCCCGGTCTGGAATGCCTAATTTTAACTTTAAACTTGCATCGGCACCAATAATATTTTAGTAAAATTTTGCTTTTACAATAAAAGGTTAAATTAAGGAACCTATTATTAGTTTGTGAATTCCGGTGTCAGTCGATAGTTTCATATTTTACTAACAGATTTTACCCGTGCCGGAAAGGGTTAAAAAAAGTTGTGTTAACCCATATTTCCAATTTATTGCACTTAAAAATAAGAATCAATTAAGTGGTTAAACAATGTTGAGGTTTAAATAATCTCCAAAATGTTATTATTTATTTAACACGAATGTTTATATGGAATAACCTTTTTTTTTTTTTTTTTTTTTTTTCATTTTTATTATTAAAAAATCAGTCTGTTTCGTTTTGTGTTTCATACATTTTTTTTATTATATTATAGTAATTTAAATAAATTAAAGTTGTAATTCAGTTTATATTTAATTAAGAATCGTACAAATTTTATGGTAGAAGGAACATTTTATGTAACTTTAGTCAAGCGACAAAATGTAGGTCGTCGTTTTAGAGGATCTATTACAAATAGTTAAATCAAAAATGCGCAGTGTTAAATTCAAATCACTGAAAAGGAAAAACTATAACGTTTGATGTTCTTCTAAATATTATACAAAAGCGTAAACAACTTAAATTTACTGAATCTCAGATAATTGTAACAGATATTCACGATAATTGAACCTCAAGGTCTTAATTAATCCTTGAATAAATAAAATAAAAAGACTAAGAGAATGCTTATAAAAAATAACTTATTAGAATTTCAAAACCAATTATTTAAAAAATCTTTAACTTGATTATAGATTTTCCGCTTGTATACCTGAAATTCTTGTACGTCCTGCTACTTTCCAAATGTATAATACAAGACTGCCACAGGCGACTATTTTTATATTCTGTTCGCACCAATATTTTTATAATAAAAACTTTATACTTTATTTTTCTTTCAAATGTTGCTAATGTGACTCTTAAGGTTTTCTCTCTAGAAAAATTAGTGCGGGAATGAATTAAAAAATAAGAGTAGTAGTTGCCCGTGGCAGCTCTGATAAAGAAGTAAAATGTTGTAATCGTCTGTTGTTGAAATTTGTAAGCGTGTTAAAGTAAAAATTTGAAATTAGATTAAATTTGATAACTATCTTAAAAATCCTTGTCGTAAGAATTGAATAGGATTTTGTGAAAATGAGTTAATGGATTCTGTATTTAACCGCTTATTTGATCAATATTTTTTGAAAAAAAAATCTTTTAAATGCATATTTTTTGCATCTTTAACTGGATCTTTAATCTTTTATTACCGGTTTTTCAAAACAGAAATTTTTGCATAATTGAATCAGAAACAGTGCTCGTCTTGGATTAAATTATATAAAATTTACAATAAAAATTTACCGGTGAAAATAATAAATCATGATTTGAAATTATTTTCCCGTACCAAATCATGACTAGCAAAAATACGTTGCCCGTTGACGTATGGGCGAATCAGGGCAGCGGTTAATTTATTTTTTAACCCTATAAAGGGCAAAAACTTCTATTCTTAAAATGCTACAATGATTGGTCGTCACCAGAATTAAAATACAGATTTATTTCAAAATTAATAAAAGCTTTTCTTCTCGTACTTGATAAAATTAAAAATTTCATTTCAAAATACTGGTGTCAAAGTAGAATTCCACCGTTCTTCGAGGGATTAAGGGGGAACAGAACCCTTGAGTTTATTATAATGCAAAAAAACATCGTCTTTTTAAACGTACCAAAGACTAATATTATGCAATTAAAATCATTGTTTGTCTTTCCTGCCAAAAGTATGCATCCTGGAGTATATTATCCAGAAAAATAAATGTTGTATGTACAAAATTAATATTTAAAGTTAAAATTTTAAAATTCATCTGACTAATGAGTGAGTAAAAATCATTAAGTGCTGCACATATGATGGAATTCTAAATTATGCATATAGAAAACAGTTTTTGAACAAAAATTTTTTTAGCAACACACCTACTTAAATATTAAAAGCTAAATCGGTGCAAAAAGATTTATTTAAAAATTAATGTTAGCACAAAATTTCTTTTTCAAAATTTTTGTTTTAAAGGGGAGACGCAGAAAAATATGAAGATATATTTGGTTCAAAAAAAGAAAAAAAAAACCGAAAAATTATTATAATTGCGTATAAAGAATACTATCATTCGACGAATTAAAAGAAATGTTATTTTACACAATATCCTTAAAAAGACTTGTGGTTATAAAACCATCTTTGATAAAAGAAAAAAAAATTAAATTTAAAATTTAAATATGAAGAAGCTAAAAATAGATTATGTGCATGCTTTGTAAACAGATTAATATCTGCTCTAATATACATTCTTTCTTCATTTATGAACTGCATACTTTCCCCTTGGGATTTACCAATAAGTATACTATATTCTGCATGGAACTATTAACCACCTAATCGTCGCGCCCGAGACATTCACGGGCTGCGAGTTTCACGGTTTTTATTCAGAATTCATCCCCACCAGTTTCATAAAATAGTGTAATTGGTTTTATTATGGTATCATTTTACTTGCCATTAAATATGATGAATTTTTTTTTCAAGTGGTGGCAATAATGAATTTGATTTTTTAAACCGTAATTTAATGCAGCCATTAAGGGGTTAATATAGATTTAAAGGAACTAACAATTCTTAAAACAGTGAAGTATCAACTATAACCGCTTTTGCAGGAGTTGATCACTGCCGAATCAAATATCCACGAGTAACTTTAGATAGAAAATTATTGCTTCTTTAAGTGCATTTTTAGAACGACACTTCAGTCGTAAATAATGGCTAAAACACATATTAATTTTTACTGGTGCGAGCTTAATTGGACACCCTGCGTTTATGCCATGTTGTGACAATCTAGACAACCTCCTGTCATTTTCAGTGTAAATGATTAAAATACTTGATTAACCCTTTAACATTCATTGGTTTCTGAATGAAACCACAAAATTTTATTTCCGATATGCAACAACAACACCGGAATTTCAATTTAAATAAATCTATTTTATTATGTATGTGAAAAATCACTTTTTCTCATTAACAAATATATTTGTTGTCAATTACCGGTGTCACTCATTTATTTCGACATCTTAGCAATGAAAATGCTTTGTCCGTTAACCCTTTCCGGCACGGGCAAAATCTGTTAGTAAAATGAGAAATTATCGACTGTCACCGGAATTCACAAACAGATTTTTTAGATATTTTGAATTCCTTAACCCCTTAGGGACGAGCGACACGTATACGTGCCATTAATAGGCTTAAGAAACCCTGTTTATCGCCACCAGTAAAATTATACCGTAAATTTTGCCTTATGTAATCAGAGCATTTTTTCGATCTAATAAGTCTCAAATTTCTGTCTTTTAAAACCGGCGACAAAACATTAAAAATTTCGTAACATGCGCCCGTCGCGAAGGGGTTAATTTAAGCTATTATTGTAAAAGCAAAATTTTACTAAATTATTATTGGTGCCGTTTGCAAGTTTGGAATTAAAATTAGATATCCCAGGACCGGGCACAGTGTGCCGGAAAGGGTTAAAGGGTTAAACTGCCATCAGTAAAAATAAATAGAAATTTCAATAATATTTGTGAAAAAAACTGCTGTTAAAATAAGATAAAACATTCTATTCAAAAAGTACTGGTGGAAGCTTGTTTTAGCAGTAATCAAAAACTGTTGTTTCGATGTGAAAAATGCAGGCGCCATATTGTGACAACCTCCTCACTTACTTCCCTCACAATTGGTAGACAATACATTGTCTCCACCAACTCCATTATATTCTGCCAATACTGCGAATAATGCAGTGCGTGCAATGACGTTATGTTCACATTATGATTTACAAGGAAAAGGAAAACAGCTAGAGAAATAGACCGCAATGCTTTCATCTCCTCTTGGCTGTCACGTGTTCAAGATAGGCTGATTTTCACCAATTTTTGAAATGCCATAAGGTCAAATTAGGCTAAACAACTGCCGAAATCGGTTGGATATGTCCTGTTGTTTCTGGCAAAAGGACAGTGATATCACTGTGGTCAAAACGAGTCTTACGAAAAAGACAGACTACTGCGGTGTATCCTACGTGTCTTTTTTACACACCGCTAGAGTGATGTTATGCTCTTTTCGTACACCTGCTTTGGTGTATTGAAGCATCATGTGACTCCAACGGTCTGTAAAAAAAAGGGTACATGATATGCACCGTGGTAGAATGTCTTTTTTGTTAGCCTCGGGTCAAAATCTCCAAATCTACAGTCCATGTTTATTTTCTATATCGTTGATGGTTAGTTCCACAGGTTTTTGTAATGTAAGTTACATAGCTGATAATTGATATGCTTGTGGACCACCGTTATTTTGAAATAGTTTGTTTGGTCTATTTAATCAATGAGATAGCTCCCATAAAATATGTTAAATTTTTCCATTCTAAAATGATGGAGCCCAAAATCGCAGCATGTGATTTACACTACAAATGCTTATGGAAATAACCTGAAGAAAATTCAGCCGATTTGATTGGTGAATGATTAATAGCTAGTTCGTTTTATTGGCGCGTTTAAAAAAGGGATTAGAGGGTGGGAAGGTATTGATAGCTTGGTTGACGAGATTATTTCTTTGAAAATATGTCGTTTTCTTATACATACACTATTCACACGTGAAACTATAGGTCTCATGACCTTGATTTTATAGTAAGGAAAATTCAATTACAGAAGTAATCAAACATGTTTTTCGTGTAAACTTCATATAATCAATATTGCAAAAAGAAAATGAAAATAAAAATCGCTATACCAGTTCCAGATGGTGATAAAAAATATTGAATAACGATTATTTTCAATTTCTTTAATCAAATCAAGACTAAGCAAACAGAAAACTGTAATTGAATAAATTATAACGATCATTTGGAAAATGATATTTCAAAGACTAGAATTTTAGACTTATAAATAAATTTTATATTTAAAAAAAATAATAATAATAAACATCATTTTTATAATGCTCAAAACGTAGTTTACATAATAACAGAGTCCTATATTATGTACGCCATGGATTAAACATTAATATTCTTGAACCAATCATAAACAATTTTCACATGAAAATTCAGTTTTACAATTTTCGGTTCTGCAAATTTTTCAACTTCTAAACATCGCACATCTTCCATTTTTACATCGTCGTATAGGGAAAAAATGTACTTTTAAATGCAATTTGTACGAAAGCTGTATCTCAATTTGTTTTTGAGTTATTATTATTTTATTTTATTTTATTTTATTTTATTTTATTTTATTTATTTATTTATTTATTTATTTTTGGTAGCTTCAATACTTTTTTTTTGTAATCATGGCAACAGCATTCCATTTTTGGACATTAAACATGGCCTAATCAGAAAATGAATAAAATCACAAGTTTTCAGATATATCTCAGATATTTCTTGACCGAAAGCTACAACCATTTTGAAAATGATAAAAAAAAAAAAAAATTATTTCTATTGTTAAACTCAACACTAAGTGACCTATTGAAATACAAATCCCGCTTTGGCCAATAAAATTGTTTACAGACATCGACGAAAAAAATAAAACTCCTTTACAACCTTACAGACTTGTTTACTTGTAAGTCTGCTATGACATATTATCCGCAGAAAATATAAATATTGTCTCAGTCATGTACGGCATATCACTTTCTCAGCGAAATGCGAAGCTCCGGATTACAAAAGAAAGGGTTAAAGTAGCTGTAACCTTGGTTTTAAACACAACAATGTCACCTGCTTCGACATTCATCTTGTGCGACCCCTTTCAGAGAGAGTAAAACGAGTTGCGAGTTACCTGTATCGTCGATCAAACAAGCCGCTAAGTCACAGTGACATGTCTCGAAGCCATGTCCGGAGGTCCAGCAAGGTTAATGTGTATCTCGAGGTATTTGAAGATGGCATTCGTAGAATAGATTACATAAGAGTTTTATGAAAAATTAAAAAGTATACATGAAATCAACAATGAGCAGTTTTGTTTCCCCAAGTCCTGTATGAAAATGTATATGTTTTAAAATTTCACATTATGTGTAGCTGCCAGCATCTTCCGCTTTTTTGGCCCTGAAAAATTTTGTAGTAAATTTTAACAATTCAAATGGGCGTAATCTGCCGATTAATTAGGGCAAAATTTCTGTTAAATTTTTCCGGGCAAAAAAAAATCAGAAGAGTTAGCAGCTATGCATTATGGTTCACTGCAATGAAAGATAAATTTTCTTAATCTGCTAAAATATAATATAGGGTGCCAAAGAATTAATATCGTTACAGGGGTATTAAAAATATTAATTAATAAAATACAAGATGGTTGTCCATCGAAAATTCAAAATAACAGTTAAAAGTTTTAATTCAACATAATTATAAGTGTTTAATGTGAACTTTTCCAGAAACACGAACGATAACGAGACGATACAGTAACTCATCCCACATTTTTCTCACCACATTTTTTTTTCGGGTCCTCATCAAAGATTAGGATCTATTCCATTGCTATCAAATGACTTTGACGAACTGCCAATGCCCCATTGTTAATGCCTGTGGCGATATCAGCAACAGAAGTATTTGTATACAAGGAACCAGGCCCTATTTACCAAATAGGCACGAGAAGCAGGTGCTTCCTTTAGAAATTTTTGAAGGAGCCCGAAATTGAGAAATAGAGGGCCCTAAATTTTATATTGAATTAACCCTTTAACGTTCATTGGTTTCGCCACGAAACCACAAAATTTTAATTCCGATACGCAATACTGACACCGGTATTTTTATCTAAAAATATCCCTTTTATTTTGTATGTAAAAAATCACGTTTTCTTATTTAGAAATATATTTGTTCTTAATTACCGGTGTCATTCATTTATTTCGACATCTTAGCAATGAAAATGCTATGATCGTTAAAGGGTTAATACCATTCCAGAATACTATTAATTTCTTTTCAAACTATCAGTCTTAGTTAATATATTAAGAAGTGTTTCATAAAAATAGCCTTCATAACAAATTAATTTGTCACGTAATAGATCAAATTCAACAACCTGATCCCAAATCTTCAGTTTTTTTCATTATTTTAGATGTATGTTTACTTTGTATACTGAGTTTAAATAATACTGAATTTGGCCTGTATGAGCGACATATAATTTGTTGCCAAAATTGAGAGGAATATTACAAAATATTGATATTTTAGATTATGCATACATTCTGAATTCAACCTTTTTAGCCAACTTACATTTTTATACTCATACCATGAAAAATCCTTTTTGCACATTTTGCTTCATTGTATCCAATTTTTGTACAAGGGGAACATAAAAAAAGTTGTTTCGTGAAATATATGTGAATTCACCTGAGCTACTCTTTAGAATAATATTCGTAAGCATTGGTAAGCTTCTGGGTGTATTAAAATTTAGAAAACTTTTCTAAAAATGAAGGGGACCTGAAATGATACTGTGCTTCTCGTAGCTTCAGACAGGGGTGCAAAAATCTAGGCGCCAGAGGGTAGTCTCTCACCACTAAAATTTTAAAGTTTTTTTCGCTCAAAATTTAATAGCATTCTAGCAGCAATTTTACACGAAATATTAGACGAAGAAAAACGAAATAAATTTTGTGGTGAGAAACAGCCTGCTGGCGCCTAGATTTTTGCACCCCTGGCTTCAGATACTATTCAGGCCCTGGTAGCAACTGGCAGCAGACCTCCTGGCAATTACCTTCTTAAAAGACTCAACACTTCTGTTTCCGAATAAAGTGCATTCTCGGAAGAAAAAGAACGATTCATTAATTGAATCTTTGTCATTTAACCTCGAAAAAAATAGGATTTTTCATTTGCGAAGAAATATCTGGATTTCTATCGGGAATTTAGTATCCAGGAAGTCTTTCTAATATTTATGCAGAACACAATAACGGTCTTATAATTTTTGCCCAAAATTTAGTAAATGACACTGCGTTAGATTTTTTCAAATGTGTAAATATTGTAAAATTTACAGATATTCTTAACCCATTAGTGTCCACCAGCTTTTGCGCAAATTTTATTCGGTTGGCACCACTATTTTTAAAAGAATTAAGTTTAGTTCTTTAATTACGAAAATGTTTCAATTAAATAAAATAAAGATTGCTGTTCTTTATTACCGGTGTCAAAAACAGTGCTACATGCACCTTTTGAAGCGTCCCTAAAAAGGGACGCTAGGCACTAATGGATTAACCACTTAATTTTTAATCTCTTATCACCGGTGTTTAACCCCTTTGCGACGGGAGCTTTTTACGAAATTTTTAATGTTTTATAACAGATTTTCAAAAACAGAAATTTGTCCCTTATTAAACAGAGAAAATGTTCCGATTAAAAAAAGGCAAGTTTTACAGTAAAATTTTAATGGTGGCCATAATCAAGCATTCTTAAGCCTTTTTGCGACACGTATACGTGCCGTTCGTCCCCAAGGGGGGCATAAAACAGAATTTTTTGCCTAATTGAATCAAAAAGATGCTTGTATCAGATGATGCAAAATTTTCAAAAAAAATTTGCTGGGGAAAATAATAAATTATGATCGGAGTATGAATGGCCGTACGTGGTACCGACAAATCATGATTGGCAAAAATACGCTGCCCGTACAACATACGGGCAAAACAGGGAACTGGTTAATTATATACCGCTATTAAGAGCACACACTAGTCACGCGGTAAAAGCCGAACGCTAATGTAAAGTCTATGAGAGTGTTCTTTTCAAATATTTCGCTCAAATTTTAATATTTTTACATAATTTTTTTGCATAGGATAGCTGAGGACGATCTACAACCGGCCTAGTTTTTACTTTTTCAATTTTTGTTTCAGATTTTCTTTAAAAAAATACTTTAACTTTCGAAACCGGTTTAAACCGGTTCTGAAACTGAAACTATCGTAATATAAAAAATATATATAAGCAAAATCGAAAAAGTAAAAACTAGGCCGGTTGTGGAGCGTCCTCAGCTATCCTATGCAAAAAAAAATCATGTAAAAATATTAAAATTTGAGCGAGATATTTGAAAAGAACGCTCCCATAGACTTTACATTATCATCCGGGTCTTTTTGTGTACTTTTTCTGTGACTATTGTGGGGCCTTAACGCCTGTCGGTGATATCAGCATTAGAAGTACTTAGTATACTAGCCACTGGCTGCAGATGTCCAGCGATTACCTTGAGAAAGAGACTAATCCTTTTTGTATCTGCGTCAAGTGCATTGCCGAAAGAAAAAGAACGATACAGTGAACTGAACTTTTGTCATTTGTCCTCGAAAAAAAAATATGATTTTTCATTTGCGATGAAATACCTGGATTTTCATCTAAATTTAGAATTTAGGAGGTCTTTTTAATAAATTTATGCAGAACACAATAACCGTCTTATAATTTTTGCCCACCATTTTAGTAAAGGATGCTGCGCTTGATTTATTTCAAAAGTGTAAGTATTGTAACATTTTTAGGTGCGTTTGTAATTATGTAAATACGTAGCACCTATAGTCGTCTTTCAGTCCGTCCGTCCGCATATAATAGAGTAAAAACTACCCAACCGAATTGTTTGAAATTTATATTATATAATTGTTGCATAATTTTAATAATAGATAGCAGATATTACTTATAGGGATACACAAAAGATTTCGAATACTCTACTGTATCCGAAATACTGCATAGTTTTGCACCAAGATCTGAATATTTTAACCCTTTGAGCTCTGGTGGGTATATTTCTTCAAAATTTCAAATGTCACATTTGAAAAAAACCGGTTAACGATATACGCAAAAAAAAAAAAAAAAAAAAAAAAAAAAAAAAAAAAAAAATGCATTAAACATTTTTCAAACAAATTTGGTCGAATTTTCTGGTGTCTTTGGGACATTTCGGAATTAAAATTATGTGGTAGAAAATTCTACCAGCAGAGCTCAAAGGGTTAAAATAGGAGTATAATGTTATTAAAATACATTTGAAACAATTATCGTTTATAGACAGTATTGTAGTCGTATTGTGTGAAAGAATTAAAGCTGTTCCACAGGTTATAGTCTTATTATTGTACTTATTATAGTACAAAGTATAGTACTGGTCCTTATTATAGTACGAACGCGCCATACTTGCTATGCATGACGGGCAATTTCTAATTTGTTCCTATAAAATTTACACATATTCTTAATTATATACCGCTATTAATGCCTGTCGGCGATATTAGCATCAGGAGTATTTAGCATATACGAGCCACTGGCTGCAGATGTCCAGCGATTACCTTGAGAGAGAGACTGATTCTTTTTATGTATCAGCGTCAAGTGCATTCCCGAAAGAAAAAGAACGATACATTAACTGAACTTTTGTCATTTGTCCTCGAAATATCTGGAAGTTCTTCCATTATTTGTCTTCCTTAGCATCCGTCAAACGACTTGCATATGCAAAATCGCTGGGGAGAATTTTTGAATCACGTGATATATACCAATTCTGGAATTTCTAATTTTTTTTTTTTTTTTTTTTTTTTTTTTTTTTTATTAGTATTACTAGATGACACTGAAGAAGCGTATGAATTAAAAAGTTGAGGAATGAGAATGATTTACAAGGGCGACCCTGAAAAGTTTTTATGTGTTATTTATTTCTTTTCTTTTCTTTTCTTTTCTTTTTTTTTTTTTTTAATCTATGCCAGTTTCTAAAATGAAAATAAAAAAGAATGTTAAAATATCGGGAAATTAATATTTTATGCAGTACATGCGACAAAATATTCAGATTTAAACGCTATAGGCTTCATTTTATATTTGCGTGTTTAAAAAGTTATGTCTGTACAAATTTTCTTCTCTGTTTTAAATGTACATAAATTATAAGACACAGGTGACATAAAGCTATTGTGTTGTTTAAAAAACAATAACTTTTGTGAGATTAGTTTTTTTTTTCTTTTTAAATTTAAAATTAGGACACTCTTAAATTTTGAATGCTCTTTGCAAGTGATGACGCATTTGATTCGTAGTTATTTTTTCAAATGTTCGTACTACATATTCAAAAATATTGTGCATAAATGTATGTTAAAGAAAATTATTATTTAAATTATTATTTTCTAATATTCCTAATTTTTTCTTTTTCTTTCAGGAAATTTATGTAATTCCATCGTCCAGTCAGTGAGTATAGATTTCTTAATTACTAAAATAGTCATATTGTTTTTCCTTCTGAGGCAATGCAGTTCCTAGTTTACCTTAATTTTTACAGTGTGGCCTATTTCATCGTTGATTATTTAAATTTTAAACCATTAGAGATATAGTTATAGTTGCAAAAATGTTTCATGTGTTATTATTTATTTATCATAGTGAAATCGATTTACTTCAGCACAATTATTTTTTTAAGAGTTAAGAAATTTGAATTTTAATACGGATGCTTTTTCAAAAAAGCTCACGTTTTCAACACCTTATCGCCAAAGTAACGGCTGGTGCGGAGATGAATAAAACTCCATAGAGGACCGTCAACAAATTAAAAAAGAATGAATATCTTTTGAATAACCCTGTCAAAACTAATGTAGCAAAACCGCTCAAACTCTATATTATGATTAAGTGCCTTATTGTAATAAACTGTGCTCATTTTTATGCAAATAGCATGAATAATCGCAGAGAAATTAAGGTTTTAATAAAAATGGTTCAAATTTTGCCAAGTTTTTTGCTTATAATTTTCAGAGTTCTTAATATAAAGTAACATTCTTTTTTGAAAATATGCCAAATAATGTTGCACACAATAACCTGTAATCAGAATAAAAAAATAATAATAATTGTATGGAAAATGAGTAGGTTTACTAAATAATTTTTCACTGCGCATGCGTCAACGATATCAAAATTTCATTTGCATATTATGTTATCTAAATGTATAGAACAACTTTTGTGAAAGTCGCAAAATCATAGCTTGAAAATTCTGAAAATAATCGTCAATTGAATAAATTGAAAATCCATTATTCCCGAAATGAAGCAAAAACAAGAGGGGTTGTATCCATATATTCATTGATTAGTGTCAATATAGTATACACAATATGGGACGTACTTCTACATTTGGATAAAATCCCTCATTTTTTTTGCTTCATATTGGGAATAACGAATTTTGTGCTTATTCAATTGACGATTATTTTCAGAATTTTCAAGCTATGATTTTGCGACTTTCACAAAAGTTGCTCTATACATTGGGCTAACATAATGTGCAAATGAAATTTTGATATCGTTGACGAATGCGCAGTGAAAAATTATTTAGTAAACCTACTCATTTTTCATACAATTTGTATTATTTTTTTATTCTAATTACAGGGTATTGTGTGCAATATTATTTGTCATATTTTCAGAAAAGAATGTTACTTTATATTAATAACTCTGAAAATTATAAGCAAAAACCTTGGCAAAATTTGGGACCATATTTAAAAAAAACCACAATTTCTCTGCGAGTATGCATGCGATTTGCATAAAAATGGACACAGTTAATTAAAATAAGACAATTAATCATAATCTAGAGTTTGAGCGCTTTTGCTACATTATTTTTGAAGGGTTATTCAAAACATATTCATTCTTTTTTAATTTGTTGGCGGTCCCCTATGGAGTTTCGGGAAAAAAATCTTCACGGAAATGTATGACTTATACTATTACATTTATACACTAAGAGTTTCGGGATGATTCCTCATGTATTATTTTAGATATTTAACAAAATGTCTAAAATCACAAGTGGACGTTCATCAACGGCCATGTAGCGTATACCCATGCACAGCTGTCCAACCAAGTGCCCGCTATCAGAAAATTCTTACAGCAATCGAGACTTTTATTTGAATCGGATATTTAATAAACCTAAAACTTCTCTAAAATTTTTCTGGTGTTTTGCGGGCGCCAGGTTAGATATCCCTATAATTCGTGTATATGTCGAGGAATTTTCGATGAAATTTGAAAGTTGAAAATGGGGAGCTCGAGTTATACACAAGGTAGTGAAAAAAAAATGCAGGAAACGGTGAATGGATAAGTCATTTAAGTAATCACATGTAGGTTTAGAATGGAGGAATAAAAGTGAACAATGGTCATTTCCCTGTAATTAACAAAAAAAAAAAAAAAAAAAAAAAAAAAAAAAAAAAAAAAAAACTGAACAATAATATTCTAATATATGTTCTACACGTATTTTCGCATCGGATAGAGTTTCCTTCACAACCGCTTAATTAATTTTTCGAAAAGGTTATTTTTCATATCGTTGCTAAATTGTGAAGCACCGAAAATAACGATAAAGGATGTCCGGACTAAAAGTATCCAAAAGTAATGGCTTATTATGACAGAACTACACATTAGATTCTGAAAAAAAAATAGGAAGAACATCTCAAATAATAATTTAAATGTTTTAAATAATAATTTAATAACCTTTCGAACCACAAAGTTTACTTAAAGGATATACAGTCGAACCTCTATATAACGAAACTCCATACATCGAATTTCTCCATATAACGAATTTTTAGTAAGAACGGTCCCCTTTTCGCATGATTACATTAAAAACAGACTCTATATAGCGAAATATCTATCTCCATGTAACGAATTTTTTCATAAATTGATCTTAATTTATTCAGTTTTAAAAAAGCTTCGAAATCATATGGAATCAATTTTCCATCACTTATTTTTGATTTATCGTTCAGTGGAGAGGTTTTTTTTTTTTTTTTTTATAAATATTACTTCTCTCCTTATTCTTTAAATCTAACAAGTTCATCCCACCTCCCACACACCTTTCAACATCCTTCTCAAAACACAGTCAATTGAATTGTTACACATATAAGAGAGGAATCAATGAGAGCACATAAGAGAGACCTTCAAATGGAGGAAAATATCAACTACAATTTTTCATTCCTTGCTAAAATTTGAGAATTTTTTTTGAGAGCGTAACAATTGTAATTTTAAAATCAAAACAACAAAAAATTACAGATTTCTTCCTCTGAAATTTATGCAAGTCTTCCTTATTTGATTTTCATTAAGCTTTCAAATAAATGTCTTTTCTCTTTTTTTAAACTGCTTAAATAAGTAAGAAATAAAATGTTAGGTTATTATATACTTTTAAACATTTCAAATTCTTAATTAAAAAGATCAAAAATAATATTTGTTCAAAATTTACACATTAAATACTATTTTTAACATCATACTCTATACATCGAATTTCTCTATATAACGAATTTTTTACTGGAACGATGGATTTCGTTATATAGAGGCTCGACTGTATGTAGAATTAATATTTTATTGAAATCGATTGAATTATACACTTGAAACTAGAATAGTTTAAATTCATATTTTGTTATGAAATTAATTCGTGTTTCAGCTTTCTTCTGCAATATCCATGAAACTATGAATGAAAAAAATGGCATGTTCTAAAAATATGTAGCTTCACCTGTAACTTGTTTTCCAGGGGCTCATTGCTACCGGTGCAAACTTCCACCAGTAAATTTGAACTGAAAATTTCTTCTTAACCCTTAACTGCTGTGACAAAAATTGCCGCATAACTACTGTGAGCGGTTTGTTAGACCGCTAGATCTAAAGATGAATAAAATGTTAAATTAACTCTCAGAATATTATTTTTGTATAAAACTTTATATATAGGACTGTTATAAATGAAATTAAGCTATTCAAATGTCTCTAGAGATAGTAATAGGATTCCAAACAAAACAAAATTTGATCAGTATCTATAGTTAAACTAAAAATTATAAGTTAAACTGTAAAACTTGAAAATCTCAGCGGTCTGTGAGACCGCTAACACCAGTTATAGGCTAAATAAAACGTCTCATTCATTTTTCATTCAGAACTATGGTAAAAAATAGATATTCATTTTTTTAAGTTTATCTCGGCAGTAATCAGATTCTGTATTTCTACTATATTCTGACAACTTAAAAAATTTCCTGTCACTCAACTTAACTGTGTAAAAGAGATTAGAACACCGGGGCCAACTTCCACGGGTAAAAAACAAACATTTTTATTATATTTGTCAGAGACATTTTACATGAATAAGGCACTCTAATAAAGTGAAATTTTCTATTTAAATTTACTGATGAAAGTTTTGCCCAATGCTAATCAGAAACTGTTGCTCCGATGTAAAGAAAAAAAAACTGGCTACTATCAATGGAGTTATGAATAAAAAGAATGGAGACACATAGTGTGTTGTCTATGAGTTGCGAGTGAAGTAGTTGAGAAGCTTGTCACAAGATGACGGCTGTTTCTTTTTTATCGGATCAACAGTTTATAAATACCGCCGGTGAAAACTTTTACCAGTAAACTTGCATAGAAAATTTTATTTACTTCAAGCGCCTTATCAATGGGAAATGTTTCAAACAAATATTGTCAAAATATATTTTTTTATTTGGTTTTTATTGGTATCAGCTTGAACAAGTATCATAATATCGTCACTGACTTACCTAGTAAGTTGTTTTGGCTGTTACAATGTAGCGAATCTACAACTGCTGAAGTAAATTTCCACCACTAAAAATGAATATCAGTTTATACCAATATTTATTGAATGAAAATTTCTATTAATGTGATGTTTAAATAAAGATAAATTGACGATTTAAATTTACTGGTGGAAGTTTTCCGCGGTGTTAAACAACCCTAGCGAAAAAGGTTAGAGTTGAAGTTTCACTATTTAGAGGCTATGTCAGTTCCTCTTCTTAAAAGTTCCATGCCAATATCTCGGGATAACCATACATCTATTTCACTAACAACTAGTAAACTCTACACTGTATGTGACTTTATCTTTACTCATAACTCCATTTTAATATCATACTATTATTATTTTATGTCGCTAGATTGTGACGAAATTATGGTGAGTGTGACCATTAATATAAGTCGCTCTAAGAAGTCTCATATTGGTGCCACGTGGCGGTTCTATCCCTGTTAATACGAAAAATACTGATATGATAGTACTTTGATGTTTTGTTGCAATAAATTTATATTCTCCATGTGGCAATAATCAGTCTCATTGAAGTAACATTGTATGGGACATATCGGTAAGTCATTTATCGACTTTTATTTTAACTACTATGAATTTTACACTTAGAACTATACCACTATAAATTTTGCAGATAATTTTTTAGTGGTGTGGAGCATGCCACAGTTGACCATCCCTGATTTAAATAGTAATGGGAAATCCATATTAAAGACCGGGAGGCGGCAACATAGTCATTCACCTCAACGAGTTCACAGTTGAAAATGTAGGATTAGTTAAATATCGATTCGCGTATTAAAATACAATCGGTCTGCCAAGTCATATCTTGATGGAAAACACCTAAAAGCCCGATTTTAACGGTTGACTTGAAGGTTTACTATTGTTGCTTTCCTGCACCTAAAAGTATGAAAACATGGAAGATTGGGAGAAAGAAAATATAATGGTAAACCTATAAGTCAACAACTAAAATCGGATAATAACTAATTTTAAGGGTT
Source organism: Maratus speculifer (assembly GCA_964019185.1). Classification (NCBI taxonomy): domain Eukaryota; kingdom Metazoa; phylum Arthropoda; class Arachnida; order Araneae; family Salticidae; genus Maratus; species Maratus speculifer. Next base: position 334,203,412 of record OZ025295.1, on the reverse strand, counting down.
TTCCAACAAGGTATGACATGGCAGACCGATTGCGTTGTAACATGCGAATCGAGATTTAACTAATCCTAGATTTTTATCCATGAAGTTGATGACGCTGCTTCAGGGTCTATTATTCTTTTGCAATAGCTATCTCACTCCAACTACTATGTTACAGAGTATGTAAAATAATAATTAAAAAAAAAGTATTTAAATATCTAATATTACTTGTACATGTGCATTAACGGATTGTTGGCTTTATTTTAAAAACAAGAGCCTATTTAGAAAATTTGTTTTTATTTTTGCATTTTGCAAACAATAATAACTCGAAATAGACCATCTAATTATATGCCTCAAAACGCCGAATAAAATGCAAATGAATTTATAAAATAATATATAAAAAATATATATAAACACAAATTGTAACAATGTTACAAAATCATCAAGATATTACAGCGCAGTTGCATTTAACTCCGTCGAAACTAAGATCGTATAAGGTTCTTAAAAGATGCATACGGTAATTGGTTTTAAGTATTAGTAATTCCGAAGAGATATATTTGCTTAAGTTAATCATAAAATTTCCTTTATTAGATAATTAATAGTTAACCTTTTGCACTTTGAGCGGCAATTCTCACTCATTACTAGTGTTGTCAGGTGTTCCTCATAAATCGGGATGCCTGATGCTTTGGATACCACTGATATCTTTCAGTTTATTTCGCCATCTTTTCTGGCCTATTAGTTCATACAATTATTTCTCAGGTCCGTTTCTCCATTTTAAGAGCAAATTTCCAGTATTTATGAACTGATGACGCTAAGCTGGATGCTTCCAAAGCCGGTATGCAATATTTTGTAAATCTTTGGATTTGCAGCGTTTTTTTATTTACTTATATTGTATAGTGTCAATTCCTATCTCATTTATCATAAACAATTGTTTCAGAATAGGTTTAGAGACCCGTTATTTATAACTAACTGTAAGTGCCATACAACTTTGCACATACGTTAATCCAGGAATTTCAACTGTAAACTCGATGCACTTATGTTTCTTGCTTACGTTGTTCCTGGTCTATTAGTTAATACAATTATTTTTCTAATCTGTTTCTCACTTTTACATAAGAACAAATTTCCAGTTTTTTTAAACTGATGACGGTAGACTGGTTGCTACCAAAGCCGGTATACAATATTTGGTAAGTCTTTGCATTCATAGCGTTGTTTTATTTACTTATATTGTATTGTGCCAATTCCTATCTCAGCTATCATAAGCAATTAGAATATGTTTAGGAATTTATTTATACGAATTGAATATTTCCAACTGAGCGAAAAATTGCCCAGACCGGGAATCAAATCCAGATCCTTCGCTTACAAGTCCAATGCTTTACTGTTTAAGATAATTGCGCCGACAATCGGCGAGCATTTCTCGCTCAGATAATCGCATTGGTTATCTGAGCTATTTTTCGCTCAGTTTTAAATATTAAATTCGTATAATAGTTTTATCAATCAGATTGATTGCGTTAAAATAGCAGTATACCTTTATTTATAGTTAACTGACTGTAAGTGCCAAATAACTACATACAGTGTACATACGCTACTCACTGTAAAAATCATATCCTAATGTTTTTCTCGAACTGATGTATTTTTATTTGTTCATCATTCCAGCAATCTTACGATGGCGCAAGAGGAGACCCAGGCGATGGCAACTCTGCTGGTCTAGGATTCAGCGACGTTGTGCGTCGACACGATGGCTACGTCAAAGGTGAAACGCCGACAATACCACAAACTAGTTTCAGCTGCTCTGCGCAACCTTACAATCCAGGATTGTACGCAGATGTGGAGACACAATGCCAGGTAATTATTTTGCATCGATATCTATTTTTTTTAAGTAATATGCAAGAAGGTGGTAATATAGAGCATTTAAAAATAGACAATAATGTGGAATATAGAAGCCTAATGTCTTAGATTTCTACATGCTCAATTGCAGAACCAGGGCTCTCAAATGGTCCTCGAACTGAACACCAATCTTTTTTAACAGAAAATTCTATAGTAGATTTCTATAGAAATTGTGCTAAAACTAACCTCCGAAGACGTTTTTTATGCAAGAAATTTATGAAACGAAAATCTTTATAAGAAAATATTGATGTTCAGTTGCCGGACCATTTGGGAGCCTTGCAGAACTGTAACTGCTGTATTAACCTTTTCAGGGGCGCCTTTGCAGTCTGCAAACTTAGTTTTAATGTTTAAATTGCCAACTGCAACCAATAATTTTTTAGTACAATTTTGATCTCACAGTATATGTGAAAAATCGGTTTTGATTATTTTCATCTAAATTTGTTCTTAAACTGCGGTGGGAATTAATTATTTGAACATATTTTGAGCACAAATGTCTTTCCCCTGAAAGGGTTAACATAATTTTGGAGGGAGGGGTTAAAGGGGGAGGTAGGCTGGTTTGGAGTTTATGGGGCTTGATTTATAACAGTGGATGAGACATGATTACTGTCTTCTGGACTCGGGATCAGAGCCTGATTACTAACGGGGCACTCTGTCACCAGAAAAAATTTATAGAAATTTTCGTCTTCTTTAAACGCCCTTTTCATACAAGATTACTGTCATGAATAAGGAAAAATTCTTTATTTCTTTTTCCTGGTGGGAGAGTGCCCCGTTAGTAATCAGGCCCTGCTCGGGATCATAGTGGTGTAGCCACGTCTCATCAGTTGTCAGAAACCTAGCCCCATAAGTTCCTACCAGCCTTTGCTTCCTCAACCTTTAAAATTAGGCCTTTAAAACTTCATCCCTCGCTCCAAAAATATGCTACTACAGCAGCTACGGTTCTGATATCAAACATATAAGCATCTAAGATATTAGACTTCGATGTTCCACATCAACCATCGGGGTACAAATATTTTATATACACTCGGTACAATAACTGTTGAATTACCCTCGTAGTAGCAAAGATAACTTTGCGTTTCAGAAGTTGTTCCACTACATTTAAACCCAGTTTTTGATAGCAATGAGTTAGGCATCTCATTTGTTATTATTGCTAGATGTCCCACAGTTGCTCTGGGCCGACGTTATAATCTAATATTAATTTTTTTGGCAGGGGGGGGGGGAATAAAGCATCTCATCAGTCCTAGAAATGCTCTATTCCAATCCAAATGTTCTTCTTTCCCGGAACAATGCCAGCCATCATACAACAGTAACGAAAAACAAATTTCACTGGACAGCACTCGAACATTTTTTATTTCTTTATTTTTTTATTCATTTTATTCATTTATTCATTCATTCATTTTATTTTATTTTATTTTTTTACAGTCCGAATTTATCGTCAGGCTATCTCTCATTATGAATAGAGTTGCAAAAAGTCGGTTTATTCCCGGGTTTATTTCCAGTAGACCAGGTTTATTCCCAGGTTTATTCCCAAAAAACCGAATTATTCCAAAAAATCCCGGGTTTTTTCCAGGTTTATTCCTAAAAAACCGGTTTATTCCCGGGTTTTTTCTAACCTTTGCAACGCTAATTATGAAGGGAGAAATTGTGTAGATGGTAAATAATGCTATCTAGAAAGAAAATACTTTATTATCAGTTTTCACTGGACAACACTAGACATTCATTTTATAATCCGAATTTATCATTATTAGACTATTTTCCAATATGAAGGGAAAGTATGTGTATGGTAAATAAAGCTATCAAAAAAAAAAATATTGTTACCAGTTTCAAAGAATAACATTCGACCATTCTTCTTATAGTGCAAATTTATAAAATTGTCCTCAGACTTTCTCCAATATGAAGAAGAAATTATACAAAATGTAAAGAAAGCTATTTAAATATATATATATCTATTCATATTGTTAATAGTTTTTACTGGACAACGCTTGACCATTCTCTATCTCCCAATGTGAGGGAAAATATGAAATTGGTAAAAAAAAAAAAAACTGCCTATAAATATATATTGTAATCAGTTTTCATTTGACAATGCTCGACCATTCTCTTTATAGCCTAAACTTATCATCAGACTGCCTCCCAATAAGAATAGGGAAGAGTATGTAGATGGAAAAGGAGGCTATCTAAAAAAAATAATATTGTTATCCATTTGGTAATATGTTCTTTTAACCCTTTCCGGCACACTGTGCCCGGTCTGGGATACCTAATTTTAATTCCAAACGGCACCAGTAATATTTTAGTAAAATTTTGCTTTTACAATAAACAGGGTGCGTAGTCATCAACAAACTCAAAGGATTTTAATTCTTTTAGCATCAGAAATTTTTAAAAGTACTGGTTGATAGATCTGAAAAAGTATTTCTTTTTCGTTAAATAAAATAAATGTTACATTATAAAAATTCTGGTAAAAGGTGCTTACAAGGTCCTTCCAGACTACGCACCCTGAATAAAAGCTTAAATTAGGGGTTTCAAAATATCTAAAAAATTCGTTCGCGTATTCCGGTGTCAGTCGATAATTTCTCATTTTACTAACAGATTTTATCTGTGCCGGAAAGGGTTAAATAAACTATTAAAAAAGCATCCTTTGTATTTCTTCACAGTTATTCATGATTGCGAAAAGTGTTCCTTACCTTAAGAAACCTCAACAATCAAAAGATATCCGAGATTTTGAAGAAAAAAAATCATTTCTGAAACAAAAGTCTTTTCTTTTTTTTTCTGCTTATAATTTTTCTCAACGTTACTGGGTAGTTTTTAGAATCTATTAATCAGTTCTCTCAACCCCATAACAACACGAAATGCCGATTTATATTCGCTGCCAATTCTACAATAAACATTTATACATGCAAGAGTAGCAAAATAATATTTATCTTACACTATTAATTTAGCTTGTCTATCTATTGACCATATAAATATTTACTTAACATTTGATAGCAATCGACAAACGACATTTCGTGTTAATAATGCTACCATAAAAGCTTCTATGTGGATTTAGAAGATTCAGGTGGTGAAAGAAATTTATGTTTAAAATATTCTTCTTTAAATCTCATAATATCTATTGGTTTCTGAAGATAAATAAATGCTTTACGAAATCATGTTTCACTTGGAAGAATTTTAATTATGTTTTCGTAACTCTTCATACTAAATTTTGAAACATTTCTTTATTTTATTTAATGTACCCTGAATAAAAGATATGCGCCATGGATTACACCATTACGTTTCATATACCTAAATAAATATAATCATATTTTCTGATATTAGTTGATATTTTCCAAAATATCAACTAAACATTTAATGGTAAAGTTAGCTTAGTTTTTAATGGTAAAAAGTGGTGGTGTGTTTTTCAAATGCTTTATTTATTCATTATATATGTGTTTTTCTATTTTTATGCACGTTATAAAAAAATATTTTTTCATACCATTCTCTATTTTTAGGTCTACCACGTTTGTTTTGAGGATCGCCAGGAAAGCTTTCTTTGTGGTCCAGGAACAAATTTTAACCAAAGGATCCTGGCTTGTGATTTCTGGTACAATTTTGACTGCCAAGATGCTCCTAACTTCTACTCAGTCAATGCTGATATAGGAAAAGTACCAGAACACTCAGCCTTCCAACCTGGTCAAGGAAGACAACCGGGAAGAGTTCCCCAGACACAGCAGCCTCAAAGACCATCTTACCCAAGTTTCCCTCAGCAACCTATTCAACCACCATCTGGAGGATCTGTAGCAACCAGAGTGAGTGTCCCTCCTCCGCCATCTCGTCCTGTTCCCCAGCCACCCAGGATACAACCATACGAACCTGTTGATCCCCAGCGACCCAGAATACCACAAGAACCAATTCAGCCACAACTGCCTAGAATACCACAAGAACCAATTCAACCTCAACCACCTAGATTCACGCCTCAACCGCAACAACCAGCACCCCGTCCTCAACCACCAGCACCTCGTCCACAACCACCGGCACCTCGTCCACAGCCTCCAAGGATCCAGCCTCAACCACCAAGGGTTTATCCTGAACCTGCACCAAGGCCACAACCACCTGCTTTTAGACCACAACCAAGACCAGAACCGCCCCGTGTATCAGGTCAACCAGCATATCAAAGACCCCAAACAGGTTCTGGTCAACATACAAAAGTGAGACCCCCACCTCCTCAACAACTTCCTCCAACACAACAAGAAGAAGATGCCGGTTATCAATTTGATGGCTACATACCTCCAAGAGTCACTCTCCCTCCACCTCCTCCTCCACGTCTTACTCCAAAACCTATAGTATTTCCACCTGTTGTTTCACCTCCCAGGGTGTCTCGTCCACCCCTTACGCCACCTGTCGTTCAACCTCCTGCAATATCACGTCCAAGAGTACCAACGATTGATTCCAGATCAGAATTTCATCCTGATTCAAATCTGAAAGGAAATGTGGGCTATCAGCCACCTCAACAACCTCGAGTTCCACAGCCAAGTAGACCAGTTGGCAGTGGATACCCAAGCTATCCTGTCCCTCAAAGGCCTGCACCTCAAGTATCTACAGGCGGCCATCGACCAGCAGAGAAACCAAGAAGACCTGCATACCAACCTCCTGCCAGTGTACAGCAAGAACATGTTGAAACAGAATATGTTCCTCCACCTCCTCCTCCTCCACCCAGAGAGCCATCTAGACCATCTACAACGTATGTTCCACCACCACCACCTCCTCCACGACCAGTTCAGCAAGAAGTAACTCATGTAAAACCTCCTCAGAAACCATCTAGGCCAGCATATGTACCTCCACCAGTGGCACAAAAACCAGTTATAAATGATTATGATAGACCACAACCTCCAGTAGCTCCATCTATTATAAGAGAACAAAGACCTGTAGCACCTCCTCCATCAAGACCTCAAGTATCAGTAGGTGTCAGACAACCTCAACCACCTTCAAGACCCAAGCCAGTGTTTCCACCTGCATCTGACCATCCAAATTCAAACATTAAAGGAGGACCCGGGTACAACCAACCTCCACCTCAGGTACCCAGATTTGAGCCAACACGAATCAGTCGACCATCTTCACCTCAAGGAGGTTATCAACCACCACCACCACCACCTCCAGCTCCCAGACCTCGACCAGTTTCTACAACTGCTGTAAAACCAGCTGTTGTCAAAACACCAACAGCTACTGGACAAGGAGTTTACAAACCAACTCAAGATCGTGTAAAAAAGCCTAGTGATCCTCCAAGGACTGTCTATCAACCTCCAATTCAAGTAATTCAACACCCACAATCTGAAATCAAAGGTGTTGCATATGACCCACCAAGGCAGCCACCAAGAATTCAGTCACCTTCAATACCAGTCTCAGGTGTTAAAAGACCACAGGTCAGTGCAGGTCAAAGACCTCAAGTACAACGTCCAAGAGCACCTGTGGTTGTGTCTAGACCTCAACCGCCTTCTTTGCCAACAACTAGTATTAAAAAGACAAGCCCACCAGCACATACCCAAGTATATGAAAAACCTAGGCCACAACCGCCTGCACCAGGTAGAGTTAAACAACCTAGTACCAGTGTTCAGTCAGTATCAAGACCCAGTCAACCAAGATTCCCTACACATGAGGATCATCCAAATGCTAATGTAAAAGGAGGTTCAGGCTACAATCAGCAACAGTTACAGCCCATCAGAGTTTCAAGACCATCAGGGCCGCCATCTGCTCCCTCTACATCTTATGAACAGAAAACTCCATCTTCAAATCAAGGTCGAGGATCCGGAGGTGGATATCCTTCATATCCATCCAGAGGAGATAGTGGATCAATTCAACAAGTTGTACAACATGACGATTATAAACCTTCTAGATCATCTCCCCCGAGCTCAGTAAAGACCGTCCAAAAAATAACTCATGTAAAAGATTCTAGTTCATATCAGAGACCACCTGCCTCTGATCAGCATAATATACATAGCGTTTTGATCAACAAAGATTCGAAACCAGATTACGAAGCAGGATCCAGATACACCAGAGGACCAGAAACATACCCCAAACCTGAATTCGGTAAACCACACACGCCTGTGTCAACGCCTTCTCGCGTCATACAGACTGTAAAAACAGGATCCCCCTCACAAAATACAATTACACGATCTGAGAATAAACCAACTCATGTCAGACCCTCTGTTTCTACAGGATCTGGTTCAGGATCAGACATCAGACCATCATATCCGTTTGATCAGGTTCCAGGACACCAGCCTCCTCATCAGAGGCAGGTGTTCCCTCACAGGGAAAATCCAGACCATCCGAACGAAAGCATCAAGGGTAGTGGTGCCTATAGGCCCCCTCCACCAGCAGGTTTTCAAGCTGCTGCTTCAGAAGTTGAAGAACAAAAAGTAGTTCCAGAGAAAGAACCTGACACAGCTTCGCTACATGGTGATACAGGTGTAGATGCTGAATAAATGTATGAATAACAGTGCAAAAAAGAACTATTTATCTGTCTCTCGGGCGGGGGTAGAATACCCCTTATGTAAATGTTTTTATTTGAACACTTTGATAATGAGGATGAAAGGTGTGAATGAGCAAGCTGGCAAACCACATGAATCTGTTTTCAGTCGCACAAAAGAAGTGTATTATGTCTAAGTTTCTAAAAAATATGTTACATTTTATACTTTTTTATTCGTATTTTGTGAGCGTTAAATGTGAATTTAGGGACTGTTGCAGGATCTATTTATTATTTTAATTTAATTAACGTGAAAATCAATGTGAAATAGTGTCCTAATGTTTATAGATAAGAACTTATTTTTCCATAAATGAATTTAGTTAGTTATAAAATGCAGGGTTTGATTTTTTTTTTTTTTTTCATATTAACAAAAAAAGATTGACAATCTTTTTCCTGTGATAGCAAAAATTTTTTTCAATTTTCTCATTTTAGATGTAATACTGAGATGAATCGATTCTTAGTTTGTTTTAAAAATATCCTAACAATGTTTCTGAAATGAAAAATATGAGTCTCCATTTGGTGAATTTTAATCATTTTATATTGTAAATAAGAAAACTCGAGGTGATGTTGTTTTAATTATTTTTATACGTTTTTAATTTTTCCATGTCATGCTTTTGTTATGTCAGACTATCTTTTAGCAATGTGCGTATTCTTCCGGGGAAATTGAATAACTTATTGTAAAATTAGGGCTGACCCTTCCCTTCATCAGTTTAGTTAAAAGATAAATACATTTTTTCGGTCTTATTTACTTTTTTTTTACAGTTATGTTTACGTGTTACCTTCTATATAATGAAAAAACAAGAGTTAAACCTCTTTAGTATTTATTAAAGCCTATAGATGGAGACACCAGAACTTTATTCGAAGACAAACGAAACTCTGTGTAATATTTTTGCAACAATGTAATTAATAGAATTCAAATATGTGTTTTTACATATTACATTTAATTACATAAGATTGTAAAAAAGACTGATGAAGGGAGGGGTGAAAATCTTTTTATCCTCCATTGAGGCAAGTCCGGTTTCTGACGGATATTTTTTTTTTTTTTACAAATGTCAAAATAGTGAAACAGAAGCCTCACTGCCCTATGGAGTCGTATATGCTTTTATCTCTTGATCCTTTGTACGTTTCTCCTTTATATGTACGTATAATTTGTTAATTAAACATATTTCTTTTTTAAAAATATGTGTGTCCTTTTTTCTTTCAAAATTCACAATCACCTTTATTTTTAGTTTAAGAAATATCATAAAAAGCTTTAACCCTTTAACTTTCATTGGTTTCGCCACGAAACCACAAAATTTTAATTCCGATATGCAACACTGACACCGGTATTTTTATCTAAAAATATACCTTTTATTATGCATGTGAAAAATCACGTTTTCTTATTTAGAAATATATTTGTTCTTAATTACCGGTGTCATTCATTTATTTCGACATCTTAGCAATGAAAATGCTCTGATCGTTAAAGGGTTAAAGAACAGAATATATAACAGCTGTGCAACACTAAAATAAAAAAAAATTATGAAACAATTTTGAACATTAACAACTCGTACTTTTATTTTCTCATTTATATTTAATTCTTAACTATTTATATATATATAATTGTTTGTATAGTTCTGTTCATGAATAATACATGCTACACATGGAACACCAGGATGGCGAGTGATCAGGGTAAAACACAGTCAACAAATCAAAAAAGAGGAAATTACCAATATTTTCTTACAGAAAATACTTTGAATATTATAAAGGGATTAAAGAAGGCAAATTTCTTTATAACAAAATATTGGTATTTAACACCGTTTACTGTGTTTTTCCCTGACCACTCGCCACTCTGCACACAGTCTACTAAATTTTCAATGACTAAAAACATATAAAACATTATTAAAATGCACTTCGAGTAATAAGCTCCTACAGACTGTAAGTTATTAAAATATACCTATAAATATACACACCATTTCCAAGGGACAGCATATTATATTGTAACTTAACAGTACACAAAAACTACTGACTTTAATACAGGAATATATGCTATTAAAATACATTTCAAACATTTATCGCTCATAGACAGTATTGTATTCGTATTGTGTGCAAGAATTACCGATGTTACGCAGGTTATTTCGGGTAAAAAGCATAATATGTGCGACATCTTAATAACATACATGAATTTGAATAAATATTAAATAGGAATATAGTATCATTGTAATACATTTCTAACAGCTAGCATTCGTAATTAATTTTGGAGGTATGATATTGAACAAATTTACAACTAAACAAGTTTTTTTTTTTTTTTTTTTTTTTTTTTTTTTTTTTACATTTTGAGTTATAAGCTGCTATTGTCTCAGACTGGTATTTTTTTTTTCTTTCTAGAACTGTCGTGTCCTTAAATTCAGATGAAAAGCCAACTTTAACAGAATTTTCTGAAAAATTACCTTCATTTATCAGAATAGGGGAAAACAGATTGATTACGTAGTTCGTTAAAGCGTTCGCAAATTACCTGCTCATGAAATGCAAAACTACCTGACTCATTTTCTGAATCCTTTTAATTGTAAAGACATAAAACTGGCAGGACGTCAACCCTACCATTTTTTAAGCGATTTGGAAATAAATGGCATTTTCCGTTTTTCGATAAATAAATTACCTATCGAGTTATAAGCTATTTTTGTCACGTGACGGTAGCTTTTTCTTCTTTCACGCATTATCGCGTCCGTAAACTTGGCTCAAAACGGCAAATTTAATAGTATTTTCTGTAATATATTTTCCCTTTACAAAAGAAAAAAATAAAATAAAAGAAATAAATAAATAAAAGAAAAAGAAAAGAAAAAAAAAAGAAAAAGAATAAAATGGAAAGTGCTGTTTGATTACATATTTTTCGAATAAGAACAAGCTGCGTGAAAACGTTTTTAAGGAACAATTTTCACATGACTGTCTTCGTGAGCGAGGGCGAGTCATTTAAATTAATCGTTTTTTAATCCATACATTAGTACTATACAATTGGCGAAAAGAGCACATGAAAAAGTGAATGATATCATAAATGTGAAATTTTCTGTTACGCCGTAAACAAGAGGATTTTGAATTTAATGCCAGGGTAATCAGAAATAGCAGTCCTAAAAAAATAAGCCAAAAAGAATTCAAACGCCAAATTGCAGGCTAGGAGCAATGTTTTGAGAATATATTGTGGTAGACAAAACAGAGCGCATGTACATAAAAAGATTATGATTTAACGAGAAAGTTAAACTCAAAAATTAATCCGAAAAAAGAGATATTTCTACTGGCCGAAAGCAAAGTCAATCTTTACTCTTTTTTCATTATTTCTGGCGAGGATGAATAATCATCTAAATGAATTCTCTTTATTTGACAGCTGTTTTAGTGATAAAGGCAGATGTTGAATAGTTTTCTTTCTTTTCTTTTGAAGGAAAATTATTGTGGGAACGAAATAAAAGTTAAGTTAAAATGGATAAGTAATGTTAGTTTTAACTGAAATTTAGAAAAAATGTATAATCTAAGAAAAGTATATGTGATTTTATGTCACAGGCAGTACGGAAAAGAATCGCAGTGTATCATGCAACAAAATGTGTTGATTGAATTGAACTACTGCTTGAACGTATATAATGTGACCAAGAAGGCACACACAAAACATTTGTAGAGTTAACTACATAACATTAACATAAAACTTGGATATTCTGTGGTTATTTTCATATATCAATCATATTTCTAAGTATAATAGTTTTGAATAAATCGGGCTTTGAAAGTGAGTGATTCTGTTATAGTAACTTTGTGCAGTTTTTATAAGCGACGGAATTTTCAATGTTAAAACTGTTGTTAGCTTTCGTTTTTTCAAAAACTAAAACAAAATCACTTCACCTTTTTTCATTCACGTATAAAAACATTTCATATTTATTTATTTATTCACGATCATAGGGGGCGCAATGTTTTGTTTTGATTTTTAAATTATATTTATATCCAGTGTCATTTAATTTTCTACTGATTTTATATGTTATGAATACGGTTCTTATGAATGAACCGAAACATGTCAACTTTTTAATTTAATTTTTATTTGTGACACCTTCTAAGTAAATAAATATGAAATGTTTTTATACGTGACGGAATTTTCTTTTTGTTTAAAACTATTACGCCAAATTGCTAAATTATTGTAAATTTCTCTGTACGCAACCGTAATACAAATGAAATTTACTGAATGAAAATGTGTGTTTTATTTTAAACTTGACACCATATAAACTAACAAAAGTATTTCGTCTTTCTGCGTCTACTACAACTTTACGATTAACCCTTTTCGGCAAGAGTGAATTCTGTTAGTAAAATAAGAAATTATCGACCGACGCCGGAATTCAAAAACGATTTTTGAGAAATCAAGCACCCCCTCATTTAAGCTTTCACTGTAAAAGCAAAATATTATTAAAATAATACTGGTGCCGTTTGCAAGTTTGTAATTAACTATTCCGGACTGGGTCCCAGAAAGGTTAAGAAAATGAAACATTAAATATTTTTTGGGCATAATATCCCTGCTAGAGGTCAATCAAAGTCATACATTGTCAATACATTGCTCCTGCTTAATCCGATCTGCAGTGTTTTCCATTTAATTATTTTCCCGTATCTGGATTCCATTTAACCCATTCGTGCCCACGACCTTTTGCGCAAATTCTATTCGGTTGGCACCACTATTTTTAAAAGAATTAAGTTTAGTTCATTAATTACGAAAATGTTTCAATTAAATAAAATAAAGATTGTTGTTCTTTTTTACCGGTGTCAAAAACAGTGCTACATGCACCTTTTGAAGCGTCCCTAAAAAGGGACGCTAGGCACTAAAGGGTTAAAATTCTGATCACCATTGATCACGCAGGGCCCTCTTCTTGAAATTTTCGTGAGGCATGAATTTATCACCACCTAATTTTCTGACATTCTCAATGTAAAACTTTGAAGTTGAGTCTTGGATCCTCTTCCCGGACCAACACCTTCAAATTTTTACTAAGACCCTAGGGTCCTGTTTTAAGCATATACCCCCAACTTTTGCGCATTTCTTCAAAATGTTATTCTAATGATTGAGCCCTAGGAGAAGAGCGACCCGTATACGTCCAGCATAAGGTGTTCAGAAGCCTTGATTAATCTCACCAGTAAATTTATACTGTAAATTTTGCCTTTTTTAATCCGGACATTTTCCCGATTCAGTTAGGGAAAATGTCTTGTTTAGGAAAACCGGTGATAAATGGTTAAAATTTCTGTAATAGGCGCACGTCCCGAAAGAATTAATTCATACCTCTGCATAAATTTGACTAATTAAAGATCTAAAGTATTAAGAACTAAAACCATTTAACAGTTTCCATATCTTACTGCTTGCAAGCAATAGTTATGAACATGTGTTTTTCTTCATGATGGGTTTTTTCATAATTTTTCGTATTTAAATTGTTAAAACTCAAGAACGGTTAAAAATAAATGCTTCAAAATTGGGGCCTATCTTTTTTGTTTGTTTTACTTTAATTTTGATTCTGCAAATTAATATATATATATATACATAAATATATAGTTTTTTAAATAGGATTGTTTAAATAAAAGTAACATCGTTTTTTTTTTCAAATTTTTATTTTATGTATTTTTAATTTTTTTTTAATTGATATTTTTTAAAATGCTCAATCAAAATAAAAATATAAATATTTCTGTGTACTTAAATGTAAAAAAAAAAAAAAATTAAATTCTACAAATAATATTTTGAGTTATAACAATTTTTAGCTATCCCAATTTTTTAATAATTTTTATTTATTTATTTATTTATTTTTTATTTTATTTTATTTTTTTTTTATTTTTTTTTTTTACAAAAAATACAAGAAGTTTTATCATGTGATTTTGTTTACAAATGATATGGTTAACCATAAAAAAATAAAATTTAACTCAATATGTAAAAATTATTTTAAAATGTGTTCCAGACCCTCTAAATAAAAGTAAGAACTAGTAAAAATTTAAAAAAAGTCTAATTAATGTAATTATTCTCAGCATGCATAGTTAATTTCAACAAGAAAAATGCTTTTGAAAGGACTATAAACCTCAGGATAAAAAAAGGCATTAAAAAAAGGGAGGGGGGGGGGGGGAATACAAGAATCTCATGTATGTGATGTTTGAAAAATAAATTATGCAAAATTACGCTAAAATAAATTTTCACATTTTCATTTTCGTAATATATTATGAAATACAAATCGAAATTACTTAATTGAAAAGTAAGTTGTTATAAACACATATAAATAAATATATATATATTATTTTATTTAAAAATAAATAGAATTTAATAAATATTTTAAGTACATTTTAAACACTCCTCCTCTGAAGAAAAAAAAAACATACATGGTGGACCTTGAAAAATGTTATCTCCAAATTACATTTTCGCAGGCTGTGCCTCTTTTTGGGACGAAAAGGCAAGCGGCAAATATATTATATCCAAAAATGTACCAAAAATTTTCAATGAAATTGATATCAGGCAAATGTGACACTCACTCCATGTCAACAAAAAATTTTCATTTAAGGACTAATTAAAGTAAAGATTAATTAATTAAAAAACAGTTCAAGGTAAATAAATTCTAATATTAATTAATATAATTGCATTATGGTATATAATAAAAATATTCCAATTAAATCTAAGTAAGAATCATATAAAAGAAAAATATGCTTGAAAGGTCTATAAACCTCAGGATTTAAAAAAAGAAAAAAAAAGGCATTAAAAAGACAGAAAAAAATAAAAGAATCCAATTCATGTGATGTTTCGAAAATCAAATTATCCAAAACATGAAGTTGAAGACTAATGTGCACAACAAGTAAAAATAAATCTGGATATTTTTATCTTCGTAATTTGCTTAATACATTTCGCACCATTGGTGTCTGATTGCAGATGGAAATCTAATATATAAAATTACATATTCAATTTAATTATTTCTATATATAGAAAAATAAAGTTTTTGCGATCTGAAAAAGTAAGTGTGCCCAGATTTCATATTTATGAATGCAAAACACATTCAAATTCATTTCTCTAATTGATAAGTACTTTTCTTCGACTGTCATCTCTAATTGCTAATTGAATCTAGGGTTCAAACTTATATCTATGCAATTAAAGAAGGAATAATAATTCTAAAAACAACAATAATAAGTATAATTAGTTTCTAATTTCCGCTTTCTAAAATGAGAAATATAAAGATACAGTGTATCATAATAATAAAAATAATAACAATAATAATAATCTGAACAATAGTCACAGGTCCAACTCTATAAGTTACAGAATAAAGTTGTTTGCGCCAAGGTTCCTTGTTTATTGTTTCCTACACTTCCATTATATTGATTTTTTTTTTTTTTTTACAGAAAAGTAAACATATATTTCCTAAGGAACTTTTTAAATCTCAATTCGAAAACTTATAATTCTTTATTTCATTCGATATATCTGGTCACATTTCACAAATATTTCCATGGCCCATCTTGAAAAATAGGATAAATGGAAGTTGAAATATGTTTGTCGTTCGAGAATACGTCAATATTAAGAAATGTATTATGCAAATTAAGTGAATTTGTAGCTGAAGATGTTAAATTAAAATGTAACAATAAACAAACAACAAACAATAATTCATACGAATTAAATATTTCCAATTGAATGAAAAATTGCTCAGGCCGGGAATCGAATCCAGATACTTGGCTTACAAGGCCAATATTACTGGAGCCAATTGCAAGTTTGGAATTAAAATTAGGTGTATTCAGACCGGACACACTGCGCCGGAAAGGTTAAATTTGTTTAAAGGCACTAGATAACTTTGACTTACTTTAAATTCTATTTTCCATCTGATGTAATAGTGTGCTTCAACTGGTACTTCTGTACAGTCCGTTGAAAAGAATAGAAATTGTACCTTACAACACAAGAAAAGAACTGTATACAAAAGAAACTTGCAACAAAACAAACACGTTAGTTTTTATCTTAAAATTTTAAATATGTTAAAATATATTTAGGTATGTACCGGAAAATATTTATAAAAAAATCAGAAATAAGAATATGAACTTAAAACACGTGTGAGTCAAAATTCCTTGAGTACATAACTTCATGACATCTAGCATTCCACTGTGAATAGTTAGAGATCGTTGGCACAAAAAAAATTTTTGGGGCTTGGTTCCGAAATGCTTACCGAGGTGATTTTTTTATGTCTTTTAAACAGTTAATATTTTTTGGTTAACCCTTTAACAGACAAAGCATTTTTATCGTTAAGAGGTTGAAAAAAATGAATGACACCGGTAATTGCGAACAAATATATTTGTAAGTAAGAAAAAAAATGATTTTTCACATACATAGCAAAATGGATTTTTTTTTTAAATTATAATTTCGGTGTCATTGTTGCATATCGAAATTAAAATTTTATGCTTTCGTGGATAAACCAATGAACGTTAAAGGTTTAAAAAAAACATTTTTGAGAGAGAAAAGCAAATAGTAATCGAACGGAGCAAAGAGTAGGGAAGGTGGGTCAGAATGGCTCAATCGAACCCAAGGAATTTTTTTCTCTTATATGGAGATTATCCGAAAAGCTTCCTTTGTCATTCATGTGCTATTTTTTATTTCAACTGGCACCACTTTCTAGCAAACAAACGAGCTATAATCTTTCATTATGATTACTCCATTCCACGTGTATATTTGAATGTCGGAACAAACTCCTTACATTCGATTGAGATATTTGATTCATCCTCCCTACTCTCCGAACATTGCTCCGTCCGACTACTCTTGGTTTCTTTCTCTCAAACATTATCTTCACTAAAAAATTAACTCTTTGAAAGACATAAAAATTCACCTCGATAAGTATTTTGCCATCAAATCAAAAATGTTTTTGGAAAAAGGCATTATTATATTGCCGGAAAGGTAGAAGAAGGTTTGTTCCGGAGATTTCCACAAGCATTTTTCAATAAAATAACGCAACTATCGAAATTTTTATGTTTTTGTTTGTAAAAAAACGAAAGAAACTTTTGAGGCAACCTAATATAATACGTTCTTAACCCATTAACGCCCAGCGACATATTTTTAAAGATTTTGAAACTTACTGACTGGCAAGAAGCGATTTACTCTCCAGTAAATACTAAGATAAGTATATATTTTCTTTTACAGGACAAATTCTTTCATAAATAAAATAAAAAAAAATTCTTCTTTTATAAGTGCTGGGAAATCCAAGAACGAATAAAATAATTCGAGTCTTAAGAGTCCCCACTACTAACTGAAAAATACCTGGATGATAATGTTAAATCTATCGGGACGTTTTTTTTTTTTTTTTTTTTTTTTTTTTTTTTTTTTTTTTTTTTTTTTTTTGCGTAGGATAGTTTAGTACGATTTACAACCGGTCTAGTTTTTACTTTTCCGATTTTGGTGATTCACTCCAGACATGAAGACACTGTAATTTTTTATTATGGCACATACATTATCAACCTACAATCTATGTTTGATTGTATATCTATCCGACACTAGTCTATTTGTGCTTTACAGCTTTGTTTTATTTCTGCCCCATACCTCTCTGTTAGGGGGGGACATGGAACATATTTTGAAACTTACAATTTCTTTGAATATAAAATAGCTTTTGCCTGTTATATTTCTATATTGTTCATGGTAGAGGTCTGCACGGGCCGAAATTTCCAGGCCCGGGCCCGTTAAAATTTCTACAATTTCTAAAAAATTCAGATTTTTACCATATAATTAAGATTCCTTAAAAGAATACTGCATACATATCTATGGAATGATTTTACAGTATATTTTACTGGAAATACACATTAACAGCATTAATGATTATTTAGATATTTAGGCTTTCATTAAAGATTCATTAAAAAATTAATATGGCTTAGAATAAAAGAAAAAAGAAAGAAAGTTAAAAACATCGTAACTTTTGAAGCTGTTTAATAAAAGAAGATTTATAAAAATATTTCTATATCATTTTATTAAAGATTTTAAATCCAAATTCATTCTTAAATTCAAAGAAGGTCATTTCTGATATATTATTAAATTCATTTTTTTTCTCAGAAACGCATAAGTTTAGCAGGTATCTTTATTCAGAAACTATATAATCGAATGGGGTTATCCATTTTTTGATACAAGCAATTTAAGAATACTGCAAGTAAATAAAATACTATAATAGTTAGCGTTTTGAATAGAATTTGATAGCATGGGAAGGGAGAAAAACCTGCAATCATTTGAGAAACTATTATGTATCTCAACAAGGTTACACAAGTATTTTATTTACCGAAAAGGAAAAACTCTTTTCGATTCCAAATCCCTTCAATAGTCAGGTTTATCACTTTTATACTTTTACAATTTAAAATTAATCAGAAAATATGTCAAACTTTCGCATTATTGAGAAATTAATTTAAAAACCATCAAGAAGTATATATTCAAAGTTTAAGCTAACATAAGTTTTTTATCGCTGTTAAGAATTTTACAAATCATGTCGTCCGCCCTACAGATCTTGAGAACAATTAAGTGTAGTTCCTAACTAGTCTACATGTAGAAAAATAATGCAAGCTTGATCTCGGCCCGACACGAGTCAGCTAAAAAATATTAAAACGGGTTACGTACAATGTAACTGTCCGACGCCGATCTCTACAGTGTACATTTTTATACCTAATGCTGCCAAACTAATACGGCTCGTGACGCACATTTATACTTATTCTCGTTAAAACCATTTCGTTGAAAATAGCTCATATTTTATTGTATCTGCTAGGCCCGAAAATTTTTTTTATCGGCCCGGCCCGTAGGGCCCATTCAATTTTTTTGCCGGCCCGGCCCGTTACAAAATTTGAAACGATTCCGCCGGTCCGGGCCCGTGCAGACCTCTAGTTCAGGGATATTAAAAAGTGTTTTACCTTGTACTCCATAAGTTGAAATTTTTGTTTTTGTGTCAAACAAAGTTTGTTTTTTAAGTGTCCCTCACCACCCCCATTCTCCCTTGTGCAATTTTTATGCTGTACATTTTATATTTCACGTATTTAACAACGTGTTCAACACCTTTTAGCAAAATTTCAACCTAATTAATCCTGAATTTATTGATTAACATCTCCCATAATCGTGATTCAACATAATAAGTATACATATGAATTGATAATTCTTTTACATTCAGAATATCCTATAATTTTTAATAAAAATGTTTTTTCAACAAACGGAAGTATTAGCTACTCCGTCATTATACGCAACAGAAGGATATTGTTTATTGATTGAAGGCAATTTCGTTTCCGTCAAAATACCAAACAAAAAAAGAGAGAAAGTTTGTAAAGAATTTATAAAAGTAGGTTTTGATCCACATGCAAGTTCGAAAAAACATCTGTCAAGTAAGCTTTAAAAATGCAGATAATTGGAAAATGGAAATAATAAACGTAATTATGCAAATGCTTCCCCGCTATAATGGAAAGTGATTAATCACTGAAGATTATTTTTCTTTGAAAGCGTGGAAAGGAAATTAACTACTACTTTTACTTACCAACATCACTTGAGATAATGTTAGGTTGAATGTTGGGTGGCTCTCATGGAAATATGACCTCCAATTTGAAACTTATTTGGAAAATGTAAATTAATAGCACACTTCATAGGTATCGATTGTTTCCTGAGGTTTTTCCCGCTTTAAATAACGGGGAAACGATAAAATGGGTTAGAGGTCTTAACCCGAATCTTAATCGAAATATTTGTTGATGAAAAATATGTAGAATAGTTTACTGATGAAATGGTATTACATCCCCCATCTGAAATTATTTTTTTCTTTTTCTAATTGGCCGGGATTATTGAAAATTATATTACTATAAACCCTGGAAGATTTCAGATTTTGTGTTTTCAATAGTCGAAAAATGAAATCTCCTTTCCTTCTGAACACTATAATCTCTCCCCTAGATTAACAGAAATACCTCCTGCAGAAAGGTAGCTGATATCAACACTGACTACACGAAAAACTATCAATTTACAATACATTCAAATTTCAAAGTGTTTCAATAGGTTTATATGTTTTAAACAAACATCTATATCTGTTATCTATATCTCTGACAACAAATTATAATAAAAATGGAGAAAATTAAAAATAAAAACATTGGAAATTAATTACTACTTTTACTTACGATTGAGAAAATGTTAGGTTTATTGCTCATATTCAAAATAGAATAATTGTGAAAAAGTAATTTAAAAAAAATTATTTATTTATTTTTGATACTAAGTAAAAACAAACAAAAAAATGTATTGACAAATATTAAAATGTAACCGATATATCTTTATAAATTTCTTCCATAGGAATAACATTAGCGAACAGGTCTTTTCATTTGACTAAGCCCCTTAATGTTGCTTTGGTGGAACCAATTCTTAGTTGACACCGAAGTACGAGGGACACTAAATTTTGTTCAAATCTCTTCAAATACCGTATTTACTCGTGTATAGGGCGCACGCGTGTGTAAGGCGCACCCCTACTTTACAAGTAAAAATGGCGATTTCTCAAAATCTCGTATATAAGGCGCACCATAAATTTGATACGCTAATGAAGAGTGACCAAATGAATTTCAGTAAAAAAAAAAAAAAAGTCGAAACAAAAATTACACCAGACCAGAAAATAAGATGAAAATGCATTTTTAGACTTCGGGTTGTAAGAGAATGACGGGAAATAGGAATGAGTGACGGTAAAAAGAATTGCTAATGAGCGTTTAGATAATGTCATTTGCTCTGTTGTAAAAAAAAAAAAAAAAAAAAGGAATGAAATAAATATGCAGTAATACTTCAATTAAGTAGCATTTTAAGAGTTTTAATATATTCCTTGAATAATTTCTTGTTTCATGTGTACATCGTTCGACTGCATCCAACAGTAAAAAATTATTCCCTGTATAAGGCGCACCTAGAAGTTTTGCTCTAAATTTTTGGAAAAAAGGTGCGCCTTATACACGAGTAAATACGGTAAATCTTCTGATGATGGAATGATTTAGTATTCGAAAATTTCTTGATATATCTCTTAGTTAAACTTTCCAGTTCCTTCCAGGGCCTGATTACTAACGCCGCTCTCTGCTATCAGTAAAATGAAATAGAATCATTTTGTTTATTCATGACAGAAAATTCGAGCGAAACGGGCATTTAAAAAAGGTGAAAATGTCTTTATAATTTTACTGGTGTCAGAGTGCCCCATTAGTAACCAGGGCCTGGTTTCTTCTGCACTCATGCAACTCCAAACTATGACACTAGCAGCAAATTTGTAAACCTAAATAGCATTAAAATTTATGTTCATTCCCTTTCTTTTATGTTTATTGAATGATTAATGCCTGTTGTATAACAATTTGACATTTTTTATCATTTTTCAAAAAATATTTCGTCGAAATTTACACAAATTCGATCATTTTGGACGAGGCATTTCCGGAACATCCCGATTAATCAAGATTCTGTTGCATACGTTACTATCTATTCTCGTATATCTATTCTCGTATTTATGGAAATTAAATTTCGTTTGTGCAGTAAAAACAAATTCAGTTTGTTTTTAGTTCGAAGTTTAGATTCTCCATTTAAATACACTTTTTAAGTCATTTTTTTTAATTGTTACATTTTTCAAGATTTTTTATTTATTTATTTATTTATTTTTATTTAATTAACGTCTCCGATCAACAGAAAAAGGTAATTATATGTATTTTTTAATCTTTAAAATTAATATAACATATGACCCAGAGGTTTAATAATTAACAGGAACTATAAAAAGTTAATCCAGACTTGTGTTAAGTACTGCACTTTGTTAACACGTAATAGCTAAAATTTAGGTATTTCTCTGTCATTTAACTATAATTTCAACAAAGAATTAAAAAAACATAAAAAAACCCTTTATTTTATAGATTCATTAATCTGCAGATTAACATTTTTTTCTATAATTGACGACATGAAAAAGCTTCATTTTATAGCCGAAATGTAGTTATATATACCTTCTCATGCGCATAATTATACATATGTGTTTTATTTATTTATAAAGAGTATGCACATAGATTAATATTTACCCGATCCCTCAGCTACATTAAGGGTGTATTCGAAAAACTCTTTTTCCATCTTCAAAAATTCAAAATTTTCCGATACAATTTCAGGCACATTTTTAACCCGCGAGGACGCGCGCAGGGCCTAAAAGACCCTGAGTGCGTATGGCTTTTACAATTGTAACCACTAATTTTTTTTAAGTAATCTTCAACTTATTTTATCGGAAAATTTCTAAGAATTGTCTCCGTCTTAATAAAGTGACTGTTATAATTGGATTTTATTGGTGGCAAAGTTAAAATCATTCATACCTTGAATAGCGCGCGTTCTCCCGGGTTAAAAGTTGAAACAGGAGACTTGCTGAGAGGATTTTTGAAGGGACGTATAAGGTACCGTGTGATACCATGTTATGCTCAGTTTATTAGAATTTGATATATAAACAATTACCGTCTCAGCATGACTCTTTTGTTTTTCGTTCAAAGATCTCCCGCTTGGGGAAATCGGTTCAAAATGCCGCTTTTGATTGTTTTTTTTTTTTTTTTTTTTTTTTTTTTTTTTTTTTTTTTTTTTGCAATATTTTCTGCATTTATCAAAGAATCGACAATTACGGCACCTTGAGTATTTTCTGAATAAGCCAATTTGCCAGTTTGATGCATTTGAGAACAAAAATGAATTTAAAAATAAATCGGAAAATAAGCACTTTGTATCGAAATACACCCTTAAAACATCAAAGGCGACCCTGGGGGGTAGGCGAAACTTGGCGGTCACAAAGGGCGACAGACTTATAAAATGTATCCTAATCATAATTTTGGACCAATACAGATACTTTCAGAAGAAAATACACAAACTGCTTTATAAATAGCCATTCCTAAGGTCAATGAAAAAGGGAAAATTTTTTTCGGAAGGCAGTAGTTTTAATTAAATTGATTGAACATTAACAATCAAAATTTAAATACACTCATTAGGCCGATTAATTCCTGAATCAGAGTATATTTTGGAATGCCTTCTCGTTTGGCAAAAATTTTCTTAAGTTATTCACATGTAAGTTCATTAATGATGCTAATATTATTCCCACGAGTGGCTTGGCCGAATCCACATTTATTTCATTAAATAGCTTTTTTATACTCCTTTTATATGTTTCAGATATAACTAACTGTACGCTTAATAGTCGGAGTTTTTCTAATTAACAAATCAGGGTGCTGTATAACTAGAGCCATACTGACCATAACCATATTGTTATTTTACACTAAATAAGTTCTAAAGTAAAATCTCCCTTTCAACAAAATTAACAAGTCGTAAATTGCGTGTCAAGCGTAGCAAATGACGTGCGTTCGTACTATAAAGAAGTTTTAAAAATGTTTAGATCTTGGTATAATAGTATGCAGAACTTCGGATACAGTATGGTAACCGAAATCTTATGTGTGTCCCTGTAAATACTATCTGCTTAATATTGCACAGAAAGCAACTTTTAGTTAACCTCAATAACGTATATCAATTTCGTAAAATATGAAATACAGTCGAATCTCTCTATAACGAAACTACATTCAACGAATTTCTCTATTTAGCGAATTTTTTGTAGGAACGGACAATTTTTCTATTATTACGTTAAAAACAATCTCCATACAGCGAAATGTATATCTCCATATAACGAATTTTTTCAGAAATTTCCTTTATTTGTTTTGACAACGCTTAAAATTGTTTGTGGACTGCATTTATATTTTATGTTTCCGGGTTTATATTTTATAGTTGTATAATTCTACTTTATTGTTCATGCCAAAAAAGAAGTATTCACCTCTCCCCCATTTCAAAAAAAAAAAAAAAAAAAAAAAAAAAAAAAAACATTAATTTTTGAAAGGAAAATGAGGAATTTTATAAAGCTTGGCGATTCAATATGTCTGAAAGAAAGCTTTAAAAAGTTACGCTTTTCAGTGAATTTTTTAGCTATCGATTGTAGACTAAATACCGAAAGAGAGAAAAGTTAAGATTCGTGGAATTATCGAAGAAAATTTTACTCTCTTTGAATTTTTGGAGAGGCATTCCAATCTTATTGTTACGTAGCATTCCACTGATAGTAACATTTTAAGCAACATTGTGAACAATGTTGATGAAGGAGGCAATGAAATATGAAAGAGAAAACTTAAAACAAAACCAGGAAGAGAGGATGTCAAAGGAAGAAAATTTTTCCACTCACATTTGCATTTCTAGTTAAAATTTGAAAAGCTTTGAAATAAAAACAACCGAAAATTACAGATTTCTTCATCAGATTTTTCTGTTTACTGTTCTTTCAAATAAACGTTTATTTTCTTGTTTAGAAAACGTTTAAGAAAATAAAAAATAAAATTAATGTTTAGCGTTAAACATCTCAAAATCTTAATTTAAAAGCTCAAAAAACATTTTTTTTTAATCAAAAATTACACATTAAATCAAAAATTTTGTGATTTTCTCTATACAACGAATTTTTAACAAATATTTTGACGGAACAATGAATTTCGTAGAGATTCGACTGTATTTTAATATAATTAAAACGCGCCCCAAACAATGTTTCCCCCTATACCATTATGCAATGGAGTACTTTTGTGTAGCCCTGTAAATTAATAACAAATATTCTTTCTACTACACATTATACAGTATATACCATAGATGCATATCAATTTTATTATATTCAAAAGAGCGTAACATCATTAAAATGCATTTGAAACTATTTTCTCCCTTTGGCTATAATGTAACGGAATAATTTTGATCGCCCCTGTAATTAAACTATGCATCCAATTTTCATAAAATTTGAAATGACTCGACAAAATTGTGAAAAAATTATATATTAATAAATTTCAATTAATTCGCTTAGGTAGCTTTTGCTCTATTATATGAGGACAGACGGACCTACCGACAGACAGACAGAACGACGACTATAGGTGCTTCGTATTTATGTAATTACGAACTCACCTAAAAATGAAAAATGAAAACGGGAAATGGGGCTTGATTTCACTGTCAATTTTGATGTCCTGTAAAATTATAGAGGTGAAATACGTGCTTCACATGCAGGTCTGTAGATCGAAGTGAAAAATAGAGGGGGCTGAAGAGAGGCGGGGGCTCATTTTTTTTTTTTTTTTTTTTTTTTTTTTTTTTTTTTTTTTTTTAATTCTCTCACTCTGCAGCAGAAAGATAAATTAGTGCCTATTCACACTGTAGGTACCATGTTTCTTATTAGACTGTTGTTAATAACTTACTTTTATGCTAAGAAAAATTTATGATGATGAAATTTTTGAGTGTATAACTGGTGTAAAATTAAACATCATGTTAGCTCCATATGTACAAATAAGATGAGGGAGTGTTGAAACACTTATTTGAGATACAATTTAGTAATTCTGCAAAACTGTGAAAAGATCTCAAAACTAAATTAAATTTTTGAACAGCATTTCATTTGAATTTTCGGAACAGAAATTCCCTTAGTGACCTTAGAATCTTTTCCAGGGGGGCTCAAAATATTTTAGGGGGGGCATAGCGCCCCCATAGCTACGGCCCTGTTCACATGCCTTCTGTATATTCAGATTCTTGGTTCTCATTTATTACAATCTTTTCCAGTTCCAGATTCCCCAATATAGAAATTTGTTTGGTGCTGCCATCTGTGTTTAAATAATACAGTCTATATACTATCCATAATTTTATTTTAATGTTATCCAGCGTATCATTAGATGAGTGATGGGTTTTGTACACCTATTCATACAATTTTCAAATATTTTAATATAATTATAAATTAATTGTCCAATTTATTTTATGAGTTCGTTGGTTAAAAAATACTTTTGAAAATTTTCTCTTTAATAAAAACTTTCTTTCGTAAGATTGGCGTCTGTTGCTCTTGTTTCTTGACTGTTTTAAATTATTATAGATTTTATGTAAATAATGTACATACTCCAACATAACTCCGCATTGTACTCCGAACAATTGTTTGTATACATTAAAATTATTAGCAAAAATAAGCTTTTCAAATGCCCTTTTTTTTTTTTTTTTTTTTTTTTTTTTTTTTGACGTGACAACGTTTTGTAAATTGGTTTGCCGGGAGACACTTCAAGAAACTGCGTTACGTTACGTTACGCTCCGCTCACGATACGCGCTCACTTTTCTCTTAACTTTTTCCGGTCACTTGTGGGACCATTTTCTGAACGTGAATGTGAATTCGCTGCAAGGAAGGGGCGGTGCTTAATAGGAATTTTAGATAGTATCAAACTAAGACGAAATACGTTATGTATTAGTTATTAGTATAAAGTACAAAGAAAATAAGTGTAGTTTATTTCGTAATTCGGTGGTATATTATGGAAAACTAATGATATGTGATTAGTGAAAGCCATTTTACTTTAGTTATATTCTGCTCATTGAAAAATTCTTTAATATGCTGTTTACAAAATTCAACATTTGACATCAATAAACATGAAGTAAAATGTGTTTAACAAACACAGTGTATTGCAAGTTATTGTATGTATATTTGTATATAAATACGTATGTATGTGTAAAGGTAAAAATAAAATTTTGTTAATATGAAATTCAGTGCGAGATTCTTTGTATAAATTAATGTTTTAAATATAATTCTTTGTATAAATAAATGTTTTAAATTGTTACTATTATTTCATCCTTCTTCCTACTATACGAATGAATATTCACATTAAAATTATTTTACAACTCAAAGTCGTTGTCACGTAAAACTTTCGCCCGTATACCGACTTTACAGGCAACCAATTTTTTTTTTTTTTTTTTTTTTTTTTTTTTTTTTTTTCTTATTTCTTTTTCCTTACCTTTTTCAGAAATAATTATTTGCAAATAACTGTTCAGTAAAATAAAAAATGTAATTAAAAATACAGGGTTCGCACAGTTTTACCAGTAAATTTTAAGAATATTTTCGAAGTGTTTCATTGCAGAAAAATATCGTAAGATCTGTGAATGAAGGTGGGGATTGCGAATGTTGTGGTTTAAAAATTAAATGTAAATTTTCTTATTTTTAATAGTGGTGCCAGAGTCCTTGGAAATTCCAAGGAGTGTGCGAACCTTGTGAATAGCATTGTGATTCAAACTTTAAATTAATGCATTATGTTAGAAATAATATCAAACTCATACCAAAAATAGTTTTGGAGGTAACAGCATTTATACGTCTTGATATGTGTTTTAACCCCTTCAGGGGAGGTAAGATATATTTTACACTACCTAATTTAAATGAGATTCTGACCAGAAACTTTTAATGAAATTTTATATTTTTAACTTTGGCTGCAAAATGTAGAAAACTTTTTTACTACAGTTTAACTTTTCTTCCCCTATGGTTCCACATGTTGCAAGACTATTCATAGTATATTCCGGGAGTAAAGTTGACTGCAACTAGGCATCCATTAAACGAAAAACAATCTGTTCGCAAACAATCTGTAGAAAAATTGTGTTTTCTTATATATATGTATATATATATACAGTAGAACCCCGCAAATCCGGATCGATTTGGCAGTCATTTTTTTTCAAGTTTGAGAAGTGATCGGCAAATTTCCATAACATAAATTTATTTCGACCTCATATTCTGAATAAATAAGTATTTTCTGAAATTTTTTCGGAAGAATACCGCAAGCTTTCTTATTTAAACTCTTTAATGTTATCTATGAAAGGAACAACTATACATCATTTAAGCTTTGCCAATTCCAATTTTCACACTTTGGTATTTAATCCATTTGGATATGTCATCTTAAGCTCACTGCTTAATGAAGTTTTACTCAGAGCATTGTAAGAAAGCAAAGTAAAATAGTCCTTATAGACACATTGACTGATAAGGATCGTGATCCGATCTTTGTCAACCAGTCCTCTATCTATCAACTACTCTTGGAAACAATCTTCTTGAGACTGTTTCCTTATCTTCGTGCCAAAACCCTTCTACAAATCATTTGCGGAAAACTGAAATAAAAGGAGGAAGAATGCTCAAGAGAATGCGTGACCATGCGGCCCTCAAAAATGGTAGAATATGACAAATTTTATAATTACAAAGTAAACATTTTTACTGTCTGTAAACATTGATTATGTTCGGTATAAAGGTGATTTTCTTTGAATATTATACATTATTTTATTTCATTTGTTCACATTCTCCGGATAATCCGGATTTTCGACAATCCGGATTGGGCCTGGTCCCAATTAATCCGAATTATCGGGGTTCTACTGTATATTTCCCCCAGTGAGAATTCAACATTACAGAGCTTGCCCCTTTAATGTTTTTTTTCCTTACTGGAGTTGGTTTACAATGACTGTGAATCCCTTTTATGTAATAAAAATCCCGCGGTTTTTCTTTTTTTTTTTTTTTTTTTTTTTTTTTTTTTTCCTTATTGGAGTTAGTTTACAATGGCTGTAAATCCCTTTTATGCAATAAAAATCCCGTGTTTTTTTTTGTTTTTTTTTTTTTTTTTTTAGATTTTAATAAATTAATATTTGACAAAGCTGATTATGTAGTTCAGATTTGCGTATTTTCTGATTGCACACTTTAAATTTTAAACTACATCGGTTATTAGAAACAATAAAATTCTCTTGGTAAATTTAAATTGCAGAGAGAAAAAGGGGGGGTTGAGGAGGAGAGGCGTCAAAATCTATGTTTACCCTGGGTGCAAAAAATTCTAGTTTTGGTCCTGAGCATGCGAATTTAGTTAAAATTAATAAACACTGTTTGTTCAATTATTTTTTAGATTAATTTTACCATTTTTGTCTTCCATTTAAACTGTGCATAAGGCAATTTTTGATGATCTTCAATAAGAATTTAAATTAAAAATGTGAAGCCTAAGCTATCACAAATTACAGATAATAACGTAGTAAGAAATAATCTATAATTATGATAACAGCGCATTACTCACTTTCAGAAAGAAACAAGATAGAAAAAAGCATGTGTCAAGCATAGATTATGAAGCACTTTCCAAAACTTTCAGAATAATGTAACAGAACTGCACCGCTTAAAAAATTAAAATATTATGACTTATTTCACCATATGGAAATGTAAAACGCATTTCGAAACCGAATTCATGCTGTTTCCATCTACAATCAAAAAAATATCCGTTTTTTACTTACCCATCATACGTAGTATAGGGTAAGTCTTGCAATAGTTTTGAAAATCGAAAAAAAAAATTTGACGGATTTACACGTTTTAGATAGTGGAGATTCCGAAAAACATATTTTTAGAAAAAAAAATGCCGTCCGTCTGTCTGTCTGTAAACGTTCTATCTCCCGAACAAATTTAGATAGAGACTTGAAATTTTGTATGTAGTTAGTATGTAAGAATGGAACGAAGCCTATTTAATATCAGCAACCTCGGTTATCTGGAACTATATTTTTCGGACTCTCGAAAAATTCGTTCTGATGAAAGGTACATAAAATTTTTCTAACTGTTTTGTTCTAAGGAATGGACGTAAAAGGCCATAAAATAACACACATTTTGCGTATAGAACGAAGTCGATCGGATTATTAGTTGCCGAGATATTTGTAATCCTGTTTTCCACATTCTTCGATTTTTCATGACCCTGTATTTCATTCAAATTTCAATTCAGAGGTATATTTTAATTAGAAATAAGACGCTTAATCCGACGCAGTTAATTGTTAGTTAATAGAATTATTATTTTTGTAGTTATAAGGATGTTTCTTTTACGCAGTTCGGTACTACATGAGTAGTTTGGCGTTTTATATAATTTGTCGAAATTGGTACATTAGCAGTTCTTCAATAAAGCATTACTATGTATAGTAACAATATTTAAATTTTGTTTATGAATTGCAATGCATTGTAAAAATAGTTTTCGCATGTTTTATTTTCATATACATATCCATGATGGGTAAGTATTACGGTGGCTTCCAACGACTAGTTTTTTTTTTCTTCTTCTTCTTCTTCTTCTTCTTTTTTGTATATGATATAGAGATTTGTATCTGTTAACATGCATTCCGAAATTCAGTTCATTTAAAAGATACGCATATTTTGGTGGGAAATTTCTCTTCAGCAATTTCCTCTAATAAGGCGAATGCAATGCGAATACTGTTGTGTTGCCCTGCATATGAGTTATAGAATTTATATATAAAGAGAATTATGCAAAATACTAATTACATTTAAAAGCATTCTCTCCAGAAATTATTACGCGAAGATAGTTTGGTAACCCATTTCTTTTGTGTGTCTCTGTAAATTAATAAAAAATGCTATGAATGTTCTGTATTGATGTGATCGTAGTGAAATTCAGTGATTTATATCAGTTATAATATATTTGGAATAGCATAATGTCATTAGATTACTCTCCAAACAACTTTTCCTCATATACGAGGGTTCGCACACTCCTTATATTTTGTAAGGACTCTAGCACCACTATTAATAATCAGGAAATTTATACTTAATTTTTAAGAAACAGAATTTGCAACCACTTTTCCGATTCGCAATTTTCGCAATATTTTTCTTCAGTGAAATACATTGAAAATACTGTAAAAATTTAGTGGTAATATTGTGCGAACCCTGTATACCGTAATGTAATCGAATTATTTTTACTATACCCGTAAGTGAACAATTAATCGTACATTCTTTATATGCAATACCAAACATGCTTTAAAGAACTTAAATAAGCTTTGTCAATTGCTTGAAAATCCGAGCATATTTAAGGGCGTTAGAGCGTGGGAAGTCCGACAGAGAAACAAAATGCATAAGCACTGTTCAACTTTGTTGGAAAGGGTTAAAAACGACCACTCTGTTACAAATGAACCGCTTCCCTGATTATCCGAGTTATCTCGGGTTCATACCGGGTGTCTCAAAAATGACTGATGGATTTAAAAATTCAATAACTTGCAAACGGTGACAGCTATTTAAAAAAATTCTGCAGGAGGGTTATGTATAATGTCAGGCGTTTTTTTACCGTAATTTTACATTTTAGTTCGCATCTCAAACAATAGGCGGCGCTGACGGCGATTGAAGGCCAGGTGATCAGTGCTGAGTGAAGCGTCGACCTGGCCTTCAATCGCCTTCAGCGCCACCTATTGTTTGAGATGCGAACTAAAATGTAAAATTACGGTAAAAAAAACTCCTGACATTATACATAACCCTCCTGCAGAATTTTTTTTAAATAGCTGTCACCGTTTGCAAGTTATTGAATTTTACAATCCATCAGTCATTTTTGGGACACCCGGTATGTATTATAGTTTACTAACCCGACAAAATTTGAGAAATTGCATAATTTGTCACTACAATTTGTTTTATCTGTTATTATTCGGCCTGAAGATTAACTCTTCCCTTCACTATTTTTTTTCTATTTTTATGAAAAAAGTTATTTGAAATCTGTATATAAGTCTAACAATAAAAAAATAGTAATTTTTTTTTTTAATTTTATATTTTATTGCTTGTACTTTATATACACAATTAGGCATTTTAAATATTGTATTGCTACATTTTGAAAATAATTGGGCTTATATTAATTCGTTCTATTTATTTAACATTTTGCAACTTTCAAAAGATTTATATGTTTAAATTTTCAGTAAAAATAATAAAAGTAAATTTTCCCTAAATAATTTGATCGATATACATAAAATTTCTATTACATTCATTTTATTTATTTATTTAAATTTTTCTCATGTTTCGGTTTGGTTTATTGATAAATTCAATTGGTGAATATTGTCTACTGTTAATGGTCTTATATATATATATATATATATATATATATTGGGGGAGGAGGGGTTATTTCCAAAGAATGAATTCTAATTTCTTCTCAAATGCAGCCATCTGCTGTGGACAAAATAATTGTTATTATATTCTTTGAACTGTTCTTGATCAGTTACATCATATTGGGCAAATTCATGGGATATAATGAGAAATATAGTGTTTTTAGGTATGTGCCAGATGCAGGGTTAAAAAGAAAGAAAATATTCTTATATAATGTAACAAATTATACATAATTAAATCATATAAAATATTTCATTGGCAGTTTTCCAATTTTTATGACATGAAATGCGAAGAATGAAATACAATGACGTAATTGCAAAAAATGGGATGATTTTTAACAGTTTTTTTTTTTTTTTTTTCAAAAAATGGGTAAAGGAAGCATTTAATAAAATTAACAATAATTAATACAAAAATCATGTCAAAGTCGTGCATTTTATATCGACCAGCCCCATATCAATCTTAAATTTACCACAACTTTCTAATAAATTTGTCATAATTCTTATCGATATAATAAAAGTAAACAACAAAACACCTATAAAATCAATATTTGTATTCACTTTTGTCCAAGGTAACAACGCCTCTTATTCAAAAACTTTAACAAAACTGTCATCCATCTTTACTTGCAGTAATATTTGAGTTTTATCATACACATCACGTCTGTTGAAACACACGAACTGGGTCAAAGAAAAATGAAATCTTAAAAATTTCTAAACACTTTCAGAAATCTTAAATGAAACGCTACTTTGACACCCTGTGAAAAATGGCAACCACCATGGAGACAAAAAATAATTTGGGATTTTCCTCTGATTTCTTTTATCCTCTTATTATTTTATCTCCTACTTTTCGACCTTGGAGACATTCTTCGCCGGCCCACTAAATCAAAGGAACCGATATGCAAAAGAGCAAGGTCGCAACCCACGTGTCAGCCTGAACTACAGAAATTTATTTTTTCGGGATAGAATACCTTAATTTTTCAAAAACCACCAACACTTTTCAAAATATGGAGCAAAGAAGAAAACTCGTGTGCTTTGCATATGTGTGCTGCTGATACCTCAATTAACGAATCCTATAGCTAACAAATATTTCGGTTTACGAATATCTTTCTTTACTGTTATTCGGACATCGGATATCCATTATTGATTTGCTGAACACGTTCGCTGCCGCTTACATGAAGATGTGATGATAGTTAATGCCGCACTGTAAAAGTGGGTTTTTTCCAGAGGCCGATTTACTTTTTATAACAAAGAATCAGTGAAAGATTTTCAACGCGCCAGCGCGTGACTGGCTGTTGGACATCCCCACATCACGCGCTGGCGTGTGAGTGGCTCCTTAACGTTGGCGCCATATCACGCTCTTTCGTGTGAGCGGCAGCGAACGTGTCAACACATGCTTTATTAACCCCTTCGCGACGAGAGTATTTTACAGAATTTTTACCACCAGCTTGACGAAACATAAATTTGTTTCTAGTTGAATCGGAAAAATGCACGGATTAAACAAGGCAAAAATTACAAAATAATTTTACCGGTGAGTATAATCAAGAATCCTGAGACTGAGCACCTTTTGCGGATCGTATACCGGTCGATCGTTCCCAAGGGATATACGGGAGTTACCAACTCATTCCCTCCATCCCATTTTAATGGAACAGAAAATCATGTTTCAGTTAACGCAGATTTTGGCATTACATTATGATTGAACCGGAAATCATGTTTCAGTTAATGATGATTTCGATATTACATCTTGATTGAACGTAAATGAGGTTTCGGGCAATGAAAATTTCGGTATTACACTTTAATTGAACGGGAAACCATGTTTCAGCTGAGTTTTCGACATTATACTTTGATTGAAAGGGTATTTCTATTTCGCTTAACGCAGATTTTGGCATTACATTATGATTGAACCGGAAATCATGTTTCAGTTAATGATGATTTCAATATTACATCTTGATTGAACGTAAATGAGGTTTCGGGTAATGAAAATTTCGGTATTACACTTTAATTAAACGGGAAACCATGTTTCAGCTGAGTTTTCGACATTATACTTTGATTGAAAGGGTATCTCTATTTCGGTTAACGCAGATTTTGGCATTACCATGTTTTTTTAAAGGTACAAAATATCACTTTTCGGTTAACAAAATTTGCAGCATCTACATTTTAACTAAACAGTAAATTATGTTTTGATTAACCCCTTGCGGCGCGGTGGTTTCATAGATATACCACTTAATCTTAATTCCACAACGCCACATTGTCACCGGAATTTTGTTAAAAGAAATTACGTTTTATTGAATGCGTGAAATATAGCATTTTCTTATTTACAAATAAAGTTGTTTACAAATTCCGGTATCAGTCATTAATTTCAATACTTAAGCAATGAATTTGCCCTGATCTGCAAAGGATTAACCCTTTCCGGCACACTGTACCCAGACCTGGGATACCTAAATTTAATTCCAAACTTGCAAACTGCACCAATAATATTTTAGTAAAATTTTGCTTTTACGATAAAAGCTTAAATTAAGGAGTTTAAAATACCTAAAAAATTCGTTTGTGAATTCCGGTGTGTCAGTCGATAATTTTTCATTTTACTACAGATTTTGCCCGTGCCGGAAAGAGTTAAGAAAGATTTCAGAACTTGCATTTTAATTGAACGGGAAATCATGTTTCGGATAATGAAAATTACGAATGTGGTTCCAAAACGAATTATCTTCGTTAGCATGGATGTCACTTTATTTACATAGCAATCCTTTTCTGTACTGGAAAAAATATCTGCAGTATTTTGAACTAAAAATTAATCTTCTCACCGTACTTAGAAATTTTTTTTTCGCCATTTTTCTGTTCCCGTAGATACAAAATTTATTATAGTTTGCCAGTTAATTTTTGTGTATTTTAATAATCGGAATTTTTTAATAATAATCTGTTGTGAAGGAATCATAACAACTTTTACCTGTAACGTTTCTGATGCACGTTACAGGTCAGCAGGACTGCCACAGGCGACTGGTTTCCTGTTCTATTCGCACCACAATTAAAAAAAAAAAAAAAAATAAAAAAAAATAAAAAAAAAAAACAAGTTGAAAATTGCACTTCAAACGTAGCAAATGAGGTGCGTTCGTACTATAAGGAACTTTTAAAAATATTCAAATCTTGGTCTAATAGTATACAGTTCTTCGGATACTATAGAGGATCCGAAATCTCTTGTGTGTCCCTGTAAATACTATATGCTTTCTATTATACAGGTGTTAACTGGTATAACTGGTAGTAAACGTAAGCAACGTAAATCAATTTCATAAAATGTGTAATAGTTTAATAGTATTGAAATGAGCTCTAAACCGTGTTTCCCCCTATGCTATTATGTAATGGAATACTTTCGTGTAGCCCATTAAATTAATAATAAATATTTTTTGCACCACAGATTACTCAATATATATTTTAGTATGTATAATTCTTAGATGCGTATCAACTTTATTATTTTCGGAAGAATATAACACCATTAAAATGCACTTGAAACTATTTCTTCCCATTGTCCGTAATGTGACGGAATACTTTTGATTGTCCCTGTCATTAAATTACGTATCCGATTTTCATAAAATTTGAAATGACTCGACTAAATTGGGCAACATTTGTATGTTTTAAATTTTTGGGTAATTTTTGCTATGTTATATGAAGACAGACAGACGGACTGAATGACGATTATAGGTGCTACATATTTACATAATTACGAATGCATCTAAAAAGAAATTTTGTAATATATTTCTCTATCAAATGTTGTCACATGGTATGTCAAGTATTTCTGCTTTGAGAAAGTGGTGCGAAGCACATTTGAGAAATAGTCGCCTGTGGCAGCCCTGAGGTAAGGTAGTTTGTAACTATCAGTAGCCGCTTCTGTCAATGTCAATAACTAAAACCACACAAAAGTGCTTTTTCCAGAGTAACATATCAAAAGATTACTTGATTTTATATTGAAATGGTAAAAATCTCTGCTGTACAATTACTTTACTCACTTTTAGACCGGGAGGCGGCAGCACAGACAATCACCTAAAGGAGTTTGCGGATGAAAATCTAGGATTATTTAAATCTCGATTCGCATATTAAAACGCAATCGATCTACCAGGTCCTATCTTGGTAGAAAACACCTAAAAACATATTTTTAGCGGTTGACTCGTAGGCTTACCATTGTGCTTTCCTGCCCAGAAAAGTATAAAAACATAAAGGATTTCGAATAGGAAAACTTTATGGTAAGCCTATGAAAAACCACTAAAATCGGGTTTTTTAGGTGTTTTCCACCAAAAACGACTTGGCAGATAGATTGCATTTTAATCTCTGAATCGAGATTTAACTAATCCTAGATTTTTATCGTTGAACTCGATGAGGTGATTTTCTGTGCTGCCGCCTCTTGGTTTATTTGATGCATCTTGTAAATAAGACTTGGCGGTGTAGGTGTAGGTGTATTTTTGTCGGCCGATTAACTACGCTATGGGATATAGGCCCTATGGGATGGGTTGCCCTCCGTGGGGGTCTTTCTAAGGGAACCTAACCCGTATTTACGCAAGGTTCGAAGAAAACCACGGAAAACTTCGAACGGCTAGGCCGACGGTCGCGATTGGGTTCGAACCCAGCACCTACCGTCTACCAGTTTGGAGGTCAGAACCTGGCGGCCACTGGTGGGGCTTAATAAGACTTGGTAAGACTCTTCCGCCGACTGAAACACCGCTTCTTCAAACACGAGATGTTGGGGAGTTCACTCAATAGAAGTTTGGAAGTGCTCGTTATTTAAGTTTTACTGTATAACATATCAAATATTGAATGAGTATTAATTTTGAGCTTGTGATACACCAGGGCCGTAACCAGCGAGACATGCCAGGGGGGGCTATGAAAATTTTCTGGGGGGCTAACATTTTTTAACAATCCATATTTTAAGAAAACTAAATATAGCAAAAACTGATAAACTGGGCCTGCCTATTGTCTCTACAGTGTATAGAGTGTAAAACCTCTCTATAACGGATTTTTTCTATAAGGAAATTAATAAATGCAAAATACTTCATGATCATCGGAAAATAAATACTTTTTTTAACCAAAAATAAAACCTTTTTGAAAAACTACTGCAAGATTTAAAATATTATTTTTACACAATATATTTAATAAGAAATTAAATTAAGAGCATGTGTATTGTTATATTTATTTTTATGTACATTAATTTGACTTTTTGTTGTCTATGCAAGTCCAGCCAAGTTCAATATAAGTGTCCAATAGATACATATCCAATTATCTATGAATTTTTTTCTGATTTAATATTTAGTTTAAAAAAAATTTAATCTTACCATTTTTGTAACATTTTATCTGTAAGATAAATAAGTAACTCCAAGTAAGTAACTATAACTATGGTTAGTATAAAATAATGCGTTTATACTGGCCATTATTGGGGGGGGGGGGGGCAACCAAACACACAGATTTTAAAATATGGAATTCTAAGTTAGAGTTGATTGATTTAAAATTAAATTTATTTTCGCAATGTTTTTGCTGAATTTTGTTATAATTTTTAAAGGATAATTATTTTTGATTTTGTTGAGATTGGCGCTGACTCCAAAAAATCAAATTAATGTACATAAATATCATATAATATGCATGGTAAATACAATGCTCTTAATTCAATGTCTTATTAATTATTATAAAAAAAAATACTTTGCAATAGTTTTTGAAATCTGTTTTCTTTTTGATAAGAAAAAGTTTATTTTTTAGTTGAAAATTAACAGTTTTTTTTGCATATGTTATGGTAGAAAATACATAATTAATGAAACTTAATTTATTATTCTTATTTTAATTTCCTACTTTTAATATCTTTAACTAGCAGCAAATCGTAATTTATTAAATTTTATTAATATTTCATTTTCTGCTGAATTATTAGATCATTTTAAAGTCACGGCTTTTCTAAGTACGATTTAATTTAATGATGATATGAGTTTCTCTTTTAATCTAATTTTGCCTGATCTTATTTTATTAAAAATAGGTTGTATAAAATAAACTAATAAATTCTTCACAATAATAATTAAATTTAAATTTCTGCATATAATTATGTAACTACAAACATTAATCATTTTTTTAATGTATATTAATTTCATATTTTTGAAACGTATCTGGACTTAACCCCATCGGGACGGAAGCCTTTTATGTAATTTTTAATGTTTTATCATCCGTTTTTAAAAACAAAAATTTGTGTCTTATTAAATCGAGAAAATGCTCCATTTAAATAAGGCAAATTAAGCAATAAAATTTTACTGCTGAGGATAAACAAGGATTCTGAGCACTTTTTGCGGCACATACATGGTTCGCTTGTCCCCAAGGGATTAATAGTGTTTTCCTTCTATAGTAAAAAAAAACTAGCCTTAAAAGGAATGACTCCTGGAATGATGCTGATGTGGAAGATTTCCGGAACTAACGAATCCGGGTTGTCCACTCCTTCCATGAGTCAGGAAAATTGATAAATAAAATCAGGAAAGGGCTCCGTCTATGCATCGCCATATGGGTTACCATAAAGAGAGGAAAGGTTACCATCGCCAACAATCGCCAAGTTTGTCGCCAACTTGGCGATATATCGCCAAATTTGGCGACCAAAGTTAGTTGTCAAAAGTGACGCCAACTTGGCGATAACTGTAATATTTCGCCAAATTTTTAATTTCTTTACAACACCAGTCGTTTGATACATCATTTGAGAGGTTTGCAACTGCTTATTCATATAATGGATGTCTTGTGTGTTATCCCCCATTCTGCTCCCCGGACACATTTTTATTTTCTTTACAACACCAGTCGTGTTACACAAGATTTGAAAGGTCTGCAACTGCTTATTCATATTATGGATGTGTTGTGTGTCATCCCCACTCTGCCCCCCAGGGGGGGCACATTTTTAATTTCTTTACAACACCAATTGTGTGACACATCATTTGAGAGGTCTGCAACTGCTTATTCATATTATGGATACCTTGTGTGTAACCCCCCCCCCCTCTGCCCTCAGAGGGGGCGCATTTTGTAATTTCTTTACAACACCAATTGTGTGACACATCATTTGAAAGGTCTGCAACTGCTTATTCATACCATGGGTTATTGGCGAGCGCAGCAAGCAGGGGCAGACAATAATTTGGAATCGCGAAGCGATTACGCGGGGGGTTGGCGAGCATAGCGAGCAGGGGGGCGGGGCCCCCCTAGTTGTTTAAAAAAAAAAAGGATTTTAATTTTGTGTTTTTCAATACTGCTTTTCTTTCGCATATGTTGTACACGTGTTTCTTAAAATTTGTCCAATGTCATAAAAAAAAAAAAAAAGAGCACAAGGACACGAACACCCATTTTCAAAATATGTGAATAATTTTCATTAAATGTATAAGGCGACTGTTAATTATTAGGCGTTTTCCCGTTTTAATTAATCGTAAAAAAAAAAAAAAAAAAAAAAAAAAAAAAAAAAAATTCTTTCACTCAATAACAAGAAATTTTCATGATGCATTCAAGAAGTGATTTACTTTCCATTTGTTTAAAAATGTCATCTTCTCTCTTCAGACGAATAAGAATTGAATACTGTTTGCCGTTTTTTTTCTTTTTAAATAAATGCCATGTATCAAGAGTTATAATAATTTGCTACTCGACGACTAGTATTTTGTTCTTAAATACTATGAAAATCAACCAATAACGTTAAATCTGCCATCATTTTTTGTCAGATTATTTTTCTGGTACAGGAAAACGTAAAATGCTGTTTGATTTCTTATAGTCCATATACCTGCAAATATTTTTATAAATAAAATTACTTCGCGAATATGTCAAAAAGCAGCTTTTTTAAATTGAAAAATAACATTATAAAACACAATTACACAGTTTTATTCTTTGAGACTGAATAACCATGTCTACAAATTTTATGTTTTTCTTTATAAAAATTATTCTGCAAATATGTTAGAATGTAGCGCTTGAAAATAAATTTAATGCACCATACATCAAATAATTGTAGATATTTTTGCCGTAATCTTATAAAAAACTTAACCTTAAATCATTTTTTTTTTTTGCTTAATTTTTTATTGTTATATGACAAATTGAAAAAAAAAAATGTTTTCATTTAACACACAAACAAAATAATAATAATAATAATAAATAAAATAAATAAATAAAAATAAAATAAAATAAACTTTTTTTTTCTTTTTTTTTTTTTCTAATACAGTAGACTCCCTCAAATCCGCACTCCTAAAATCTGCAACTCTCTAAAATCCGCGCATATTTTACGGATGTAAACAATGAAATTTTCAGTTCAGATGTAGGTGCAAAATTTGACTTTTTTAGTTTTACATCTATTCCATATATATTTTTTAATTTGTAATTTTTGTTAAGGTTATTGAATTCATGTTTTTTCATGAAGAAAGAATAATTTATTTCTGAAAAAAATAAAGATATTGCTGATATCATTCGTAATCACAATCTTACCAAATATATTTATATATTAATCAAGCTTTTTTAGTTATTAAGTCTGGCTAAACCTGAAATAAAGCTTCATTATTTTATGATCTTGATGTGAATTAGTAATGTGCCTTTATGAGGCAAGTTTCATTGAATAATTTAGGAAAAACACATTTCATCTTTATAATGAATATTTAATTGTACATTATTGGTTATTAATTTGACGTTTGCTTTTAATATCATTTTAAAAACTATCTAATTTTTTATTATTTTAGTTTATCACTTATTTTAATATTTTAATATATTGTAAGCACTCATTATACTTATGATTTCATTATTAATTACATTCTAATTATTTTTTATAAATGTAAACAAAGCAATGACCAAAAATCCGCAAAACCTCTGGTCCCAAGCTGTGGCAATTTGAGGGAGTCTACTGTATACACTCATGTAACCCATAACATGAAACAATTACTAGCTTTTTTTTATTCCACGTGTATAAATTGACATTTTTTATCTTTTCAATTTTCAAACATTCTAGTTTCCAAGTGATATTTCATCGTTAACTAAATC
Source organism: Maratus speculifer (assembly GCA_964019185.1). Taxonomy (NCBI): domain Eukaryota; kingdom Metazoa; phylum Arthropoda; class Arachnida; order Araneae; family Salticidae; genus Maratus; species Maratus speculifer. The sequence goes on along the minus strand of OZ025295.1, from coordinate 334,162,433 downwards.
TACTGATAAGTACGTATTGTCAGCAGGCAAACCATTAAAATTTAGAAACATGGGTTTTTAATGACCGTCTTAGTCAAGATTTTGACCATTGCTTGACTAATTATCGGTCAACTTGAACACCATGTGACCATTTCCATTCATCCTGCGTAAGATCGTTACTTTGAAAATATAATGATGTACTAACACATGTGGTGACCAGTTAGTGCATGAGGACTTAATTTTTTTCAGGAGAAAGAAATGTTCCTTTAAAATGTGTTTCGAGAAATGCATCTCGAAAACGCTAGCAAGATAACTGAAAACAACTAATCCAATAGGGTTCCAAATACAACGTTTTTGGCGTATGTCCATTTTATTCAAAACAATTAAAAGATCTAAAAAATTTTCTCACTTTTTTTTTTTTTTTTTTTTTTTTTTTTTTTTTCTTTGAGAAAAGTTAAAATATGGATTTTGTTAAAAAATTAGAAATTAAAGAAATCGTTAGAGGGGGCTCTAAAGGACGCTAGAGGGGGCTCAGCCCCACCTGCCCCCCGTCTGGTTACGGGCCTGTGATACACGCTCAAAAACTTGTTTCGATTGAATTAGCAGAATTTTCCCTCAAATATGCAATTTTATCTTAGAAATAATATTAAATATCAAAAATAGAGTTACTACAATTTTTTTCAGAAATTTCTAAAATGGCTGAAAATTTATTTTTAGATTCCCGAAGTATAGAGTGACAGTTTTATCAAAATATTGCTTTTTAACTTTATTTATTTATTTATTTTTAGGGGGGGGTCTTAATTTATTTTCTTATATTTATGTGCATTAAAATTTATTATTCTTATATTATATGTTCTATAAAACTCTCTTCTTATTAATATAGTGATTTTTAAATTTATCATTAAAATTATTTTTTAAATGCAAATCCGTGTGAAAAATGCATGTTTCTATGACACGATTCAGAATTTTTGTACTGTTAAACAAGTCATAAATTACACGTCAAATGTAGCAAATGAATTCGTATTTTAAAGAAGGTTTAAAAATATTCAGCTCTTGGTGTAACACTAGATAGTACTTTGTATACAGTACTGTGTCCGAAATCTTTGCTGATCCCTGTAAATACCATCTGCTTTCTATTGCACACGAAGTAACTTGTAGCAAACTTCAGCAGCGTATATCAATTTCATATAATGTGAAGCAGTTTAATATAAAAATAATGCATCCCAAACATTGTTTATCTCTAAACTATTATGTAATGTAATACTTTTGTGAGACCCCTTTAGATTAATAAAAAATATTCTTTGCACCGCAGATTGTACAGAATGTATATTTTACTATGCACTTCACAGATGCATATCAATTTTGTTATGTTCGAAAGAGTGTAACATTAAGATGTACTTGAAGCTATTTTTCCCCATTGACCGTAATGTAACGGAATACTTTTGATTGTCCCTGTAATTAAACATACATCCGATTTTCATACGGTTTGAAACGATTCGACAAAATTATGCATCAATTATATATTTTAAACTTCAAACGATTTGGTTGGGTAGTTTTTGCGTTCTTATATACTTAACGACAGACGGACAGTCGGACAGACAGACGAATGGACGGATGAACTGAACGAAGACTATAGATGCTACGCATTTATGTAATTACGAACACATTGAAAAAGGTAGAATTTACACTGATTGTTTTTTTTTTATTATTATTATTATTCTACTGCAATTTTTTTAATGCAGACTGCCCAAAATAGAGAAAATTTATCTATAAAAGCTCTCTCCATGCATGAGATAAATTTGCATTTTATACATTAGACTGATAAAGTTATCTTCTTTCAAAGTAAAACCTAATCACTTAAATGCAAAATACTGCATGTCTATGAAGATATAAACTTTTTATAAAATAATATTACTTATGCAGACGGATTAAATAAACAACTCAACTGTACAAAATTAAATGTAGTTGTTTAAAACGTAAACATCGGCACACATTTGTGCTGATAATAGGTTCTTCTGAATGCATTATTCAATAGATTTTGTCTCATTATAACGCTGTTTTCAATCATTAGTTTGTCTTACAAAACAGATTTAAAAAGAGCTCATCCTAATTTGATTGAAATCACAATCCAAATATATATTCATAAGAGTAATTTTAATAATCATCAATTATTGCATAATAGAAATACGAATCCGAATTTATTAAAATGTTGTTCATTGAATATTTATAAATGCATAATAATAGAATTGAACTTAGCAATAAATATAACATAATAAACAAATTTGAATTAAGCAGTCAAAGACGTGAACAAAATACAAAATTGCATTTTATGTATCATCATGTATATTTATCATTAAAGAAAAGCTATGAAATATTTTTAGAGCTCTTTGTATATATTTTAACAAATACAGAGCTCGCAGCGTTCTTAAAATTTTCGCAATTTCTTACCATATTTTCAAAAAAGATAATATTTCTAATTAATATTTCATAATTCTACATCTCACATTGTTATAACTCTTCATTTGCAGATGATAAAGAAATCAGCTACGAAGGTTTTGATTTAAAATACCGGTAGCAAAGTGAGAAAAATCTTAGGAACGTTGCAAGCTGAGCAAATGTATATATAAACTGATTTTTTTTAAAGTAGTTGTTAATACTTGTGATTTTTTAAAGATAAGGACTTCTTTATAACAGATGTAATTTTTCCATTTTTGAATTTTGGGTGAAAAAAGTCCGGGCCAGGATTCGAACCAGAGGTGTATTGGCTGAAGCCGCCAATGCTCTACCAACTGAGCTATCCCGGACACAAACACTGGAGGACTATTTCACCCACTTAACCTCAACGATCACATTATCTGGTCTGATACTCTGGATCAGCTCCACAAAATAAATGGAAGGTCAATATATGAAACTGCAGAAAATCGCTGCTTTCGAAATTACATTAGATTAATTTTTAAACACGATTATTCAATCGGTTGAACCGATTGAATAATCGTGTAATAATAATTAAAAGAACAATTATCTATAAAAATGTCTGATGAAGAGCCTGGATAAGGTTTGAAAATACTAAGATTGTTTAAATAAAATTAACTGTTATCAACTTTGATTATTTTTAATCGAAATTTAAGTAAACAGTGAGCGTTTTAAGGGTAACCGTCAGTATTATCTTCTCATATACTGCTTATGATACATTCTAAAAACCACTATAACGCATTTGCTATTGCAGTGATTGATTTAAAAAATTTTTTGGTGAAAGATAAGACTCGTATCTTAAAATTGGTATAATTTTTTGGATGAAATATATCACCGTTTTTTTTTTAATTTTAATTTAAAATTTCCCCCTTGTTTTCAATAGACACCAACAGGTGGAGATACGGGTTCTACTTGTTGTCCGTATGGATTAAAAGAGGATTGTTTTTTATCGTTTTTATGTTTCATTTTTTATATGTTATCATTACTTTTCTAATAAATTCAATAAAGGATAGATTTTATACCTTATTACATAAAATTTTGTTCAAAAAGTCCTTTTGTTTTTCAAAAAAAAGCTTTTTTATTTGGAGAGACTGTGAAAGAAATGAAGGAAAAGGTTGTTTATTCGAGCAACCCCATAATTGCATTTTTTGCAAGAGAGGAATAGAGATGCCCCCCTTTATCGAGGGGGAGACTTCCCTCGCCGCTCTGAACTCACCCCTTCAAAGCAGAAAGCCCCGTGTGACGTCAGCTGGATCCCGTTCAAGAGAGATAAGAATGTGTAAAGATGTGAAAGAGAGGGAAACTTTCTACTTCCTTTGGAATGTGTTAGATGGTCACTTTGCTCTTGCATAGAAAAAAGTTCTGAACAGGGCCGTGCTTGGGGGGGGGGGGGGGGGGGGGCGAGCCGGACGCGAAAATTTGGGGCCCAGAGCCGCGAAAATTTGGGGCCGCAAAAAATTTGATGTTGTTTTTACATTTCCCAGTTATTAAGAAGAGCGCGTTATGAATGACCTTTAAATTGACCTAAAATTTATAGAATTTTATGTCTTAAGTCTCCATTCTATCTAAATTTATATTTTTAAGTGAAAAAAGTATTAAATTGAAAGTGTCTGCTATTTTGCATTTTATTTTCTGCTTAATTTGATTGTAAGAGTCCTTGCATACCAAAAATGAATGAAACCGCGAAAAAACACTCAGATTTTTACCGATTTTGTCAAAATATTCCATATTTCATTTTGTAAAAAATACATATCTTAACGTTTTATTTTGTTAGACTGCGGACTTTAGTTACTTTCAACGCAGGATATGTTGTTTCTGTTCGGCGCGAAATGACTTGCATTCGCCAGTGTATTTTAAAAGAATTATCGTAAAATTCATACACTTTACAACTAGATAAGCTATAGATTAGAAGATTCATCTGTAAGAACATACTTTTGGTTTCTTGGAAACTTTAAAAGTGTGCTATAGAAGGGCGAAAGCGCGGCGAAACATTCAATCTTTTACAGATTTTGTCGAAATTTTCACTAATTTAATTTTGTAAAAAATATTTCTACTGTCAGAAGTTAAAAAAAATTTTGTAGGTGATTAGATCTGATCTATTGGGATGCTCTAAAAAGATTGTATTAAAACACGGACGCTTAGTTTCTTTTAGTGGAGAAAATATATCGTCTCTGTGATTACTGGTACATTAGAAAGGTTTAATTAGTCATAATTGATGATTTTAACTTATCACCCTAGGAGGAAACATTAATAAAAATTTCTTTAAAAAGCTATAGGATACTATATTGTTATAATTAGGGCCTGACTAAGTAAGGCCCATGCAGGGCAACTTCATTGGACGTCGGGTCTTTCGATTGAGCCCCCCCCCCCCCTCAAGGGCAAATATAATTTTTTTGTTATGCCTAACTAATAAAAAAGGCCAAAAGTCACAAAAATTCTTTATTTATCTGTTTATTTTAAACTTTATGTGGCTCTTTTCTCATATCTCCTCTGCTTTCGAACCTCATGCCCCCCCCCCTTCTCCCCTCAATGTAACAGTTACATCACAAATGTATTTACATTTTAATGATTCACATTTATTCTTATATTTCCATAACCAATGGAAAAGTGTATTCAATAGTTTCTTAAAGTTATCTCTTTTGTGCTATTCTGTATACAAATGCGAATAGTACTTGGTAAGAAATTTACATATACAGACAATTAGTATAAAGTTTAATTTTAGACACTTCTTTTAATTAAAAAAAAAAAAAAAAAAAAAATCCAAAAGGTAGAAAGGGGACCTCCCCGAATTACGTTTACTCCAGTTCCCCTCACAATCTAAGTCGGGCCCTCGAGCCCTGGTTGTAATAAAATTTTAATCATTTGTTTTCTAATGATATAGTTTGTTTTCTGCGTATGTGGAGGGAATAAATATAATTTTTGCCATTTTATTCATCAAACGTGCCGTAACTTTAAAAAAATTGATCGTATCGACTTGAAGATGGTGTTATTCGATTTAGAAGAAAAAAAAAATCCACATGAAACGATACACCATTTGACAAAATGTTTATTCCCCTCCTCCCAAGGTTAAAAAAATCCTCCTTTTTCTTCTTGAAATATTATAAACTTTATTAGGGGGGGATTTCTTGTAATTTCATTTCTAGTTTCCAAATAAAGTTCTTTCCAAATGTTGGTAACTGGCCTGGTTATCAGTTGGTTAACAGAAAAAAAAAAAGAAAAAAAAATACTTGTAATATATACTGAACATATAATTCCTTCTTGATTAGGTTTTAAACTTTTAAAATGGTGTAGTAAAAAATGTCCTCGACTTTTTATTTTTTAACGATTTTTAGTGAGATTTTTGATACCATTTTTAGTGGATTTTTTCCATTCTGCTGAAGTTTTTAATATTGGAAAGAAACGTTTTAAACTTTTAGTCGAATATAGTACATTTTGTACATCACGATTTTAGAAATTTTTGCAGTTTTTTGTCCTTTTTTATATTTTGTGGTGATATTTGGACATTCACAAAGGGATTCTGTTTCAGACTAAAATATTAAATTTTGTCTCCGCGGTTTTCAAAGCAAAATTTTGCATAATTTCGTTTTTTGTGCCGATTTTACATACATGTATATATGTATACACACACATTCGGCAGTGAATTTTTGTTAGAATGCTATACTTCTCATTGTAATAAATTTTATCCACTGGGATTTTTGAAAGGGTTTTTTTTTTTATTATTTCCTTTCTTGATTTTATGTCATTAGTAAAAGGAAATGTATTCTAACGTTTAAGATTAATAACAAAAATTTTTTAATAAAGTTTAATTACATAGATCAATTTTTGGAATTTTTCTGTCATTTCGCTTTTTTTTTTTTTTTTTTTTTTTTTTTTGTTTCTAAGATTAATTCGGTATCAAACTTTTACCCTAATATAGTGAATTTTATCAGCTGCTATTTAAACAATTTATTATTTTATTTTATTTTTTTAGCGTTTTTTTTTCCCTTACATTTGAGGAAAAAATGCAGTTACTGTCTTCTAGGAAAATATATTCAATCTTGTTCTGTATTTTTTTAAAACAATTTTTAAATGATCTTTATCGTTTTTCCGAGTTTTGCGGCGATTTTTAGAGTTTCGTTCATTTGACGAAACTCTATTCGTCCTTGTCCACTGTCTGTCTGTCACAGAGTCCGTACACAAATTCTATATAAGTCAGAGCATTCAAATTTTGTATACTTACCGCTGAATACCTCTTGTAACACAACAAATCATAAAAGTTTGAAAAAGACTATTATTTTAATTAAAATATTTCTTTTAATATCATCTCTTTTATTTTTATTTATTTATTTACTTATTTGTCTTCTAATTGTTGCCAAAGTTTAAATAGATATAAAAATTATTATGTATCTAGCATAAATTAATGGATTAAATAAATCACGTAATAAACGTGTATTAGTTTTTATTTTGGTAATTAATTCCAGAATTGTCTTATCTTCATTCTCAATCATATTTGTGTTTGCTCAAGTTTTGGATCATTCGAGACAACAGCTCAGTTGCTATAAGTCTCAAAAGAAATCCTCCTTCAAACCAAATCCAGAATTGTATTTTTTGGAACGGCAAACCACGTGAGGCGGAAATAAAAAGAGATATATATATATATTTTATTATTATTATTAGGATTTGATAATCGTAGTACAATTTTTTAAATTATTGATTATTATTTTTTCGCGACTTTTAATGCTATCATCAACATGAGTTTTTGACATTCGTAACAGGAATTTTGTTATTGATGTTATTTATTTGTGAAAAAATTCCTTTTAGAATAGGTTAAAGCACTGTAATAAATTTTGTCTTTCTGCAATTTTTTAATCTTTAGCAACCTTTACTTTTTTTTTTTTTTTTTTTTTTTTTGTTTCGAAGCAATTTTTTAACGTTATTAAAAAAAGAATCCGGTTATAATCTTTTAATCTAATGTACAAAAATTTGTCCTCGTTTCAGCTAAATTTAATCGAAATTCGCTTAGCAAATTTCGAATTTTTGTGAATTTTTTATGATTTATTTTTTATTATTTTTATTATTTTTATTTTATTATTTATTTATTTATTTATTTATTTATTTATTTTTTAAGGGGAGGGGGGCTCTATGGCGGTTTTTTGACTTTACAAAAGAAATTCTTTTTTAAACTTAAATAAATTTTACTGTTTGAAATTTTTGAAATTTTAACAATTCTTTATATACTATTTTTAGTGCCCCCCCCCCTTTTATTTTTTTCGCGATTCGCTGTGATTTTTTCGCGTTAGTAAAAGAAATTCAATCTTCCAATCCAATATAGTAAATTTTGTTCTCTTTTCTATAACGTTTAATAAGAACTTATGGATCGATTTTTTTTTTATATATTTTGCTATTTTTCTTGCGATTTCGCGTTTTGAAAAAATAAAATTTTTTTAGATGCCCGGAAACGCAGCGCCCATAAGGTTAGCTGTGATTAAATTATTTTAGCAAATCAAAATCTAATTGTTTTCTATATTGATTAGCGTGACATAGCAAACGATTTTCACAAAGAAAAAAAAAAAAAAGAATCAAGGTAAATTTATTATTGAATTAAATATTTCATTGTTGATAGTTGTGTGTTTGAAAACAATATTTTTAATGTTTTAATTGTTAGTTTTCATTTGAAATGATTAGGTAATTTTCTCTGTCTATCATCATTTTTCTATTTAATATCAATAATATATTGCGAAGTTTGCGCTAAATTTATTTTTTTATTTATATTTTTTCATTTTATAATATTGATTTTGACATGATAATGTGTGATTTCGCCGAATCTAAATCAAGAGAAATTACTTTCTTCTCTAAACTTTTGTCTTATTTTTAGTAGCTGTTTTCTTATTAATATTATCAATATGCGATTTTGTGTTGTATATGCAATTTTCAAAAGATAAATAACTAGTTATACTAACTCATTATTTTTCTCTTTCTATTTGAAATTCATACACAAATATTATGCGCAATGTGATTTATTTTAAATGTTTAACATATTTTGTCTCAGTAATATTTATTTTTAAAATACTCTTTACCTATTGTAACAATTTTTTTTTTCTAATATCCATAACGTGCTTGATTTTTCGAAATGAAAAACAAGGTAAAAGAGATTTTGAAGTATTACTGTTATTCTTTATATGAGACTTTCTGGCCTTTTTTTATATACTAGTATAATATTATTTATTAATTTAATTTCAAAATAGATGTTGTTATTTTTAAAAAGATACAAAAATAAAATAAAATAAATAAAGCAGTTCAATTATTTTAAATTCGTTAAATATAAATATATTTTATAATGCATTTTATATGTATGTAAATAAATTATAGTTATTATACTAATTTACTTATTTTTTTAAAAGTTTGAGTAGTGGTAAAAATAAAAAAATGTCATAGGGGCGGCAAAGTAAAGCTCGCCTTAAAAATTTTTTAATTTTACTTAAGAAAGGTGTTATAATAAAAATAAATGACATTGACATGTTTCGGAACCGTCAAGTAAGTTCCATAATCATAATATAAATAAAAAATAAAATTTCAAAATATTTCACGGTCAATACAAATGACACGCGACAATAAGATATAAATAACAAAAAACACAATAAACACGCGCTCTATTGTAAAAAATTAAATTAAAATATAAACCCTGATCTAAAATATAAATAAAACTAAAATTTCAAAATATTTCACGGTCAATACAAATGACACGCAACAATGAGAATAAATAACAAGAAAAAAAAAAAAAAAAAAAAAAAAAACTAGTTGGATGTGTCAATCCCAAAACTTTCTTCTATCTCATAAGTACTTTTTAATATTTAAAAAAAAAAAAAAAAAAAAAAAAAAAAACGTGGACACCCCAAAGTTACCCACTATCGAATTTCCTCGAACATTAGACCTACCTTAATGAGATTCTGGTATCCGAAAAGCCTAAAACGCAAACTTTAATTAATATTCTGAGAAAAAGAGCTTAATAGTGCCTCATGTTGTGTAACTTATACTAAAACTTAATAAGCATCTATTTATGTCAAGACCTAACAGAATCTGAAATTTGATGGAATTTCGTCCATTAGTTCTTAAGATATAGTTATAACAAAAAATTTGCAAAACGTTGCACAGCAACACCATATCTTGGACAATTTATGCCAAAACGTAAAAAAGCGTCTAATTATGTTATGGTGTAAAAGAATCTCAAGTTTGATGAAATTCTGTGCATTAGTTCTTGAGATATAGCTAGTTAAAAAAACCGTGTAAAATATAGCACAGAAGCACCATCAGTTGAAGGATTTATAAAAAAACGTAATCATCGTGTAATTATGTTATAAGTCATTTTGTAACAAAATCTCAAGTTTGATGAAATTCTGTGCGTTGGTTGTTGAGATATAGCTATCGGAAAAATCGCGCAAAATGCAGCATAGCTGCACTACCTGTTGCAAGGTTAATACCAAAATGTAATCAGCGTCTAATTATATTATATATTCTAGTGTAACAGAATCTAAAATTTGATGAAGTTCTCTGCATTAGTTCTTGAGATATAGCTATCGCAAAAATCGTGCAAAATGTAGCATAGCAGCGCCCCCTATAGGGCAATTCACACCAAAACCTTAACAGCGGCTATGTAACTCAAGGTATCGCGGAATCTGAAGTTTGGTGACATTCTGTGCATTAGTTCTTGAGATATAGCTATCATGAAAATCATGAAAAACGTGGCATAGCAGCGCCACCTGCGGGCCAATTTACACCAAAACTCAATCAGCGTCTATGTATATCAAAGGGTCACAGAACCTGAAGTTTCGTGAAATTCTGTGCATTAGTTCTTGAGATATAGCAATCTTGAAAATCGTAAAAAAGTAGTATCGCAGCGCCACCTGCAGGCCAATTTTCACCAAAAACCAATAGGCACTAATTCATATCAAGGTCTAACTGAATATAAAATTTTATTAAATTTCGAGCATTAGTTCTTGAGATAGAGCGCCCACAAATTTTTTGTCACATACAGACAGACAGACACACAGACAGACAGACAGACAGACAGACTGACTCACAGACAGACATTTTCTAAAAGTAGTCAAAACGTGTTCAGGACCTTCTAAAACGTATAAATCCGTCGAAAACCGGAAGTCGAAAATTTTCATGAATCCAATACTTTCTTCTTGTAAAGATAGAAGAAAGTAAAAAAGACAGACGTTCTATTGTAAAAAAATTATATTAATTATTATGAAAATTATATTAATGTATATTTTTGCAATAGAGCGCCTGTTTTTTGTGTTTTTTTTTCTTTTTTTGTTATTTATATATCATTGTTACTTGTCATTTGTATTAACCGTGAAATGTTTTGAAATTTTAGTTTTATTTATATTTTAGATCATGGTTTATATTTTAATTTAATTTTTTACAATAGAGCGCGTGTTTTTTGTTATTTATATCTCATTGTCGCCTGTCATTTGTATTGACCGTGAAATATTTTGAATTTTTATTTTTTATTTATATTATGATTATGGAACTTATTCGACGGTTCCGAAACATGTCAATTTCATTTATTTTTATTATAACACCTTTCTTAAGTAAAATTAAAATTTTTTTATTAAAATGTTTACATAAAAGGTGAATGTTTTAACCCCTTGAGGGGCGGCGGTATATATTATATACCACCTACGACTGATGAAGATTCACACCAGAAATATTTTATTAAATTTCACTTTTCTAACTTTGGTGGAAAACAGTCGTGAAATTGCTTTTCCTCTTTTTGATGTAACTTTTTTACAAATTTCCGGTGGGAGTTCAGAATTACTCGAACGCAATCGCTTGCCCCTCAAGGGGTTAAAACCTGGTGATTAAAAAATCAATTGGATTTAATAAACTTTTTATCATGGTATATACTATTTTTTTTTTTTTTTTTTTTTTTTTTTTTCGATTGCTATACCACATACAGTAATTTTACATCATATTTAAACCTGTCCTCAAGCAATCCAATACATTAAAGAAACTAATATAGTTTAGAAAAAAAAAATGAAAAGTAAGTATTAAAAATATCATAATTAGCATCTATAACGATTAAAAAATGTGTTTTAAAATTATGTCTTTGTAGCTTACTAAACAAAGATAAGTTCCAAAAGACTGCTTCAGAACTATACAATGACAATATTACTATTGCATTCGAAACAATATTCTAGCTCACAGCTCAGAATCTCCCATGCAGATCCTGATCCTAAGAAAAAATAAACTGACTATTGTCGGATTGAATATGAAGATCCTTTTCTTCGCACAAGATAAAGATCAGCTGGGCCCACCCCTTTTCTCCTACACTTCAAGGGAAAAATAAGGGGCCATATATAAAATAGCTGTAGTTAACAAAAAAGTAGGATTACCAAAAAATGAAAGTTATCGCTCCACCCCCCGTCGAGAAGTGTGAAAGTCCGCGCCATCTATTGACGATAAGCGTTTTTCTTTTCCCCTGAAAGATAGCTTTAAAGTTCATTTTATGCATATTATCCATTAAGAATATTTGACAATTTATACCTTACGATGTTTCCTCTACGATGGACTAAAATAAAAAAAAATGCAATCAAATTGTGTTATTAATTTAACATTAAGGTCTAAAAATAATTAAAGTGTTGCATTGTTATCAGAAACACACTAATGTAGGTAATTTTTACATTTTTAGCCTGCCAGCAAGAGAGTTAAAAATCGATTACAAAATTCTCTTCAATATCAAACAATATAATGCCATCATAATATAAATCTTTATTATCATACAAAATTCTTTTCAAATCTCCTCATACATTGAAAAAAAATTCTGTCACTCGTGTCTAGAAAATAAATTGTGACTCTTAAAAAAAGTTCCATATCATCCTTATCAATTCTAGTTTCCTTTTTGCTAGACAGGTCTAGTTAACCTGATTAAAATTCAAGGGCAATTTCCTGTATTATCGTGGTCAAATTTATTTTTTAAATGTCTGGAAATAAATTCGAACACAAAAAGTGAATTTTAGTAACTATAATTTATGAATTAATGCAAGAATCAATAGTTAATTTCTCAAAATTCAAACGATTCATACTATAGTGTAATCATCACCTACAAAATTATGGACTAGAATTTCTCTATACATCATCGTACATTCAGTTTATTTCTTTATTAGTATAACCCGGAAATCTATTTTCTCATTTAGGGATTTCAAAAAAACTCTTGTTCTAGATGAAGGCGGTATACTTTTTTCTTTCCGTGTACAAAACTCGAGTTGAATAAAAAAAAAATGTAAAAATAAAGAATAAACGATTTAAAATCAAGGTTCGCACACTCCTTATATTTTGTAAGGACTCTAGCACCACTATGAATAATCAGGAAATGTATACTTAATTTTTAAGAAACAGAATTTGCAACCACCGCCTCGATTCGCAATTTTCGCAATATTTTTCTTCAGTGAAATACATTGAAAATACTGTAAAAATTTAGTGGTAATAATGTGCGAACCCTGTAAAAGAAACTGATTTAAGATTATAAATTTGTTGTAATCTTATTGATATTGTAAACAACGGGAGGAGAGTTTATTTTACACAAGGAGTGTTTACTTTTTAGGAAATGCAGTTATAGAAATTTTAAACAGAAATTTTCCTAACAATTGTGTGTGTTCATGTAATTTTCATAATTTCAGTTATTTTTCTTCTTGTTTTTTCTGTTTTTGGTTGAATGTTCAGTTCTCAGGCATTTCGTTGCAGTAAATTTTTTCCTCCAACCTATTAGTCCGTTTTTCTCAAATCATCGGTCTTTATGTGTAGTTCAATGGGAAAATGCGAAGACCCACGTTAGTTCCGCTTCGGCTAAAAAGAATACAAAAGAAAATCTTTAACAAGCCCTGTTTTGTATAATAGGATCGTTTATGCAATTTCGGAGGGTTACTTCCGACAAATCTGCCATTTTATTATTAATTTTAAACGAAACGAATTTGTAAAGGCGTGATTTTTAGAGGAAGCTTGAGAATCGCTTTGTTAGACACGAGAATTACTCTACTTTTTATAAATATGTTAGAGGGTGCCGTACTAAGTTATTACAAAGCATTTTATTACTTCCTTTCTCTAACAAAATACTTGCTTCCTCAAAGCATAAATTCTATGGTTGTTCGTTTCAAACCTTAATAAGAAAATGAAAACGCTGTTTAAGATTATTATTAATGTTAAATTCTGTTAAAATTAAAGCTATATTTTCTTTAGAATGTTTAATATTGGGTCGTCCGAAAAGTTGTGTCCGTTTGGGAAAATCAATCTCGCACCGGAAAATTTTGTCCATTAATTACTAGAGATTAGATATTCGGAACAATATGTTGTAATTAAATGATAGAATTTTTCGGTACGAATTTATTTTCCAAAAGGACACGATTTTCCGAACAAGCCAATAACTCCTTTAACATTTTAAGCTTTGTTGGATTAATTTTTTTCAAAATTCTCATACGTCACATTGGCACCAGTATTTCACAAAGAAAAAATTCGGTTTACGATGCACACGAAGAAATGCAATTAAACTTTTTTTCAAATAAATTTGGTTGAATATTTCAGTGACATTGTGAGATTTTGGATTTAAATTTAAGTAGAAAGAAATTCAACCACCAGAGCTCAAATGTTCAAAGTATCATAAATCAACTTTGTAACCGCAATTTTCAAAAGTGTAATTGTTGGTATTTTTATATTTCTGATTCCATAATTATCCTTTCAAACTTATGAAAATACGGGAATATGCTTGTATAATCATATTTTTGTTCTGAACCACCCCAAACCAATTATGAGAGTTACTGCTACTAATTATATTTTTCTTCTAAATTATCACAACATGCAATACTAGAATATTAAACTAATTTGTCTGTTTAATATGTCGCAAATTTTTTTTCTAGATTTCAAGAACATAACATAGCACTTCATTTTCGCAATTACTTTATTTATTCGTTTATTTTAGTTCTTTACTGCTCGTAGAATTGCAAATTCTTCCAGCAATTCTTCTATAAGTATCTATTTTAGAAGTAAGACAGTTTATTTAGGTATTAGTTATTTCAGAAGTAATAAATTCGACTCGAGTTAATATAAGCGGTATTTTCAGACTGGGTGTTAAAGATTTGTGAAAACAGCTGCATCGAAACTGATTAACACTAGAGCCGCCATAGCTAAACAAAAATATTTCGATTCGAACCAGCAATGTCTTTCTGAAATAAAGTCAATATGTACCGCAACGAAATAAGTTAAATAAATAAAATAAAAAGTTGTAAGTAAAAATTCTGGTGTGTAATAATTTTAGAACCCTTGGGTAAAATTTTCGGCGTTTCTAGTGTTAAACATATTTGCTACTCTGTGTTTATGAATAATACTTGTAAGTATACTGACTTTTCATAGGTTTATAAAAACAGCATGTTCAATACTGAATGAGTATTTCCTTTTATCTTAATCACAACATCCGTACTAAATTTCGCCAGCTTTATAAATTATCATTGACTCACACTCATTAAATAAAACAGTTGAATAATCTTAATTAAAAGGTTCCCGTTTAAAATACTTTTATAATACTGGACTAAAATTAATAAATGCATTATATCAGGGTTCGCACACTCCTTACATTTTGTAGGGACTCTTGCACCACTATTAAAAATAAGGAAATTTATATTTAACCCTTTGCGGGGCGCTGATTTCATAGATATACCGCTTAATTTTAATTCCCAAACGCCACATTGGCACCAGAATTTTGTTTAAAAAAATTACGGTTTATTGAATGCGTGAAACATAGCGTTTTCTTTTTTACAGATAAAGTTGTTTTCAAATACCAGTGTCAGTCATTTATTTCAATACATAACCCTTTGACGTTCATTGGTTTCTCTACGAAACCACAAAATTTCAATTCCGATATGCAACATCGATACAGGAATTTTATTAAAGAAAAATTCATTTTGTTAAACATGTGAAAAATCACTTTTTCTTATTTACAAAAATATTTGTACGCAGTTACCGGTGTCAATCATTTATTTCAATATCTTAGCAATTAAAATACTCTGAACGTTAAACGGTTAGGCAATGAATTTGCCCTGCCCCGCAAAGGGTTAAATCTTAAGAAACAGAATTCGCAAACACCTCCTCGATTCGCAATTTTCTAATTATTTTTCTGCAGTGAAATACATTGAAAATACTGTAAAAATTTAGTGGTAATGTTGTGCGAACTCTGTATATGGTTTTAATTAAGTTAATATTTTTCTTCAATAAAGTTTACAAGATTTCAATATTTTGCATTGCGTTACAATTTTGTAATAGGTCGAGGACATTTTTTGTCTGCTATTCTAACGAGAGATATCTAATAAATCCTTGAATCTGCCCTTATATAGTCTTTGATTATACATACGAAAATATAAAAACTTTCGCTTTCGACCTTCCTTTCACATGCTGAGAAAAATACAATCAAGACCACATAAAAGAGAAAGTAAGCACACGCCTTAAACGTCGCAACTGTATGAATGCATTAATACATCATCTGAAATCTGTTGGTAAACAGTTTATAGAAATCAAAGATTGATTAAAAATGTGGCATTTAAATAGATTCTGATTCAGACATTGAAATGCAACTTTATTGTCATGAATGCAGGAGTAGCCTTATAAGATAAGTTTTTTATTGAGATGGTAATATGATATTGCGCAAATGGGCTTCTTACATATGTCAAATAATAGAAAAATTGATGATTAAAAAAAAAGATTGACAAATAATAATATATATTTTATTAAATTTACATTTTAAAATCTGCTTGCGTAAGAATATATTTTAATATAGATTATTATTTATTTTTGCATAGCAGAATCTACATACTGTTTGGTGTTTGTATCGTATATTTTTTGTTTCATAAACAATTCAAAAAATTATTTAAAAAAACTGCAACGTTATGTTGTAATAAATTTAATGGTGAATTCTACATATTATACAGCAGCTTTTTAACTTCAAGTTTTCATGGACTCATTTTCACATTCCATCTGTCTTTACAAACTATCAATAATAAATATTGTATTATGCATTCTCATATCAGTTATAGTACTTGTTAGACTTAGTACTGATAGTACTAAGTACTTAGTACTAGTGCAATAATATATCTTTAAAATTTTGAACTCTTGCAGGAGGAAAACACAGATGAAAGCTTTCTGAGCTTTTTATGTTCATTGAAACCCACTAATTTCATATAACAGTATTATTTTACTCACTCAGAATATACCGAATCAAAAATTTATACCTAATTGGAAACTAAATTAACGAATATTGGGCCCCTTTGACATGGTTTCTTTAACATTCCTATTGTTAAAAAAATATTATGCGTGATTTTCCTACGTCGACATTAAGTTGTAAACAATTAACATGAAACAAAGAAGCAAACTATATAATTTTAAAGTGACAATTTTTTTTAAAATTATCTTTAAAGTTTTGTTACAAATTAGCCGCTGAAGTACATTCTTAGGTACATTCTTTCTTTGGTACATTCGTTAAGTTTCATATAAATTGAATGCATTTCATATGTTCGATTATTGAAACCTTTTACAATAGAATCAGCTAATGAATTGACCCTGCAGACTCTATAAACAAATACTTTTTAAAGATGGCATTTCTAAGAAACTATAGCTAGTGGCGACCGAACAAGACCTGGCTCAAAATAACTCCGAAAATTTGTTTTTATGATAGCTTTATATAAACGTAAACATTTTCTGTCAAAGTAAAAATTAAAGGAAAAACTGTGATCACACATGGGTTATGAGTCACTAAAAATAGTATTTTGACACTTACCTAATTTGTACAAGAATAAACAACTTTTTTATGTAAAGGACGAAAGTAGTACTCCCCAAGGACCAAAGTAGCTCCAGTTGACGGTACCAAGGTTAAAGTCGGAATATACTAGGATTCTTTAACCTCTTGAGGGGCAAAGCACTTCTGTTCCTAAAATGTTTAAATGATTGATTGACACCGTTATTCATAAACAATTTTATATAATAGTAAGTAAAAGCTGTTTTTCACGTACATTGCGAAAAACAAAACTTAATTCTAAAATTCCGGTGCCAATGTGGCTTAATGGAATTAAAGTTAAGTGGTATATATAATATACCGGTGCCCTTCAAGGGGTTAAAATAACGAACAAAAGGATTATCTAAACAAATTTTACTAGATCTTTTAACGGCTTTCCTGATTTGCCCGTACGTCGTATGGTCGACGTGTTTTTTCCAACCGTGATTTTCCCGTACCACGTACGAGCATACATACTTCAATCGTAATTTATTATTCTCACCAGTAAATTTTGCATTATTTCATCCGAGCATTTTTCTGATTCAATTACTCAAATATTTCTGTTCTGAAAAACTGGTAATAAAAGATTAAAAATTCTGTAAAAGATATCAAAAAGTAGGCATAATTTGAAAGTTTTTTCAAAAATATTGTTCAGTTAACCCTTTAACGATCATAGCATTTTCATTGCTAAGATGTCGAATAAATGAATGACACCGGTAATTAAGAACAAATATATTTCTAAACAAGAAAATGTGATTTTTCACATACAAAATAAAAGGGATATTTTTAGATAAAAATACCGGTGTCAGTGTTGTGTATCGAAATTAAAATTTTGTGGTTTCGTGGCGAAACCATTGAACGTTAAAGGATTAAGTGGTTAACAGTATTCTTAGTACATATAATTTTACTCACATTTATCGGATATTTATTTAATCATAAAATAATAACATTTAACTCACCAGTCACCATTAATACCGAATTTGGCAGCTTTTTTATTCAGAAATATGGAATTTGCACCAGAAAAAATTTAGTAGAATTTTGATTGATAGCATTCTCTTTTATGATTTTGTAAATTAACTATTCAATGTTGCTGGCGGCAATTCAGAATTCTAAAATAAAATGTTTTATTACTTAATGTTTTATTACTCAAATATTTTTGTTCTGAAAAACTGGTAATAAAATATTAAAAATTCTGTAAAAGACATCAAAAAGTAGGCATAATTTGAAAGTTTTTTCAAAAATATTGTTCAGTTAAGTGGTTAACAGTATTCTTAGTACATATAATTTTACTCGCATTTATCGGATATTTATTTAATCATAAAATAATAACATTTAACTCACCAGTCACCATTAATACCAAATTTGGCAGCTTTTTTATTCAGAAATATGGAATTTGCACCAGAAAAAATTTAGTAGAATTTTGATTGATAGCATTCTCTTTTATGATTTTGTAAATTAACTATTCAATGTTGCTGGCGGCAATTCAGAATTCTAAATAGGGATGAGATTTCCGCTTTTTTGGACACCAATAAAATCTTAAAGAAAATGTTGTTACTTGAAATCACGAAAATGCTTCGATTTAATAATATAGCATTTTCTCTAAGATTTTACTGGTGTGCAAAAAAGCGGAAATCTCATCCCTGTCTAAAATAAAATGTTTTATTACTTAATGTTTTATTACTCAAATATTTTTGTTCTGAAAAACTGGTAATAAAAGATTAAAAATTCTGTAAAAGACATCAAAAAGTAGGCATAATTTGAAAGTTTTTTCAAAAATATTGTTCAGTTAAGTGGTTAACAGTATTCTTAGTACATATAATTTTACTCGCATTTATCGGATATTTATTTAATCATAAAATAATAACATTTAACTCACCAGTCACCATTAATACCAAATTTGGCAGCTTTTTTATTCAGAAATATGGAATTTGCACCAGAAAAAATTTAGTAGTATTTTGATTGATAGCATTCTCTTTTATGATTTTGTAAATTAACCATTCAAAGTTGCTGGCGGCAATTCAGAATTCTAAAGTAAAATGTTTTGATAGATTGGACAACACTGTAGCTTCACGATCTTATTCACTCTGTCATAGGTTTCTCCTAATAAACTAAATTTTGAAACACAAGTTGCGGTTGGTATTTGAGGACAAAATAACACCTGCTTCCAAACAGGAGCATATACTGCAGATAGGGCATTATAATATTCTGTACAAGTGACCACAAATTTATTGGATGACATCGTTCATTGAAATCACAACCAGCCTATCAATCAAAAATAGTAGTAAAAACTCATATTCATTTTTACTGGCGGAAATTTACTTCGGAGGTAGACGTTCCGCCATATTTTGACAATCAAGACAACCGCCTGTCGGTGTCAACGGAAATATTATACTACCTAGGTAAACCGACACCAATAATAATAACAATAATAATAAAAGAAAATTTTTGCAAAATTTGTGAGACAAATTTTCTTTTACTAAGGAGCTTAAATAAAAACAATTTTTTTATTCAAGTTTACTGGTGGAAGTTTTCAGTAAAGGTAATCAGAAACCGTTGATCCGATTATAGAAAAAAAAAAAAAAAACATTCGTCAGCTTGTGACAACCGCCCCAGTTTTATAACTCGCAACTGCTAGACATTACACTAATGTCCCTTTCGCTTTGTTATTTTTCCTGTGGCTTTTGTGTCACGCTTATTTACTAAATTTTGTTACGTGATTCGATACGAACTGTATTCTATCTAATTTCAATTCGTTTTTCAAGGTTAGTCTCCAGCTTCTTATCTTATGTCAGTAGCTATAATAACACCATATTTTTCTGAATGACCGTTGTTTTTTCATAGAAAGCCCCGTTCTTTGTTCGATTATAGTAGTGAAAAAACAGGACCAGGGACTAGCATGGCGTCTCTGGTCAAAATAAAAGCGTAAAATAAAGTTCTGTTTCAGTAATGCCTCGTTAAATCTCGGAAATCTATTCTTTTCACAGGTTTCTAACGATCAAAAAGAATGTTTTATGTATTAACTCAGAAGAGGTTATATTTTATACTAGCTGACCCGCCCGGCGTTGCCCGAGTCCGTGATGTATAAAAAAGTCTATTATATTGACAAAAATGAAAAAAAATCGATTCTAAAAGCACAAAAACTCGAAAAATAGTTACAAATTATTTCGAAAATCAGATTAAAAATCGATGAAACTCAAAACTCGTAACAGACAAAATTTAGTAAATTAGGTTAAAAGTTTGAAACAATTTTCTTTTTATCAATGTCCAAAAGAAGAAAAAAAAAGACGCAAAATGTGCAAAAATGCTAAAAATCACAATGAAAAAATTCGTCAAAAAATCAAAAATCGCCACACGAATTCCGAATAAGCTTTATTGAAAAGACAACTAAATGTATGTTGCGTTATGTACTGTACTATGTTGCGTTAAAAGAATGAAAGTGTATTCTTTTCCCTAATGTGGAAAAATAGCCTCGCAACATAAAAAAAACGCTAAAAATCGACAAAAAATTAAATAAAAAAATCTAATAAAAAAAATCGAAAATCGGGCTTCGAGATGCAAAACTCCATGTATAGAGGTACCTTCCCGCCAAATTTTGTAACTTTGCGTGCAGCGGTCTCTTCAAAACAGCGCTGACACGCTCACAAACTTATCTCTTTATTGTTATAGATTCGTAAACCTTAAAAAAGTTTAAGCTCTATTAAGTATTTTTTTATTGGTGTGTTTAATTGTCAAAGTAGAAAAAAAACTCCAAATATGAATTTTATTTGTTTTATAAATATATGAAACAGTTTGTTAAAGGTTATGAATAATCCTCTTTTTATTCACAATCGCACTTTTTTTTTTTTTATTTAACAAAGAATAGGAATTTAAAAAAATCGCTAAATACAGATTATACCAGTTTTATCAACGCATCAATCTGTTATCACAGATTATCAAAATAAGAGATTAACCTTTTGACAAGTAATGCCATATATTTACGTAACAAATCACTTTTTTACATCGACACCTCACTGAATATCACGGTTAATTAACAAATGAGTAAAAAAAAGTTAACCTTGAAATCTTTTTTTTTTTTCTTTTCTTTTCCGTTAACCTGGGAAATGAAATATTATTATTTTATTTTAAGATCTTAAAATATTTTCTTCTATATGTTCACTCAACCCATTATATCAACAAACAACATTCCATCTTTTAAAAGAAATATATATATACATATTATTTTCTCTGTCCTGAAAAACAAAGTCTTTTCCGGTTTTTCGGCGAAGTCAAAGCTTTTGATAATAATTTACAAGGAAGTAAGGGGAAAAAATCATTTTTTTCCACATTCCTTTTAGATATCTAGGTTTTACACAAAAGATATCATTGTATCTTAATTAAAGATAATCTTCGTGTGAAGAAAATAAAGATAGTGCTTGCGAAATATAAAGAAAAATTAGATAAAGAAAGACGTAGAAAGTCAAGTGTGAAGTGACATATATTAGAGAAAGACACAATTTAGAAATATATATGTGGCATTTTAAAGTTAGGAGACAGAAACATCATCGCCGAGGTCCCCGTTCTATCGCACAGAAGTCATGGCAAGCGAGAAAAAAAATAATAAGTAACTAAATGTAGAGGATCCAATAAATTACTCGTTGGCTGCTGCAAGTTACTTTATTAAACTCTAGTCATGAGAGAGGGAAAGGCTCCTTTTGCAAGCTGTCTTTAACCGAAATATATAAAAATATATATTCCATCATTTACTTTGCAACAAGCCGTAAGCCGTACTCATCGAAGAAAAAAACCCAAGAATCTTCTTTTTCACCTCGATGCTTCCCTTCTTAAATCTAAAAAGATTGTTCTAGAAAAATCTCTACTCTCGAACCATCATATTTCCATGTAAATATAATTTATGTCCAGGGTCGAGATTTTATTCCATTCAGACTATAATTTTATTTAAAAAAAATATTATTTAACCAATTTATAATCGACTCAGAATTTCAAATATCCTGTGCAAACGATCTTTTTTTTTTTTTTTTTTTTGCAGACGATTAATTTTAAGAGAAAAAGAAAAGAAATGAATTTATTGCTATGCACACATATCGAATGTTGAAGGAGGGAAAATAAATAAATAGATAAATAAAAATAATGATATTTTTTAAAGGTATGGTTTTGGAACTAATTTAACGTCTTAAAAAGAGTTGATAAAAACGTAGAAAAAATGAGTTTTATTTGGAATATTAAGAAATACAGTTTAATTAAGAATATTTTTAATTTAGAGAAATCTTTTAAATTTACGCGTATTGGAATAAATGCTTTTTAAGGAGAATAAAGAATTTATATCGTTTCCATAAGTATTAATAGATTAGATCTAGAAACAAGATTTTAATTTAATAAGTTGAACTAAGTACGGAATATCGTAATAAGGAAATTAATATAGTATAACGATTAATTCTGGCGAAATTTTTTTTTAATTTGTAATATTATCCCCCTTCCCCAAACTTTGTATGAAATTGATACAGTGCCGAAACTAGAGGGGGCCAGAGGAGGCATGTGCCCCGGGCGCCAACAGTACAGAGGGTGAAGAGGGCACCAAATTAAGATTTTTTTAGTGTGTTTGTTATAAAGAATGCATATATGTCGGGGCGCCAAAATACATATTTGCCCCGGGCGCAAAAAGTCCAGTTTCGGCGCTGATTGATAGTTAAATAAAACTACAAGTTCAGACAACAGAAATCTAATAACTTAGAAAAGTTAAATTTTGGAATAAAACTATCAAACCCAGGAAGCTAAGAGATGGAAGAAAAAGAAAATTGACTCAATATAAAAAATATTAGCGATAAAAAAAAAAGTTAAGAGCAAATTAAATCGAATTAAGATTAGGTAGAAGCAGAGCCTGATTACTAACGGGGCACTCTCTCACCAGAAAAAATTTATAGAAATTTTCGTCTTCTTTAAACGCCCTTTTCATACAAGATTACTGTCATGAATAAGGAAAAATTCTTTATTTCTTTTTCCTGGTGGGAGAGTGCCCCGTTAGTAATCAGGCCCTGGGTAGAAGCATTTCCCTAAAAAAAAAAAAAAAAAAAATACAATAATGTTACAATATCACTTACCATTTGTAAGTGCATAGGACATAATACATACAATAACAGTAAATAACTTATAAATATTAATAAGCAAGAGATATTAAAAATATAATAAAAACAATAAGAAATCTCTTTCACGGGAGTTTATGGAATTTCAATGACTTAATTAATAGTGATTTCAGTTCAAAAATTAAATTTGTTAGTATAGTCCTTGTAGTAAATATAGTCTTTAAAGGCTACAATAAACGTTCTTCTCAAGCTTAGTTGACTACAAACAGTCCTTCAAATCAAAAATCTCTAATAGTTTTTAAAAATACAATTCTTCAATGTAGTTCACTAATAAATTGTATATTTTTTGTACTCTAGTTTTAATCTTTGGTTTTAATTGTATGTTAGATCTAATCTTTGGTTTTATGTTGGATTTTGGTTTATGTTGGATTTAACATCTTTTAATAATATATAAAAGTTTTAATAATAAATAGTCTCAATATCAATAATAAATAATATAGAAAAATTTAAATAATAATAATAACAACAATAACAATAAGTAGTATAATAAGACTCAAAATTTATAGCAATAATAATAATAATAATTCTCCATATCCTAATATTTCTCAATAAGAATATAATTAATACTAAACTTCATTATAGAAATCATAATGATAATAATAATAAAACAAAAGCATAATCAAAAGAAAATATCACAGTTTGTTTATTATTGATAGGGAAAATAGTGGTTGAGGATAAAAATAATTACATAGCAACTAAATAATTTTCTTATCTTCTAATAGCATATGAAAATATTTTTTGCTAGCCGAAAGTATACATAATAATAATAATAATAATAATAATAATAATTCCAAAATCCAAATAATATTAAATCTAACTATTTAGAAAATGGACTCTCAACCAGTATTTCCTTACAATAATTCCTCTCTGATACTCTTTTACAAAATTGTTAAATTTGGTTATAAGTTTTCAAATGCCAAATGTAGAGTAATATTTTATCTACACATGGTTTATAAACTTTAATAATAAAACAAATAGGAATAAAAGGTGTCATTCTTAATTGAGAAACGGAAATAAAAATAATTTGCTTTTTGAAAAACTTTTAATATCTGTAGTTTTCACAATCACTGAAAATCACATGTTAAGTTGTAGGTTTGAGTAAAATCATCAAATTTTATAACTCTTATCACATAAATATCTGTTGAATAAATAGAATAATACTAATGTCAAATAAATGAGTAAATATAGTTAGAATTAAATACACTTAAAATTAATTTATCAACATCAATTTGAAAGATTTTACAATCAAAATGTATTCCTTACGCCTGCATAAGGCCCAATTTAATCCCAAAAACTCCCAAAAACAAGTAATATTCTTGTTGGCCACCAAGAACATACCTGCTAATGTTGAAAATTATGGTGATAAAATATTTAATGAATAAGAATTAAAATTTAATCTACTGTTTTGACTTTAATTTGATCTAGTGATTGTGATTGTATCTGAGATTTTGTTTGTTTTTTGGGTTGCTCATGAAACAGTTTAAAATCTTCGGGTGAAAAATAGGGTCTTAATTTAGAAGCATGCACAATAAAGGAATTCTGTCCTGTCTCATAATTAAATTTACCTATTTCATAAGTTACATCAGAAAGTTTATTTATAATTTTGTATGGTCCAGAGAAAGTAGGTTCTAATTTTCGAGTGTTAGGGTATTGAAATTCTTCATAAATTATAGAGTCTTGTATTTTTAATGGGGATTCGACAAAATTTCGATCATAGAGTCTTTTACTTATAAGGTGAAATTCACGAGTTCGCGCTTTCGCAATTTTGAGGGCTTTGTCTACTGGTTATGTTTACATTCTAATTGTCTCACACAGAATTATTATCCACCAATTTAAAAATCTGTATCAGAATTATCGTGAAAATTATAACTATATTTAGCTGTTAACTTTAACTAGAAATTCTATCTAATAAAAATAGAAATTGTAAATATCATAGTTATACCTTAAATTGGGATCATTTTTTTAATTCTATTATTTTATAAATCATAAACAGATACAAAAGTTTTAATGATAGGTAATTTCTTACTTAAAATCACAAAATTTACTGAAAAAATTAATTATATTTATCAGTCAAAAATCTAGCAGCAGCTTTGTACATTTCCATATTTCTTACTGAATTTAAATAAATTATAAAAATCCGGGAACTAAAGTTCACTGCCACCAGAAATTCTAACAAATAAAGGAAAAAACATAAATGTTAACTTTGTTTTCTAGCTCAAGTGTTTAGTAGTAGGAACATTATAGTGAAAATATTGCATTCTGAGAATAGTTCTTCACTAACAAATATCAATAAATTAGAAAATGTACTTTTTTTAAAATAAACTTGAGCTTCTAAGTTCTTTTATACTTCATTATTTTTTCAAACTTATCTTTAAACGTGCATAAAAATATCATAATAGTCTTTAATATGCAACAGTAATTGCTTTAAGAACATCATACTCCTCAATTAAATCCTTAAGAACAAAAATGTTTCAATCTCCAGCAAATAATAATGATAATAATAATACTCATAAATAGAATTATAAATAAGACTCAAAGAAAAACAAACAAATAAATAAATAAACCTCACAAACACAGAATAAATAATCTACACAAATACACAAAAAGGATACAAATAACACTCAATTAATTCTGAAAATAACTCACTGATAAGAAGAAATTCTTAAGATGATCCTAGGGGGGACAAGAACCCTGAAAATTATCCAAGTAATCAGCAACCGACGTTCAGTTGTCCCTGTGAATTATTTTTCCCCCCTTTTATTTGTCATCACTACCAGTAATACCTAAAGTCATTGATCCAATATTTGGGCGGCAAAAAGATGAATGTCAGTCATCGTGAAACTTCTTTAATAAAGCTAACAAAATCTTTCAGAGTAGTGTCTTTCCAAGCATAGATTTGAAGCACTTTAGAAAGAACATTTCTTTTGCTTTAATTAAGTAAGAAATTACGGTGATTTTGGCCCAAGAACATTCACGACAAGTCAATTTTCGGCGATCCGCAAACCTATCATCGCTTCGTTCCACAGCAGACTCCATTAGCAAGTAGAAAATACCATATAGAATCAGTGTTGGGTATGAACGCGCTCACTGAACGAAAACTCACGAGTTTCGCTCACTATTTGTGAACTTTGAACTGAACTTCGCTCACTATTTCATAAACGAGTTTGAACTGAACGGAAACTCAAAAAATAGACGAGTTTGAACGAAATTTACGTTCAAATTTACGTTCAATTTTTTCATAATTTATTTAAAATTTTTCCAGACCTTAGTACACTTTTTCCCTCTTTCAAATGTCATTTAGAGGCCTACACGAGCCTCAGGGCGGGTTAAGCCTGGATATCACTTCTCTGGGTAGTATCCTAGTCTCACTTCTTCTGCAGACTCGGGTCGCGCCGAACCGGACTTGGGCTGTATACAATTTCGCCGAAAATAGATATATACAGTAAACTCTGTACAAGGTTGACTGCGTAAGGCGGAAATATGTCTAAATCGGAAAGATTTTAAAAGAAAGCATATACATCGCAGCCTACGGCACTTCTGCATAAATGGAGATTATAAACAGACTAAGGTAAGTTTTTTTGGCCAGAACTCTTCCGTAAGGGTAAATATCAATGTCCTGTAGAAATGTACTCGGGGTCGGGCCGGGTTCGGTGCGAAATTTCACCTTTTTTTAGGGCCGGGCCAAGCTCGGGCCTTGTTTGTAGCTATTATATCGGGCCGGGTCGGGCTTTGTTTTTAGCTATTACATCGGGCCGGGTCGAGCCTTGATTTTAGCTATTATGTCGGGCGCTAAATTTTCTCTACGAGCCGGGCTGGGCTCGGGCCGAAATTTTTATTTTAATATCGGGCCGGACATTTTTTTTTCTATGGATCGGGTCTGGAAATTTCCGTCCGTGCATACCTCTATCTTACATATCGAATAATAAAATGATTAGTTCACAAAATTTTGTAAATTTGGACAATAATATCCAAACATAAAAAAAAGTGAACTTTTTAGTGAACTTCGTTCATTTTTACAAATGAGTTTGATTTGAACGAGTTCGTTTGAAAATTTTTGAATTTGAACGTGAACTTAAATCACTTTTCAGAAATTGAACGTGAGTTTGAATTAGTTCGTTTATTTTGTGAACGTGCCCAACACTGTATAGAATGCCCTTCAGAACATAGAATTCATTCGAACTTCGGCGATAGCATGTTCTTCTTCGCTCCGGTTACACTTAAAATCCTATCGACTAAATAAAAAACTGTGACATTTTAAAGTTAGGAGCCAGAAATATCATCGCCGGGGTCCCCGTTCTACCGCACAGAAGTCATGGCAAGCGAGAAAAAAAAAGAAATAAATAAATGTAGAGGATCCAATAAATTACTCGTTGGCTACTGCAAGTTACTTTATTAAACTGTAGTTATGAGAGAGGAAAAGGCTCCTTTTGCAAGCTATCTTTAACCGAAATATAAAAAAAAAATTCCATCATTTACTTCAACAAGCCGTAAGCCGTACTCATCGAAGAAAAAAAACCAAGAATCTTTTTTCTCACCTCGATGCTTCCTTTCTTGAATCTAAAAAGAATGTTCTAGAAAAATCTCTACTCTCGAACCATCATATTTCCATGTAAGTATAATTCATGTCCAGGGTCGAGATTTTATTCCATTCAGATGACAATTTTACTTTAAAAAAATATTATTTAACCAATTTATAATCGACTCAGAATTTCAAATATCCTGTGCAAACGATCTTTTTTTGCAGACGATTAATTTTAAGAGAAAAAGAAAAGAAATGAATTTATTGTTGTATACATATATCGAATTGCACATATCGAATGTTGAAGGAGGGAAAATAAATAAATAGATAAATAAAAATAATGATATTTTTTTAAAGGTATGGTTTTGGAACAAATTTAATAAGACTTTCTTAAAAAAGGTTGATAAAAACATAGAAAAAATGAGTTTTATTTGGAATATTAAGAAATAAAGTTTAATTAAGAATATTTTTAATTTAGAGCCATCTTTTAAATTTACGCGTATTGGAATAAATGTTTTTTAAGGCGAATAAAGAATTTATATCGTTTCCATAAATATTAATAGATTAGATCTAGAAACAAGATTTTAATTTAATAAGTTGAACTAAGTACGGAATATCGTTATAAAGAAATTAATATAGTAGAAAGGTTAATTTTGGCGAAAAACAGATTTGAAATTTGTACTATTTATGTATATATATATTCAAATTCCCCCAGAGTCCCATATTACCGTATATATATATCACAGGCATAACCAAAGAGGGTGCCCAAAAACCGGCACCCAAAGTCTAAGATTTTCTTCTCCTTGATTCAAAGCAAAAAAAAAAATTCTGGTTAGAACAGTTTTGATTTATTTACTCTGTTAATTTCAAATAAAATAAACAAAAACCGATTTCAAGAAACTTCTTCCGTTTACGTACACCTCGTCAGTTTGCTTAGTTTGTTTCTTTGTAACAACTCTTTGTTATTATTCACATTCACATTAAATAGCTTTGTTACCATATTCTGTGATTGTACTTATGAGAAACGAAAATGGGACAGATTTTTTATGAGAAGGGCTGAAAATTTAACGATTGTTATAGAAAATGAAAAATATATCACAAAAAATAGCAAATTGTGAACAATTGTAAATGTTAAAGTTTGGGAAATCAAAGCAGGAGAAGGTAAAATTTTGAAAGTAGAGGGTTGAATAATTGATTAACTATTTTTTAAATTATTTTTTACTTATTATTTTTTATAAAAATGAAATCAAAATAATTTTTCCCTTCAATTGGTATTTTTAATACATTGTAAGAGAAACCTTTGTAATTTTAAAACACAAAAATTCAATATGTAACAATATAACAGCATTTATGCGTTGAGTTACTCCATGATTTCGAGTTTGAAAATAAACATCACTATTAAAATAAAAATAAAATAACCCGAGTAATCTAAAAAAAAAATAAATAAATAAAGGTGTACCATAAAAGATCGAGATTAAAAACCTAGCATTATAGATAGTGCAAACTATAAAATATTCACTTTCGTCTCAGGGTTGTCGGATTTGGCCTCTTATTTTTATTTCTGGAATTTCACATTCACCCCAGAAATTCTATATGGTATTGTTTTCTATATTTAATCCCTTGGGGCCGTGCAACACATATATGAGCCGCAAACAGGCTTAAGAATCCGTGTTTGTCCCCACCAGTAAAATTTTACTGCAAAATTTGCCTTTTTTAATCGGAGCATTTTCTCGATTTAATAAGCCACAAATTTCTGTTCTTAAAAACGGGTCACAAACCATTAAAATTTTCGTAAAAGGCTCCCGCCGCGCGAAGGGGTTAGGAAAGCCGTTTCCTGTTTAATCTAGTGAAAATTCTATCATAATTTCTGATATGAATTCGAAGTTTTTAAATTGAAAGTAGGGACCAAATTGTAGGGACCAAAGTAGGGACCAACCCCCGTTTCGTCTTTTAACCACTTAAACCTTTCCGGCACGGGCAAATGCTGTTAAAAAAATGAGTGATTATCAGCAGCCACCGGATTTTGCAGACAACTTTTTAACATATTAAAAAAAAAAAAAATCCTTAATTTTAGCTTTCATTGTAAAAGCAAAATTTTATTAAAATATTATTGGTGCCGTTTGCAAGTTTGGAATTAAAATTAGGTGTGCCCAGACTGTGCACAGTGTTCCAAAAAGGGAACCGTTCAATATTTTTGAATTTCTAATAATGCCTATTTTTTTCATATCTTTTACAGAAGCTTTAATGTGTATATTTACTGTAAATAATAATAATAAATATAAATAGTTTATATCTCTATTTTAAGTAAAACACACGAAGTTAAATATTTAGCAAAATCTGATTCATTTTTCTAATAATTAATAATTAAATTAATAATTAATAATTAAATTAATAATAAAATTAAATTATGACATATCTTATATATGAATCACTTTCTCTGCATTCTTTTCAGAGGAAAAATGAATTCACTAAAAATGATGAAATGGAAATCGGTTGAATACACTTGAAAGTAAATTGAAGAGAAATTCTTTGAAGATAAACTATGACAACTCTTAGAACATATTGAGTCGCCGGAATAAGAAAAACCCAAAGGACTTAGGTCGCGGCGGTAGAGGTGCATCGCTTTTCGCAACATAACGACGATTCGAAGGATTTGCCTTCCATCTTACTGCGTCCGCTCAACTGCCTCGGGGCGGGCACCCTTGCCCCGGCGTCCGCTAAATGTCTCGGCATCTACGGAACTTCTCGGCACATCTCAACTGCAACGGTGACACCCAACTGCAACCAACTCAACTGAGCTCCAACTGTGCAACTGCACTGGTGGCGCAGAGCCAGGAGGGAGAAAAGAACAAGGGTTACTGTAAACCCGGAATACGCCAAGTTGGCAACGTTCGAATGAGGAGAGCGATGGAAAAAATGCCAAGCTACGTTTTAATGTATAGTGAAATATGAATCTAATAAGGAAAAAAATTGATAAACACTTAAAGAATGAAGGCCAAAGAAGGTGGCCAGGCACTTAGCTGGCTAAATCACGTCACCTGTGGATTTGAATTTGATAGGCCAAGGGGAGGGCCCGATTAACCGGAAATACCACCCATAGAACGATCGAGATAATTCTAGAAGCTTTCTAAACCGGAAGGAATGAATTCAAACAAGATTTTACCGGATTAGAACATTCGATAAGCTATGTAAGGAAGAAAAATTTACAGGCGACGATGTCAAAAGAAACGAAATCGAAATAATATTTAAATTGAGAACATCAATAAAAAGGAGATGATAGGAAATAAAATAGTTAATAAAATTGAATTAAAACAAAAATATGGGGGGGTTATCGAGTAACCCCCACAATTGTTTTCTATATTTAATCCCTTGGGGCCGTGCAACACATATATGAGCCGCAAACAGGCTTAAGAATCCGTGTTTGTCCCCACCAGTAAAATTTTACTGCAAAATTTGCCTTTTTTAATCGGAGCATTTTCTCGATTTAATAAGTCACAAATTTCTGTTCTTAAAAACGGGTCACAAACCATTAAAATTTTCGTAAAAGGCTCCCGCCGCGCGAAGGGGTTAGGAAAGCCGTTTCCTGTTTAATCTAGTGAAAATTCTATCATAATTTCTGATATGAATTCGAAGTTTTTAAATTGAAAGTAGGGACCAAATTGTAGGGACCAAATTGTAGGGACCAAAGTAGGGACCAACCCCCGTTTCGTCTTTTAACCACTTAAACCTTTCCGGCACGGGCAAATGCTGTTAAAAAAATGAGTTATTATCAGCAGCCACCGGATTTTGCAGACAACTTTTTAACATATTAAAAAAAAAAAAAAATCCTTAATTTTAGCTTTCATTGTAAAAGCAAAATTTTATTAAAATATTATTGGTGCCGTTTGCAAGTTTGGAATTAAAATTAGGTGTGCCCAGACTGTGCACAGTGTTCCAAAAAGGGAACCGTTCAATATTTTTGAATTTCTAATAATGCCTATTTTTTCATATCTTTTACAGAAGCTTTAATGTGTATATTTACTGTAAATAATAATAATAAATATAAATAGTTTATATCTCTATTTTAAGTAAAACACACGAAGTTAAATATTTAGCAAAATCTGATTCATTTTTCTAATAATTAATAATTAAATTAATAATTAATAATTAAATTAATAATAAAATTAAATTATGACATATCTTATATATGAATCACTTTCTCTGCATTCTTTTCAGAGGAAAAATGAATTCACTAAAAATGATGAAATGGAAATCGGTTGAATACACTTGAAAGTAAATTGAAGAGAAATTCTTTGAAGATAAACTATGACAACTCTTAGAACATATTGAGTCGCCGGAATAAGAAAAACCCAAAGGACTTAGGTCGCGGCGGTAGAGGTGCATCGCTTTTCGCAACATAACGACGATTCGAAGGATTTGCCTTCCATCTTACTGCGTCCGCTCAACTGCCTCGGGGCGGGCACCCTTGCCCCGGCGTCCGCTAAATGTCTCGACATCTACGGAACTTCTCGGCACATCTCAACTGCAACGGTGACACCCAACTGCAACCAACTCAACTGAGCTCCAACTGCGCAACTGCACTGGTGGCGCAGAGCCAGGAGGGAGAAAAGAACAAGGGTTACTGTAAACCCGGAATACGCCAAGTTGGCAACGTTCGAATGAGGAGAGCGATGGAAAAAATGCCAAGCTACGTTTTAATGTATAGTGAAATATGAATCTAATAAGGAAAAAAATTGATAAACACTTAAAGAATGAAGGCCAAAGAAGGTGGCCAGGCACTTAGCTGGCTAAATCACATCACCTGTGGATTTGAATTTGATAGGCCAAGGGGAGGGCCCGATTAACCGGAAATACCACCCATAGAACGATCGAGATAATTCTAGAAGCTTTCTAAACCGGAAGGAATGAATTCAAACAAGATTTTACCGGATTAGAACATTCGATAAGCTATGTAAGGAAGAAAAATTTACAGGCGACGATGTCAAAAGAAACGAAATCGAAATAATATTTAAATTGAGAACATCAATAAAAAGGAGATGATAGGAAATAAAATAGTTAATAAAATTGAATTAAAACAAAAAATATGGGGGGGTTATCGAGTAACCCCCACAATTGTTTTCTATATTTAATCCCTTGGGGCCGTGCAACACATATATGAGCCGCAAACAGGCTTAAGAATCCGTGTTTGTCCCCACCAGTAAAATTTTACTGCAAAATTTGCCTTTTTTAATCGGAGCATTTTCTCGATTTAATAAGCCACAAATTTCTGTTCTTAAAAACGGGTCACAAACCATTAAAATTTTCGTAAAAGGCTCCCGCCGCGCGAAGGGGTTAGGAAAGCCGTTTCCTGTTTAATCTAGTGAAAATTCTATCATAATTTCTGATATGAATTCGAAGTTTTTAAATTGAAAGTAGGGACCAAATTGTAGGGACCAAAGTAGGGACCAACCCCCGTTTCGTCTTTTAACCACTTAAACCTTTCCGGCACGGGCAAATGCTGTTAAAAAAATGAGTTATTATCAGCAGCCACCGGATTTTGCAGACAACTTTTTAACATATTAAAAAAAAAAAAAAATCCTTAATTTTAGCTTTCATTGTAAAAGCAAAATTTTATTAAAATATTATTGGTGCCGTTTGCAAGTTTGGAATTAAAATTAGGTGTGCCCAGACTGTGCACAGTGTTCCAAAAAGGGAACCGTTCAATATTTTTGAATTTCTAATAATGCCTATTTTTTTCATATCTTTTACAGAAGCTTTAATGTGTATATTTACTGTAAATAATAATAATAAATATAAATAGTTTATATCTCTATTTTAAGTAAAACACACGAAGTTAAATATTTAGCAAAATCTGATTCATTTTTCTAATAATTAATAATTAAATTAATAATTAATAATTAAATTAATCATAAAATTAAATTATGACATATCTTATATTTGAATCACTTTCTCTGCATTCTTTTCAGAGGAAAAATGAATTCACTAAAATTGATGAAATGGAAATCGGTTGAATACACTTGAAAGTAAATTGAAGAGAAATTCTTTGAAGATAAACTATGACAACTCTTAGAACATATTGAGTCGCCGGAATAAGAAAAACCCAAAGGACTTAGGTCGCGGCGGTAGAGGTGCATCGCTTTTCGCAACATAACGACGATTCGAAGGATTTGCCTTCCATCTTACTGCGTCCGCTCAACTGCCTCGGGGCGGGCACCCTTGCCCCGGCGTCCGCTAAATGTCTCGGCATCTACGGAACTTCTCGGCACATCTCAACTGCAACGGTGACACCCAACTGCAACCAACTCAACTGAGCTCCAACTGCGCAACTGCACTGGTGGCGCAGAGCCAGGAGGGAGAAAAGAACAAGGGTTACTGTAAACCCGGAATACGCCAAGTTGGCAACGTTCGAATGAGGAGAGCGATGGAAAAAATGCCAAGCTACGTTTTAATGTATAGTGAAATATGAATCTAATAAGGAAAAAAATTGATAAACACTTAAAGAATGAAGGCCAAAGAAGGTGGCCAGGCACTTAGCTGGCTAAATCACGTCACCTGTGGATTTGAATTTGATAAGCCAAGGGGAGGGCCCGATTAACCGGAAATACCACCCATAGAACGATCGAGATAATTCTAGAAGCTTTCTAAACCGGAAGGAATGAATTCAAACAAGATTTTACCGGATTAGAACATTCGATAAGCTATGTAAGGAAGAAAAATTTACAGGCGACGATGTCAAAAGAAACGAAATCGAAATAATATTTAAATTGAGAACATCAATAAAAAGGAGATGATAGGAAATAAAATAGTTAATAAAATTGAATTAAAACAAAAAATATGGGGGGGGTTATCGAGTAACCCCCACAATTGTTTTCTATATTTAATCCCTTGGGGCCGTGCAACACATATATGAGCCGCAAACAGGCTTAAGAATCCGTGTTTGTCCCCACCAGTAAAATTTTACTGCAAAATTTGCCTTTTTTAATCGGAACATTTTCTCGATTTAATAAGCCACAAATTTCTGTTCTTAAAAACGGGTCACAAACCATTAAAAATTTCGTAAAAGGCTCCCGCCGCGCGAAGGGGTTAGGAAAGCCGTTTCCTGTTTAATCTAGTGAAAATTCTATCATAATTTCTGATATGAATTCGAAGTTTTTAAATTGAAAGTAGGGACCAAATTGTAGGGACCAACCCCCGTTTCGTCTTTTAACCACTTAAACCTTTCCGGCACGGGCAAATGCTGTTAAAAAAATGAGTTATTATCAGCAGCCACCGGATTTTGCAGACAACTTTTTAACATATTAAAAAAAAAAAAAAAAAAAAAAAAAAAAAAAAAAAAAAAAAAATCCTTAATTTTAGCTTTCATTGTAAAAGCAAAATTTTATTAAAATATTATTGGTGCCGTTTGCAAGTTTGGAATTAAAATTAGGTGTGCCCAGACTGTGCACAGTGTTCCAAAAAGGGAACCGTTCAATATTTTTGAATTTCTAATAATGCCTATTTTTTTCATATCTTTTACAGAAGCTTTAATGTGTATATTTACTGTAAGTAATAATAATAAATATAAATAGTTTATATCTCTATTTTAAGTAAAACACACGAAGTTAAATATTTTGCAAAATCTGATTCATTTTTCTAATAATGCCTATTTTTTTCATATCTTTTACAGAAGCTTTAATGTGTATATTTACTGTAAATAATAATAATAAATATAAATAGTTTATATCTCTATTTTAAGTAAAATACACGAAGTTAAATATTTAGCAAAATCTGATTCATTTTACTTCTCAACATGTTCCATGGTGCACTTAACCTCTTAACTGATCTGCTCGTACGCCGCTCTGGCAAGACGCATTTGCTTAATTCATCATTTAATGCTGTTTCACACCACAATTTTTTTTAAAAGATAATTTCATACTATATAAAGGCGGAAATGTTTAGTCTAAATGTTACGAATATTTTATTTAAAAAATTGTGGTGAGAATCGTTTTTTCAATTTATTGAACAAATAAGAAACTGCTAGTTAAGAGGTTAACATATTATAACGTATTATTTACTTATAAAAAGGAAATCCAACGGTAACTTTTTAAAGAAAATTCGCTTTGATAATTTAAAATGCATAATTTAACATGTAAAATGGGATTAAAATCATAATCGTTCCTTTGGACTTCTTCGCACTCAAGTAGCAAGTGAGAAAGTGGAAAGAGGGAACGGAACAAGGAGAGATAATGTTAAAAGAAAAAAAAGGCATAAGAATGCATAAAAAAATAAATTCTGATAATTAGTAAGTTCAAAAACCTAAGCACTATTACGGATACTTTACTTGATGTGAGCAGTGGAGTAGTTAATGGTTTTAATGAAACAATAATCTCATTATGCTTATCAATCTTTTAAATCTCATAAACCTAATCACCATATCTGGTTTAATTTTCAAGGAGAAAAAAAAATTATTAAAAGATTGAATTTCCTACTACGAAATATTTATTTTACCTAATATATGCTGAATTTTAAATCCATAAGACGTTTATTTATTCACATATTTTATTTATTTATACGTAAAGAATTCTTCAAGACAATACCAGTAACTTGAGTCTATTCATAAACCCTTTCGCGACGGGAGCCTTTTACGAAATTTTTATTGTTTGTCACCGGTTTTTTAAAAACAGAAATTTATGTCTTTTTAAATCAAGAAAATACTCTGATTAAAAAAGGCAAATTTTACTGTATTGGTGGGGATAAAGGAGGATTCTTAAGCCTTTTAGCGACACGCAAACTTTCACAATCCAATTTTTTTGCATTTATTTAAAAAAATTTTATATGTAAATATTTTTGAACGTGATATGCTTAAATTATTAAAAAATCACATGAATTTAACACTAGAACTACCGATAGCTGTCATTTTGACGGCTACCATATGAGTAATTCCATGCATGCCTGTAACGTCAGTCAAGAGCTGCGATATTTTCTACCAATATTTTCGTTTTGAAAAATGAGACTTATTTCATCGGGGATGTCTCATTAATTGAATAAAGCCAAGAAAACTTTTTGAAAATAACGATGGACAACAATTTCGCAGTTATAATCTTGGTGACTGACGTTACAAAACCTCATGGAATGACCCATATGAGTACATTTAGGTTTAAACAAGAACTCGGATTATAAAATTAGTTTAAAAGGACACAAACAAGGAAAACATTAAACATTAAAGTTAAAATCAAAATTCTGGTGTGAAATTATTTTATAAAACTGAACTCAAATTTCCGGCAGTTCTAGCATTAACCCTTTCCCGCTCGGATAAATTCTGTTAGTAAAATAAGAAATTATCGACCGACACCGGAATTTACAAACGACTTTTTAAGAAATCAAGAACTCCTGAACTTAAGCTTTTATTGTAGAAGCAAGATTTTATTAAAATATTATTGGTGCCAACTACAAGTTTGGAATTAAAATTAGGTGTGTCCAGACCGGACACACTGTGTCGGAAAGGGTTAAGGACATGTTATTTAGAAATCAATGTGCGAAATTAAAAAAAATACTGAAGATGTTTAGTGCCTAAAAATGTTAACCTGGTATCAAGACAGTTGCTTGATAATAAGGTATTTTTTCATTAACATTGAATTCTCAATAAACTCTCTTTTCATTATTTCATTATTTTTCATTACTTTTTTTCAAAAGAATTTACTAAAATCGCTTTAATTAACCAGTTGAATTTTGTATATTTCTAAAATATACCAGTCTAAAATGTGTACTTTTAAAATGAGTTTTAATGTAGATAATTTTAATTTGACATAAAAAATAATAACATACATCGTACTAAATAAATAAATAAGTAAAACATAAAGTTTAAAGCACTAAAACACGTTATTTTTTATTGCGAACTAGTTTCAGTAGCCAAAGCGCACCGTCATCAGTGCATATTATGATTGCTCAGAAAAGAGAATTGTTGAAATATGTGTTGGAGAAGCTGATTCGCTGAAAAGGTTCATCGGCCAACAAAATCATAGGATATCCTGGGAAATAGCCAAAGTAAGAGAAACCGATTCAAAGAGAAAGTTTGATCAGCCAATAGAATCGCGACAGAAAATCATAGGAAACGGCTCATGCAAGCGGATTTATTGACCAAGCTCAATGAGCTGTAAGATTTCAGAAAAGTTTAGAGAACAGCTAAAAGGCATAATGAATGTAATCTGAGAACAACCATCTTCTCCAACAAACATTTCGGCAATTTTCTTCTCTGAGCAACCATAATTTGCATTGATGACGGTGCGCTATGGCTACCGAAATTAGTTTGCAATAAAAATTAAGTGTTCTGCTGCTTTAAACGTTGTTTTTAATTAATTTATTTATATTATACTCAGCAGAGTATTTTCTCATTGCAATGCATGGTATTACACCCCTCATTTTTTAGCACTTTCCAACACAGTTGAAAAGTGCTTATGCTTTCGGTTTGTCTGGCCGTATGGCCGTCTCTCCGCGCTCTAACTCTCCTAAATATGCTCGGATTGCTATGAAATTTTTGGACGTTATTGATATTTGCCCTAGCACAAATCCTATTGAAAATGAAGTTTCTACCATGATTAGTTTATTTACAGGGTCAGTCAAAATTTTTCATTTACGTTACGGCCTACGGGAAAAATTATTTCAAATGAATTTTAAAGATGTTACACCCAATCAAACATATTCAAATTTATATGCATCGACAAACTGCACTAAAATATGTATTCTGTAAAATATGCAGTAAAAAGAATAGCTATTATTCATTTAAAAGGCCACACAAAAGTATTCCATTACATAATAATAAAGGGAGGAATTGCTTGCGAAATATTTTAATTATGATAAACGATTTCATGTATAATTAAATTAATATACGTCGCTGAGGCTTAACCTTCTGACTGCCGCCGGCTGATTTTTTCACACACTAAGCTGCAGGTTTCACTGCAACATAAGCAATATTTAAATTAGTATAATTCCACAAATAAAACCCAGTTCTGAAAAATTAAGTTAGGATTGATGCTATCAAAGATTATACACCGATACTAATAACGTATTTTGCATCAGGTTGGAAAAACATCTTTTTTTTTATATTTTTAATAAATTACAGAGAAAACAACATTACAATATTACCCTTTGGCTGGGCAGTCAGGGGGTTAATATGAGTTATTTCACGCATAATACGAAGTGCATAGTATTTACAGAGACATACAGAATATTTCAAACAGTGTTTTCTACCCGAAGTACTGTATATTATAAATGTTGGCTG
This sequence comes from Maratus speculifer, assembly GCA_964019185.1. NCBI lineage: Eukaryota > Metazoa > Arthropoda > Arachnida > Araneae > Salticidae > Maratus > Maratus speculifer. The sequence goes on along the minus strand of OZ025295.1, from coordinate 334,123,275 downwards.
TTGGATGAATGGAATGCATTTTCAATTATGATATGCGCTTTTAAGTTTCACTAAGCAAATGTACATTATGTGGTGTGTATAAATTCTAATAGTTACGCAATTTATATATAGAGGGTTACATAAAAGAGCTCGGAAAGATTACTGAATATAAACCTATTTTACTTAAATGTGATTTTTAAATAAATGATACATTTTTTATGTTGAAATGCATACAGTTTACTAAGAAATGTTTGTAGAATATCGATAAAATGATATACAGGATCACGCAAAGAACTGGATACAGAGTCGCCTGTGGATGATAATTTCTGGAAATGTGATTTAAGTAGTTTAAAGAGTATTTTTATACGATGTAAATTTTAGTAAAATACTTTCATGTAATAAAGGTGCTAGATAAACTACAGGGCTGAACAAAAGTATTCATGTATGTTTCCATCTATGAGTATAAATTGCTGAAAGAAAATTTTCAACTAGATAAGCGTTTTCTTGCAAGACTAAATTTACTCACTATATAGTATATATATATATATATATCAACCGACACATCAAATACATGGCTGTTAAAAAGTATTGGAATACATATTTGGCTACACTGTAAAAAATATCCGTTAATATGCACAAACTTTTCCCTAAAATTTTACGGAATAGTTTCTTTTTTCCGAGAAAAGAGTAGTATTTCCGTATTTCCCACTTTGCGGTTTCGAATCACGGAACTGCTCCGTTAATTTTTCCGAAAGTGTAAAACTTCCGTTTTTAAACAGCACAACATTGGTATTTTTAACCGATAAGTGTCGTGATGCCATCTGTATGAGGAAAATAGAGAAAAACGTTATAGCAATATTTCCCTATTTTTCTATTTTAATAATGAAAAGGAGCATATTTTTACAATATTAAAATAATATTAGTAATAATAAGATTTATTTATTCTTTTTAAGTTTGATACAGTTGTAAAATTACTCTTTTTTTCAGTAAGATTTTAAAATAATGTTTATTTATATCACAGTATAAAAAGTGCGTACGATATTTTAGTGGGAAAAAATATACTTTTAATTTTAATATATATATTTTTTAATCTTTTCAAATTAAGAAGTTCGCACATAAAATTTAAAATATATCGAAATATATTACCGAAATTATTATTATTTTGGCGATTACCTAAGTCATAATAATCAATAAATATAATTAATTTTAATAACATATAATAACTTTTATTAAGTTATCTTTATTGAGTTTACAATAGATCGTCACACAAAATATTTGTTAAAATACATGCTTTTTAAAAAAGTGTGTTAGTATCCTTTTATAAAATAAATAAATGAATATGAATAATATTACAATAGAACTTTAAAACTCTTCCAAAATAGAAGGAAACAAAATTTTTTAATACTTTCATTCATGCATGTAATATCTTAAAGGCTAAACTTTTTTTATATAAAGCTAAAATTAAAAAAAAACTAAATATCATAAATTATAGAAATAAAATCTATAAAACATAATTTTGAACTGTACGCCAAATATATATATATATATATATATATATATATATATATATATATATACATTATCGCTATAACAAACCCACTAAAATAAATGCTAAATAACCGCTAATAAACGCTTATCGCTAAAATAAACCCGCGTTCAAAATCTTGTCTTTACTTTATGAAATGCATCTGAAATAACTAAAGATATTTGAAAAAGTGTTTTGTGTAATCTTGGTGTAATGGTATTACACTGCAAGCTACGACCGAAGACGACCCGGGTTCGATTCCCATGGAAGGTAAGTCACATTTCTTCACTGTTATTTAAATTAAATGCATTTAATGTGTGTCTGATGTTAACGTGTCTTTCTAAAGTAAAGAATAAAAATCACAAAGATGTTAGTTTGTCCTTGAAAAATGCTTTCAAATGAAAATTTTTGCATAGAAAATATTAAAAAACGGAAATATTTTCTGAAAAAAACGGAACTATTCCTGGAATTTACGGAATTTATTTTTCCGTTAAAAAAGGGAAATAGTACTGGCGTCTAGATTACCAGTACTATTTCCGTTTTTTGACAAAAAATTTTTTTTACAGTGTATGGACAGTAATACCTTATTTCTCTAAATAACGAAGTTTTGTTAATGATTTCAGGAAGTGTTGGAAAGTGCTTCATAATCTATGCTTAAGGCATAATTTTTCTTACTTGTCCGTTACGAATTTGCTGCACTGGATCACAATACATAAATTTCTTTCTATTCTTCATCAGTCAGATTTGAAGTTCCCATAAAAAATGTTAATTTTATGGGCTTGGAATGTATTCGTAATTTTTTAATTTATTATCATGAATCTAAATTTTAACTTCTTTTTTTTCTGTATCTATTCTCGTTTTAAATATTTCTAAAATGCATACTTTTAAAGTTTTGTTAATGATTTCAGGAAGTGTTGGAAAGTGCTTCATAATCTATGCTTAAGGCATAATTTTTCTTACTTGTCAGTTACGAACTCGCTGCACTGGATCACAATACATAAATTTCTTTCTATTCTTCATCAGTCAGATCTGAAGTTCCCATAAAAAATGTTAATTCTATGGGCTTGGAATGTATTCGTAATTTTTTAATTTATTATCATAAATCTAAATTTTAACTTCTTTTCTTTTCTTTATCTATTCTCGTTTTAAATATTTCTAAAATGCATACTTTTAGTTTCATATTTAAAATGTTAAAATGCTATTCACAGTTGCAGCAAAACTTTAACAATTGAAATATAAAAATTAGAAATACACGTTTTAGAAAATATTGTCTAAAGAAAAACCCAGGAATGAGATTTCCGAGTTTTTTAACACCAGTATAATCTTAGAGAAAATGTCACAGTCGACTCTCGTTAATTCGAAATCGGATAAATCGAATCTTCGCTTAACCCTCTAGATCTCAAACCGCCCGAGATACTTCGAGATATTTCAATTCATACATCCTAATTCCCACTAGAAAATTAAAATAGCAATATTGGCTTTAGTTCCTAACAGATATTCCGGATTTAAATAAACCGAAATTAGCTATTGAAAGTTTTTGGTGTAAAGTCAGATTATCTGAACTACATAATTTCTAGAACGTGTTCTATCATGGGAATTAAAGGGTTAATTCGAACTAAATACGAAGTCCCGAAATTTTCAAAAGCAGAATAACATTAAAAATTTTCATTTATTCGAACTCATTTTCTCTTGACTTCGTTTAATTCGAACTAACGAGAATTCCAATTTTTCCTTTTTCCCTACTTTCAAATCCTTAAAATAACTTCCTTTATTTCATTTTTGTCAGAATTGTTCTGAAACTAGTAAACATATAATTCCATTTATTTGATACCAGCTTTTTGAATGCCACGTCTGTCCGTCAATGTCACCTCCAACACTTCTTCCATTGTGCTTGTTTCTAATTCTTTAATTAGTTTATGTATTTATATATTTTAATTAAATATTAATTTATATTCTAATGATAATCGCAAGAAATGAATTTAAAAAATACAATAACATTAATTCCTTTGTAATAATACTCATTTAAACACATTTTCCTCTCATACTTTTCATAATTCGAACTCTGGATAATTCGAACATTTCTTGCGGTCCCGATGAATTCGGATTAACGAGAGTCGACTTTGTTTAGTTTAATCAGAACAGTGATTTAACAGAACGACATTTTTTCTAAGGTTATACTGGTGTACAAAAAAGTCAGAAATCTCATTCCTGAAAACAAAGAAATATCTTTTAAAAAGAGTACACAAAGAAAAAAAATTGCAATTTTCAATTTTTTTATAAGTAATCTTAAAAATAAGAATGTATGCCCAGCTCATAAAATTAATATTTTTGGAGGAAATTTCAAATCGGACAGATAATAACCCCGAAGTTATTTTTCAAAAAAAATTTGCACCTAGTTGCAATAAAATATAAATTAGGATACCGAATTCTTTTGCAGTTTCTAAGTCGAAAAATAGAAATACTTCCATTTACATCTTAAAGGAAGAGCGTGTCGAGGCTAAACATGGTACACTGAAAAATATGAAGTACTCAAAAATGAGTAAATCGATGTACTCATATCGAATTGAGTATGTTTGGATCAAAAATGAACACATTGCTTTCTCAATTTTGAAGCATCATATTTTATCAAATCCGAACAAACTTTTGCACCCAGCAATGGTTTATCTCAATCATGGTTGCATTAAAGATGCTTATTAATGTAAATATTAAATTATGCACAGTATTTTAAAATAATTTTAAAGTATACTTGCAAATAATGCTCTTGTCATAAAATGTTCGATTTGGGTACTTTACTTATAATTTTGCTATTTCTCTTAACAAATAATTAATTTAAATGTTTATTGTTCATAATTTTGAGCAAGAAATAAATACCAGCATATTTTCACTTTAATTTCTAAATTCAAAGGGCAGATAATAGTGATTTATATTTGAACACAACCATGGAATCAAAAATGAGTAGGGTAAGTGTACCAGTAGTGGGCCATGTACCAATAGTAGGCCACCAGTTTTCAAAGTTGAAAAACAAGTTTTCTAGTCACCCCTGTCAGATAATAAACTAATTGCTGATTGGCTGGAACCCTTATCTGTTATCATGCAAAGGGACAACTTCATTATTCTCGTAGTCTTTGAGCTGGAAAAGTGTTTTTACAGACTGTACGAAAAAACTAAAGAGAAGCTAAAATTATTTTACTTAATCATCAAAACTTCTAAATATGATTTCATTATTGTGTATATTTAAGTGTAGAAATGTAAAACAAATTATAACTTCTGTACAGTATGCACTAAACTCAAGAATGGAGAGGCCCACTTCTAGGGGGCCCCTACTGGAGCATCAGAAATTTACTTGGCCCACTACTGGAGCATAGAGGAAGGTAACATTTTTTATTTTTCATTTTTTCTAGAGAATATATTTTAAAAATTTGAATGTTTATTCTGATACATAAAGGTAAGGACTAGGCTAAAAAAATATATATTTATTTATTTGAAATTCACTAATACTTTAATAATAATTAGATAAATGTCCTTAAGTGGTCCACTACTGGTACATTTAACTTACATGTATTTCTCAGTTTTGAGAACTTTTGGATCGGAGCTATTTTGATGAGTACTTAAAATGAAGTACTTTTTACTTAATTTTGAGAACCCACTTTTTTTTTCAGTGTATCTATAAGTGGACTTACTAATTTTACTGATTCTTTCATTTAACCACTTAACTTATTGATATTTTTGAAAAATCGTTCAAATAATGCCTATTTTTTACTTCAAAAATCCCATTTTCATGTTATTTCTAAACGAAATACTTGGAAAAAAATAATAGCAGGTCAAAAATAAAGATTATATAGGCAAATATAAATTTGTTTATTTCCGGGTTAAACCATTCGAGACGAACGTCTTTAACAGAATTTTTAATCTTTTATTACCGGTTTTTTTTTTCAAAACACTTATTGAAATTTCTACCTAATTACATCAGGAAAATACTCTGCTTAAATAAAGCAAAATTTGAAATAAAATTTACTGGTGAGAATAATAAATCATAATTTGGCCGTACGTAGTGATACGAGCATGGAACTGTTTTGCAAAACTTTTCCTGGGAATTTCTTTAGCGTTGTATTCATGGGTGAACTACTAGATTCATTGAATCAGAAGAGGCAATTGACCCACCATATTATTGTTGAGCTCATGTAAATATCAAGAAAATGGAAATGACATATTCTTAAAAGAATAAAGCTTCAACTGTAACTGATTTCGGAGGTGGCCATTACTACCGCGAAAAACTTCCACCAGTAAATTTGAATAGAAAGTTTCTCTTTATTTAAATGTCTCATTGACAGAAATTTTCAATAAAAAAATAGTAACAAAAACTGCTCTTCCTCATTTTTACGGGTAGGCGCTTATTCTGGCGGTAGTAGTTTCGGTATATTGCGACAAAGAAGACAACCTACTGTCTGTATCAATGAAACTTCATTTTTCTTGTGTTTATCAATATAATAGCAAACAGAACGGCGTGAAATACCGATTTGATTAGCAATTTCTCTCTGAGACTTTGGAATTGCGGAATAATAAAGAGATACAACTTGACGTGCTACTTCTTCATTGACTAGATTCATCAAAAATGGATTTTTTCTTTAGTTTAAACGCTTTTTTATAGACTCTGAGAAAAAGAAAATACATTTTAACAATAAAACGAGTGGAATCCCGTCGAATTCGACGAAGGAAATGTTTAAAAGACCCGATCGATTTGGTTTTTAAAAAAAGCAAAAGTAATTACATTATTGAATCAATATATAATAAATATATTTCCAAACTTAATGTCAAGTTTGCCAGTTACAATTTTGCATGCAAATATTCGCACATCTTCAGTTAAAATTGTAATCTGAGTGCCGGCGAAATCCAGAAATTTTATTTTATATGCACTCACAGAAATATAGTTTTATTAAAAAAAAAAAACTAATTTCATTTTTACTATGACATTATTTTCACTAACTGAAGTCCTCTGAAAGTAAAATCTCTATCTCAGTGTTCATAATGAAAAGAAATATTGAAATCTAATATCGTTATGAGTAAAAATGCGATGTTTTAAATAGCGACGTCATTTTCTCTTCAAATGATTTTTAAAAGTTACTGTTATTAGTAATATGAAAAAGGTATCCATAATAACATTGTAATTCCCATTTATCTGGTTGCTGAATGACATTATTTTCCTCATTTAAAATTTTTCTTATTTTGCCGTAGACATTAATTTTTATCATAAATTATTTTCTGTTATTTTATTTACATTATTAATATTATTTCTCAGTAAATATTTTTTTACCTCAATTAGTGCATAATTATACGCAATCATTTTATTGTGGTTAAATTTTACGAAAACAATTAACTTTTTTCTTTTAAATGCGAGGACATGTTGTCTGATGAAATAAAGCTTCTGACTGGTGTAAAGTGACAATGGAAAATAAATTTTTACTATTTATAGAAAAGCTTACCTGAGTTGCCACCATTTTGAAGAAATATCGTAAAAAGCACTTAAAATTAAAAATAAAATATAAAAATGGAAATAAATTAAAAAATAGCTAAAATGGGCACAACTGCAAATAAATAGCTTTCATTTAAAAAAATAATTATCAAAATCGGCTGAGTAGAAAATTCAGGGCTGTTGACTAAAAAAACAGCCAGGTCTTTTAAATACATAGATTGTATGAATGTCTCGTTTTAACGACCAGATTATGAAAAAGTGGGCCACAATTTTTGACACGACACTTTTTAGTTTGTCTGAAAGAAATAGCATCGGAGGCTAAAAAAATCTACCATATTTGTGAGTGAATTTTTGCATTAGAAAGACACTTAAATTAGATGAAATTTTGTATTAAAGTTTATCGGTAGAAGTTTTCACTATCTGTAATCAGAAATTGCTAATACGATTAAAAGATACAGCCTTCATCATGTGACAACCTTCTTCGTTACTTCACTTGCAACTGCTAGACAATACACTATATGTCTTCTCCACTTTATTCATAACTCCACTGGTACGGGTAAAAACACGATGCCCGTATGACGCACGGACAGTAGCGGCTCGTCAGAGAATGCTGCATCAGATTTCTCACACCACTAAAATTTAACAGAATATTTTATAGCATTTTTTCGACAAATTTTGTTGATTAAATAAAGCTGAAATTACTATATATTTTTTGTGGTGTGAAAAAATTGATGTGCCGCCCTCTGATGAGCCGCTACTGTGCACGGGTAAATCAGAGAAGCGATTAAATTAGTTGTTTACTTTCTTTGCTTCACTATAATCAGTAAACTAATCAGCATAGTATTTTTTTTCCAGAACTTTCCCTCTAAAATACACTTTGGATGATTTGTTTTATGACAAACATAACGTAACATTCTCGTAAAGATAAACATCTTGCATAACTCGAACATGCAACGAACTTAGTTACAATAACTCACAGGAAAATTTTTTAAAGAGATTCCCCCGCACGCAACTTTCGAATAAAGCTTAAACTGATAATTTTTTCAGGATATTATGTCTTAAAACGCATTCGTATCAAGTCAGAACAACTCACGATATATTTATGCTTATTGAGCGCAAAATATTTTACATAACTTGCATCTAAAAATAGTTGTGATTGAGATTAAACATTGAAAAAGCATTATATAAATCCTTTTAACAATTTAGATTTATTATGGTCGTTTTTGTCGATCGAGAAAAGAGGTAGCTGAAGCATATCTGAATGCTTGTAATGTCCGAATTTTATTCGTTTTCAGGTTGGTCCCTGTTTAATGTTGAGAAATATAATACTTCTAATGCCACAATGACAAGAAAGTATTAAAAACTGCAAAAAAAATATTAATAACTCAAAAACAAGATGAGATGCAGCTTTTAAATCAATTGCATTTAAAAGTACATTTTTTTCCTAATACGACAGTGTAAAAATTAAAAATCTGTGATGTTCATAAGTTAAAAACTTTCAGCACCGAAAATTGTAAAGCTGAAATTTCATTTAATATTTATTTATGATTAGTTTAAGTATATTAAGGTTAGTACGGTATAAGTATATTAATGTTTAATACTTAAGTGTATTTATTTATGATTGGTTTAACCCTTTAACGATCATAGCATTTTCATTGCTAAGATGTCGAAATAAATGAATGACACCGGTAATTAAGAACAAATACATTTCTAAATAAGAAAACACATACAAAATAAAAGGGATATTTTTAGATAAAAATATCGGTGTCAGTGTTGCGTATCGGAATTAAAATTTTGTGGTTTCGTGGCGAAACCAATGAACGTTAAAGGGTTAAGTATATTAATGTTTATTATGACTCTGTTATTACGTAAGGCTCATTTTGATCATCATAAAAATTATGTTTATTATTACTTTTTTTAATATAGAATTTACTTATAAACCTAAGAGTTTAGTGTTTCAAAATATCATTTTCCAAATAGTCGTTATTATTTGTTAAATTACAAATTTTTAATATGTAGTAAAACTTGTAAAAATGGAATTGCTGTGAACCGCAAAGAATGCTCTGTTTACAAAAACTAGGTTTTTGTCTTGACAGATAGATTTGTGTAACATTCTTATCTTCGGCACACTGATATTTTTTTCATTTAAGACGGATTCTGTCATTCATATAGAGGTTCTATTTTCACAGGTTTTGCTGCATTTTAAAATATGGTATACTTTTTTCCTGTTTTATAGAAAAATTAAAAAATATACCGAAATTTCTTAAGATAAAGAACATTTTTCTTTATCGCGGATAACTCTGGAAAATTACTGTACATTTTGCTAATTTACGAAACATTTGCCTTTTTTATAGGATATTGCATTGTAAAAATAATAATAATAATAATAATAATAATAATAACGATCAGGTTTTTAGCTGCCGCTCGCCATTGCGCCAAATTGCGACTAAATTCTTCATTTGGCGAGTAAACAAGCGATTAGATTCGCAAAATTGCTAGTGCTCAATTTTTGCTTTTTCTTTCTTTTCTTTTCCGTTTTTCATACATATGCATGTATACATATTTTTAATATATTTGTAATGCATAGTTGAAATTAGATTAGTAACAACCGTTGTCGTAATTATAAAAACTTAGGTTATTTTAGAACATATTGAAAAAAAAGGGGGTACATTAAAGGGTTAAATATGATTTTTTTTGTTGTTGTACTACACGGCGAATCTATTTTGCTAATACTTTTTAGGTGCGTTCGTAATTATGTAAATACGTAGCACCTATTGTTGTCGCTCAGTCCGTCCGTCCGTCTGTCTGTCTGTCCGCATATAACAACGCAAAAACTACCCAACCGAATCGTTTGAAATTTAAAATACATAATTATAACATAATTTTGTCGAGTCATTTCAAATTTTATGAAATTCGGATGGATAGATCAATTACAGGGACATTCAAAAGGATTCCGTTACATTACAGTCAATAGGGAAAAAAGTTTTAAATGCATTCTAATCGTTTGAAATTTAAAACATATAATCAGGGTGCGTAGTCATCGAAAAACTCAGAGGATTTTAATTCTTTTAGTATCAGAAATTCTTTAAAGCACTAGTTGTTTCATCTGAAAAAGGATTTCATTTTCGTTAAGTAAAACAAATATTACGTTATAAAAATTCTGGTAAAAGGTGCTTACAAGGTCCTTCCACACTACGCACCCTGTATAATTATTGCGTAATTTTGTGGAGTCATGTCAAATGTTATGGAAATCGGATGCATAGATCAATTACAGGGACAATCAAAAGGATTCCATTACATTACGGTCAATGGGGAAAAAGTTTCAAATGCATTTTAATGATGTTACACTCATTCGAACATAATAGAATTGGCATGAATCTATGAAATATATACTAAAATATGCCTTCTGTACAATCTGTGATGCAAAGAATTTTTATTATTAAATTACAGGTCCAAACAAAAGTATTCCACTATATAATGCTATACGGGGAAACATGGTTTGGTACTTGTTTTAATTTTATTCAACTATTTCACGTTTTATGAATAAGATATACGTTGCTGAGGTGTAATAAAAATTACTTCCTGCATATTTACAGAAACGTAAAGATTTCGACTACTATACTGTATCCGGATTACGCTCTACTATATCAGCAAGATCTAAATATTTTTAAAACTTCGTTATCGTACGAACGCACCTCATTTGCTACGTTCACGTGCAATTTCCAACTTGTTTCATTTGGCGAATATTTTTTATTTTTAACTAGCCAAATTACTAAAGTTGGTCAAATGTCAGCGAGAACACTGATAAAGGTATGTACTAAAAAATAATGAAATTTACTGTGGTTTACGAAAGTAATGAAATATCATAACAAAATAGCATAATAATACTAGCAAAAGCCATGCTTTGTTTGGATTTGCGAAGCATTATTTCATAAGATATTTATTTGAAAGTAACGATATTTTTTTTATTATTTTTATTGCAGTTTTATTAAGCAAAAACGTTATTTTATGTTTTGACGCATTTTAATTTTTGATATGTAAATTTAGCCAAATAACTCAGAATTTCCTCGATATTTTTTGTTTATGATATAAGACTTGTATAAATAAAAGTATTTTCGAAACAAAATTTTACAAAATATTTTTTTTTAATTTTCAACTAAAAGCTCTTTTAAAGATTTTTTAAACCAAATAACATTCGAATAACACTTTATATAACAAAGGGTATAGCCAGGTTTCTTAGTAAAATATGATCTTGAGTCAACCACATCGAGTCCTACATGAATCGATAAAATAAATAAATATTTGCCCATAAAATAAATAAATATATGCCCATAAAATAAAATTGATTTCTACCCAGTTTCAAGTATTGGGGAGAAGTGTATCTCAAGATCACGGGGGGGGGGGGGGGTAATGACCCTGAATGCCTGTTTTGGAAAAGACTGCATTGTGGCGAAAGTACTAAGCAGATTTAAACGAAAATAATAAGGGATGTATAAAACCACCATATGAATGTTTGACAATTTTTTCAGATTTTTTTTAAGCAAAAGAACAAGTTTTCTAACATTTTTCTTGTTTTTAAATGAACATTTTAATAAAAAATCTATTAAAATTCCTGAGTGACCATCTTAATTTTTTGCATGAAATACCATGAGATATGATGTATATTCCTATCAACATCAACTTTCTACGTAGGGTGCATCATATTAAAAAAAGGTAAAATCATATTCCTGCGTAGATGGAGGGCGTGTCTCGCAAAAATCTGACATATTAGTTCAAACAGTAGTTTAAAAAGAAGGCGTGAAATAACATTATACAGGGCTCTCAAATGATCCCCGAACTGAACATCAGTATTTTTTAACAGAAAATTTCATGATACGTTTGCGCTAGAATCAACTTCCAAACGTGGGTCCTTGACAATTTGCAAGAAAAATCTAAAAAGAAAATTTCTCTAAGAAAATTCTGATGATCAGTTGGCGGACCATTTGGGAGCCCTGATTATACGACAGAACTTTCAGGTAGACCTGATATGTGATTTGTGCGAGACACGCCCCCCCCCCTCCCCCACATCTCCGTCGGAATATGATTTTGCCTTTTTTAGGTGCGTTCATAATTATGTAAATACGTAGCACCTATTGTTGTCGCTCAGTCCGTCCGTCTGTCTGTCCGCATATAACAACGCAAAAACTACCCAACCGAATCGTTTGAAATTTAAAATACATAATTATTGCATAATTTTGTCGAGTCATTTCAAATTTTATGAAAATCGGATGGATAGATCAATTACAGGGACAATCAAAAGGATTCCGTTACACTACGGTCAATGGGGGAAAAGTTTCGAATGCATTTTAATCGTTTGAAATTTAATACATATAATTATTAGATAATTTTGTCAAGTCATTTCAAATTTTATGACAATCGGATGGATAGATCAATTACAGGGACAATCAAAAGTATTCCGTTACATTACGGTCAATGGGGAAAAAGGTTCAAATGAATTTTAATGGTGTTACACTCATTCGAACATAATAGGATTGACACGAATCTATGAAATATATACTAAAACATACATTCTGTACAATCCGTGATGTAAAGAATATTTATTATTAAATTACAGGGCAACACAAAAGTATTCCACGACATAATGCTATATGGGGAAACATTCTTTGGAGCGCGTTTTAGTTATATTAAGCTACTTCACACTTTATGAATAAGATATACGTTTCTGAGGTGTAATAAAAAAATTTTCCTGCATATTTACAGGAACACAAAGATTTCGACCACTATACTGTATCAGAAGTACGCTCTACTATATTAGCAAGATCTGAATATCTTTAAAACTTCGTTATCGTACGAACGCACCTCATTTGCTACGTTTCACGTGCAATTTCCAACTTGTTTTTAATATGATACACCCTACGTAGAAAGTTGAAATTGATAGTGAATATGCATCACATCTCAGAGTATTTCATGCAAAAAAATTAAGGTGGTCACTCAAAAATTTCAATAGATTTTTAATTAAAATATTCATTCAAAAACTAAAAATGTTAGAAAACTTGTTCTTTTCTTAAAAGAAATCTGAAAAAAATTGTCAAACATTCGTATGGTTGTTTTATACTTTCCTCTTTTTTTTTTTTTTTTTTTTTTCGTTGAAATCCGCTTAGTAGTATCGTCACTTTTCCAAAACAAACATTTAGGCTCATAACACTCCGCGAATTTGAGATATAAACTTGAAACAGGGGAGAAGTGAATTTCTTTTTATGGGCTATCGATTCATGTAGTAGTCGATGTGGTTGACTCAAGGGCATATTTTACTGAGAAACCCGGATATACCCTTTACATTTACTTTTATTTGTTTACAATTGTTTTCCTGCCACTTTACCAAAAAAATAAAAAAAGAAAAGAAAAAAGAAAAGAAAAGAAAAAAGAAAGGGAAAAAAAATCATGAAAAATTTTGTGAGATATTTTAGCGGAATAATGAAAGTATATTTTATTTATTTGATCAATCATGATTCTATCTATAATTACTAATTCCTTGATTTATTTTTTCTTTGAAAATATAGGCATTTCATTTTTTATTACCAAAGATGTGCCCGTAATGGAAATACATGTAAAATTAATTTATTAAATTAATAAATTTTTTAAGGTTATTCTGTAAAAAAAAATTATATTTTGCTCATCTATAGATCATAATTTACTTTTATGTTTAATTTCAAATCAAAATACTAAATAGTTTTTTTTTTTTTCAACTGAACGGCAAAATGCAATTTGTCTAGCCTAGTAGAGAATTCGATTCCCTCATTTTAAAATTATAAAATCTTTCAAGTTATCCACAGTACCGAAAAGCATTCCTTTAGCTTCGGAAATCTCAGAAATCAATAGATTTTCAAGATTTAAAGATACATTGTCGACTTAAAAGTTTCTTTTAATGTGAACAATTTTTTTAATTGTTTCTGAAGTAGTTTTTTGTAGTGTAATTTATTTTCCAAATCCGGATGCAAACTTCTTTTAACCCTTTAACGATCAAAGCATTTTCATTGCTAAGATGTCGAAATAAATGAATGACACCGGTAATTAAGAACAAATATATTAAGAAAACGTGAGTTTTCACGTACATAATAAAAGGGATATTTTTAGATAAAAATTCCGGTGTCGCTGTTGCATATCGGAATTAAAATTTTGTGGTTTCGTGACGAAACCAATGAACGTTAAAGGGTTAATTCTATCAATCATCAAGTAAGTACTCACGTATTTAAAAAACGTATACAACATCCAAACATGCTAAACTGATATTATTTAACATCAATATTACTTCTTTTTTATGTTGTTTTTGCATGTAAAAATTCAGTAATGCAGTCGAAAGTAGTTACTTAAGAATTCATAGTAGCGAAAAATTTGATATTTTGTTTTGAGAATCTAGCTTATTGCACTAGAAAAACTACTGCACAATGAATCCAAAAATTACGGGCAGCAATAAAAACTGTTGTTCCAGAAATAGGTGAATGGAATAGGTGAATGCTCACCTTTTTGGGAAATTTTTTGGTTTCAAAAAATGAAAGAATGCTTTTTGAATTCATGGTTACCTCGCCAGTAAACATTATATTATATTTTCGCGATCAGTATTAAATTTCATAATATTTTCGAAACCATTTGACTTTTCTTACATTGCACTTGCTATTATATTTTTAATATAAATCTTACTAAAGCACGAAAGTTGTGTAAAGCAACAAAAGAAATTAATTGAATAGGACTAATAAAAAAGCTTTTATTTTTTTATAATAAGAAAATAAAAAGATCGACATTGTACATTTCTTTAATATATATATTCAGTAAAATAATATTAAGTAAAAGCACTGAAGAAAATACTTAAACTGGAAAAGTGACTTTTAATTGGTGATTTAAATAATGTAACTTTACGCATTTCAATAACTGTTATTTTTCACTGCTGAAGCTTAAGCTGTCTACCTCGACAAATGAATTTCAACAAAGGATTTATACTATTTAACTTCATACACTTCATTAACCGCTGAATATTTTTACAATGTTACATCCAAGACAGAATGTAAGGTTAAATTTTTCTAACTTTAAATTTGACATCCGATAGTTTATCTCATAATTTTCTATTATGTTAATAGACAATTACAAGCTTTTCTTTCTTTTTTTTTAACAAAAGACAACAAAAGTAGTCGAGCGTGTCAATGTTTAACACGTAAAATGTTTGAACGTGTTAAGTTTCAAAAATCCAGTTACGCATAATCTATATTTACAGCTTACAATATTTTACGAGATGTATTACGGCAATGTAAACACGAAAAAGAACTTTTAACTCTTCCTCAACGGGAGCATTTACGAAATTTTTAATGTTTTATCACCGGTTTTAAAAAACAGAAATTTGTGCCTTATTAAATCGAGAAAATGCTGCGATTAAATAAGGTAAATTTTACTGTAAAATTTTACTGGTGGGGATAAACAAGGATTCTTAAGCCTATTTGAGGCAAGTATACGTGTCACTCGTACCCGAGGAGTTAAAGGGGATTCTGTAATCTATGAATGCATTTTCTCTTTGAGTATTTTTTAATTTATTGCTATATTATTAAATAGTTTTGTAAAAAAATAAAAAAGTTTTAATCAGGCAAAAATGTAATTTTTGTAGTAAATTTTGAAAATTTTAACCTACATTTTAAATACAGAGTGTATCTAAACTATTGGGCAAAACTTTAAGGGGTGATAGTATACATCAAGACAAACAATATTAAAAAGGAAACCAAGAGTCTCAAGCGTTTTCCAAAGGAGATAGCCGCCATTAAAGTTTAGGGTCCAAAATTTCAAATAAACATAAAAAACGGAAAAATTGGTCGATTGATTTGCGGTTTTCACTAAAACTATTCTTTATGTTGGTACTTTCTTGAAAATAAATTATAAAGATAAATTTTGAAAAATGTCGATGGAGGGCACTTGAGACTTTGGAGTAATGAAAAACTATTTTTTAACGTTATTATTTGCATCTCGTTACATTTTTTTAGAAGCTTAGACATAAACTTAAATTTTGCGCAGAAAATCTGAATCATTTGGAGTGGTTAAGTAGCGCAAGCTGAACTGTGTTCAAAGTTCAAAGAGGGTGGGGAGGTTCAAATTTCAAATGACTATAAAAAACGGAAAAATTGGTCGATTTGTTTCCGGTTTTCGCTAAAACTATTCTTTATATAAGTATTTCCATGAAAATAAATTTTAAAGATAAATTTTTAAAAATTTCGTTTGAGGGTGCCCTTAATTTTAGAGTAACCAACAACTATTTTTAACCGTTATTTTTTTCTATCTAATTAAATGCTTGCAAAAGCTTAGACTAAAATTTTGAGCTCAAATTCTGAATAGTTGGGAGGATAAGAAGCGCAAACTGAACTGTGTTCAAGAGTTGAAATGTTACTCTCTCTACCCCTCGAACACAGTTCAATTTTGCGCTACATAATTACTCACAACGATTCAGATTTTGAGCTCAGAATTTAATTATACGCTTTTACAAGCAGTTATTAGATAAAAAAATACCAGTTAAAAATAATTGTTGAATATTTGAATAATTGATGTTTAAATAATTTGAATAATTGTTGAAAGCTTAAGGCGCACTCTATGGAATTTTTTGAAATTTATCTTTAAAATTTATTTTCAAGGAAATTCTGGCATAAAGAATAGTTTTGGCGAAAACCGTAAACCATTTTTTCCGTTTTTTATGATAACTTCAAAAGGCATAGCCGGATAAGCATTGAAAACATGCCTTTCAATCAAATTTCGTGAATTTTTTCCCAGTTGTGTCTACCTATCTGACAATGTATTTCCCCTAGTATCACCTTATAAACATTGATATTTTATGAGATAAAAATGTTTTTTCAATTTTTTTAAAACCTCAGTTTCTCACAAACTACTGTACCGAATACCATGCCACTAATTGAGTTGATATAGACATCAAAGATGTATAACTGGGAATTTTTGCATAATTTTCTAATTATAAAATGTGTGTGAAAAAGCGTTTAAAAAATTTACAAAAGTAAAAAGCATATCTTACAGTTCTCCGAAAATTACCATTTTCTTGTAAAAATTTCCTTATATGTGCCCGCAAATTATAAATAAATACCAAAGTTTTCAGTTGGGTACTACATATAAATATTTACAAAAATGTGTAAAAAAATTATTAAAATTCATTTAAAGGCGTTATTTGGGGCGGAGCTAATCAACTTTCACATTCGAAGTATTTTTGGAATATACATTTACGGAATTGGTGTGTTTTAAATTTTAATGAAGAAATAGACATCATTCCCTACGCTGAGGATACTATTTCGTTATCAAAATTTGTTGTTAGCTTCGCATACAACATCAGGGAAGAATATTTTTGACATACAATCTAACTACATTCTTCGATATCGAAATGTAACGATAGTGATCACAATCACTTTAAATGAAAAAGTTTTTCACCAGTTTTTATAAAGAGAAATTATAATTAGTATTTTCAAGCTTTTTGTATAATGTTTATACCTAAGTAATAGTTACGAGCTGCTGTTAATTATACTAAGGAATAGTCCCCATATGTCATATTTTATTCTAAAGATTTATTCATTTGGCAGCAGTAGTCTAGTATCTGTCTTAACCACTTAACCGGCTGCCCCGAGATAAGTCGGGGGTCAAAGCACTGTTTTCCCATACCCGTCACCGGTTAAGTAAACGGAGGTATTTGTCAAAAATTCTAAGACCGTCAGAAATAATATCCAATCTACACTAACGGAAAAAAAAAAATCCCAACACCAAGAAAAACTTATTGTAGAGTAATGAAATTTGGACAGTGCATTTGTCTAGTTAACATGTTTAATTGATTAGATTTTCGAGATCACAGGTTAATTTAAGGTCAATAAAATGCATCTCAAAGATGAAATACCGTTACATTAATAGTCGCTATAACCTCCAGAATTTCGGATGCAAGCCTGCACACGTGCATGCATTGTGTCATACAGATGCCGAATGTCACTTTGTGGTATGGAGTTCCATGCTTGTTGTACAAGCTGTGTCAATACGTGATGTTCAATGCTGGCTGGGGATGACACTGGTGTTCTCATACAATGATATCCCATACGCGCTCAATGGGAGACAGATCTGGTGATCTCGCTGGCCAAGGTAACATGTTGGCACTCTGTAGTGCGTGTTGCGTTACAACAGCGGCATGAGGGCGAGCGTTATCCTGCTGAAAACCCCTCTTGAATGCTTTTCTTGAATGGCAGCACTACAGGCTGAATTACCAGACCGACGTACACATTTGCAGTCAGTGTACCTGGGAGAATCACGAGAGTGCTTCTGCTGTCATAGGAAATCGCTCCCTAGACCATGACCCCAGATTGCAGGTCCAGTGTGTTTAGGCCGCAGACAGTTTGGTTGCAGACGTTCCCCTGGACTCCTTCTGACCAGCACATGGCCGTCATTGGCACCAAGGCAGAACCTGCTTTCATCAGAAAACACAACAAATCTCTACTCCATCCTCCATTGAGCTCTGGCTT
Source organism: Maratus speculifer (assembly GCA_964019185.1). Classification (NCBI taxonomy): domain Eukaryota; kingdom Metazoa; phylum Arthropoda; class Arachnida; order Araneae; family Salticidae; genus Maratus; species Maratus speculifer. The sequence goes on along the minus strand of OZ025295.1, from coordinate 334,104,770 downwards.
GACACCATTGACGTCGTAAACGGCAATGACTTAGAGTCAGTGGAATGCATGCCTTGCATCGAGCTGTCCATGAAGTAACCGATTTCTAACAGTTCGTTGTGTCACTGTGGTACCAACTGCAGCTCGAATTTCTGTCGCAGATGCAGTACGATGCGCCACAGCCGTACGCCGAATACGACGGTTTTCTTTCTCAGTAGTATCACGTGCGGTCCGGAACCTGGTCTTCTTGTGGCAGTACCATCCCTTGACCACTACTCTCAACAATCATGCACAGTGGATACATTCCGTCCAAGTCTCTGCAAAATCGCGGAAAGAAAATCCACTTTCTTGTAGCCCTACTTTACGACCTCTTTCCAACTCGGGAGCTGATGATAATAACTTCTTCGTCTTCTTAAAGGCATTCATGATCAACCTAAACTCAATTCGTCAAATTTTGAAGATAAATAATGCTCACGAACTTTACAGCACGCATTTAAAGCAAACCTGATTTTAAAGTTGTGATTGGCGCTACTAGCGCCACACTTATGTGCGAAGCATGAAATTTAAATCAATGTCATCTTTCAGATGTATAAACACGCCTACAAAATTTCGTTTAGCTAACACAAGTCTTTCTTGGTGTTGGGATTTTTTTTTCCGTCAGTGTATTTAGAAATGAATGCATAACTGTTGTGATTGAAGATTATAGTGATAATGATTAATTTCTTTCTTCAATCTTTGTTTTTCTATATTAACTGTTTTTATTGTTTAAATTTAAATTTTTATACATAAAATAATGTAATACATTATGAAGTGCCAGCTGTTTTTTTTTTATAGTGACAGTTCGTGAAAGTGGGGTCTAAAAACGGAAACTGACTATATCATTGATGTATACGTATTTGCATATAAGTTTATAATATATTCGCAAAAAGTTAGCTGTCTTTACAATATTTTAATCTCCTGGTAATTTTCCCATTGTTTTTGGACGAATATTTATTATTATTATATTTTTAAGTTTTTATCTCATCAAACATTAAACGGTTTAACAATATTACAAATGTATTTTTAAATACAAAATATCATGCAATGTTCTCATATTTTTTTTTCTTTTCACTGAAATTATGTGCCTTTCTCTAGCATTTATCTATGAACTATACAGAACGTGAATTTGCCATTAGAAAAATAAAAAATTGCGAATAGCATGTACCTAGATTAAAGTATTGTCTACTGGCACCCAGCCCACGTAGCACCTCAGTATTAATACAACTTATTAGGTTCAAATTCTAGGTATATAATATCCATGCTTATACACCTTATTTTATTGTAATTGCGCACTAAAATTTTCACGGAACTACTTACTCGTATTACCCTTTGTTAAAAGTGGTGAAAATGTTTGAATAAAAAGCATTCTATTAACTGTCGTAACATTTCGATATCGAATAATGCTATTTTCCAAGCAAAAATATTTTTCTCCTTTGTCTCCGATACAAAACATCAATTTTCGATATCTAAATACTATCAACAGTGTTGAAAATTATGGCCTACCTGCTTAATGAAATCTAAAGTACAGCAGTCAACTCATTGGCTGCTGACATTGTTCCAAAAATTCTTCGAATGTAGAAGTTCGTTAGCTCCACCCCAAATAACGCCTTTAAATGAAATTTAATAATTTTTATACATATTTCTGTAAATATTTACTAGTACCGCAATCTGTTGATAAAAAAAGATACTTTACTCTTTCAGCTAACCAGAACAATCGTTCGATTTGGGTTTATATTACATACGACTGTTTCAGAAGCAAAAATTTAAATGAATGTCTAACCCGCACAATCGTGCTAGCTGGGTCTTAAAGGGTTAAAATAGGGATAACATAATCTTTCATGATGAAGATACACAAACTTCAGAAAATAATAAAAAATAAGGAAAACAGCTCATAAAGTATTATGTTGGACTTAACTTCAGCTACAAATCTTTTTTTAATGTGGTTTCTAAACATTAAGCATTATTTAAATGTTAAATTGTTTAGGAAGTTAATATAATACCTCAGAAGACGAATTCAAAAATATCTTCATAGTTTATTTTTTCTCCGTTTAAATATTTCTTGGTAACTCTACAATAATTATAGTATCAATAAAATATTTTAATTATTATAGAAACAGGGAATTAAACTGCATAACCAATCCACTAAACATTTATAGCACTTGCAATAAATTTAATTTATTTATTGGTTTGTAGCCTCCATGAACTTGTAAAAATTAATTTTATTGTCATGACAACGAAAAGAAAAACGATATCTTTGTTATAAAAAAGAACAAAATTTTTGTGTTTGTTGTTGATAAGCAGAAAACATTTTATTTATTTTTATTTTAAATAATAACTTAATACAACAAAATGATTTTAATTAATTTTTTATATTATGTAAAATAGAAATATCGTAATACCGTTATATCACAGGATATTTTTTTCTAATATGACATAATTTGCACCTTCTGAAACACTCATCCTTTCCAGAAATAAAAGCGTGATTTATGCAGTTAAAAATTCCTTAGTTTCATAAAATATTTATTGTAATTAAATGGAAATGGCGCAATTTATAGAAATATTTTCATTCGTGCAGATCGCGGACCTTTAAATAAATAGAAGTTCAGTTTATTTAGATGCAGGAATAAAAGTCAGTGAATATGACATCATCACTGGAACAGCTATAACAATGTATATTATATTCATGGAACAAACTTATCTGTTTTCTCAATGACGACATTTTCTACATCGACAAAATTTCGCTTTAGATATTATATTTTATAAAAGTTTATTTTCTGTTATTTTATTTACATAATACTAGATAATATCACACAGTAAGTAATCTGTGTATTGTACAGCGATTAGTGAATAATTATGTGCAATCATTTTAGTTGGATTAAATTTTACGAAAACCATTATTTTTTTTCTTTGAAATGCAATTACACATTCACCGATGATATCAAGATCCTGATTGGTGAAAAGGAATAAAACAAAATAAATTTTTATTATAGTGAGAAAAGCTTAACCTGTTGCCAGTGTTTTGAAGAAATGTCACGAAAAAGCTTTTAAAATTAAAAATAAAATATAAAAATGAAAATAAATTAAAAATTAGCCAGAATGGGCACATCTACACATAAACAGCTTTCATTTAAAAAAATAATTATCAAAATCGGGCCAGTAGGAAGCTCAGGGCTGATGACTAAAAAAACAGCCAGGTGTTTTAAATATATAGATATTTAGTACCGAACGCAAAACTTTGAAATTTATAGATAATATGCGGTCACATATGAGGAATTTTTTACAAGAAAATAGTAATTTTCGGAGAACTGTAAGATATGATTTTTATTTTCGTAAATTTTTTAAACGCGTTTTCACACACTTTTTATAGTCCAAAAATTATACAAAAATTGCTAGTTATGCATCTTTGATGTCTACATACACTCAATAAATGACGCGCAATTCGGTACAATAGTTTTTGAGAAAACGAGGTTTTTAAAAAATTGAAAAAACATTTCTATCTCATAAAATATCAATATTTATAAGGTGATACTTGAGGAAATACATTGTTAGGTAGACACACGTGGGAAAAATATCAAGAAATTTGGTTGAAAGGCATGTTTCCAATGCTTATCTGGCTATGCCCTTTGAACCTCCCCACCCCCCATTGAACACAGTTCAGTTTGCGCTACTTAACCACTCCCAACGATTCAGATTCTCTGCGCAAAATTTAAGTTTATGTCTAAGCTCCTAAAAGATTTAACGAGATGCAAATACTAACTGTAAAAAATAGTTTTTCGTTACTCGAAAGTCTAAAGCGCCCTCTATCATCATTTTTTGAAATTTAGCTTTATAATTTGTTTTCAATAAAATACCGACATAAAGAATAGTTTTAGTGAAAACCGCAAATCAATTGACCAATTTTTCCGTTTTCTATAACCATTTGAAATTTGAACCCTCTGAACACAGTTCAGTTTGTGCTATTTATCTACTCCCAACTATTCAGATTTTGAGCTCAAAATTTAAATCTAAGCTTTTGCAAGCATTTAATTAGATGCAAAAAATGACGGCAAAAAACAGTTGTTCGTTACTCCAAAGTCTAAAGCGCCCTCTATCGACATTTTTTGAAATTTATCTTTATAATTTATTTTCAAGAAAATACCAATATAAAGAATAGTTTTAGTGAAAACCGAAAATCAATCGACCAATTTTTTCCGTTTTTTGTTATGTTTATATGAAATTTTGGACCCTAAACTTTAATGGAGGCAATCTCCTTGGAAAACGATTGGGACCCTTGGTTTCCTATTTAATATTGTTTGTCTTGCTATATACTATCACCCCTTAAAGTTTTGCCCAGTAGTTTAGATACACCCTGTACACATCAGTGTTAGAAAATTGGCGCAGAAGTGGAGCCTATTGACACCGCTAAATTTTAACAGTATTTATCGACTAATTTAATGTGAGAATTTCTGAGTTTTCATTAAAATGAAGAATGCTTTAAAAAATTAGTAGTGTCAGTAGGCTCTACCTCTGCACCAATTTTCCACCGCTGATATGTATACTTATATATGTATAATAGTTATTTATTTATTCTTTAATATTCATCATTTGTATTAACTTAAATGAGTTACTCTTCTTAAAGATTAAGCCATATATTATTATTAGTTTAATAATTAATTTCCCCCGTATATAATATCATGACATTTAATGTTTATTTGTTATACTGTTTAATTGTTTATATGTAGCAATATAAGAACGCACTGTGCCTGATCTAAATCATCATATTCACATCGCTTACTTAATTGATTTAGTAATTTTATACTTATAATGCTTCTGACAACATATCGAAGTCTTCACTAGCTCATATTTGAAATTTGCTTTGACATAACTAACTGACTTGGGCACTTGTACAGAAAGTGAATGCTATTTTATCCATTTATTTTGATCTCTTGTAATTTCTGATTTTATAATGTACGACAGCCCAGATATTGCATTTTTTAGCTTGTTATGGCTAACGCAAGGGTGAAATCCTACATGCATTTTTTTGGAATTTAAGATAATTTGGGAATGAGGATTCTGCCTTAGTTCCATACATATTTCATTTTTGCAATGTTTTCTGATATTTCAGTAATATTTAGTCTTTTACGGTTATATATACAGGGCCTGATTACTAACGGGGCACTCTCCCACCAGGAAAAAGAAAAAAAGAATTTTTCCTTATTCATGACAGTAATCTTGTACGAAAAAGGCGTTTAAAGAAGACGGAAATTTCTATAATTTTTTTCTGGTGAGAGAGTGCCCCGTTAGTAATCAGGCTCTGTATATATATATATATATATATATATATCTTGCTTGTAATTATAATATATTTTGGAAATTTTTTCATAAAGAAAATTTAGTTTCTTATTTTCATATTGATATATGTAAATGACAGTTCGTGTTGCTTAATAATGACATGCTTTACATGAATATTATATATATATACATAAGATTGCTAAAATATTTAGCTACTTTTGTTATACATTAAAAATATATATAAGATACCAAATTAAAAAAAAAAAGTTCGAAATGAATTTATCCTTCAAAAAGAAAAAATACCAAAATATAAAATAACATCAAATAATATCAAAATAGACCTATAAATTTCCTTTTCTGTCCAATTTAATATTGATATTACGAATCATTCAGAAAGTTTTACTCCACTTTTTTACGGTTTTAAATATGTTGGTAACCCATATTCTTATTATTTTGCTTTTTCATGGCTTACACGAAGAGGAAACCCCACATTTTATTTGTATTTCCGAAGCATTTGGGGTCTGATGAATCGACTTTAGTTCTACAAATTTCGATTATATTCCTTTTTCAAGTTTCAATGATATATATTTTATTACATTTAACAGTTATATACTATGTGTGTGCGAAGAATATGAGTGACTATATCCAATTCCTACGTACTTAATCCATGTAAAGTTACCTAGAATAATCCAAAACTATCGTTAAAATTTTATAAGAAAATAAATTTACATCAGAATTTGTATTTAGGACTTTTTAATTTATTAAAAAGTTTTATCTTTTAAATTTTCTTATAAAGAAATTTCGGGTTCGAACTGAAGTATATAGTATTTATTCGTAAGTGTCAAAATGATTCCTGATGGCTCTTTTAGAGTTAAAGAATTTAATTTAAAGAATACACGAGCTTTTACTTTGCATATTTTGGTAACTAAATGCAAGGTAGTTTTTCTATTAATCAATTTTAATAAACATGTTTCACTGGCTCAGTTCTCTTATTTTACTGTTATTTAGTTTATTACATAATCCCGGTTTCGCGACTGTAAATCAAATAATACTATTTTTTTAATCTTTGTAACTCTGAAATTTCATAATATAAAAACTGTCTAAAATTTCTTTTAAAACCAAAATATTTTACGCGTCACTGCACAAATAAAGATATTTTTTAGAATTTTTATAACTTTGCCTCCATTTTTTTCCTCGCCTTTCTTAATAAATAAATTATGTAGCGTGATTTTAAATTACAGTTATTGAAAACACTTTCGATACCTTTTACTCTTATATACTCCGATAACCTACATTTCACCTATGAAGTACCTAAATAAAGCATATGATCATTATAAGATGATTTATTGGCGTGACTTCAATCACAAAACGAAAATACCAGAAACTAAGTTTAGACATCGTATCATTTGTATCACATTTTTATGGAACACATCCTATGAATGTAAATAAAGGAAGAATATAGTACATAGATGCAAACATCTCTTAATTATTCCGAAGTCTGATCCAAGATGAATATATTTTCAACCGCCAAATTTATTTAACCCCTTAAGTGGCACTTTCTTTTCCGTTCAATATATTGAAAATAAATGATTCTCACCACAGCTTTTAAAATATATATATATTCGTGACATCATTTATTTTAAACATTTACACCAGTAAATCGTATGTAATTTTTTTTTTTTTTTTTTTTTTTTTTTTGGTGGTGTCAATAAGCTTTAAATGATGAATTCAGCATACGGGCAAATCAGTTAAGGAGTTAACCAAAAATTTCAAAATGAAATTGTAAGTGTACCTAATAGAAATAAGACACATATATATTTTTTTTTTCCGGTTTGAACTTGCAAATTTTAGATCAGACTCCGGATTAATTAAAAGAAGTTGGCATCTATGAGTAAATGAATTGCTACCAAGTACATATAGTTTGACTTTAGCTGCTATTTGTTGAGGGGAAAGAGAAAGGTAGCTCCTCTCCCTTTCCTGCATTTATAAGGGATCCCCAATGATTCGAAAACACTTTTTAAAAACATTTGGATAAAAAATTAAGCTTTGAGAAAGCTTTCTTATAGAAACTGCAAATGAGAATAAAAAAACATTTTTAACGCTTGCCAAATGTCAGTGTCCGGAGAAAGAGTTCCAGGACCATCAAAATGTTCCCTTACTTAAAAGATGTAAGGTTTTATGTTTAGTAATAGCCTTGGGGTGCAATTTCCCCTCAGAACTCCACAACTACCCCCCCACACACACACACACACGCACACGTGCAGATATCCCTTCCGAAGAAAATCTCTGAATTCAACACCAGGGATGTAGTGGAGGATATACGGGAGTATATGCCGTGTACCTTCTGGATTTTTTAAAAAAGCTCTTTATACCCTCTATTTTGCAAATAAAGCATTAGCGTATACATCTGATCTATGAACGTTCATAATGATAGCGTATGCCTTCTGCCTATACCGTAAACTCTGATTTTTTTTACGACTACAACACTGTTTAACCCTTTAACGTTCATTGGTTTCGCCACGAAACCACAAAATTTTAATTCCGATACGCAACACTGACACCGGTATTTTTATCTAAAAATATCTCTTTTATTTTGTATGTGAAAAATCACGTTTTCTTATTTAGAAATATATTTGTTCTTAATTACCGGTGTCATTCATTTATTTCGACATCTTAGCAATGAAAATGCTATGATCGTTAAAGGGTTAACAAGGCCAAAGATAGGGGGGAGGCATGTATCCCGGGCGCCAGGCAAAAAGGACGCCAAATGAAGATTTTATTTGTCGACCCCTAATATAAAAAGGATATTGATATTTGACATGAAAATTACGGTACCCTTACGAATCCTGATCAAACTGAAATAATTTAGAGACTAATTTCCTTACTTCTGAGCAACAGTAAAAATGCTAAAACAAAAAATTGTAAGAAATGTTGTATATCGCCATTCACAAATTGTCTATAAGCTATTTCCATGCGAACGTGTCATGTCTATCACATACCACGATTTTTTTAATAACAGTACTTTAGAACGGAAAAATGTGACTTACTTCATCGGAGATATCTCTAAAGACGAAACAAACTTTTCGAAAATAACAGTGGCCAACAAGCACAGTGTTTTTCTGCTGTGTGACAGACATGACACGTTTGCATGGAAATAGCAGCCTGTATTATTTCTGATGTCAAAATCTTCTCTGCACACAGGAACCACACAACGATGAACAAGGTAGCATATGAAAGTGTGTTTTACTAGTGGGCTTTTGACATAAGACACTATTGTTTCATTAAAAACTGCTGTTAATTCAAAATTGATGGGAAAACGTATCAAGAAGTAATCTCGATGATTCCAACGTGAAAACCTTATACATATCCGCTAAGTAATCTTTGACCTCAATAACATATGCTATTTAATTGCAACTATTCATAAACTAATTTATATTGTCTATAATATAAGACAAACGTATTCGTTCATATCTCTGACGTCATTTTGAAGGTGGCAACACCAAACGATTAAATTTAACTTTTATTGCAATTTTTCATAAATTCTAAAAATCGCATATTTTAAATTTTTACGCCGTCGAATAGAGAAAAAAACTAGTTTCAAATGAAATTTGTATAAAAAGTGTTTCGCAATTTGTTTGAAAAAAATATTGCTACTTATTTATTTTATTGTTTTCAAAATAAATTTCAGGCATGATTTTTTTTTTCTAATCAAGTCTATCGAGTACAGATGATTACAAAAGATAAATCTGTTCCTAATCTTTTTGAAGCATTTGTCTTCAGCTTGTATGACGTGACGAAATTAAAATATTCATTAATCAGTAAATAAAACAGTAAAATTTTAACAAAATACAAAGACACGTGATCTAATTACTCATTTAAACCACTAAAATTATTAGAATAAAATAAGTTTCATTTTGAATAGTGAACATCGACGATATATTCTTTTGTTAACTCCTGGCGTGACGCCAATACTATAATATTCTCTATGGCAGTGTTACCACTTACCAGTCTGGGGATTTTGTCCCCATTTTGGGGAATTTTGAACCTCCAGGGGAATTTTTGGTGACAAGTGATTCTTGGGGACATGGTTGGGGACTATGAACATAATTGGGGAAAAACTTGGGGAATTGTTATCACAATTTCAGTTTTTACTTTCAGACATTTGCCAATACTGGAGTTGTCTTTAATTCAATTTTGATTTGAAGAACGAAGATAAAATACTGAAATAATAGATATAAATCATTATTCTCGTGATCGTGCGCACCGTTTACATGTACTACAGATTCATCATAATCTGAACTGGTCTACTCCCCATCTGAATTTTCAGATAAGTGATTAAAATTTTCCTGTCATCGCTGACAGAAACACTAGCATAGAAATGCATTTGATTCAATAGTCTAGATTTATGCAACAAAAAATATATATATAACTTTTCGTTGTTGTTGTTGTTTTTAGCTTTGAATAAACATGCTAAATTCTGTTGAGATTAAATGTTAATTTTTTTTATCATAAATGAGATTTTTACTTTCTTCTATCTTCAATAGAAGAAAGTATTGTAATCGAAATTTTTTCGACTTCCGGTTTTCGACGGATTTACACGTTTTAGGGGTCAGAGATTCCAAAAAACATATTTTTACAAAATGTCTGTCTGTCCGTGTGTCTGTGTGTGTGTCTGTATGTGTGTCTGTGTGTGTGTCTGTGTGTCTGTATGTCGCCATTCTACCATCAAAAAGTGTATGAAGTTATGCATAGAATTGAACCAAATTTTTTTTTAATGTTTTTGGCGTTGGCAAGCAGGTCCTCCTCCAGTTTTGAAATATTCCGTCGAAAGGGGGAGCTGCAATCGCGATTTTTGTTCCATTTTCAATATTGTACCGACCAAAAGTACATGAAGTTATGCATCGAATTGAACCAAATTTTTTGTGTATGTGTATGACTATGGCTAGTTGGTCCTCCCTGAATTTGAAAAAAATCCGCCGGAAGGGGGCACTGCAATCGCCATTTTTGTGCCATTTTCAATATTGTACCGACCAAAAGTATATGAAGTTATGCATCGAATTGAACCAATTTTTTTGTGTATGTGTATGACTATGGCTAGTTGGTCCTCCCTGAATTTGAAAAAAATTCGCCGGAAGGGGGCGCCGCAATCGCGATGTTTGTGCCATTTTCAATATTGTACCGACCAAAAGTATTTGAAGTTATGCATCGAATTGAACCAAATTTTTGTGTATGTGTATGACTATGGCTAGTTAGTCCTCCCTGAATTTGAAAAAAATCCGTCGGAAGGGGGCGCTGAAATCGCGATTTATGTGCCATTTTCAATATTGTACCGACCAAAAGTACATGAAGTTATGCATCGAATTGAACGAAATTTTTTGTGTACGTGTATGGCTATGGCTAGTTGGATCGCCCTGAATCTGAAATAAATCCGCCGGAAGGGGGCGCTGCATTCCCAAATTTATGCCATTTTCAATATTGCACCACATAAAAGTATATGAAGTTAGTTCTAGAACTGAACTAAACATTTTGTATATGATTATTTTTTGGTAACGCAAGTAGGTCCTCCCTGAATTTGAAAAAAAATCTGCTTATCATTCTATTGTCCATCGGCTCGTGCAGAGGCGGAAATTCGTTTTTACTCCGATTAATTGATTGAAGCAGAAATTTAAGATGAAAATCAAAGTTGGTAATGTATTGAATTAAAATTATTAAAGCATTAAAATGAGTAACTATTTTTTTTTAAATATTAAAATGTATGTGTGAGATAGAAGAAAGTTTTGGGATTGGCACATCCAACTAGTTTTTTTTTTTAAATGCTTGATTTGGGGAAAAAATTGAGTTTAAATTTGCCAAAATTTTTTTGTAACGGAAAACTGAAAATTGAGAACTTGCCCTTTTGAGTAGAAATTGCGTTGGGGACTTTTTCAGAAAAAAGCCCTGATTTGGGGAAAATTTCAGAAATTTTGGGGAGATTGGCTTTCGACAATCTGGCAACACTGCTCTATGCTTTCTATAGCTTTTAATGAATTAAGAAAATTATTACTATTTGTCATTAAATATGATTGTTGTTATTCATAGTGCAAATTCTAAATAAATATTAAAAGTATAAAAACTAATATGATTATCAATTACTTAAATGGTTCTCATCTATAATCTAGAGCCCGGGTATATCCCCTTTTTATCATAAATCCTTAACCCCTTGGAGACGAACGAGTAGTGTATGTGCCGGATGAGATACTCAGGATCCTTGATTATTTTCACCAGTAAATTTATATTGTAAATTTTGGCTTGTTTATTCTGAACATTTTCCTAATTCAATAATATAAAAATTTCTGCTTTAAGGACCAGTGATAAAAAAATTAAAAATTCAGTAAAAGACGCTTGTTCCGAAGGAATTGATAAAAGGAATTTTCATTGAAAATATCAGACATTTTTGAGTTTTTTCTGGATAAAGAGACTGTTGAAGTTTAGACTACGTTAAATCCTGAAATAATAGTTGGCAATTGATGGAAATAATAAGAGTTGATGACAGAAGTAAATTTAAGCATTCAGAAATATTTCACAAAAACTAGGACAAATGCCTTCAATACCAAAACCACTTAAAATGTCTTCCTTAAAAAAAGTAAACATGAAAACAAATCATTTAAACTCAAAAATCGGGTGCATAATTTACTGATTCTTCTTCAAAATAAATATTGCAATCACGAAGTGAACAACTTCGACAATGATAATCCTTCTCATAAACAGCGTGGTATAAAAAAGCATTAAACTCGAAGTCTTTGCTTTATCATAAAACTCGACTTTGTAATCCTTTCTAATAATTGTCTGTGCGGTGTTGTCTCCAACTTCGATAATCGTAATCACTTAAGTATTTGTCCCTGGAGTGAAAGTGTATTAGATGGATTTTAAAGAACAATGTACTCTAAAGGGTTAGAGTCACTGGGATATATTTTTAAATTCTTTGTGTGTTTTACAGAAATTCATGAAAAACGTTTTCTCAATGCTGAAAATTAAGAAAGAAAGCATTATTTGTCTTATGCATGTTTACACTTCAGTATCGGCTCAGTAGGGGATGCTGCATCATTTTTTTCACACCAGAAAAATTGTGTAGTAATTCCGGTTTTATTTAATCAAAAAAATTTCTCGAATAAATAATATAAAAGATTCTGTTAAATTTTAGTGGCCCGAAAAATCTGATGCGGCACTTTCTGACGAGCCGCTACCCGTAAAGCATGGTGACGTCACTGGAACGTCGTTGTGAAGTCACATTGTGACTTTGTGACCATCGATTGTCGATGTGACGTCACGTGACGTCGATGTAAAGTCACAATGACTAAAATATGAAGTCGTTATGGCCGTTTTAGAGCTCTTTTGTGACGTTTCACAAAGTGGTCACAATGTGACACACTGGTCACAATGGTCACACTGTGACCATGCATGCTATTAGGGTACTGAATACTGATACACTTGCAAACCTCCGGCTTTTTTTAAATAGAGAAACATACTTTGCATCAGAAAATTTATTTAATTAAACATGTTTTGCATTAAGTGTAATAGTTATTTTAAAGCCACTGAATTCTGCTCTCTAAACAAAAATCTGGTTCGAAATAAGGTCCTTTGCACTCGAAAGGTCACTCATTGATCACTAATATCCAGCATAAATGGGTGCTTCAAATGCTCCGCTTACGAGTATTTTAAGATAATTTTCTTCGCCTTATCTAATTTCCGAATAATCTTTGATGTGACGAAATAAACTGTAAGATATTAGTGGTGTCCAAAGCATTTGAAGTACCGATTTACGATGGACACCTGACAGCACTAGTGGTGAGTGAGAGTCATCTCTCTAGTGTAAAAGGTTCATTTTTTAAAAAATACGGAGGTTGGCATGTATACATATACGGGTTCATACGGGTACATAATATTTTTTTCTTTTGAGTACCAGTATTTCTGTAAAGAAATTTTCGCTCTACGCAGTTGCGGATTAGATTTTTAATTAAAAAGTAAATGTCGTTACTGCCGTCATTAAAATTCAAGTTTAAATCTCAATTCGAGATGGAAACAAGTGTAATCCTAACAAGCAGTGGCGTAGCTAAGGGGGGGCAAGGGGGGCGTCCGCCCCGGGCGCCGAGGCCTAGGGGCGCCAAATTGAGAGAAATTGTTATATATCTATATTGGGGTGGGGGCGCAAAATTTCTTTCTGGCCCCGGGCGCCAAAAAACATAGCTACGCCACTGCTAACAAGTGTATTCCAGAGAGGCCAATTAGGCTTTTAGTGTGGAAATTTCGCATTCACATCAGAAATTTTCTTCATTCTTCTTTTTATTTAATGGCAAACATTTGGTTATTAATTAAATTAAGAAAATTTCTTTCAGAACTTCTGGTAAGTGTTAACAAATGGGCTACTTTTTTAAAATTCAGATTCTTGATTGATACCACTTTCTTGACATAGTAAAATGAGCCTTATTTAATAACCTATTAATTGAGGTGAAAACAAAGAGAATTTTACAGTATCAAAAAAGTAGTGGCAGTCAAAAAATCTGATTAAAAAAATAGTAGCCCACTGGCAACACTTCTTCTGGTGTGAAGTCAGATTTTTTTATATAAAAAAGGTCGAACTAGCAACTCAGATGTACGCTACCGAGGGTTTAAAGGGATGAGTAATCACATGGTCTTTTTGGAAAAAATTGACCAGCTAAGCAGGCGAAGCTCTGTTAATAACAAAATAACAATAATAGGATATAAAAAATTCGGAGATTGCACTAATATTTCAAAACCTGATTATAGGTGAGGGGTGGATTATTTTACCGTGGCATAAATACAAATTTAACGTGAGTTTTGATGAGGAATAATTCTGTGCTGGGTTTTTCCAGTTAACCCTTTCCGGCGCAGTGTGTTCGTTCTGGACACACCTAATTTTAATTCCAAACATGCAATTGGCACCAATAATATTTTAATAAAATCTTGCTTTTACAAGAAAAGCTTAAATTAAGGAGTTCTTGATTTCTTAAAAAGTCGTTTGTAAATTCCGGTGTCAGTCGATGACTTCTCATTTTACTTACACAATTTGTCCGCGCCGGAAAGGGTTAATGCGCGTCAGTGAGTGGCAGTGTTCACAGTTTTCGATATCGGAAATGGCTTTTGGAGAACAAATTGTAAATATTAAATTCTGTCAACATTTGCAGAAATTGGTGGTAGAAACAATACACCTATTGGAGCACATGTATGATGAGAAAGCAATGTGTACAGACTATATGTTTTCAAAAGATTCCGTTTCAAAATTAGTCTAATGTTTAACCCTTTCCGGCACACTGTGCCCGGTCAGGGATACCTAATTTTAATTCCAAACTTGCAAACAGTACCAATAATATTTTAGTAGAACTTTGCTTTTACAATAAAAGCTTAAATTAGGGGTTTCAAAATATCTAAAAAATTCGTTTGTGAATTTCGGTTCAGTCGATAATTTCTCATTTTATTAAAAAATTTTGCCCGTGCCGGAAAGGGTTAAGAAACTGTGTCCAATGGGGGCCACAATGGATCTGTCTCGTCCAAATATTTTTAGCAACTGCACTCGTGCAAGCAAAAGCGCATGTCTGCAGAAAAAAGTACTAGTACTTTAAAGATGATTGTTACACATTACACATGATTTTGTTGTACAATTGTGTAAATCAATGAATACTTATACTTTTTCTGTAATTTGTAATTTTTCAATTATGCATGTTTAGTTGTATTTTGTATGTACGTCAACGTATCCATTAGACAATTTAATCTCCATGTATTTCTATTCTAGTTCGTTTTTATATTTAATGTCAAAATATTCTGTCATTGAAATGTACAACATCTTATTCCCAGAATTTTATTTTCTCTTTAAAACAAACTTTAAAATGAGTTTTTAATTTGTCAATAAGATTTTATAGAACTGGTTAGAACACTTAATGGGTTGCGCAAATACATTGTAATATTTGCTTATCCGCACATCTACAACTTATTTAAAATTTTTTGTTAGTGCAGTAACATAGATTAAAAAACTAATTCAACAGATTATTTTTATATATATTTTGCAAAATTTACTTTATTTCATGGACATTATTGTGTCTCAAAACATTATTACATTCAGCTTTGAAACTGAAAAAGATTGAATAATCTTCTTATTCTGGAAATTTTATAAATTGGAGCATTTGTAAATTGCTATGACATTTAAAACAATGCATTGATTTTCAAATAAAGCGAAACGTAGCATCAAGTGAAATATCAAGCGAAACATAGTTTATTACGAATAAATTAATGAAGAAAAGAAGGAAGTAGAAATATGAATAATTAATAAAAAGGGAAAAAAATTGTCGAACTTCTCGGTCATGAACTATTTTTAAATGAATGAAAAACATATTGTGTGCTTAAAATAGATCTTTAATAACTTATGAATAAGTAATATTTTGAACTTTTTTTAAATCTTATATTTATTACAAAATATAACTCGCATGAGGTTTGAAAGTTCTGAAGAAAATAAATGCTAGTCATCTACAGGTGATTCTAAATTCATAATACAAACTTTAAGGATTTATACAAGACACTGTAACAATTATTTAAAGTACTGGAGTGTATAGGCGCAAATGCCGCATTGAAGTACAAACACCGAAGAGCCGATTAGGCCCTTTTTTTATTTCAAAATTTCCCATTCATACCAGAAAATTCCTATATTATTCTTTTCTTTATTTAAGACAGACATTCCATAATTGCATAAAGAAAAAACTTTTCTTTTGAAAATTTCCTGTATGAAACAAAAGCTCTTGAATAGAAGAAAAAACGCAAAACTGGTAAAGCTATCATACACACGATATACAGGAATTTTAAGGTTTTTTTCATTCAAAAATTTCTATTTCATACGGGAAATTTTGAAAGAAATAAAAATTCTTCATCTAATCATAAAACGTCTTTTTTAAATAGAGAAAATTTTCTGGTATGAATGATAAATTTTGAAATAAAAAAGGGGCCAAATTGACCCCCTGCCGTTTGTACTTTTAACCCTTTCCAGCACAGTAGTCCCACATGATGCACATCTAATTTTAATTACAAGCTTGCAACCGGCCCAATAATAATTTAGTAAAACTCCACTTTTACAATAAAAGCTTAAATCAAGAAATTCTTAATTTCTAAAAAAAATTATTTTTAAATTCCGGTGTCAGTCATTATTTTCTCATTTTACGAACAGAATTTGTCCGTGCGGAAAGGGTTAGCGCTTCACTTGCGCTTATACATTCCTATACAATTATAGGATTGTTACAGTGTCCTCTACTAACTCTTAAAATTTGTAACATGAATTTAGAATCATCCTATATACAGAGTGTCGCAGAACTTCGTGTACAAATTTGGAGGAGTGGTAGAGACCATTGTTAGGAGCCATAATTCCATAAGATTGTATAGGCAGAAACCGATAGGTGGCGCTGTACGCGAGTTTTCAAGATCAACACGTGTGACTTCTTCATTTAGAGGCCGATTGCACACGATTAGCATGAATCGTTTCACAAATGTCGAGTTGACGGAATCAACTTCATGTACGGCCTAGCCGGCAGAAATGGACGCGTTGCTGTTCTGTTGTATCGGGAAAGATATCCAACGATGCGCCAACCAAATCATCAGGTGTTCGCTCGGATACATCAGACTCTTGCGGAGCGTGGATCCTTTACAGCCACGATACTAGGAGGCTTCGAACAGCGTGAATACCCATATTCGAAGAGGGCTTGTTAAATTGGACCAAAATTCCAGTACCAGTGAACGGGCGCTAGCCGCTGTGATCGGAAAGTCTCGATCAACTGTATATCGCGTATTGCAGGGTGAAACCTTACATCCCTTTAATCTTCAGAGAGTTCAATTATTGCAGCCGGATGATCGCTTTTGCACAGTGGTTTCTACAGCAACGTGCGGCCGACACGCAATTTTCCAGTTCAGTTATGTTCAGTGATAAATCAACCTTTTCACGTGAAGGTGTGCTCAATACGCACAAAGCCCTCCTGTAGGCCTTAGATAACCCTCACGGAACCCGACCACGAGCTGTACAACAACGCTTCACTGTTAATGTGCGGGCGGATATCGTGGGGGACAGTTTAGTTGGACCATACACTGTAAAAAATATGACTATTTTGCTGCATCGTCGCTCCACTGCTTTTATAGAAAACTACTACTTCAAGCTATCATGGAGCATTCTCATTGGCCAAAAAATATATATTCTATAAAAGCGGGGGAGTGGCGATGCAGCAAAATAGTCATATTTTTTACAGTGTACATTTTACCACCTCGACTGGATGCTCAGAAGTTTCTCGTCGTACTTCCAGAACTGCTTAGCAATGTTTCCGCACATACTCGGCGCGGAATATGGTTCCAATATGATGGGGCGCCATCTCATTATGCGAGGTATGTACGTGACTATTTGGAAGCAATTGATTTGGGTTTGGCAGTCCCGTTGCTTGGCCTCCCAGATCGCCTGATTTATCTCCTCTTGATAATTTTTTCTGGCGTGCCATGAAGAACATTGTGTACGACACGCCCGTAAATTTTGAAATGGATGTGGTGGCCAGCGATGGCATGAATCGCCATCGCTGCTGCGACGATCAGAGAAACGCCAGGTATCTTCGAAAATGTTTGCCAATCCATGTCGCGTAGGTGTCATAAGTGCATTCATGCCAATGGACGTAATTTCGAACACCTTCTGTGATGCATTTAATTAATACATTGTACTCTTTTGTTGTGTAATAAAACATTTTACACTAAATTCCGTGTTGTGGTCTTATTGTGTCTTTCTGTTTTTTTATCACGTGAGGATGACGTTTCCGACCATGCATTCCTATGTAATTATGGTTCCGAACGATGTTCTTTACCTTCCCTCCAAGTTTGTACACAAAGTTCTGGGATAAATAAGAAATGTTTGTTTGCCTATAAGAGGGTAATATCTGGCTATCCAAGTTCAATAATAGTAACCGTTTATGTAATCTTGATGTGAAAGAGTATTAGATGGGTTTAATGAACATTATAATTTAAGAGGTTAGGGTCATAAGTCTGGCGAATAGCTAATTTTAAGATGTAAATTAACTATTTTGTAAGTCTGTCGTGATAGTTAATTTTAAAACGTAAATACTTACTAAGAAGAAGGTTATTAAAAAATTAAATACTTCAAATGAATACTGAAAGAATGTATGAATTGAGCACAAAAGTTTTAAAATATTTGCTAAATTTTCAATTATTTATAATTTGATATATTTTTCCTTATTTTAAGTCTTATTATGGAATAACCCTTTCCGGCACACTGTGCCTGGTCTGGGATACCTAATTTAAATTCCAAACTTGCAAATGGCACCAGTAATATTTTTGTAAAATTTTGCCCTTACAATAAAAACTTATGTTAAGGAATTCAAAATATCTAAAAAATTCGTTTCTGAATTCCGGTGTCAGTCGATAATTTTACATTTTACTACAGATTTTGCCCGTGCCGGAAAGGGATAATGCAGTGTAATAATGAAATTCAGCCAAACTGTGGCTTAAATTGAATTTTTTTAACTATCCCTAAATTATTATTACTTCTAATAAAAAACAGATATACAAATGTCACTTGGAATATTTCAACTATTACGCGAGAAAAGCTGCAGGTTTTGCAAGTATGCTTATTTTCTAAACAGAAATAGCTTAAATCATCATCAGAAATAGCTTTGAAAAATCTACAGTTTGAAGAACAAGCCAATTTAAAATATCGGCATCGATATTAATAATTAAATATTCTTTAAATGTGTGAGGCGGCAAATTTTCCAATACAGCATATTTTACTGCTATTCACTGACCTCTGATTTTAACATCTAATCATAAATACATTGATCAAAAAAAGATGAAAAGTAAATGTGTGGTACTTATGATAATGAGCTATAAAACCTTCCATTTGTCTTGAAAATCTAAAATCTAAGAATAATTCACAGAAATAAATAAATTCATTTTCCTTCTCAGGCAGACGATAACTTCTTTTTTTTTCGTCACGGTTAGCGAACAAAAGCTCTTTCGACCGTGAAAAGTTTTTCCACTTCGCATCGGCTTATATATCCTCCAAATAACGAAACGTACATCCGATAGCCTGTCGCTCTTGTATGATCTTGTATCAAAACAATTTTCTAAAGTGTTATTGATCTTTAAAAAACCAGCATAACACACTTTCACTGCGAAAGAAAAAAGAAAAAAAAAATAGATATCGGCTATCGAACTAAGCGATAGTATCAATGAAATTCTTACTAGGATATCAGTTTCGTTTTTAAGTTGTGAGTTGGATTTCCCTCCTTTTGGCGAAGATTGAGATTCGAATTCAGGAAAAGAAGAAGAAAATTATTAAATCTTTGAAGAATAGAGTTTTATACGTTATTGCTGTGTTTTGTTAAATGACAAAAATCAACTTAAGGTATTACAGCGTCTTATGTTGATCTTTTTGAATCTCTCTAAAACTAAATAGTTATGCATAAACCATGGTAGATTTGTTTAAAAGTGAGTAGTTAGACTTAAGCCTTTACAAATGTTTCTAAAACTGAATCGGTAGATTTAAGTCTTGTCAATGTCAGCCATTAAATCAGAAAAGATATAATCTGTTTTTCAGGTAATTTTTCAACTATGAATTCGATTTAAATAAGAGCATAAAAATTATCCTCAGAACATAAAAATGTTTTCGTTGTTAACCACCAAACTAATCAATATTTTTGAAAAAAACTTTCAAATAATGTTTTTTTTTTTTTTTTTTTTTTTTTTTTGGTCTTTTACAGGATTTTTAATCTTTTTTCACCGTTTTCTCAAAACAGAAATTTTTAACTAATTGAATCAGAAAAATGCTCTGATTAAATAACATAAAATTTACAATAAAAATTTATTGGTGAGAATAATGAATCACGATTTCAAATCATTTGCCCATACTCGGTAAAAACACGTTGCCCATATGATATACGGGTAAATCAGGGAAGTGGTTAATGCGTTTCCAAGTTTTGAAAGATTGTGATAGAGTGTATTTAAATTAAACAGCACGATTTTTTACTGATATATATATATATATATATATATATATATATAGAAGAAATTCTGGTATTATGGATACCACTGACATTTTTTTTTATAACTCAATATAAAAAATTGACATACAATTAAAAATTAGTGAAGAACAAACTTTGATTATTTCTTAACACATTTTTAAATATTTCATATTAAAGAAAAAATGCACACCAATATTTAGCTTTTAAAAATTGCGTATTTCGGGTAATGGCAACCAGTCAAGTAATATGGAATAAAATTATAAAGAAAATTAAAATTACAAAAAATAAATAAATAAACACCGTTTACAAGAATAACCAAAATTATTTAATCAGTAAACATAAGTGCATCATCTATAAATAATCAGATTCTTTGAAAAATTGTTTTGAATTTTACTAAAACACAAATTAATCTATTGTTTCGGTCTACTAAATTCCACATGAGCCAGCCCACATTAAGTATTATATCCACTTCAAACCCTCTTCCATCGTATGAATATTTTCTGTAGCAAAACTGGCACACTGGATGTTTTTCATCTGATGTACAACCTGATAAAAAGAACGTCTCAAATCATATAGCGGACTGGAATGATTGTTCTTAAGAGCTGTGAAAATATAACGTTATCAACCTTTTTCGTAATTTTGGACCCTTGCCTCCCCCTTCCGATATCATACATTATCATCCCTCGAATCCCCCCCCCGTCGGTAATAATAACGTTATCAAAGTATAAAAATTTTTGAATTTTAGATTTTATTTATTTTGTTTGGAGTGATATACAAGACTGAGTACATTTATTTTTCGCATACTTTATTAATTCAAATGAAGAAAAGTCAATAAAATATCGTTTTATATCAAATAACACTCAAAAGAAATAGTTACTATTTAAAAATATTTTATAATAAGCTTTTTTGTTACATACTGCATTCAACAGTAATAAAGTCTTGTTGCACTTGCCGACTTACCTCGAATGGTGGGGGGTGGAAAAAATTAATATCAACAAAGCTAGTGGACAACATTATTTCTCTTTTATTTATTACTAAACACAAGCTTCATTAAAAAAAAAAAAAAAAAAAAAAAAAAAAAAATCACACATGGTTTCT
The DNA here is from genome assembly GCA_964019185.1 of Maratus speculifer. Classification (NCBI taxonomy): domain Eukaryota; kingdom Metazoa; phylum Arthropoda; class Arachnida; order Araneae; family Salticidae; genus Maratus; species Maratus speculifer. The sequence goes on along the minus strand of OZ025295.1, from coordinate 334,083,342 downwards.
TGGACCGTGATTATCAGGGGTGCCCAGAGAGGGGTTTGGCGACGCAAGATGTGTCATAAAATTTAATTTTAGGGGGGAAATTTGAGAAAAAGTTCATTTTTTGGGGGGGGGGATTTTTAAATTCTTAATATTTCCCTTTTTTTATTGTTAAAAAAATCTTGATTTTTTTTAATATCACTTTTAAATTTTTTCAACATTTAATTTCCAGGAAAGTTCCTATGTTTTTTTTTTCTTTAAATTCTAAATAAGAGCAATAAGAACTCATTCTGCTGTACTCAACTTGCTATCTTTTGTAAATCTTGATTTTTTTAAATATCGCTTTTAAATTTTTTCAACATTGAATTTTCAGAAATGATCCTATGTTTTCTTTCTCTAAATTCTAGATAAGGGCAATATGAACTCATTCTGCTATGCTCAACTCGCTGTCTTTTGAATGTGCAGTAGATTATAAGTAGAATGTATTTTACAATTGATATTCTGTTTAAAGGGGGGGGGGGCGTCAATGTTAAAGTATGAAGATTTTTTTTTGGGGGGGGGGGAATTTGCGTCATTGGGTTTGGGGGGGATGGTCACCACTGGTGATTATACATGCATATACATATGAAGAAGAATGAGAATGTCAAATGTTGGACTATTCCGTAATTTACAATCAAATAATTTTATAAAAATTTGGTGATTTTATAATAACTTTGCAGTTTCATAAAAATAGATAACCAACTAAAAAAAGGGAGATAACATACTACTTTGAATCAAACACCGTGTTACAAATAAAAAGAGAAAATTTTAATTGGATCAAAAATGATATCGATATCAAAAGACAAATCCCCTCTCCCTAGCGATATCTTACGACATCATGTGCCAGATCCCCCACTCCCCTCTAAAATGATAACGTTATATATGCACAGCCCCTTATTCACTAGACTCGTCTTGAAACAGCTGTCTTGCTGATATTCCCCCATATTACCCCACACACCATCTTGAAAAACATAATTTCTTCATAGTCACACGTTAGCAGAGAGGAAAACTAACTAACACAGCAATAAATTTAACTGTTCAATTGTATATTGGGCTTAATTAAAATTGACAATCATATTTTACACGGCTGCCAACTTCTACTCCTATTTAAGGTCAAATAAACACATTAGAATAAGAAATTTTCTATTATAATTGACAATATATACGATAATACACCACACTGAATAGATTTAGCATGCATTTTACTAAATATTTTTTCTGGTTCCAAACACGTTTAGATGATTTAAAAAGGCGTAAAAGTTGGCAGCTTTGTATTTTATAATTGATACAAATTTTGTAAAAGTTTATCTTCAAAAACCTGCAAAAATTGAGAATAAGATTTTATTTCACGTCATCTCTCCAACAATAGGTATCCAAACAGAACAAAGTGCCTCATTGAAGTACAAGGTATGGCATTTTTTGGGTTTTGTTGCCACGTCATATGAGCCAGATTTTGAAATATTCCATTTGGTCCGAGCATTCCATAATATTCGAACTTCTGTATAAGAATATATTTTATGAAGGGTCTTAGCACGATAGAGAGAAGTAAAATTCTTGAAAGCATTTTTTTAGAAACTTTTATTTATAATCTGAAACTTCGTTAAAATGTTATAATTTTATGAAGTTCCTGTCATTTCAACAACAGATCTCTGAACTCCACACAGTGCCTTACGGGAGTATTAGGAAGTTTTACGGCAGTTTTACACTTGGCTACAACACCATATGTGCTAAATATTGAAGTATTCCATATTGTTTAACCATTCCATAATGTCCGAATTTCTTTTATATAAGAATACATTTCATGGAGGGGGGGGGGGCTGAGGCACGATAGAGAGAGACAAAATCCCCAAAAGCATGATTTTAGAAACTTTTATTTAAGACTTAAAATATCATAAGAATGTTGTAACTTTATGAACTTACTATTAATCCATCAAATTTACAAGCGATTTGTTAAATATTTACATCATTTAATACATTAACCTTTTCTAATACATTAACCCATTAACGCCCAGCGTCCTCTTTTGAGGACGGTTACAAATACAGCAAGAAAACGGTTTTCCCACCAGTAAAGAGGAAGATAAATATACACCTTCTTTCACGAGACAGAATCCTCGATAAATCTAGATAAAAGTTAATTTGATTTTAAAAGTGGTGGGAAATACAAAATTTAAATTTTAGCGAAGAAAATAATTCGGGCGTTAATGGGTTAATCCTTTCCGGCACCGGCAAATTCTGTTAGTAAAAGAGAAATTATCGATTGTCACCGGAATTTACAAATGATTTTCTTTTTTTTTTAGTAATTTAAAATCCCTTAAATTAAGTTTTCTTTGTAAAAGGAAAATTTTATTAAAATATTATTGGTGCTGTTTGCAATTATGGAATTAAAATTAGGTATTCCGGACTGGGCATAGTGTGCCAGAAAAGGTTCAGAAGCAATTTATTTATGCCAGAAAATGTGAGTCGTTGATTTTGATAGAGTGAAAAGTTCATTTAATGTTATTGCAAATTTAAAGCTTTGCAAATGAATGGGTGCTATGACTGTATTTGGGGAATCGCAATCCAGGCAATATTTCAGCAGCTAAACTTATCAAAACAAACAAGCTAGCTCAAAAATTATATTGCCGGAAAGCAGATTCTCCAAACACAGCTAGTGGTGCGTGTCATATCGTGGAGAACAAAGCGTTGTGAAAAGAAAATTAGTTAAATCAGTTAATTTTAGAATATTACTGTGATTAGGATACCTGTAATAAAAATAAAGGAAAAAGGAACTCACCCCTAATTGTAATCACAAAGAAGACACTATTTTTTACTACGAATTATTCACTTTATTTATGGTTGGAATGAGAATAAGCTGTAGAGAACATGGCCATGCACCCCATTACACTAAGTAAGCTAAATATTTAAAGTAGATATTTCCTGGCGAAAGTTCGAATTACAGTTCGGCAAAAGTTCAGTTTAATAATCTATGATAATGTCCACTGTCTTAACAGTCACTAAAATAACGTTAGCTACGGTAGAGATGATCACTGCTACACCGGTAGTACTTGTGATGAAATCCAGTATGAACGGGCCTCGGAGATGGACAGCGTCTAGCGTTGATTCTCTTGAGAAACTGCCTGTAGTGATTTGGTTTATTTCATCAACGAAGGCGATAACGATGTCAGCTTCAGATTTCCAAGACTTTGGAGCTTGCAGCGAACTGATGAGACAGGGAGAGTTAACTCAGATGATGTGAAGACCGCTATTTTTTCTTGCAGAAGGAACTTAAATTTTACCACATGGCTGGAGGTACTTTTCATTTAAAACTTGTAGTCTTTGAAACAAAGATATTAAAAAAAAGATCTCGTTGAACCGAACTAGAGAAGCGATCTTCCGCAGAAAAATTTAAAACCAACGCCACTCAGTGTTTAAAGAATCCATCCTCAGAAAAAAAAAACTGACTCCCGACGCTAGACCCTAAGGTTTAGCGGGGGAAAATCCCCGATTTGTTTTCACGACCTTCTCGCTCTGATATTTTTTCAAATCTGCCTCGAATTGCCCGCGAAAACTCCGGCGCTGGTCTTCGACGCCGCTGAGAGCCAATCAGAAAAGTTTTCTGGAAGATTCTCCAGGGGGGGGGGGGGGGTTCCCCTATTTGAACGTAGGATTCGTTTCTATCGAAGTTACTAGAAGCGTCCGAAGCAATTTCAAGCATGATGACTCATGTTTGGCCGAAACGGACGATGCAAAAGAAAAAGTGGCGATTGAATATTTTGAGAAGTCAACCAGTGTCCTTTAAAAATGCAGAAACTAAGATTAATTTCAAAATCGCATAAATTGCGAACTATATGATTAAAAAACTGAGCGATTACATTAAAATAATTTATATTTAAAAATAAGATTGATTAATGTAGTTTTAAGAGTGAATAATTAATATTAAAATAATTTAGAAAAATATTATTATCTGGTAGACTGCTATTACTATTTTGTAATATAGGAAAGCTATGATGTTTAAACTGAAAATATTAGATTTAATTGATTTATTAATGGAATTATAAAATTTTAAGATTACGTTTTTTTGAATAAACTATTAATTAATTATTTTTTTCTTAAGATAATGATCGGGATTTTTGAAAATTAAAAACACTGCCTGAAAATTACTCACACATCCTAACAATGGGTTTCAAACTATTCCTAACCAGTTTTAGGCTCATTTTATATTTTCATTGTCTTTTTATGTAAGAAATACCCTTAATAATATGAAATAACGGATATCTGTGCTAACTTTTTAAAAAAAAAAAAAAAAAAAAAAAAAAAAAAAAAAAAAAAAAATCGTAGCTCACCGATTTGCCTCACTTTCAAATGCAATGATTTTTTCAAATGTTGATTTTCTTTGAATGAAATATAATTATAATAACAAAATATTATACATTAATATTATGCTTATATATTTTAATTCAATAATTGATTGAATAATTAATTCAAGAATTGACTTGCTTAGAAAAGTTGCAGCAAACAAAAGATAAATTTGATTTCACCGGAAAAAAGGGAAGGATAATAGTCCAAGGTGCCGACCGCATAAAACCCTAAGTCATCGAGCACAAGAAAAAATCCTTTATATTATGGAAGAGTGGTCATAGGGGAATCTAATGATCTATGTCTGCCGGAAGTAAAGTGGTGCATAAGTTAAAAATTAATACCACTAGTCGCTCACTCGTAGGCTTAGCATTGTGTTTGCCGTACAATCAAAAGTATGAAAACACGGAAATCTGGGTGCAGGGAATCATAACGATAAGTCTACGAGTCAACCACTAGTGGTATTCATTTTTGGCTTATGCACCACTTTGTTTCTGGTAGACATGGATCATTAAATTCTTTCTAGTTCACGGAAATATTTCTGGTAAAATGCTACTCTGAATTGCCAAGTTTCCGACATTTTATACACCAATATTATCATAGAGAAAATCTGTTTATTTTGAATCGTCCAATTTTTAATTAAATTAAGTAACATTTTCTGCATTAAAATAGTGGTATAAAAAAAGCCGGAGACTTGGCAGCGCTGGTTATCGATTCCCCAATGTTTGTATGATAGCTTAAAGGCCTTGAGCTTGCTTGTTTTTTTTTTTTTTGTTTTTTTTTTTTTCATAATTTGATTATTAGACGACGACGACTACGAACAATTTCTCGAGGAGCCTGGGACCAGAGCCCCACATCCCCGACTTTTAACCCCTTGGGGATGAGCGACACGTATACGTGCCGCAAAAAGGCTTAAGAATCATGGTTTATCCCCACCAGTAAAATTCTATTGTAAAATTTTCTTGTATAATTGGAGCCTTTTCTCGATTTAAAAAAGTATAATTTTTTGTTTTCTAAAGCTGGTGACAAAACATTAAAAAATTCGTAAAGATCTCCCGTCGCGAAGGGATTTTAATTGAACCTCTAATGGGAATTGATCTCATGGCAAACGAGCAACACAATAGCATATATGTATTGCTCATTTGTCATGAGATCACTGTTTTGATGTCTTTAATTTAATTAATTTTCTTCTTAAATTTTTTCGGTTTCAGTTTTGATTTTTTGGTGAACTGCCGCCGCAGAATTCGCGGAGCGTATCCGTAAACGTTCCGATCTACGACCTAAATGCCAAGGCTCTAGCGGAAGCGAAGTTCAAAGAAAACAAAATTTCAAAAACTGAAGCAGAACAAATTATAAAATGAAATTAATTCAATTAAAGACATTTTTGATTTTCTAATGGTAATTGCGGCCTCAAGTTTATGTTATCAGTATATATCCGAGAAATGAAGAAATTTCCATTCCTTTTACCATTCCAAGACAGGGAATTTCCATAATCTGAAAAAATGAGTATTTTAAAAAAATACGTCTCTTTTTATTTTGAGAATTCACTTTGCTTTGAAACAGTAACCATCTGTCTCGAATCGAGCATCTTAAAGATCGCAATTAATATCTCGTAAATACGAGATAAACGAGTAATACTCGTAAATACGAGTTAAAATATAAATACTAGTTTTTTTTTTTTTTTTTTTTTTTTTTTTTTTTTTTAATGGAGAATTGGTAATGCTTGTTAAATTTTTTGAGCATGAAGGCAGGTCTTAAATATTAAACTTAACTTCAGGGACATTTCGTCGTTATGAAATAATGAAATTGTTCAAATACTTATAGAATAATAGAGAATATTAATTATTGCACAGTAGACTGTTTTTTAAAAAGACGTAATTTCATTATTAGGTATAAAATATGAATACTATATTCTGAATTCAATTTTTTCGAATAAAAATGATTTTTTTTTCTTACTTGCTAGACATACTTTTTAAATGTATTCGTTTAAAATATTCTTTAAAAAAATAAATTGCGAATAAGATTAAATGAATGAAAAAATTACCACTTAATTAAATTGAAAACTTTTTTTAAATGTTTGTTTACTACTTAACTGATAATATTTTAGGAAAAAACTTTCTAATAATGCTTATTTTTTCATGTCGTTTACAGAATTTTTAATCTTTTATTACCGTTTTTTCAAAACAGAAATTTTCGGCCAAATTTAAGCAGAAAAATGATAAGATTAAAGAACGCAAAATCTTGATAAAAATTTAGTGGTGAGAATAATAAATCATGCTTTGAATATAGATGCCCGTATGTGTTACGGGCAAATCTTGATTAGCAAAAACACGTTGCCTGTATGGCGTAATCAGGGAATCGGTTAAAGTAATTAAAAATTTTAATTTATTAAATTTTCAGTTTTTCATTTAAAAAATAAATTCGAACTTTGGTATTAATTCGGCCAATACTCATGCGTTCAAGAAATGAGAGGAAATTTTCCTTATCTTTCAGATTTTCGGGAAGAATTGACGAAGAAAGAGTGTTTCCTAGGAGTGCGGACATTATTCGTTTAAAAATCACAAATAATTCAGTGTATAAAGATGAATTTTACTGACAATGTATTTACTTATTTTTTAAGAGAGAGTTTGGAGTGAAATTAAAGCAATTATATGTAATTTTAAATCCATAAAAGGATTTATTATTGTTCTCTTTTTATTATATCTGGTTACCAAAGTAAAAATTTTCAATATATTGCTTGGCGTACACTGTAGATTAAAACTGTTTTTTAAAAAACTCTTGTAGATTCCGAATTATTTCTAAACCAGTGAAATTTTCATCTTTTTTTCCCCCTTTCCATTGAAAATTTTCTGCTCTGGAGGACACAAAATTAACATCAAAATTTTAACGATTTCCACTTTTCCAGTACACGGCTCCAAAATAATAAAATTTCTGTTTTTTTTTTCTTTTTTCTGTTGATTTCGGTAGTCTAATTTTTTGGATTTATGAAACATGAAATTAAAAAATTAGTAAAAAAGACAATATTCTTTTTCTTTTTATTCCTTTAAAGCTTTAAAAATTAATTTAATATCGAAATATTGTAATTATTGGCTTTTTTCCATATGTACTCTTATAATTTTAACCAGCAGCAACACTAGTATATTAGCCAGCAAGGAGTCAGAGTCGAAGTCGTTAAAATTTCCGGAGTCAGAGTCGGAGTCGGCCATCTTTTCCACAGACTCCGCAGCCCTGTTATAATACCAGAAATTCCATAATGTACTGGTGTCTAAACCTGAAGATAGATATTTATTTTCATTAAATAAAAGATACTACTTGGTTATCCCGTCGACCGAAAAACTATCGCCAAACTATAATATTAAATGCCAATGATGGTTGATTGTGAATGTCACATTCAGTGACATTAAACACGATACACATGTTTAAAACGTCATCAGGTGATTTTAAATTCCATTTTTATTTGTATTTTTATTAATGTGTTACAAATTTATTTGTTCTTTCGTTATTTAAACTAAAAATTATGTCAAAATGTTTATTTTAGTTTGACGATTTTCATAAATTGGCGAAATGGGTCGACGGAATAACCAAGTAGTACCAAATAAAACAAATATTATTTTACAAAGATTCTGGTAGAAGTTGTTTAAAAGTCTTTGAAGCTTACGAATCCAGTCCTAAACGATATCAGTAGTGAATGGATTAAAAACATAAGTTTTATGTTAATTTTTAATAAGATTTGGCTTTGACTAATCTTTTACACAAAATGAACTTGTTCCAATTTCTAAACGAACGATTCATGTGTAACTGTAACAAGTAATTAGCATAAAATTAGAAACTCATTCTTGCTCTTCGTTTTGTTTATGTGACTGTTTATAAAATTTGTCTAGAAATCATCTTTTCTTAAGACTGAGTTATCCCAAAGAGTCGACAAAACAAGTAATATATAAAAAAAATATATAACGTCAATTCCTACTTAAGCCAACAAAGAAATTTTTTATTTTTGTTTTTGCTTTTTAGCACATTTTAGCGCTGCTGTTTCGTTTTAGTTGCTATTTTAAGTGCTTGTCTAGGACGTAAATATTGTAATCATAATTCGCGTTTTTCTTGACTTTCATTTGTTATTGATAGTGCATGCCTTTGACGTCAAATTTCGCGTTAATCAAGTTAATCGTGTTAATCAAGTTAATCAATTAAATCTTATCAAGTTTCGCGATGTACTTGAGACCCATCCAGTAATCTTTGATTTCATTTATCTAAGCGAGGGCGCTTTTCTTCTTCTGTTTCATTTGCAAAATTTTCTCGGCGTTTTTGTTTTTCTTTCTCTAATCGTCGCTTGTGTTGTGTTGTAATTTCTTTTCCCAACTAAAATTAATTAATTAATTTTAATTAATGAATTAATATTTAAAAAAAACTGTATTACCACCAAGTGCCATCCATTACAAGTTTAAAAAAAGTATTTGTACTATAGTGGAAGAATAAAAATATTTTATTAATGATTGAAAATTTGAACAAGATAAATAAAATATATAGGAAGAATGTGAACTAACAGTAACTATTAAAAAAAAAAAAGAGGAACCATTTATTCAGTAAGAATGTCCACAATTAATCTTTCAAAATAGCCCATCTCTTAAAAAATACATTCGCTTCACTACAAATTCATGTTAATTTTTAAAGTAAGCTAGTTTAAAACTTGCCTTATCCTCTTGGAGCATCTCTCACATCAGAATAATTTCATTTGAAAAAGAAAAAAAAAAGGGGGGGGGTTAGCCAGGCAGGGAAAGAGATTCTCCAAATTATCAATTTAAGTACCGTCTGAATAAGACAAGTAGGTACTACTCTGTTATCCCGTCGACCAAAATACTATCGCCAAACTATAAGATTAAGTGCCAATAACGGATGATCGTGAATGTCACATTCAATGACATTTAATATGATTCACGTGTTTAAAATGTCATTAAGTTATTCTTATTTCGACCTTTTTATTTGTATTTTTATTAATATTCTACTAATTATTTGTTTTTTTTTTTATTATTTAAAATAAAAATTACGTCAGCATGTATAGTTTGGCGATTTGTATAATTTGACGAAATCGGTCGACGGGATAATAGAGTAGTACCGACAAGTATATATATCCAATATTTCTGACTCTCTTACAACATCTTGTATCAAAACAATTTTTTGAAATATTACTTGTCTAAGGAAATGTACCAAATAACTAGTGTTCCCAGGTGTTTCGATTTATATTGGACGTCACGATTTTTATGAGAATGCACATCGCACACAAACACTGCTAGGGACAGCAAGTATCCCGATATTTCAGAAGCACAACTACTTTTAAATTATAAGTATTTACGTATAGGTAGAGCTTTACTAAGTCCAATCTCTTTTCAGATAATGGTAAAAAAGTAAATGGGCATTTTGTTAAATTTCATCACTCCCTCATATCGCTTATTTTGGCCAATTTGGAGAGAATCGTCCACTTAAGAATAACACTTTCATTGTACAGCATGCCACATCTGGTACATACCTAAAAACCTGATTTTCATTATGTGCAATGAATTTGACCAATATGATTGGTCTTCTCTCTGATCAGGAACAATCTAAAGAATGGAAAAACCCTTTTTCGTCTATGTGAGTTGGTTGCACTAGACAAATAAAATGAATATTGTCCAGTTAAACTGATGGCATTGAACTCACAGGCTACGCATACTAATTGTACATTACAGCCTTACTCCCTTAGACTAATCAGGCACAGTTTGCAATATAAACTACCCCTTAACTCTTTAACGATCATAGCATTTTCATTGCTAAGATGTCGAAATAAATGAATGACACCGGTAATTAAGAACAGATGTATTTCTAAATAAGAAAACGCGATTTTTCACATACAAAATAAAAGGGATATTTTTAGATAAAAATACCGGTGTCAGTGTTGCGTATCGGAATTAAAATTCTGTGGTTTCGTGGCGAAACAATGAACGTCAAAGGGTTAAACTAACCAGGGATATGATTTATCATATAAAAAATCTGCATGAATAATATTAATCACGGAGACGACTCGTCAGAATGGTCCTATTCTAAATTTTGAACAAAAACTGATAATTCTGCATGAAAAACCCATTTATATCAATAAAGGGGAGGGGCACGAGCCCCTCGTTGCCCCCTCTATATACTTATCCAATGTACACCTAATATTAATCACGGAAGTGCCTCATCAGAATGATCCTACATCCAAATTTTGAACGAAAACTGATAATTCTGCATGAAAAACCCATTTATATAAATTAAGGGGAGGGGCATTAGCCAACCGTTCACCCTGTTGTACATATCGAATGAACTCCAAAAACTAATCAGCGAAGCGCTTTATAAGAATATACATATATCCAAAATTTCAAGTGAATTGGATATTTTATCATGCGTTATCGCGTTACGCACATACAGAATGGACGGGCACATAAGCTCCCAGGCTTTAATAGCCTGTGAGCTAAAAGCTAGAATTCATTCTTTAGAAAAAAAAGAAAGAAAAGAAAAGAAAAAAAAGAAAAAGAAAAGAAAAGAAATTTCGATCAAGCTATTACGGTAAGATTTATTTTCATTATTTTTTTTTTTCTGAATACTTAAAAAAATATTAATATAAAATATTTTGCAGAGTGTTAAGCAGATATATTTATAATTAATAATTGCTGATTTAGTTGCAAAATATGGAAACACAATAATATAAAACCCTAATTGTGTACATATGACTCACATCATAAAATACACAAATTTATCTGAAAATTTGAATTTGATTTTCTTTTTTACTACTTTTTCCATTATTAGATAGATATATAAAATTTCAAATAGCTTTTTTCATAAAAATAGAAAAATTCATGAGTAAAAGGTTTTAAGAAGTGTAAAAAAAAGAAACATATACAGGGTTCGTGGCATCAAGGAATTCAGAGGATTTTAATTGTTTTCGTATCATAAATTTTGTAAAATACTGGGTGCTACATCAGAAAATGGAATTTTTTTTTCATTAAGTAAAATAAATATTACGTTACAAAAATTCTGGTATAAGCGAAGCTGCCAACTTTCAACTAATCTTCCGTAATACCTGCATTAGTTTGATCCAGGTTAACGTCATTTCAAACCAGAAAATATATTTCATGAATCTTTATTTATTTAATTTCAGGACTATTAGTGGGACATGCTTAACCCATTAACGTCCAGCGTCCTTTTTTGAGGACGGTTACAAAAACAGCAAGAAAACTATTTACCCACCAGTAAAGAGGAAGATAAATATATAGCTTGTTTCACGAGATAGAATACTCGATAAATTTAGATAAACGTTAATTTGCTTTTAAAAGTGGTGGGAAATACAAAATTTAAATTTTAGCGAAGAAAATAATTCGGGCGTTAATGGGTTAATTTGCTTTTAAAAGTGGTGGGAAATACAAAATTTAAATTTTAGCGAAGAAAATAATTCGGGCGTTAATGGGTAAATTTCATTTCTTTGAAAAAATTCTGGTTCGAAACTTTTTAAACCAGGGTTAAATTAACATACATATTACGGATAATCGATGTCAGGTTGGCACCTATGTATAAGGCTTTTACAAGTCCTTGCAGACTGCAAACAATGATATATTATTCAAGCCCGTATTCATTCAGTTCCGCATCGGAGCGAATGCAGATTGTATCTATAACAAACACGCAAAATATGTTGGAGGGAAAAGAACTAGTCACTTTTGTGTGAAAGTAAAAGCATATTAGAATGTTGATTAGCTAACTGATTGCGGTAAATAAAGGAAAATACATAATTAATTAACATCAACACACGGAAAATATTTGGCCAATCTCGATAATAGATTAAATCTTCAGACTGGCATACCTAAAAAGTGATCTTCCTTTATAACATAAATGATAATCATTCTATTTTTTGAAGCAGTAAACGAAAGAGATAGTATCATTTTGATGGTCTTAATATAGACATGACTATTCACGATGTTGCCCCACACTTGGTTCATATATAACTTGATTAATAACACGTGAGACATGCATCCTGAATTTATAATCAATATATGTATACCCCTTTAAGCGTCCTACGAAATTTTGAATTGACGAAATTTTAACAATTCATAAAATAACAGCTACGGAAAGTATTGATATGGATATTTCTATTCTACAATCTTAGATATTTATTTATCAATGCAATTGAAAAAAATAGCATTAACATAAATTTTAATTTAAATAAGCCTTTGAATCCAAAAACTACGTGACGGAAAAACCCGGTTAGGCCGCTTAACCCCTTGAAGGGCGGTGGTATAAAATATATACCACATAATTTTAATTCCGAAATGCAACATTAATACCAGATTTGATAGAAAATTTTTAATTTTATAAAATTTGTGAATAAATACTTTTATCTATTATCAAATAAATTTGTTTTTAAATTCTGGTGTCAATCAATCATTTCAGCATTTTAAGGATAGAAGTGTTTTGCCAGTAAAAGGGTTAAAAGGACACCGTAATTTTCTGCGTATAATCCGCGGATCAAACAATCATTTTTCGACCCAGAAACTTTATTAAATAAAATATAACATTTTAGATCGCCGTAAATATTTGCCTTCAATTACAAAATAAAAGTTCTGGGTCAAAAAAGAATTGTTTGATCCGCGGATTATACGCAGGAAATTACGGTACACACTATATGGCCAAAGGTGACCGTCCACTTGAAATTTTAGATGTTTCGTTAAATATCTAGAAAAATAGATCCGGAGAAATCCTAAAATTCTAAGTGCGTAAACATAATAGTACAGGTCATGCATTTCCGCGAAGATTTTTTTTCCGGAAACCCCACAGGGAACCATCAACAAATAGAAAAAGAACGAACATCTTTTACAAAACCCTGTCAAAACTAATGCAGCAAAAGCATTCAAACTCTAGATTATGATTAAGCGGAATATTTCTATAAAACTGTGTTCATGTTTTTTGTGGATAGCTTGTACACTCGTAGAGAAATTAAGGTTTTATAAACACAGTCTCAATTTTCGCTAAAGTTTTTTCTTATAATTTGTAGAATTCTTAATAATAATAATAATAATAATAATAATAATAATAATAATAATAATAATAATAATAATAATAATAATAAACAGAAAATATGACAAACATTGTACACAATATCCTATAATCAAAATTAAAATAAAAATCGCATAAAAAACTTCACTAAGCATACATGAATGGTATCGAAATATAATGTGCATAATATATTAACTAAATGCATAGAGCAACTTTTGTGAAAATATCAAAAACATAGCTTGAAAATTCTGAAAATTATCATTGGTAGAATAAGCTCAAAATCCATTGTTTCAAATAAAAAGATGAGAAGTGTTATCCATGTATGCTTTGATTACTGTTAGTATAGAATACACAATACTGCACGTACTTTGGATACTACAACACTTACTACTTTAATACTACACGTACTAAATACAGTCAAACCCCGTTAATACGCGCCCCGCTTAATACGCGAATTTTCTTTGGTCCCTTGAAATACTCCTATCTTCCGCATATAAAAAACCCCCTTTAATACGCGAATGGTTAATACGCGAACCCGTTTAATACGCGAAATTTTACCAGTTCCTAGAAAGAAAAACCTACGTTTAATACGTGAATGAGCTTAGTTCTAAGCATACGAGTTTTTAGATGAAGTATTTTCCCAAGCATTTTATACAACAATTATTTAACTTATTTTTTGTACAAAAATTATTTAAACCAAATTAAATTGAGCATTTTTTACCTCATAACCACAGACTGACTAGATTTGGATCCGAGGCTTGCACAAGCCTTCCTAATCAAAACTTTCCCAATGAAATCTCATAAGTGCGACGAGACTAGCGTTGTTTAAAAGTTACATATGGTGAGTATATAAAACCACACTGTAAAATTTTAATGGAAATTCAAATTTTTAAAAAATACGGCATTTAGATGTTTTTAATCTATGCATTTCGGCCTATCATGAGACGTTAATTAAGAATATATAAGTTAAAAAATATTTAATATAAAATTTTTTGAAATCAGTAAAAACCTGAGTGTTTTGTCATGGTTTCGCTCGCTTTCTGTACGCATAGGCTCAAAAAATAAAATTACACAAAGCAGAATGTAACTTCAATTCAATACTTTTCTTGCGATTTTTGTCATTTAAAAATATAAATGTAGACAAATTGGAATTAAATTTATAAAATCATACCAATTTGAAGTTCATGTAAGATTCATTGATCTCAGGCACGGGCTGCGCGAGTCAGCTAGTTTTTTATAAAAAGCAAAAATGAAAAATCTTTTCCCTATAATTAAGAAATGATGTGACCTCTCCTCCCCTAAATTAGAGAGGTAGAATCGATAGTGGAGCATGTGCTACAACCAAGGATGAATCACGTAAGACTTTCCAATCGCTGTTTCATCCGTTCTTTGATATTTTTAAAAGAAGAAAGTCGCTTGTCGCTCGCAGTATTATCTAGTCTACGATATCCATCTACACTTTTATAAGTTAGTCTAAACGATGGCGGAAGGAGCAAAACATATTAAACGAAAGGCTCTCTCCATCACTGAGAAGTTACAAATTATAAATCAATACGATGCCCAAGCTGTGTCAAATAAGTCTGCTTTCGCCAAAGAAAAAGGCATACCTGAGTCAACGTTAAGGACTTTGTTAAAGAATAGGAATTAATCAAGCTGTGATTGGAGGAACAAAGAACAAGAAAATAAAAACGGCCAAGTTTGAGGACATGGAAAAGGTCCTTCACGAGTGGTTTGCTTAAGTGCGCTCTATGATATCCCAATAGGCGACTTGTTACTACAAGAAAAAGCTTCTGAAATCTCAGAAAAAAATGGGATTGTTAGATTTCAATGCTTCAAATGGATGGCTGGTTTAATTTAAAACTCGGTACAGCATAAAATTCAAGCAAGTGTGCGGTGAGTCAGCTGCAGTCAACATTGAAGATGTTCACTGTTGGAAAAATAATGTGCTTCCGCAGCTTGCAAAGAACTACTCAACTCGGGATATTTACAACGTGGACGAATTTGGGCTTTTTTACAAACTGACACCCAATAAAACAATGGCCATGAAAGAAAAAACATGTCATATAAGCAAACTGAGCAAAGAGCGTCTCACTATTCTGCTCGGTGCCAACTCTGATGGATCAGATAAATTAAAGCTTCTGGTCATAAGGAAATCACGCAACCCGCGATGCTTTAAAAATGTTAAGAATTTCCCCTGCCTGAACAAAAGCCAGCGTAGAGCATGGGTGACGGGCAACATTTTTACAACATGGCTTCGTAATTTTGATCGGTGTATGAGAAAAGAATCGCGCCATGCGTTATTGCTTGTGGACAACAGCTCTGCGCATCAAACGATAACGAAGACCTGAGTAATGTCCAAGTACAATTTCTACCTCCAAATTCTATTAGTGTCACCCAGCCAATGGACCAAGGGTTAATTAACAGTGACAAAGTAAATTACAAGACTCGTCGTACGGCAATACCTTCACCAAATGGAACAAGGCAGCAATTCTTCTTGCTACGAGTGTCGTCCAATTACAGTCTTCGATGCTATGCACATGCTTACTGCAGCATGAGAGAGTGTCACACCAACAACAATTACAAATTGCTTTCACAAAAGCGGGTTTAGGAAGAAGCAAGGACATCATTTACACAGAGCCAACCTCGTACCCTAATGTTGAAAAAAATTGGCTGGCCGCACAAGAAACTGCAGGGAAAATTTTTGTCGATTTAGACGTGTTCATTAATATCGACAAAGATCTAGTTACCTCCGAACTTAGAAGTTTGGATAATACCATCGCCGATATAACTGCGACTGACAAACCGGATGAGGAGGAAGAAGATGATGAACTTGCGCTTCCGGTCCCATCCCCATTCTCCAAAGTTATAGAGGCATTCAATTTCCTAAGACAATATCGTCCTCACTGGACGGAGTACCCTCAACAAGCGAATTTTACCACTATCTAAATAAGGCAGAAAACGTCATGGTGGTGGCGCGATCGCATATCAAACAGGCCAAAATTGACAGCTACTTTTCCAAAAAGTAATATTTATGACGTTATTGACTTCAGTAAGTTTTTATAATTGACTTTTTATTATTATCAACACTATTTATTATCACATCTATCTGTTCTGTATAGCTAACAAAGATTTCAATTTTGTTATCATTAGTTTTAGTTAATATGGTTAGCAGAAATTTTTGTGTTCGTCTTATTCAATTTAATGTATCGTACATAATAAATCTAAACTTGAAAATACATAGGATTTTTACTTGGGAAAATAATTATTATTTGAATTTTCAGCTTTCAAACATTACTGCTTGATATGCACATAATGATTAAAATAAATAAAATGTCATTTTATGTCTTACAAACGCTAAAAATTGACAAAATATGTGTTTTTTCTGCATAGACTGTTATTAGATAGACCATTCGACGGAAATTCGCGACCTTCGGTTAATACGCGAATTTTGATCGGACCCCTGATTCGCGTATTAACGAGGTTCAACTGTATTTGGTTACAGCCTTTTTTTTTTTTTTTTTTTTTTTTTTTTTTTTTTTTTTGCTTCATTTTTGGAACCGCGGATTTTGAGCTTATTCTAACGAAGATAATTTTCAGAATTTTCAAGCTATTTTTTGAGACTTTCACAAAAGTTGCACTATATATTTGGCTAACACAACATGCAAATGAAATTTTGATAGCATTAATCGATGTGCAGTGACAAATTATTAACTAAACCTGCTCAATTTTTATACAACTTTTATTATTTTTTAATTCTGATTGCAGGACATTATGTACAAAATTGTTTGTCATGTTTTCTGAAAAAAAACATTTTTTTATATTAAAAGTTCCGCAAATTATAAGCTAAAAAACTCGGCAAAATTTGAGACTGTTTTTAGAAAAAACTTATTTTCTCTACGAATATACGTGCTGTTCCCATAAAAATAAACACAGTTTATTACATTAAGCCATTGAATCATAATCTACAGTTTGAACGACTTAGCTACATTTGTTTTGACAGGGTTGTTTCCCAAGATATTCACTCTTTTTCCATTTGTTAAAAAAAATGTTCCATGAAAAAAAATGTTCACGATAATATATGATCTGTACTATTATGCTTACACGTCTAAAGTTTCAGGATAATTCCTCATGTATTTTTCTAGATATTTATCGAAATATCTGTAATCATAAGTGGCTGGCACCTTTGGCTATATAGTGTATATATAACAGTCCAGTGTGTTTACGTAAAGGCGCATTTTTCTCCATGATATATTATCTATAAGATAGTATACGGATATTTTTTTTTCAATGAAATTAATAAATCTACTTTCTTTCATTCAGCATATTCAATAAATTATTTAATATAACTGATGTTTATTTATTTGGCAGAACATATATTCAAAAATATACTTCGGATTTGTTTTGTGGAATTTGTTTTGTGAGAAACATGTATTCTTATATAATAATATCCAGCAATCATCGAACATGTAACGTACTTAGAATGTTACAATATTATCCAGGAAAATTTTTAACGAATGTTCGCACGCAAATTTCGAATAAATTTAGAAGGAATAGTTTTTGTTCAAAATATTATATCTTAAAATGCACCAGTGTCAAGTCGAAGAAACTCACGATATATTCATGCTGAAACAGCATAAAATGCTTTACATAATTTAATCTAAAAATAGCTTAAATGTAGGTACTAGGTGAAAAATATTATCTAAAATGGTTTTTTTTTCATCATACAGTACCAATTGTAAAAACGGAATTTGTAGAAGCCAGGGAAAATGCTGCGTTTTAGGCAGGTTTTTACCATAAGATAAATGCATTCTTATCTTTTAATATCTCATATGGAAATTGAATGTTTTACATTCTTAACCCCTTAATTCTCGCCCCCGTGACTTTCATGAGCTATGTAAGCTTATTATTATTACAATTATTCAGATTGTTTGATATGATCCGCACTAGTTTTTTAACACTAGAACCGCGGGAAAATTCATTCAAGTTTTATAAAAATATTTCTCACCGGAATTTCCATTTAAATCTCTTTAAGTTATTTATTGAAAATGTTTTTTTTAGTAGCGTCTATACCCCGCCCCAAACTTTGGCTCTTATCACAAATGCACCCAAGAAATTCCCCATGCTGGCGAAAATGGGAATTAATAGTTTGATACCTTCGTTAATAACAACAATTTTGCTCATTTTAGAAATTTATTTATTTAGATGGATTTATTTAATTAAATTTATTTATTTATTTAAATTTATTTTATTAATTAATTTTTTAAATAAATTTAAATTGTTTTATTTAAATTTTATTTATTTAAATGGATTTATTTATTTATTTAAATGGGGGCGTAGCGCTCATACACGCGTTAGTGATTCCGGTGTGATGAGTTTCATACATTTTAGTGATTCCTGCACAGCGAGTTTCGTGGATCCAGTGATGTTTTTTTGGTTTTAATGGGCGCGCAGCGCTCATACACGCGTTAGTGATTGCGGCGTTGACGAGTTTCGTACATTTTAGTGATTCCTGCACAGCGAGTTTCGTGGATCCAGTGATGTTTTTTTTGGTTTGAATGGGCGCGCAGCGCTCATACACACATTAGTGATTGCGGCGCTGGCGAGTTTCGTACATTTTAGTGATTCCTGCACAGCGAGTTTCGTGAATCCAGTGATGTTTTTTTTTTTTGTTTTAATGGGCGCGCAGCGCTCATACACACGTTAGTGATTGCGGCGTTGGCGAGTTTCGTGCATTTTAGTGTTTCCTGCACAGCAAGTTTCTGGGATCCAGCGATGTTTGTCTGTCTGTCTGTTGGTTTGTTTGTCTGTCTGTTTGTTTGTTTATTTGCCTGTCTGTCTGTTTGTCTGTCTGTTTGTTTGTTTGTTTGTTTGACTGTCTGTTTGTTTGTTTTTGTTTGTTTGTTTGTTTTTGTATGTCTGTCTGTTTGTTCGTTTGTCGGTTTGTTTGTTCGTCTGTCTGTTTGTTTTTGTCTGTCTGTATGTTTGTTCGTTTTTCGGTTTGTTTGTTTGTCGGTTTAATTGTTTGTCGGTTTATTTGTCGGTTTGTTTGTTTTTACGTCTATTTGTTTGTTTGTCGGTTTATTTGTTTGTCAGTTTGTTTGTTTGTTTGTCTATTTGTTTGTTTTTACATCTGTTTGTTTGTCTGTTTGTCTTTTAGTTTGTCAGTTTTTTATTAGTCTGTTTGTTTGTTTGCCTGTTTGTCGGTTTGTTTGTTTGTTTATTTGTTTGTTTGTTTTTCTGTCTGTTTGTTTGTATGTTTGTTTGTCTCTCTGCCTGTTTCTTTGTTTATTTGTAGTATCGTCAAAAAACGAAATCAAGAAACTATATCGTCAAGAGACCATATCTTCCGTTTAAAAAAGGGAAATTATCGGCAGCATGGGGAATTTCTTGGGTGCATTTGTGATAAGAGCCAAAGTTTGGGGCGGGGTATAGACGCTAGTGTTTTTTTCTCAGCATATATTTAGCCTATTTTATTAAGAATTTTCTGGTTCTAATCGACATCTCTCCATATGATACGGGTCAAAATGATCCGTCGCCGCGGTTCTAGTGTTAAATAGTTTAATTGACTTTATTGTTGCATTATTTTATCTATCATTAAATGAGATGAATAGTTTTACTTCAAAAAATTGGTGACAATCATACAATCCGAATTTTTAAGAAAATAGCCTACACTTATCGGGTTGATATTTAATCTTTTGAGTATATTTGACGACTGAAACTCGTCATGCATTTCGCCATACGCGCCTATGTTTATGTTCTTCAGAATAGCTCTACATGAATCCTTAATTTTATTTGAAGTATTGAAATTTTATTCAGAGATCTCTTCAGATATTGGCACACAAAATATTAAATTGTGTAATTTAGAAATATTTTGACAATTAAAAACAAAGATACGTCTTTTAACCTATTGAGGGACGGTGGGACATAATATATTCCACCGACATTTAATTGAGATTCGTACCAGAAACATTAATTAGATTTTACAATAGTAACTTTTGAAGAAAGGGGGAAGATGTAAAATACTTTCCTTCCATATTTCTAGCTCATTTATTTCCAAATTTCTGTTAGGAATTCAGCATTACACAAATGCGATTGCCCGCTCATCAAAGTGTTCAGAAGAGTACGTACATTGAAAAAAAGATTTTTTAAATATTAATTTTCAGTGGCAATGCTTAAAAAATTGGAAAGCATTCTATTGAAAAAAGGGAACTGAAGATCTAGCTGACCAACACCTTTAACCCTTTGCGGGGCAGGGCAAATTCATTGCTTAGGTATCGAAATTAAAGACTGACACCGGAATTTGAAAACAACTTTATTTGTAAATAAGAAAACGTTGTACTTTACGTATTCAATAAACCGTAATTTTCTTTAACAAAATTCCGGTGCGAATGTGGCGTTTAAGAATTAAAATTAAGTGGTATATCTATGAAACCGCCGCCCCGCAAGGGGTTAAATAAAAATCTGAATTTTCTCAAACTAAAGTCAAAAACGATAAAAATCAAATTTTTTATTCTGAATTAGAAGTAAAATTTTTAAAATGCATTTTGTTTTCTTTTTATATATATCATTGTATATACCATTGAAGGAGTTTCAAATAAGAAAAGACACTGCAGCAAAGTGCTAACTAAAAGGATACAAAACCATTTTACTCCGTTCTAAACCGTTATTACCGTTATCAAGTACGGTAAAATTCAAAATTCAGAATTTTTCTTGATTAATATATAAAAAAAAAAGAAAAGAAAAGAAAACCTGTTATCATTTCTTTTTTAAAATTATTGTTTTTTTTTTTTTTTTTTTTTTTTTTTTAGTAAGTAGCAACTTGAAAAAAATGATTGAATTCATGGTTCGTACGGGTACCGTTATTTCTCATGTGATGTACCAGTATTATTTTACGAAAAAATAAATCTAGTTTAAACGTGCGAAATATCCCTTTATTTAATTATAGATCTTCTGTAAGAAAATACTGGTACCAAAAAATTTCCTTGTCATGAAATTCCAGGATCCGTACGAACCCTGTAATTAGCAATTAAAAGGAAGAGATAAATATAATGTTAAATTGTGGAAGGTATAAGGTATAGCGCTATATAAATTTCAAATGGGTGCCATTTCCATAATATTTGACTTTTTTTTACAAGACTTTCGAAAGGCACATATCTAAATTAAAAGTTTTCGTACAAGCTATTACTCGTCTCTGAATGTTTCCTGGTTCAGGTTATAATTGAATTGTTGTCCTTTTTATCTTATTTCATGAAGATAAAAGTGACAAAACAGGGGTTCTGGATCTTCATAACTAATAGGTGGATCGACATTTACAGAAAAGTTCTATAAATTTTGTAATTTAGAAGTAAAAATTTTTTAATGTAATTTATTTTATTTTATTTTTAAATACCATTGAAGGAATGGCAAATAAGAAAAGAAACTGCAACAAAGTGTTAACTAAACAGATACAAAACCATATTGCTGTTTCAGCTTCCTACAGTTTGTAAATTCCATCAGATAGACCACAGCTCGAAGTAAAAATTTTAAAAATTAACCATTTTACAACAATAATCGAAAGAAATCTCACTCCGTTATCCATCGCCGGGAGGCGAATCACTCGACTGTGTCTGGGATATACCAACGCCCTGAGAAACTCATTTCTCCAAATTCTCTTTCTATATGTATGTTATTTTCTGCTAATTGATGCGTGCGGACTTACTTCTGTTTCGGCCAGGAATCTTTTATCTTTTTTTCCTCCAACATCTGAAGTATTCGGATTAGAGATGGATTTTTCGGGCATTTTCCTCCACCCTCTCAATACTCGACTTCATTCTCAGGTGAAACAACGTGAGCTGAGTCGTCTCCAGGAATTTCTCATCAATTGCTGATAGCAACGGGATAGAGTGGGTGAAAGTGAATTCGTTTCTCTGAATTAAACAAGATGGACTAAGTGACTTTTTATCCAGCAGTATCTTTTCACAGGTGAGTAAATTTTATTATTAGCTGTAACGTGGGTTGTCTATGTATTTGGGAGGCCCAAGACCCGGTTGATTGTTGCAGTGGCGTAGTCAGGACGTGGATCCAAACACTGTGGATTCCAATAGATTTATAAAGTTATGTTACCTTTATTTAGTCGGAGAATTTCCTATTATTAATCAAGAGAAATTTTTTTTAAATATTACTAATATCTAGAGCATTTGGTCCTCTCCCTGGCTACACCACTGGATTCTTGAGCGACCCTTAAAAAATAACCTGTGCTTTCAAATTTATCTTTCTAAAAACATTCAATTCTAGAAGGGTGTACCATTACATGGTAATAAAGAGGAATGTATTATAATCTTATTTTTAGAAATAACTTTATTACATCAATATTTCAGCGTATAATAGTATTTTTTATTGCAACAGGGAAGACGCGATGATTTTTAACTTTAATTTAAACTTTATTTTAAATTTATTTTAACTTTAAATTATTAGTGCACCACATGACTCTTCTGCATGCAATTTTTTTTAACTTATAAAATATAAAATTTTAATTTATAAAAAATGTACGGAAATACTGTTAATTATAGATTGTATTTATCCTAGTATGGGAATAAATCTGAACACTGGGCCTGACGTGTTCATTTCAGTGTCGCCAGATGGGCTACTTTTTTAAAATCCAGATTCTTGATTGGTACCACTTTTTACAAATGATAAAATATGCCTTATTCAATGACATAACAATTAAGGCGAAAACAAAAGGTAATTTATCATTTCAAAAAAGTGGTGCCAATCACGAAATCTGAATTTAAAAAAAAGTAGCCCTCTGGCAACCCTGGTTCATTTTCAATTAAAATGATAATATTATTGTATAAGGATAAAATACCAACCATTTTAAAGATAATGAAAAAACAGCTCATTTTACCGTAAACGATGAATTTCGTCGAAGATTCGGCTTTAGTATTTTGTCGGTTATTTGTGTTTTTTCAGCAAGTTATTCTTTCTTTCAAACCTTTTTTCAAATATTTCTTTCGTTATTTTAAAAAGAAAAACATTTTTAATTCTAAAGAAATGTTTCTTTATAATATCCGAAACTTATTAAATGTGTTTTTCTCCCGAAAAAAAACACGTTTTTATTATCTTATTTAGTTAGGGAATTTTTTTTAATGATATGCCATAAACTTTGTGTAAATATGGTGATTTGGTCTAAATATATTAAAAGCTTTTTATGTTGTAACTCAGTATGTATTTTTCGAGATAGAAAATATTTAAATTGTTATATCTAAATTTAATGAAAAATAAAGTTGAGATACTTTGAGCCTTTTTTTTCAGTTGTATGTTCTTTAATATAGTCATAAAAAATACACTTTTTCGTTAAAAAAACCTTTTTTTTAAAATAAATATTTTTGAAAACCTTGAAGACAAATTAATATCTACTATTTCCTGCTTTGAAATACCTTTTAAAAAAACAAGCAAAATGATTTATTCTTTCAAAAGATTGCAGGTTTCCCTGGATTGGTGTACTTATTTGATCCCTGGATTTCACAGTACAAATAAAACATACATTCAATAGCTAAAAACAGATGCTTAACCAACTTTCTTAAAAGTATAATATACATAAACAAGCAATATTAATAATATGTAAGTCTTGTGTGTAGCAATATGTATATTGTTCTAAAATGCATATTACAGTTTGATTTGTAACTTGACGATTAAAATTTCTTTAATTTATCTGCTGTTTAATAGCATAAAGGACAGAAATTTTAATCAAAGTTTATAACACTATACAGCTATAGAATTTTGATTTAAACGAGTTTGATAATTTAATTTCAGGGGGCTCAGGGGTTGAAAACTTTTCAAAATATCGATTTTTTTACGATCGAATTTGATTATTCAATTAATTCTAAACTCAATGCAAAAAACCGCATAAAAATATTTGCATTTTTAACGGAGTTATAAGCAGTTATGTATCAACACTTTCATAGCCGCATCCATATAATTTCAACTGCTTTCAAGTCGCGTTTTCTCAAAACTTGATTTTTGATGACTAACACCAAGATTTAAAAAACACTATTTGATGGAATGGCTTAATTTTTTTGCATGCATATAATATCATTATCTAGAGAATGAATTAATATATTTTAGATAGTTTAATATTTTGAGTATTTTTAATGAAAAAAAAGTTGTATTTTTTAAGGGTTTTTTGAATTTTCAACTTTGAGAGAATTTTTTAATAATGTTTTTTTTTTAAGTGATATTTGTATCCTTAATTCATTCTCGAGATAATGATGTTATATGCTTGCAAAAAAAAAAAAAAAAAAAAAAAAAAAAAAAAAAAAAATTTAAGCCATTCCATCAAATAGTATTTTTTAAATCTTGGTGTTAGTCGTCAAAAATCAAGTTTTGAGAAAACGCGACTTAAAGTAGAAATTATATGGATGCGGTTATGAAAGTATTGATACATAAATGCTTATAACTCCGTTAAAAATGCAAATATGTTTATGCGGTTTTTTGCATTGAGTTAAGAATTAATTGAATAATCAAACTAGATCATAAAAAAATCGATTTTTTGAAAAGTTTTCAATCCCTGAGCCCCATTAAGATTTTTTCTTCTTTTGTATATTTTAAACTTAATTTATAATGAAATTTCCGGTCTGAACCGAAATAAATAAAATGACCGCTCGCGGTGGTTCTAGTGTTAATTAACATGTGATCTAATTTAATAAGTGACAATAAAAAAAATTTAAAAGCCGATTTAAATTTTAATTTTGCCTAACATGACTTCACGTAGTGGTGGAACCACAGAGCTCCACAGTAATCGGGGGTACTAACTCCCTATTCTGATATATTTAATCCAACGATCCGCCCATATATACAATACAAATAGAACGGAAGGCGGCAGTAAAGACAATCACCTCATCGAGTTCATTGCTGAAATTCCAGTGTTAATTAAAAGTCATCTTTCATATTAAAATGCATTCAGTCTGCCAAGTCATACCTTGGTAAAAAACAGCTTAACCCTTACCGCGCAGTGTTGCCGGTCTGGACACACCTAATTTTAATTCCAAACTTGGAATTGGCACCAATAATATTTTAATAAAATCTTGCTTTTAGAATAAAAGTTTAAATTAAGGGGTTCTCGATTTCTTAAAAAGTCATTTGTAAATTCCAGTGTCAGTCGATAATTTCTCATTTTACTAAAAGAATTTGGCCGCGCCGGAAAACGTTAAGACACGATTTTAGCAGTTAACTGATAAGTTTACCATTGTGTTTTCCTGCTCTCAGTCCTACCTGTTTTCATATTTTTGAGTGCAGGAAAACAGGGTTAATCAGGTTTTCAGATGTTTGTCATCAAGGTATGACTTGGCAGACCGATTGCATTTTAATATGCAAATCAACTTTTAACTAATTCTGGAATTTTAACCATGAATTTGATGCGATGATTGTTTGTGCTGCCACTTCCCGGTCTAAAAAAATTTCTGAGAAAAATGTTTGACAAAACATTGTCTTTCTCCCGTAAAATAGCATGGGGTAGATATTTTCGAATAGTTTCTTTCAAAAATTTTATGAAATTACTACAATTTTTACTGATATATATTTTATATTGAAAAGACTACAATTTTATTTTGTAGTTTTTAGTTTGATATTAGTTAAAATAAAATTTTAGGTAAACTCAGCAAAAAAATGAAAAATTTGTTAAGTATTGCACATAAAAATATCGTAATATCGCGTAATTTGCAAATGAATGTACATAAAATCAACAAATTTGGAGAAAATATCCACTAAACATTTATTTATTGAATGCGACATAGAAATTTACAGAAGTTAAAAGCAAAAATGATTTATAACAAAAAAATCACTCTTGGTGGAAAAGTCCATTCTTTTAGTTGTTTTATTTTATGACTGCCGATTATTAACACGTGTGATATAAGCCCGAAAGGAAGTGGGCGGGGACCCTCTATGGGAGTCTTTTTAAGGGAACCTAATCCGTATTTACGCAAGGAAATTCAAGTTTCAAAGAAAACCATGAAAAACTTCGAACGACTAGGCCGACGGCCGCGATTGGGTTCGAACCCAGCACCTGCCGTCTACCAGTTACGAGTACAGAACATTTCGGCCACTGGTGGGGCATCCATTCTTTTAGAAAACAATCCATTAGAAAATTATATGGAAAATCTCATAGAAATAATACAAAAATAAATTGTAATAATGAATATGTCCTCCCCTGAATTGAATGCATTGATTTTCAATGCTAACAATTAAGTTTTCAGACACCGAAATGGGAAGCGACGACCAGACGGGCAATAAGTCTTGTTCCAATTCATCTAACGACCTTGGAGGAAGACTTAAATCAGCATCTGTCTGCCATGATAATACCAAAGATGTTCTATCGGATTCAGGTCTGGAGAGTGAGTTGACCTTTCTTTTTGCTTCAGAGGATGGTGCTCAACAACCACAGCTCGGTGAAGTCCTGCATCATTTTCGATCGTTACCAATAGTACCGGAAAATGGGCGGACACGGACATATCGATCAAGGAACTCATCCCTATATCTCACAGTTGTCAGAGTTCCTCAATGGAACACATGACACATGCAGGCCGCTGTGACCACCGAATGAGATCCCTACCAAACCGTGACTCTACCACCTCTGTATCTGTGTGCTTCAACAGTGTTGAATTGATTGTATCTGATACAGTGTTCTCTGTAGGTCAGTAAGCGCCCTGGATTGTTCTCCAGTGTGATCCGTGACTCATCCGTGAAGTAGAGAAGCCCAGTGCTGTCCCAAAACATTAATTTTTACGTCGATTTTGCTAAATATTTGTCTCGTATAAGGAGCTCTGATCAAAAATACTTATCTTTGCTTTTTATTGTCATGTTTATAGGTTTCAATAGAAGTTTATAAAAGATTTTGCGATATCTTATTTTTTTTTTTTTTACAGTATGAATTTAGAGTATAGCGGATCTAGCCCAGGCCGCCCTGTAGAGAAAAATTTATTAACCGCACCAGTCCAGTATTACAGCTAAAAGTTCGGCCCGAGACCGGTCCGGTCCAAACAAAAACTAAAATCTCGCTCGAATGTATTTCTAAAAAGCATTGATTTTTACGTCGATTTTGCTAAAGTTTTGCCTCCTATAAGGAGCTCTGACCAAAAATACTTATCTTTGATTTTTATTGTCATGTTTATCTGTATTCTAAATACTTTGTTTTTTCCTTCGGAAATTTTCAGCATTACACATTCATTTAAGCTGTATCGGGTTGACATTCTCTTTATTTATTTCTATGAACTCCACTGTTTATAAATATCAATCATGACTGACTCAAGACGTGAGTGAAAATTATAAAGCAAGCAATGCATATAGTACTAAACTTTGAGAATGCTTTTCACGTGTTCAATAGCTGCAGATTTAACAATATTAGAAAATGTTTAGTTTGAAACTGTAGAAAAGTTTTGAATACTTTTTGAAAAAGTTCTAGTATAACAGAGGATCATTTACAAAAATCACTATAAAAGATAAGTCGTGGCATGTATACATAGACTATTTTTTTAATTGGATGAATTTCGTATAATTATAAAATCATTTTGTACTGTTTATAAAGGATTTCCATTTTATTTTATATTGAAATAAAAAGTTTTAGTCAAAGGCACAAAAAAAGCATAAAGGCACATAAAATTACATTACATTTAAAGTAAAAACTGGCAGCAATGTTACCAGCAGTTATTGCCGTAAAAATTCCAGTAAAATTAGATGTAATAAAAAAAACTACTTCTAATTTTACTGCAATTTCTACGGAAAAAATTGCTAACAACATTGCTGCCAGCAGTTTTCAACGGAAATTAAACTGTATAATTAATTAATAATTATGTATATTTATGTACGTTTTAAATAACTTAAAAAAATATTTTGGACATTTTGGTTTACGTTTTTATTTTAAATCGAAGTATGAAGAATACAGAAATTCAGTTTCGGCTATAAAAACCTGCTTTGGTCGATCATTATGGAAAAAAATTGGTACCAAAACATTTCTTGGGCTGGAAATTCCTTGACCAGTATTGACCCTGATGTAAATGCACAATAAATATGTACAAATAAACTATTTAATATAAAATGACAGCAATTACAGCATTTATACACATTATATAATATGCATAGATTTAGTGAAACTTATAAGCGCATATCATAATGAAAATGATTTTCATCCATTTATCATTTATCATCAGATACATATACAGTACATCGGAAAGAATATTCTATTTGAAATCTTTTGTGTGTCTCTGTAAATGCTATGCACTTCATATTATGCATGAATATGTCGTACAACATATATTAACTCTTAGTGACGTATAGCAGTTTTATTATTCATTAAAGAGTTTCATATTAAATGTGTCGCACACAATTCAGCTCCACCCTTTACCTTTATGTAATGGAATTCTTTTGTGTGGCCCTGTAAATGTATATTAGCTATTTTTTCACCGCATATCTTATAGAATGCATATTTCAGTGCACCTCGTAAATGCACATAGATTTAAATATGTTTGACAAGGTGTAACATTTTTAAAATTTATCTGAAACGATTTTTTAACATAGGCCGTAATGTAATGGTAAACTTTTGACTGTTTGCACATAAACTAATCATACTAGAAACTTCATTTGAAATAGGGGTTCGTGCTACGGTAAACGTTAATAAAGCACAAAAATTTCAGAGCAATCCGAGTATATTTACAAGAGTTAGAGCGCGGACAGACGGCCATGCGGACAGACGAACAGACAAAACGAATGTATAAACACTTTTCAAATTTGCTGGGAAGTGTCAAAAAGACACCAATAAAGGATATATATATATATATATATATATTTCTTAAATTAGAAAGAAAAGTTTATAGATAGAGAGAGCTATTTAAGAAATGGAAAGTATTGACAGAAAGCGGTTTAACCCTTTCAGGGGCAAGATATTTCTGCTCAAAAAATTTTCAAATAATTATTTCACACCGCAATTTACGATCAAATTTATTTGAAAATAATCAATAGCCCTTCTTCACACATGTTAGATCGAAATTGTACTAAAAATTTACTGGTGCCAGTTCGCAGTTTGGATATTAAAACTAACCGCTTGCAGACTGCAAACGGCGCCCCTGAAAGTGTCAAAGCGGTGAAGTTAGGGCTCAGAGTGAAAATCTAGCGAGGTTTTGTCTTATTTAAATATAGACTTTTTATTAAAAAAATATTGGTAGCTAAGAATTTTATAGTTTGGAAATTCCAGGACTCCTACGAACCTTGTTTTTGAACTGAAGTAATTAGAATCCACATTATCCATAGGTGCCAATCTGACATTAACCGCACGTAATGCGTGCGTTAACTTGACCCTGGTTTAATGAATTTCGAACCAGAATTTTTTCAAAGAAACAAAATGACATATTTTTCATTTAAAAACCTGAAATTGAATGAATAAATATTCATGAAATAAATTTTCAGGTTTGGAATGAGGTTAAACTGGATCAAACTAATCCAGGTATTATGGAAAATTAGTTGAAAGTTGGCAGCTATGCATTATCCTTTTTCGATCCCTGGGTCCCTATTCAGGGAACTCTGTTCTTTACTTTTAAAATCTGAAATATAATTCAGATTATATTTCAGATTTTGCTGAATATAATCTGAAAAATCTTTGCAGATTAGCTTTAAAGCAAACAAATCTGCTTTAAAGCTAATAAGCAGATTAGCTTTATCTAATAATGCTAATATTTTATTATTAGCAAATAAAAAATATTAGCATTTGTTTAATATTTTGCTTATAAAATCAAAATTTATTTGATTTTAGATCAAATAAATTTTGATCTAAAATCAAATAGCTTTTAGATCAAAATCTGAAAGCTATTTGATTTTATATAAAATAATCAAATAGCTTTCAGATTATTTTATAATAATCTGAAATTTATATTGATTTCTGCTATATAAATTTCAGATTATATAGCAATAATCTGAAATTTATGTAGCATTTCATTGCTTATAAAAATGAAAATTTTATAAGCAATGCTTATAAAATCTGAAATGTCTGATTTCTTTCACATTTTTACAGCACTTCTTAATAGTTGAATGTTTTTTTTTTTTTTTTTTTTTTTTTTTTTTTTTGTCCAAAAAACAGTGTGACCAACAAAATGATATATTCTCATAAGTATTTAACTTAAATATTTTTCAATAAAAAATTATGATTTGCAGATTATTTACTTGTTTAACCCCTTGAGGACGAGCGACACGCATACGTGCAGCAAAAAGGCTTAAGAATCCTTGTTTATACAGACCAGTAAAACATTACTGTATAATTTGCCTTTTATTAACCCTTTTCGGCGTGCACAAATTCTGTTAGTAAAATGAGAAATTATCGACTGACACCGAAATTTACAAACGACTTTTAAGAGATCAAGTACGCCTTAATTTAAGCTTTTATTGTAAAAGCGAGATTTTATTAACACTAGAACCGCCGGGTATTTTACTCAAATATTACAAAAATGGTTTCTCACCAGAATTTTAATTCTAAACTATTTAACTTACTTAATTAGTCTATTTTTGTGCTGCAAACGTTTTACCTATCTTATAAAGAAAATTCTGGTTCGAATCGACTATTATCAATTTAGCAAGGGGTCATTTTGACCCCTAATGGCGGTTCTAGTGTTAAAATATTATTGGTGCCAATTGCAAGTTTGGAATTAAAATTAGGTCTGTCCAGACCGGCAACACTGCGCCGGAAAGGGTTAATCGGAGCTTTTTCTCGATTTAGACATGCACAGATTTCTGTTTTTAAAAACCGGTGACAAAACATTAAAAATTTCGTAAAAGGCTCCCGTCGCGGAGGTGTTAAAGCTCTTAAATTTGTGATTGCGTTAATTTAGGTTAACACTAGAACTGCCGAGCCGGGTCATTTTGACCCGTAACAAATGAATAATGTCGATAACCAGATAATTCTTTTCAAAATAAGTTATATATATAATCCAGAAAAATAATTTAAATAAATAAGTGATTACGTTTAAAATGAAAATATTCTCATGTGAAATATTTTTAGAAATCTCGAGAAAAAATTTCCGCGGTTCTAGTGTTATTGGTTACTAAATTGATGTTTCGAGTAGGTTTGTAATTTTATATCCTTATTTTTGAGCCTAAATTAACTAAGCGCCTAAAGGATCAATTTCACAAAAGATATTTTTCTGCCATTTACAATTTCATTTAGTTTGGAAAAAAAAAAAACTATGAATAAGTATTTGTATTACTATTTTAGCTTCAGAATTGAAGAGATTAACCCCTTGGGGACGAGCGACACATATACGTGCCGCTAAAAAGCTTAAGAATCTTTGTTTATCTACACCAGTATAAATTTATTGTAAAATTTGAATCGTTTAACCCTTTAACGTTCACCCTTTTTCGCCACGAAACCACAAAATTTTAATTCCGATATGCAACACTGACACCGGTATTTTTATCTAAAAATATCCCTTTTATTATGTATGTGAAATATCACGTCTTCTTATTTACAAATATATTTGTTCTTAATTACCGGTGTCATTCATTTATTTCGACAGCTTAGCAATGAAAATGCTTTGATCGTTAAAGGGTTAATGGGAGCATTTTATCGATTTAACAATGCAAAAATTTCCGTTTCCAGACTTTTCGGGCACCCTGTATATATATAAATTGAAGAACATGTAAAGCAAAGTACGTTAAATCGACCAGTTTTTGCGAAATTGCCCAAACTGAATTCAAACTAATTCTCCCGATGGCCACACGAGTTTTTGATACTTATGCAAACCACCTTTCTAATTTTTAATAGAATAAAAGGGTTCTGTTGTGAATAAAATTATGGCCTATTTCATAAACTCGGTGTTGCCAGTTGTGCGGGGTTTTGTGTTACTCGGATAACATAAAGCTACCACTTTTTTGAAATTGTAATATTCGCCTAATTTAATCTGCCTTAAAAGAAAAACGTATTATTATTTTGAAAAATGTTATATTAACCAAGTAATCAGATTTTTTTTTATTCAAAGAGAAAAGTTAGTTGTATAAAGTTTCACGATATTTTGACTGTGGTAATATCAGAAATTCTAACATAATATTTTGAATTTACCTAACAGGCCAAAAGACCCAGCTAGTTAGCTAGATTATCAGTGAATATTTTACTTTAACCCTTTAACTCCTTACCTGGTTAATTATTTTCCGTTCAATAAATTGAAAATAGCGGATTCACACCACTATCATTTAAATAAAATATTCGCAAAATTTAGTCTAAATATTTCTGCCTTTCAATATAGTATGAAAATTTTCTTTAAAATAATAGTGGTCTCAAAAATCTTTAAATGATGCAATAAGCAAATTCCTCGAGCAAATTTTCAGTCAAGAAAGGGTATAAACCGGGTTTCTTAATAAAATTTGCCCTTGAGTCAACCACATCGAGTTCTGCATGGATCGATAGCCCATAAAAAGAAATTCATTTCTCCCCAGTTTTAAGTTTGTATTTCAAGACCATGGGGGGTAATGGCCCTAAATGCCTGTTTTGGAAAAGAGCGCATTGTGACGAAACTACTAAGCAGATTTCAACGAAAAAAATAAGGGACGTAAAAAACCACCATACGAATGTTTGAGAATTTTTTCAGATTTTTTTTAAGCAAAAGAACAAGTTTTCTAACATTTTTCCTGTTTTTAAATGTACATCTTAATTAAAAATAAACTGAAATTTGTGAGTGACCACCTTAATTTTTTTGCATGAAATACTATGAGACATGATGCATATTCACTATCAATTTCAACTTTCTACGCATCATATTAATAAAAGGGCAAAATCATATTCCAGCGGACATGTGGGGCGTGTCTCGGACAAATTTCCCGCCTTCTTTTAAAAATACCATAGGAATTAATATGTGAGATTTGAAAAGAAGACGTGAAGTTTGTCCGAGACACGCCCCACAATTCCGCCGGAATATGATTTTTTCTTTTTTTAATATGATGCACCATGCGTAGAAAGTTGAAATTGATAGTGAATATGCATCATGTCTCATAGTATTCCATGCAAAAAAATTAAGGTGGTCATTCAGAAATTTCAGTTTATTTTTAATTAAAATGTTCATTTAAAAACAGGAAAAATGTTAGAAACTTATTCTTTCGTTTAAAAAAAATCTGAAAAAATTGTCAAACATTCGTATGGTGGATTTTTACATCCCTTATTTTTTTCGTTGAAATTTGCTTAGTAGTTTCGTCACAGTGCGCACTTTCCCAAAACTGGCATTTAGGGTCCTCAGCTATCTTGTGCAAAAAAAATCATGTAAAAATATTAAAATGTGGGCAAAATATTTGTAAAGAACGTCCCCATAAACTTTAAATTATCAACTGGGTCTTTTTCTGTGCCTAGTGTTCAGTGTTGCCAGATTCTCGAAAGCCATTTTCCCTAAAATTTCTGAAAAATTACCCCCAAATCAGGCCTTTTTTCAGAAAAAGTCCCCAACGCAATTTGTGGTCAAAAAGGTAATTTTTCAATTTTCAATTTTCCGTTATAAATTTTTTTAAACAAATTTAAAATGGATTTTTTCCTCAAATCAAGCATTTTTTCAAAAAAATTCCCAATTTACAAAAAAAAAAAAAAGTTAAGCATTTAAACTTAACAGAATTTTGCTTGTATATTCACAGCTAATTGGCGACAATAAAAATGCATTTTACAATGACATAAGCTCGTTTACACTTATTATTTAAATTGTTGCGTGTCGATGATGCTGGCCTATCATTACATTAGTTCTATCTACGCTTTTTATACCAATAACTTTTTCAAGGTTTTGACCATCTCTAGTTGGGGTTTGAATGAATAAAAGATAATGTTGGCATTAACTACATTTATCTGATTTAAGCTATAAAACATGATTTTCAAATTTTGTCATCCCTTCTGAAGCACCTATCGAATGTAAAGCATCTATGTTGTACTTGTAATGTAATGTACTATGTTGTAATGTAATCATTGTGATTTCGGCAATAATAAAACAAATATAGTTGCTTTTAATAATTTCAAAAAGTACATCAAATGCAAATTTCGGACACGTCCTGAAGATTTAGTAATCTAAAGATCTAAGTCGCTTAAGACCGCAGAGTTTTCATTCAAGTTTCTTATAAAAAGAATTAGAAGAGCTGCTGCATTCATTGCGCAATTGTCAATTATAAACGTAGTAATGTGATTGTAGTATGAAAATTGGAGGTCTTGAGATTGCAAATATCTCTATTGGCATTCCATGAAACACAAATTAATAAGCATTAACCAACGACAAATAAAAGTTATAAAATTGTTTTTCTTTTTGCTGTATAAATCTATACTATTAAATGAAATATATATCTATATATATCTGTGCTTCTCAGTGTTGCCAGATGGGCTACTTTTTTATAATTCAGATTCTTACTTGGCATTACTTTTTTGAAATAGTAAAAGATACCTTATTTAATGACATATAAATTGAAGAGAGAAAAAATGAAATTTTATCTTTTCAAAAAAGTGGTGCCAATCAAGAAATCTGAATTTTAAAAACGTAGTCACTGGCAACAATGGTGCTTGTGTATCCGCCATATAGCAAGAAAGACCATGGGAATAATGATTTATATCTATTATTTCTGTATTTTATTTTCGTTTTCCAAAACAAAATCGAATTCGAGATAGATCCAGTATTGGAAAATGTCTGAAAGTAAAAATTGAAATTGAGAAAACAATTCCCCAAGTTTTTCCCCAAACATGTCCCCAAGAATTACTTGTCCCCAAAAAATTCCCCATGAGGTTTAAAATTCCCCAAATTGGGGACAAAATCCCCAATCTGGCAACACTGCTAGTGTTGCGCCTTAATTAGCCCAAAAACTTATGTTTTAGTAAACCGGTGATAAAAGATTAAAAATTCTGTAAAAAACGCAAAAAAGCATTAAATTGATTTTTTTTTTTTAATATTGATCAGTTAAGGGGTTAATTATGCATTGTAACTTCATATTGACAGCAAACAATTTTGTTCGTAATCTGGGTTTTAAAACAATAGAAACTCCATCTCTTATATAAGTTTTTCTTGAATTGGTTTCCTAGATAAATTTCTCAAAATTGTACATCAGTAAATATGTGTCAGTGTTTGAATATACAATAAAATATTTTACAGTCCAAAAATATGTAAAGAACATAACATAAATGCAATTTCTGCAAGATACAAGCCTCTCCCTATGATTTTGGTTAAATGAACACGATAATTTTTCTCACAGTACCAACTTTTAATACTTTTTGAGGATACTTGGTTTCACATGATTTGAACCAGAAATTTAATTTTATTATATATAACACTTTCCTGGGACGTGTATATTAAATTCCATATATTATGCTCACATTATCCATGTTTTCTGATTTGAAACATTGAAAATATTAACATAGAAAATGTCTGGGTTCACATAAGACCCTAATGGTACTAGAAGGGTTAACACTTTCCGGCACGGGCAAAATCTATTAGTAAAATGAGAAATTATCGACTGACACCAGAATTCACAAACGAATTTTTAAAATTTTTTGAATTCCTTAATTTAAGCTTTTATTGTAAAAGCAAAATTTTACTAAAATTTTATTGGTGCCGTTTAGAAGTTTGGAATTAAAATTAGGTATCCCAGACCGGGCACAGTGTGCCGGAAAGGGTTAAAACAATATTCTTAGATTTCCATTTCTATTTACTCATATAATTTCTCGGTAAAATATATCCCAGCGCCCCTCAAGGAATTACGTAAAAGTGATGTTCAAAAAATATACCTAGAGAGAGTCCTATTTGGGTTCCTCTAAACACAGAAAAAAAAATTCTAAACATTTTTTAAAGTTTTATTATTTATATTTCTTGGATATTAAATGTATTAGTCTTTTATATAAAATATTTTAACATATTTCTTTTAAATGACACATCAACCTATTTTAATGATAGTAAAGATTTGAAATTTTCACAAGCAGAAAAGTGACATCGCTCGCAAAAATCCATTTGCATTTTATTCCACGAATAGGTTTGTCAAAAGTGTGTCTTGCTACAACAAACAGTTTCATAAGTGTAGGTAATCGGAAAATCATTTTATTATGCTATTTGCCCATTCGTGGCTACAGATGAAAGGTAAATTGTGTAAAGAGGTAAATTTATACAATCCCCCAAACCTCGTCATTTGTCTTTATTTTTAAGGATTTCATAGTGTTACGAATTTTGTAAATAGTTAGTGTTTGTACTGTAAAATAATGTAAATAATCTTATTAAGCTCCATTCCTTTACTAATATTATGTTACATTGTCTCTGTTATCAAGCAAACTTGACCAAAATTAGTCACCAAAAGTGACGCCAACTTGGCGATATCTTCATTATTTCGCCAATCTGCCGTAGACATACACTGAAAATAATGGACAAGTTTGCTTGATAACAGAGACAATGTAACATAATATTAGTAAAGGAATGGAGCTTAATAAGATTATTTACATTATTTTACAGTACAAACACTAACTATTTACAAAATTCGTAACACTACCCCCTCCTCAAAGACTGCACGTCCCGGGCAGTGCAATCCTTGAGTTAGAGGAAAACACTTAAAATAAATAAACAAATAAATAAATAAATAATAACAATAATAATAAAATTTACATAAGTAAGAACTAATTACTATTTACATATTTACAAAAAGTGACTTTCATGACCATGGTCTGAAATTCCAGTTTTGAATTTTTAATCACTTTGGCCAAAATAAGGGGCTAGCCGGTTATAATGTACGACCTTGGGTTTGGTGTGTGGCGATTTTTGTATGCGTACGACGACGTCATTCAGCCTGTTGACGACTGTGTAAGGACCGTCCCAGTTTCTTTGTAGTTTTGGCGACAGTCCCTTACGACGTATCGGATTCCACAACCAAACTTTGTCACCTTCGTTGAACTCATGTCCAGTTGCCTTTGTGTCGTACCGTGTCTTCATCTTTTCTGATGCCAGTCCAATTCGGTTCCTCGCTAGACAATGAATCTTCTCAATCCGTGCCTGGAGTTCATCGACATATTCCTCAGGCGATGAAGGAGCATCAGGAGGACGGCCAAACAAAAGATCAGCAGGCAGACGAAGATCACGACCAAAGAGCATTTGAGAAGGGGAGTAACCAGTGGCCTCATGAGTGGCACTCCTGTAGGCAAGCAGGAAAAGAGGCAATTTCTTGTCCCAGTCCTGTTGGTCTCTAGACACCAGGAGAGAGAGGCTATTTAGGATGGTACGATTGAACCGCTCCACCATGCCGTCCGATTGAGGATGTAGAGGTGTAGTTCGAGTTTTGTCCATGCCGAGTAGTCCGCACATTTCCTTAAACACAGCCGAATCAAAGTTTCTTCCTTGATCGGAATGGATTTGAAGAGGAACTCCGTATCTGGAAACCCAGTGTTGAACTAGTATGTCTGCTACGGTTACCGCCTCTTGATTAGGAATGGCATAGGCTTCAGGCCACTTAGTGAAGTAGTCCATGACAACGAGGATGTACTTATTGCCATCAGATGTTCTAGGAAGTGGACCCAGGATGTCTAGAGCAATTCGTTCGAAAGGAGCTCCTACATTATAACGTTGCAATCGCCCACGGGTTCGCCTCTTAGGACCTTTACGTGCTACACAGGTGTCACAAGTTCGACACCACTTCTCCATGTCACTGCGAACATTATTCCAGTAGAAACGCTCTCGAACCTTTTGCAGGGTCTTCATTACACCAAAATGACCTCCTGTGGGACTACCATGCAGTTCTTGAAGGACCATAGAAATTCTCGACTTAGGGAGTAGTAGTTGCCATCTACATGTCTTTCCATCGTCAGACTCCCATTTTCGGTACAAGATGCCGTTCTTCAAATGTAAGGAATCCCAGAGAGCCCAATAACGTTTAGTCGTAGGGTGGTAATGGGCCATGTCTTGCCAGCTGGGCTTCCTGTTGGACTCCTCTTTCAGCTCTAGAATTGGCTTAATTTCAGGATCAGCAAATTGATCTTTACGCAGGCTCTCGTCACTCCACGGATCTTGCGATGATGTAGACCCAGTTGTAACTTGTCTTACTATAGGACCTTTGACATTAAATTTCTTCTCAACCCGGTCGCAGTATCTACAATTCTCTGAGCAGGGTCTTCTTGAGAGAGCATCTGCATTTCCATGTGATGAGCCTTTTCGATGGCGTATCTCCATATCGTACTCTTGAAGCTTTTGTATCCACCTGGCTATCTGGCCTTCAGGGTTCTTAAAATTCAATAGCCAAGTTAGAGAAGCATGATCAGTTCGGATCAGGAATTTTCGACCGTAAAGATAGTGATGAAAATGGTCTATGGCTTTCACTACAGCAAGAAGCTCTTTTCTTGTTACGCAGTAGTTTCGCTCTGCCTTTGATAAGCACTTGCTGAAATAGGAGATAACACGCTCCTGGCCGTCGATTTCCTGGGACAGTACAGCGCCAATGCTTTCGTTACTTGCATCCGTATCAAGTATAAACTGTTTATCGATTTGAGGATATGACAGAATTGGAGTGGATGTTAAGGCCTCCTTAAGCTTTTCGAAAGCAGAGTCACATTCCTGTGTCCACGTGAATTTTTGATTGGCTTCTGTTAATTTATGAAGTGGTCTTGCAATCATGGAGAAGCCTTTGACAAATTTTCTGTAATAGGTGCATAATCCTAGAAAGCTCCGAAGCTGGTGAACATCTGCTGGACGACTCCAATTTTTCACGGCCGATATCTTCTCCGGATCAGTCCTAACTCCTTCCGCCGAAATGATGTGTCCAAGGTAGGCGACTTCATTGCGAAACAAACTGCACTTCGAAGGGCTTAACTTCAAATTAGCTTCCTTTAGCTTTTGTAGCACCCGCCTGAGGTTGTTCAGATGTTCATCAAAAGATTTTCCTATGATTATGATATCGTCTAAATAAACAAGACATGCCTCATATGACAGTCCCCGAAGAACCGTTTCCATAAGGCGTTCAAAAGTTGCAGGTGCGTTACATAGACCAAAAGGCATTACCTTGAACTGCCATAATCCTTGTCCCGTTGTAAAGGCAGTCTTCTCGCGGTCGTCGGGATGGATCTCTACCTGCCAGTAACCACTCTTCAGGTCTAAAGTCGAGAACCAAGTGTTGCCCGCAAGTGTGTCAAGAGTGTCGTCAATCCTTGGTAGAGGGTAACTATCCTTTTTGGTGACGTCATTCAGTCGGCGGTAGTCTACACAAAATCTTGTAGAACCATCCTTCTTTCTTACTAATACAATGGGAGACGCCCATGGACTTGTTGATGGTTCGATGACGTCATTTTCTTCCATATCTTTAATTAAATTCTGCACCTCTTCTTGCTTGGCAAAAGGTAATCGTCTAGGGTGCTGTTTAATAGGAGAGTGATCTCCCGTGTCAATTCGGTGTTGTGCCATTTTAGTTCGTCCAAAGTCTTCAGATGTTTGGGAAAATAAACTTTGGAATTCTCTAATTAAACTTTCAGCAGCATCTCTCTGGTTTGGATCTAAGTCCGTATTTTGTAACAAATCCTTGACTAAATTATCTGAAGATTTCTGAGAGTGATTGGAATTTTGACTTATGCACGTCACAGGAGCACATGATGCTATCACCTCTCCTTTCTTGATAGTCCTCGTCTTATCACTGATGTTAGCAATTCTGACTGGAATGGTCTTTTTCGAGAGGTCTACTACAGAAGAAGCCACCAATACTCCTGCTTGTGTACTATTGTCTACTGGATAATCTATATGGCCAAATCGGTAATTAGTTTCATTTTTAATTTCAGCTGGAACTAAAAATTCTGTTCTTGGATCTAGATTGATGTCTTCTTTGGCTATTACTGTTTGTTTACATTCAATTTCATTATTTAATCCAAAAAGACTTATTTCTTCAAATTTTGAGAGCATTTTGTTATTTTTGAAATCAAGCTTGAAGCCAAACTTCTTCAGAAAATCTAGCCCGATTAAGCAAGGATCTGTTATGTCAGCCACATATGCCGTATGGTAATATTTCGTTCCTCCAAAGTGTATGGTTAAATTGGCCTTTCCATATATGCCAATCTTGTCGCCCGTCACAGTTTGCAGGGTAACGCAGTGTGGAGTTCAGATGAGTTTAGATTTCAATTTTCGAGCCAAATCTTCTCTTATGATTGTTACATTGGCTCCTGTATCAACAATCATACGGCACTGAATTCCGTTAATAAAGCCTATCACATATAATTCATTATCACCGCCACTCATTTTTGATATCTGGAGGATCTTCAGGTGGGGCTTTTCATTCTCTGGCAACCTCCGCCCCGCGAGATGGCCAAAATTTAGTTTCCCTGCTGACTGTTTGAATTTATCTCACGTTCGTGGATTTTGGGGCAATTTCTTCGGAGATGTCCTGTATCACCG
Source organism: Maratus speculifer (assembly GCA_964019185.1). NCBI lineage: Eukaryota > Metazoa > Arthropoda > Arachnida > Araneae > Salticidae > Maratus > Maratus speculifer. The sequence goes on along the minus strand of OZ025295.1, from coordinate 334,042,582 downwards.
CATCCCCAGCACGTGAGATTCTGTCTTCTTGAACATGTTCTTCCGTATTTTAAAGCTTCAATTTCTTGATTTATTTTCCTAATTTCTTTCAAGACGTCGTTCTCAGTGTCTGAGCTTTTGTTCACCGTTGCCCCTCGGACTGAATGACGATCTCTTCGGCTGGCTTGTGTAGCTGCTTCCAACTTTAAGGCATATAGTAGTGCAGCCTTTAAATCCTGTACATCTGCCATTCGTACCGCTCTCTGCACTTCTGGATCTTTTATTCCGTCTACAAAATATTGCAGTGAGAGCATTTCCCGTACATTTGTTGGACAGTCAATGAATGCTAAATTTGCAAGCCGTTCAATTTCCGAGGCAAACTCTTGAAGGGTTTCACTCGATTTTTGATGGCGGCTCTTCATTTGTATTCTCGTGTAATCCTTGAAGAATTTTTCGCCGAATCTCATTTCAAGTGCACAACTTAGAGTCTCAAAATTGAGTTGCGTCATATCGGGCAATGTCTGCAGCACGTCGGCGGCTTCTCCTCTTAAAGATGCTGCCAGTTGACAAGCTTTCACCTCGTCACTCCATTTGTTCGCTTCAGCTACAATGGTGAATTGGGTTTTGTAAACTTGCCAGGAACTCTTTCTATCGTATGTCGACAGCTTAATGTGCACGGGAGAAGCAGGCGGATTCCTAAATTCTTCATAATTACCACTAGACGCTGAAAGTTTCTTCTCAAGATCTTGTACTTTTTTATTTAGCTTTTTATCTACTTCACCTAGTATTTTCTCTTCAACGTTACTGATTTTCTCTTCAACGTTACTGATTTTCTCTTCAACTTTACAAACTTCATTCTGAATTTTCTCTTCTACTTCCGCCATTTTCCGTTCCATTTTCTGTTCAACATTACTAACTTCATTCTGAATTTTCTCTTCTACTTCCTCTATTTTCTCTTCTACCGAGCCTATTCTTCTCTCTACCGACGAGAACTTTTCTTCTAAAGTTTTCTTCATTTCTTCTTGGCCTTTATTAATCTTTTCAGTCACATCTTCTTGGCATTTGTTCATCTTTTCCGCCAACTCTTCTTGGCCTTTATTCATTTTTTCCGCCAACTCTTCTTGGCCTTTCGTCAATTCTGCCTTTATTCCATTAATAGCTTCTAACAGTTCTTTCAGTTGACCATCCATTGTTCTTGTTTTCGCCATAAGAACCCCACTCCTGACACCAAATGTTGCAGCGTATATAGGGTTCTTTCGATCTTATGGTTAGACAACTTCAAACTCTTTTCTCTTAGAAAAGTAGAAAATAATTTATTTACAGATCTTCAGAACAACAGAGTCTTCGAAACTCACAAATATTACAAGATATTCCAAAATAACTGTTTAAATCTATCGAACAAGTACAAATATAGGTCGCAGAGACTCTTTATACAATGTCTCAACACTATATCACATTCAAAACAACGTAGATAAAACTCAATACATCAAGCAAACTTGCTTGGACAATCTCTAGTAGCTCACTCAATGACTGAATCGCCAAGTTGGCGACAAACTTGGCGATTGTTGGCGATGGTAACCCTTCCCTATTTATGGTAACCCCCCTTAGGTCTACTGATACATTGTTTGTTGTTCCGTGGTTTTCCAGGTTTTTTCTAGAAATTTCTAGCACATGCTACGAGACTATATATAAGGAGAGCGATACGAGCTGCTGTTGTTATTATTTACCAGTCAGTCATTGAGTGAGCTACTAGAGATTGTCCAAGCAAGTTTGCTTGATGTATTGAGTTTTATCTACGTTGTTTTGAATGTGATATAGTGTTGAGACATTGTATAAAGAGTCTCTGCGACCTATATTTGTACTTGTTCGATAGATTTAAACAGTTATTTTGGAATATCTTGTAATATTTGTGAGTTTCGAAGACTCTGTTGTTCTGAAGATCTGTAAATAAATTATTTTCTACTTTTCTAAGAGAAAAGAGTTTGAAGTTGTCTAACCATAAGATCGAAAGAACCCTATATACGCTGCAACAATATTTTCCAGTTTGTTTTTATTCATGCATATAGCAAGTCAACGCTGGTGATTAACACTAGAAAGAAGAGAATTTTTACTCAAGTTTAAAAAATATTTAATACCAGAATTTCTATTTAAAAGTGTTTATGTTATTTAATTAAATCTGTTTTCTTCTGTGCCTTTTAAATTTATTTTATAAGGAAATTTCTAGTTCAATCAGAGATAGATTCAATTAGTAGGGGGCCAAAATGGCTCCATGCCGTCTTTCTAGTGTTAAGGAGTACCTCCATAAGGACAGAGTCGTACTTATGGAGGACATGTTAAAGCGAAGCCCGGTGCAAGGATTTTGCGAGGCCTTTCCTTTAACCCTTTAACGTTCATTGGTTTCTTCACGAAACCACAAAATTTTAATTCCATTATGCAACAACGACACCGGAATTTTAATTAAAAAAAATCCGTTTTATTGTGTGTGTGTGTGTGTGTGTGTGTGTGTGAAAAATCCCTTTTTCCTTTTTACAAATATATTTGTTCGCAATTACCGGTGTCATTCGTTTATTTCAACATCTTAGCAATGAAAATGCTTTGAACGTTAAAGGGTTAAGACTCTTGACATAATCTTATCTACTATACTATCAATAAAAAGGAATGGATTTCACCTATACACTGAGACCCGGGGAGCCATAGTTCGAGCCCCCTAGCTATTATAAAGGCATAGCATTTGTTTGTGTGTTTGTAGAGGTCTGGAACTATTGGTCCAAATTCAAAAGTAATGGTGGCAAATGGATGGTGAAAGTCCTTCTTCCAACATAAGCTACATTTTATGTCAAAACAACTATCTAACTAAAAAAGCATTCTTAACTACATTCTTAACTAAAATCTTAAATCTGTATTAAAGATTTTCTATTATACCTTCTTATTTTTATTAAAGAAAAAATATTTTGTGTCCAGGTACGAGGCCTCTTTAGGCGCGAGGCCCTGTGCAGCAGCACCTGTCGCACATCCCTAAGGACGGCTCTGAGTGGGTCGCAACTCCTGTTAAACCTCCAACGAAAGTGAAAAAAAAAAAAAACATAAAGATATGATTAAATACAGTGCCTTCTAAAATTTTAAGGATTTATAGACTCGAGTGGAGCTTAGCATTCTCGAGTTGGAGCACATGGGTAAATATACCCCGAGTGGTGCAATGACTTTCTAAAAAAAAATCATCACATGTGTTGACAGATTAAGAGAAAATGGTCGAGGCGAAAAGAGCAGCATTGGAGGTACCAATAGGACCAGAAAAAGTTCTACCCTAACCCTAAGAACCTAAAAAAAGGGGGCCACGTAGCTTACTTTACTTTGAAGGACAAAATCGAAAAATGGAGAATTATAAAAAAAAATTAATTAAATTCCTATCAACACCTATCATGTAGTGATCTGTGACCAGACTCAGAAGTCAGGTGATCCACAATACAGCGCAGAAGCAGCGAGAGCCGGTTTCGACCATTTGCTAAGTGTTATACAGTAAAACCTCTGAATAACGGACACCTCGGGAACGCAGAAATTGTCCGCTATTCGGAAAACCTCCGAGATTCAAAAATCGCTAAGAAATGTTTCATGTTTCATTAATTTACTTTTATGTGTCCTAAAACCTGTATTATATAATTATTCAGAAGTTAAAAATATTTTTTAATCAAAAAAATTGAAATAAATTTGTACACACTTTTATCCACTGTTTATTATATTCTCGTGAAATAATGCTTGTGATTACATGTAATTTGTTTTTCTATGGGACGTTATTGGACATTGTAGAGTTCCGGGCGGGAAGGGAAGGATTGCACTTTTTGACCGTTAAAAGCATGAAATCTCAAAATATTCTTGGGTGACATTTTAATGCTCTGAGAGATATTCCTCCCGGGCAACACCCTGAATTTAGCACTGAACTTGGGGGGGGGGGAATCCAGCTCTTTATCTACATTTATCTGTGATCACAAAATTTGTGACACGTTGTCCTGATAAATTCAGAAGCCTTTCAGCTTTTTTTTTCTGTTTAAAACATACTTTTTCATCCTTTATGCCGAATAAAGTGTCCGCTATTCGGTATGTCCGTTATTCAGAAGTTAAACATACAAAAATTTAGGTTTTGGGAGTGAGGATCGGAAAACTGTCCGTTAAATAGAGGAGTCCGTTATGGAGCTTTTACTGTAATTTCATGTTACTGTAAAATCATCCAAATTTTCTTTTGCCTCTCCTGTGAAATTTACTTTGGTCGAGATGTGTCACTTTTCTTGAGGTCGAGCGATATGTAATGATGTCCAACAACAGGGCTCATACGGATTCTGAAATTTCTAGACCAGAAAATTCTTCAATGCCAGTATTTTTTTTTTTCTTAAAATAAAGCAAAAATTTGATAGCATAAACTAGATTTGATTAAAAAAAAAAAATACTGATATTTTACCTGGAAAATAACGATACTCACCCAAACCATGGTCAAATTGGTAAAATGAATAACAAAATAGTAAAAACCTACATTAAAACTAAAGATGTAGAATATTTATTTTTTAGTATTTTAAAAAAAAAATTTAAAAGGCGGAAAATGAAAAAAATTTTTATTTCATACTATGAGGCATAAACAGGGTTCGCACAAGTCTACCACAAAATTTTTACAATATTTTCAATGCATTTCACTGTTGAAAAAATAATGCGAAAATTGTTAATCGAGGTGGGGTTTGCGAATTATGTTTCTTAAAAATTAAATATAAATTTTCTTATCATTAATAGTGGTGCCAGAGTCCTTACAAAATATAAGGAGTGTGCGAACCCTGATAAAAGATTAACTAACGGCGTCACTATTTTTCCGTTCTAAATCTGAACTATTTCATCCGTACTTTTATTTGTTAGGAATGCATACAGAAACTAGTCGGATTCACAATCGCAAAATTTTCTTCTATCTCATACATGTTAATGCTTCCTGAAAAATGCAATATATCAGCGCTACCGGTTAGGTAATTTATATCAAAATCTAATCATCAACAACTTGTATAAATTTCTAACTGAATCTGAAATTTGATAAAAAATCCGTGCATTAGTTTCTGAGATAAAAGTATTGCGGAAATTGTAATTCTGCATAGCAGCGTCACCTGTTGGGTGATTTACGCCAAAAAATAATAAGGATCAATTTATACCAGGGACTCATTAAATCTGTATCTTGATGAAAATTCATGCAGTAGATCTTGAGATACAGCTATTGAAAAAATTGTCAAAAATGCAGCATAGCAGCACCACTTCTTGGGCTATTTACACCAAAAATCACAAGGAACTAGTTTATATTAGAAATTAATTTATTCTAAAATTTGATGAAAACTCGTGCATTAGTTCTTGAGATACAGTTATTGAGGGAATCGTGAAAAATGTAGCTTAGCAGCTCCACTTGTAGGCCGATTTTCACGAAAAAATATTCAGATCCAAAATACGTCAAGGATTAACTGAATCTGAAGTTTTATGAAAATCCATGCTGTAGTTCCTGAGATGGAGCTGTTGCAAAAACAGTCAAAAATGCAGCACAGCAGTGCCGCCTGTTAGGTAATTTACACTAATTTAGTACACTAATGTTTTACACTAATTAATTAGATAATTTACCTACCACAAAGTAAAAAGTAATCAGCACCAGTTTATGTCAAGGTCTATGTGAATCTAAGATTTTGTTAAATTCCGTGCATTAGTTCTTTAGATAGAGCGCTCTCAAAATTTGTCATATACAGAATAAAAGACATTTTCTAAAAATAATAAAATCGTATTCAGGACCTTCCGGAAGTCGAAATTTTTTTATGAATCCAATATTTTCTTCTTGTAATAATAGAAGAAAGTAAAGAGTTCTCAGTAAATGATGCATCTGAAAATCAGCATAAACTGTTCTCACGACACATTGCGTGCACTCACGGAGGTTTTATAATACATCTAAAAGTATTTTAGGAAATACCATTAAACTGCTATACTGAAAGTTACATAAATAGCATTTTAATGCTCTGATAAACATTTGCTGTCATCACTTACAAGCTAGTTTCACTTTCGAGACAACGTCACATAGCTCTGGGATAGAATATGAGACAATAAACGTAAAACTAAATCGATTCTTCCACAGACAATAATTTAAAACAATTTATAAAATGAAAATCTCTTTTTAAAAAAGAATCCTAGATTTAAAATTTTCAAAGTTACGCAATAAGTATGTAGGTTACAGTTTTAAGGACACATGCATAATGCTAAATGTATACTTATAAAACTCTTTAACCCATTAGTGCCTGAATTATTTTTTACGTTAAAATTCAAATTTTTCATTTTCCCACCACTTTTAGAGCAAGAATAATTTTTACCTTAATTTATCGAGGACTTTGTCTCGAGAAAGAAAGTATTTATTTATCCTCTTTTTTACTGGTGTAAAATGCGTTTACTTGATTTTTTAAAAACTGTCCCAAAAATGGGACGCTAGGCACAAATGGGTTAAAGCAATTTACAAAAATTCTTTCACTAGCTTTCAGCATCAGATAGAGCCAGAAAACATAGAAGAACTGCTGAAGAAAAGAATAAAATTTGCTAGAAATATTGAATTGAATAGAAAGATTTGCTGAAAATCTTAGAAAACTAAGGGAAAATTTTCTTCTTTTGTTTATTTGTTAACTTACTGCTTGAAGTCTGAAAGTATTACTAATTAACCACTTAACTGATCAATATTTTTTTTTTACTTTCAAATACAGTTGAACCCCGTTATAACAAACTTCAAGGGACCGAAGTTTTTGTTCGCTATATCCGAACCGTTAAAAAATGTCAGAGTGTACAAAATATGTATATAATTACCTGAAACCTATATGTTCAATAATGATATATTGAGAAAAAAAAAAGTAAATTCTATTAGATATGATCATTAATGAATTGAATTGACTAAAATTGATTACATTTAATTGAAACAATTCTAAATAAATTAACTAAAAATGAAAACGAACAGAAATACAGTACAGCGTCCATTATCCGAACAAGTCGAGACTGTCTCTAGTTCGGATAAATGAGCAGACAATTTAAAGAATGTTCCTGACTATACTAGAATGCTTACACTTTATAAGCAGGCTTAGAATGACTGGTGGAACAGTGGGGAAGTGGAAAAAAAAAAGAGAAAAAAATCATGGTCGACGGGAAAAAATGTTCCTTATAACCGATCTTAAGATTTTGGAGGTTCGCTATAAAAGGACAAAATAGCGTTAATTATAATAGGAGAACGGCGGGACTAAAATTTTCGTTCGTTATATCCAGGAGTTCATTATAAACCGGCTTCGCTATAACGGGGTTTGACTGTAATGTCTTTTTCCCATGTCTTTTACAGAATTTTTAATATTTTATCACCGTTTTTTCAAAACAGTGATATTTTGTTAATTGAATCAGAAAAATGCTCGGATTAAAAAATGAAAAATTTACAGGTGAGACTAATAATAATAAATGACGATTGGAATATGAATGCCCGTACCATGTACGGGTAATTCATGACTGGCAAAAACACCTTGATGCCGTAAACGGGCAAATCAAAGAAAATGGTTAACACCGGAAAGTCTGAAAGCTTTACTCGAGTTTTATAAAAATATTTCGCACCAGAAATTTTATTTAAATCTGTGTAACCCTTTCCGGGGCGGTGGATTATTTACGAAGCCGCTTAATTTCCCAAACGCAATACTGGCACCAATATTTTGTTGAAATGTTTTCCATTTGAATTGTGTGTGAAATTATAGCCTTTCCTTTTTAGCACTTTCCAACAAAGTTGAAAAGTGCTTGTGCATTCCGTTTGTGTGGCCGGATGGCCGTCTGTCCGCGCTCTAACTCTCGTAAATATACTCGGATTGCCATAAAATTTTTTGACGTTATTTGGTTTACCCTAGCACGAACCCTATTGAAAATGAAGTTTCTACCGTGATTAATTGATTTACAGGGACAGTCAAAAGTTTTCCATTACATTACGGCCTATCGAGAAAAATCGTTTCAAATGAATTTTAAAGTTTATAACACTTACCAAAAGTTTGAAAAGTGCTTATGCATTCGGTTTGTTTCTCCGTCTGCCCGTCTTTCAGTCTATCCGTCTGCCCGTCTGTCAATCTATCCGTCTGCCCGTCTGTCAATCTATCCGTCTGTCCGTCTGTCAGTCTATCCGTCTGTCAGCGCTCTAACATCTGTAAATATACTCGAATTGCCTTGAAATTTCTATATGTTATCGATATTTACCCTAGCACGAACCCCATTGAAAATGAAGTTTCTACCATGGTTAGTTTATTTACAGGGAGAGTCACAAATTTTCCATTACATTATGGCCTATGGGAAAAAATGTTACACTCTGTCAAACATATTAAAATTTACATGCATTTAAGAGGGGCACTAAACTATGCATTCTATAAAATATGCGGTGAAAATATAGCATTATTCCTTTACAGGGCCACACAAAAAAATTCCATTGGATAATGGTAAAGGGGGGGGGGGGAATAGTGTGCGACATTTTTAAAATTTGTATAACAAAATTGATATATGTCACTGAGGCTTAATATAAGTTATACGATACTGTCTTGCATAATATGATTTACATTGCATTTACAGGGACACACAAAAGATTTCAAATTTTATATTCTTTACGACGGACTGTATATGTATCCGATGATGGCTGATGGATGGATGTAATACATTTTAATCATGATGTACACATTTAAGTTTCACTAAATCTTTGTACATTATAAGGGTGTGTATAAATGTTATAGTTGATATACAGGTTATCCAAAAGAGCTCGCCAACGTTACTGAGTATGAGCGTAAATTACTTAAAGGTGGTTCTTAAATAAGGTATACATTTTTATGCTGAACTCCATTCAATTTACAAAGAAATGTTTGCAGAATATAGATAAAATTATATACAGGGTCTCGCAAAGAATTGTGTACGTGGACACCTATGAATGATAATTTATAACAATGTGATTTCAGTTGTTTTAAGAGTTTTAATTTAAAATGAATTTTAGCTTCTTACTGACGCATAATAAAGATACAAGGTAAACTACAGGGCTGAACAAAGGTTTTCAAGTATGTTTCCCACTTATTAGCACAAATTGCTCAAAAAGAAATTTTAAGCTTTTTTCTTGCTAAACTAAATTTTCCCCTTTTATAATATGTAAATCAACAGACAGATCAAATACAGGGCTGTTCAAAAGTATTGGAATACATATTTGGCTATATACCCTTATTTCCCTAATTAACGAAGTTTTTTTTTTAAGATTTCATGAAGTGTTGGAAAGTGCTTCATAATCTATGCTTAACGCATGATTTTTCTTACTTGTTTTCAAAATAAATACGTTAGCAAATGCCTGTGTTAATCATTTGTTTCAAGACGTTAACATTAAAATTTTTTGTGTCTGAAATGGTTAACTTATTATTTAAATCTTTTTATTTTTTTGTATCTTTTAAACTTATTTTATAAAGAAATATTTTGATCGAATCCAAATATATTCATATGGTAGGCGTCAAAAAAACCCCTCATGCAACTTCTAGTGTTTATCATAAAAGCAATGTTTTCGCGAGTTAATCAATAGAGATTTATCAAAGTTTCAGAATTAAAATTATAAACAATTTCGAAAATTTTAAATCCATTAACAAACAAATAGACGATAATTAATTTCTTAAAGTGGACTTCTTTCAACTTCTTAACCCCTTAAAGGGCGCCGGTATATTACCCTCATAGCATGCATGGTCACAGTGACGTCACAATGACGTCATTGTGAGTCACTGTGGTCATATCACATCTGTGACCAAAATGCCACCACTCAGTGACGTCGCATTGTGACTGAGATGTGACTTTCTTAAAAATCTTTAGAAAGTTACAAAAATTCTTCAAAACATGTAATTTACTTTAACCCTTTCCGGCACACTGTGCCCGGTCTGGGATACCTAATTTTAATTCCAAACATGCAAGTGGCACCAGTAATATTTTAGTAAAATTTTGCTTTTACAATAAAAGCTTAAATTAAGGGATTCAAAATATTAAAAAAATTCGTTTGCGAATTCCGGTGTCAGTTGATAATTTTTCATTTTGGTACAGATTTTGCCCGTGCCGGAAAGAGTTAAAAAACACTTTTGTCACAACGTCGCTTTTGTCTCAGTTTCGTCACGATGTTAATGTCAAAGTAGTCACAAATGACACATTTTTCACAAATTTGTCACACCGTAACTTCACAAAGTGGTCACAATGTGACGTCACAAACGAGCTCTAAAACGGCCGTAACGACTTCACATTTTAGTTACTGTGACTTCACATCGACGTCAGATCGACAATCGATGGTCACAAAGTCACAGTGTGATTTCACAATGACATCTCAGTGGCGTCACCATGTCTTACGGGATATGTATACCATTTAATTGTAATTCTCTTATACCCCATTGGCACCGAAATTTTAATATTATGTTTTACTTTTTACAATGTACGGCAAACGGCAGCCCCCTTTTTTCAAAGTATCATATAAATTTGTTTGTGAATCCCGGTGTCAATCAATAATTTGAATATGACAGCAACAGAAATGTTTAGCCTCTTAAGGGGTTAAACAGTCTTTTTACCCCTTTTTAAATAAACCAATAAATTTATAGAATAAATTTATTCGTCTTTTGTAATATGAATGTGTGGCTTCATGATTCAGATTGATTTTGATGCATATAACTCTAGCAATATAATATTTTTGACGCTCTGAAAGTTATCGAAATATATATGGTTCGAAATATATATGGTTTTTGACATATTATGAAACTCTGGCAACAAAATGTTTTTGATACTCAAAGTGTTCTTATAAAAATATGTAGAGTTATCCTTATATTGGGATAAATTTATTTATTTATTTAATAATTTATGGAGATTCAGAGATTTTCTTTCTGTCGATTGATAACTTTCAAAATCTGCGCTATTTATAATTTTTATTGAAATGCCAGGCAGCCGAGTTCTTCACTGGCCGGGCCCAGGCAAACTTTTTTTTTTTTTTTTTTTTTTTTTAAGACTCGGGTCGGGCAGAATCTAACTTATTTTTCCTGCGCAGAGTCGGGAGTAGTTTCTTTTCTATTTTCCACGGCTCAAAATTTTCCGTCCTAGTTTTGACCCAACCCATATGAATCATCGTTTCAGCGTGGCCTGATCCGTTCAAAGATAAGTAAAATTAGGTCTGACTAAAATTGAAAAAAAAAATGCGTACATTTTTAAATTGCCATTATTCTACGATTAAACATTAAAATTTATTCTTTTTAAAGAATAGACTTTTATGCTTATTGAAATATAGCTAAATTAAAATATATTAAAAATTGTGAAAAAGAGCCTGCTTATGACGGAATCCTGTTTTAAACGGAAAAACATGCTGACCCATGCAAAATTAATACACTAATACGTAAAAAAAAGACTGTACGCTTCCTAGAAAGGAACTTTATCACTTTTTTTCCACTTCTATGCGACTCCGTCATACAAGATTTTATTGTATAACATACAGATTTTTATTACATTTACAGATTTTTATCATTTTAATACATGTAATACGGATTAACATTATTAATGAAAACTGAAACATTCAAAATATAGAGATTTATTTAAAAAATAAATATCGCAGCCTGCGACTCGTTTATAAAAATGAAGAGTAAAAATATGAAAAAAAAAGTTAAGATGAATATTTTTGGTCAAAACTCCTCTTACAAGGCAAATATTTAACCAAATGGACCTAATAATCGATGTTTTGTAGAAATTTCTCAGGCCCACATTTAAACTTTTTTCCAGGTGGGGCCGGGTTCTGGCTGAACTTTTAACTTTTTTACCGGACCGGGTCAGGTCAATATTTTTTGTATGCGGCGGACCGGGCTTTTTAATTTTTGCATCGAATCGGGCCGATTTTTTTTTTTTTTTTTTTTTTCTATGATTCGGCTAGCCTGGACCTGAAAATTTCGATCCGTTCTGACCTCTACTGTGTAGGGTTGTGAAATCCTGTAGATATTTTATACATAATTTAACTTTTAGGCGAGAACCACATATATATTTTTGCATCCCAGGCTTTGTTAAAAACCTCGGATTATATGTAGACCAAATGTGTAAATAATACAAATTAAATTACTATTAAAATTGTGTTAATTTGGGAATCTCTGAGTAAGCATTTTGAAAGATTTAGCAACGTTGTTGCCACAGTGAGAAAAATGGGAAAAATAAAAGTCAAAAAGTATTTGGACCATTATGATAGGTAAATAAAATACGACAATAACATAGTGCATTTCTTTTTATATGAGAGATGGTGAATTGGTGAAGGTCCTACGAAAGAGCTATTTTTTCTTGATTTTTTATCTCTTAACTGGCATTTTCTTTTCCGTTCAATAAATTGAAAATAACAGATTCTCACCACAATTTTATAAATAAAATATTCGTAATATTCAGTCTAAACATTTCCACTTTTAAATAGTATTAAATTAATTTTTTTTTAAAAATTGTGGTGTCAAAAAGGTTTTAAAGATGAATTAAGCAAATTCCTCTTGCCCGAACGGCGTACGGACAAATCAGTTAAGGCGTTAAATGCTGGACTTACGCAAATTTTTTATCCATTTTAATTTTATTTAACATATGTAAGCGTATAATTATGTAATTGACTTTTCACTAACTTCATGATAAGCTAGGGTCCAGAAATTATGTAAAGTTGAGTATTGTGTGGCAATTTATAAATCCTTTATGAATTACTAGAATAATTTTAATTACATTTTGATTATAAATCGAGAAAATAATTTAAAATTTTTAAATAATTTTAACAATTTTCTGGCATAACTTTCTTTTTAATTAGTTACTACATCACTCAACAATACATATTATTTGTTACAATAATCAAAGTAACATTTGCAGTAATATATTTTAAAAAAAATCTCTCGCCATATTGCAAGGGAAAAACTGAGTAAAAAATTTTTATTTTTTATAACAATCACAATCCATTAATTTTTAATTTGTAAGGTACAGTTTTCATTTGGGAATAGGAGACATATAAAGAAAGTGAATTTTCATTTATAAAAAGTGAATTTGAAATTTAGTAAATTCTACTTTTTAAAAGGCTAACAGATGAGTTAATTCCTTTAAAAACTATTTTTACTTTTATTTCCCTTGGATTTACACAAATTTGTTTAATTCTAAGTTCATCAACACACATTCGAAAATCAATAATCTTCAAAAGTTTGAAAAATCACGCTTAAACTTTCACAGCCTGAAAACGAAGAAGTTGCTAAGCTGTTGTTCTTTCATGCAAACATTGGCATCATCCAAGCACATCGTTAGGAGCAGAAATGGCAACATGTGATTACGAATCAATCATTTTCATGCTCATTTCAGTTTGATAAAAGCCGAAATGTAACTACTAATCCTGATATATATACTCACGCCATACCTGTTTGGGTGTTTCTCTCTTTCACAAGTAATTATGATGAAGCTTATTAAAAGGATTTAATGCTGTCATTTAAAAGGAAAATTTGAAAAAGTGGTGTTTATTTATAAATAATCCTAACTTAGAAACACATAATTTAAAATACAAAGGGCATTGCCGATGTATAACCTTTCTTTCGTGTGCTATTAATCTAATTTTAAGCAATGCGGTATTTAATGAACAGAGAAAATATATCGCTTTTCCACAGGAAAAGTAACACATTTCGCAAAAATTCATTTTGCATTTTATTCTGCTAATAGGTTTGGTCAATAGGTTTGTCATAGGCATAAAATCTTGTCAGAGAAAAAATTTTATAAGTGTAGTTAGTCGAAAAACTGCTTTATTATGCTATATGTTCATTCATGACCACAGAAGGGTAAAATTAGATTCATTAATCCAATATAAATTACAGGAAATTTAAAATAGAATTACTTGTATCTTAGGAAATTTATTTAACTCTTTGAAGAGCACGCAATTGCGTTTATGAAAGCCTGAATTCCCGCCGGAAATTTAAAAAATATATTTTTTAAAATTGCTTTTTAAGAAAGAGCAATTTTTAGCAGTTTTTCTCCAAAGTTATAAAAGGGAAATTTAATAAAAATTTTCTGATGTAAATTTTAATTAAACTTAGATGCCATATAATATGTCCACCGTCCTTCAAGGGGTTAATGACTATAAATTTTAATTATTTTCAATATTTGATGATAATTTTATTTTAAGAATGTTTGTATTTAACACTTTTTTACAGGTTTAAAATGACACCTTTTAAAGCTTTATTTTATGTTTATTTTACTTGTAATTTTTTAAGCTAATAAGTATAAAAACAAGCTTTCGATATATTAAAAATTATTTGTGTTTGTTTTAATTTAAAAACTACAAATTAAAAAAAAAAACATAATTCGAAATTTTTGAAAAGAGTCTTTTGATAATGATAGAAATACAATGCATAATAGTGGATATATAAAATTAAATTTGCATGATAAGGTGATCTATCAATTTTACCGCGTTTGAATTACATTTTAGCTTTTCTTTAATGTTTCAATTAATAAATGTCGTATAATATCCAAAATATAAAGATGAATGTTCAAGAAGAAATGGAACTAAAACAAGCTTCAAGCAGTAAATTTATTTTGATAAATGTTTTTAGATTTTAACTTATTACTGGCGAGAAACGAGAATCCTATTTTCTATACAAAAAACCCCATTGACTGGAAACGAGAAATTTCTCATTTTATTAAAAAAAATCATCGACAAGCAATGAGAAATCTCTCTTTTTACTCAAAAAACATCATTAATATAAAAAAAACGATAAATCTCTCTTTTTATTTAAAAACATGATCGATTGTAAGCGAGAAGTCTCTCTTTTAATAAAAAAAAATCATTGAAGGGAAACGAGAAATCTCTTTTTTATTTAAAAAACATCACTGACGAGAAACGAGAAGTGTCCCTTTTTATTAGAAAAACTTCTTTGACGAGAACGAGAAATTTCTTTGTTATTGAAAAACATCACAGACAGAAAACGAGAAATCCCTCTTTTTATTCAGAAAACATCATTGGCGAAAAACGAGAAATTCCTTTTTGTACAAAAAACATCATTGCCGAAAAGCAAAAAATCTCTCTTTTATTAAAAAAAACATCACTTACGACAAACGAGCAATCTCTTTTTTTATTCTAAAAACCATATTGACGGGAATTGGGAAATCTCTTTTTTATTTAAAAAACATTATTGGCGGGAAATGAGAAATCTCTCTTTTTATTCAAAAAACATCATTGACAATAGAAATGAGAAGCATCTCTTTTTATTCAAGGAAAAACATCTTTGATAGGAAATAGGAAAGATCATTTTTATTCAAAAAACATCGCTTACGTAAAACGATACATCTTCTTTTTATTCAGAAAACATTGACAAAAAACGAGAAATTCCTTTTTGTACAAAAAACATCATTGTCAAAAAGCAAAAAAACTCTTTTTTTTTAATTAAAAAAAATCACTGACGAAACAAGAAATCTCTTTTTTATATAAAAAAAAAAAAAAAAAAAAAAAAAAAAAACCTCATTGACGGGAATTGAAAAATCTCTTGTTATTTAAAAAAACATCATTGACGGGAAACGAGATACATCTCTTTTAATTCAAAAAACATCACGGGCGAGAAATGAGAAATTTTTCTTTTTATTGAAAAATGTCACTGATGAAAAACGAGAAGTCTCTTTTTTATTCAAAAACATTGTTAATGGGAAATGAGAAATCTCTCTTTTTGTTCAAAAAATCATTGACAGGCAACGAGAAAGCTCTTTTTTATTCAAAAAATATCATTGACGGAAAATAAGAAGTGTATCTTTTTATTAAAAAAATGAGGAATTTATTTTTTATTCAAAAAACATCACTGACGGTAAACGATAAATCTTTCTTTTAATTCAAAAAATATCATTGGCGGAAAACGAGAAATCTTTTTTTTATTCAACAAATAAATTATAAAAAAAAAAAGAAATAGGGTTTTTTTTTTTTTTTTTTTTTTCGCTTAAAAAATATCATTGACGAGTTATGAGAATTCTCTTTTTTCATTCAAAAAACACCGCTGACGGGAATCGAGAAATTTCTTTTTTTATTTAAAAAACATTATTGACGGGAAATGAGAAATCTCTCTTTTTATTTAAAAAATATTGATGAAAAAAGGAGAAATCTCTTTTTTTTTACATCATTGGCAAAAAACGAGAAGCCTCTCTTTTTGTTCAAAAAACGTCATTGATTGGAAACGAGATATCTCTTTTTTATTCAAAAAACATCATTGACGTAAAACGATAACTCTCTAATAATCTTTTATAATAACTTTACAAAATATGAGTATGTAATGTGATATGAGATTACTTTATATATTTATTTATCTTGTTTCAACAGAGATAATCAACATAGATGTCTAATAATAATAATAATAATAATAATAATAATAATAATAATAATAATAATAATAATAATAATAATAATAATAATAATAATAATAATAATAATAATAATAATAATAATAAAGTTTAAATAAATTAAATAAAATTAAAAAAAATAAAGCCATTTTCAATGAATTTCATTTTCGCGAGAAATATAAATGTGCGTCATGTGTCGCATGAAGAAACTTTTATATGTGAAACAACTTAAAGCTACGTCTAAAACTGTCTGTAACACATTTTTCAAATATCTAAACGATATACTTAGTGACTTTATAAAATTAATAAGTTCTAAAAGGAGTTGAAAGAAGAAAATAGGTGAATGGTAAATTTTAAATGGATCTATTAAATGCCCTAAACACGGTATACAGGGTGATTCTAAATTCATGGTACAAAATTTAAAGATTGGTACAGGACACTGTAACAATCATTTATTGTATAGGAATGTATAGAGGCAAAGTGATGCGTTAAAATACAAACACCATAGGAGGGGAATTCGTCCCTTTTTTAATTTCAAAATTTCTCATTCACACCAGAAAATTTCTAAAGTTTTTTTTTTCTTCATTTAAGACAGATATTTCGTGATTACTTAAAAGATAATTCTTTTTTTAAAAATTCCCGGTAAAAAATCGAAAATTTTGAATAAAAAAAAATAATAATAATCCGTTTCTGCCTGTTTGTTTGTTTTTTTAAGTTTGTAACTATGAATTTTGAAATACGTGTATAGACGTCTATTATAAAATTGAATATCACGTTATATACAACGGATTTCTAGTAATAATGGGAAAGGGAAGTTTGAAGAAATGTGTATTATGGGGGGAAAATAAAAATATCTACTTAAAATTGATGCAGATGGGAATCCAAGAATGCTTGTGTATTGCATTTTTCCTAGAAAGATTTTAGTGTCCAAAAGTTTTCTGCCTGTTCCTGAAAAGTACTAAAATCTAAGAAGAAAAAAAATTATCACGCCCTATTAAATCAACTGTACCGCAAATCATAGTGTAAAAATGAGAGCTATAGAATTAATGATTAGAATTTTAACCTTTACTAATTAACTCTCTAATTCCCAGGATATAATAGGTTTTAGAAATTCCGTAATTCAGAGATATTAATTCATAACAGAAAATTTTAATAATAAATTTTCCCTTACTTAAATACTGAATGTTTGTTAGACAATAATATTACAGCGTATATAGGGATCTCTTGATCTTATGGTTAGACAACTTCAAACTCTTGTCTTTTAGAAAAGTAGAAAATAATTTATTTGCAGATCTTCAAAACAACAGAGTCTTCGAAACTCACAAATATTACTAGATATTCAAAAATAATTGTTCAAATCTATCGTACAAGCGCAGATATAGGTTCCAGAGACTCTTTATACAATGTCTCAACACTAAATCACATTCAAAACAACGTAAATAAAACTCAAGCAAACTTGCTTAAACAATCGTAGCTCACTCAATGACTGACTGATAAATAATAACAACAGCTCGTATTGCTCTCCTTATATAGGCTCGCAGCATGTGCTGGAAATTTCTACAACCTTCTCGAAAAATCCACAAAACCACGGAACAACATTCAATGTATCAGTATATCTATATGGGGTTACCATAGAGAGGGAAGGGTTACCATCGCCAACAATCGCCAAGTTTGTCGCCAACTTGGCGATATATCGCCAAATTTGGCGACCAAAATTAGTCGTCAAAAGTGACGCCAACTTGGCGATATCTTTAATATTTCGCCAATCTGCCGTAGACATACACTGAAAAATATTAGACAAGTTTGCTTGATAACAGATACAATGTAACAAAAATTAATATTAGTAAAGGAATGGAGCTTAATAAGATTATTTACATTATTTTACAGTACAAACACTAACTATTTACAAAATTCGTAACAATAATTATACTTAATCTCTGTATGTTTGTTTCGTTCTTCTTATTTAAAAATAATTGTTAACCTGCAAAAATGTTTTTGCAATTTTTATTTATTTTTTTTTAATTCTCAAATGTATGGTCTCTGAAATGAGTTTTTTTCTTTTACATGGCTCCCGTTAGCTTTTTCACCTGTCCTTTTTGGAATAAATAGAATTTTTTTCCTCCCCTTTTTTTATCACTTTGACTTTTTCCTGGCCACTCGCCACTCTGAAAATTCAAACGTTACAGTTTATGTACTTTTATTTTGAAAACAATTTCAAAATGTACATTTTTGAAGTAAACATAAAATGCAACCTGCGTTTTATTATTATTATTATTATTATTATTATTATTATTATTATTTTAACAAAAAACGATTTCTAAAAGCTTCAAATATGCATATCCTAAATTAATGCTTATTCCGCCACGCAGATTTTTAGTTCTAAAACTATCCCTATCGCAGTCTGTTTTACAACTACTAAAAAAAATTCAACATTACCAGTTCCAAAGTTTAAACCTGCATAATTCCTAAACTACTTAGCCGAATAACATTCCGTTTGATGTTCAAAGAAAAAAATAGCGAATAATCCGAATATGATGCCAAAAATAACTATTAATACTAAAAATCTTTTTTTCTTTACTATTTCTGTATGCAGGTGACCCCAAAGCAAAATTTAAATATTCACTTAAAAAATTCCCTTAACACATTATTAAAAATGATTCTTTGTATTAAAATTTTTATATCAGGATTTGCTGCATGTTAGTAAGGGAATTCACTTTTTTCAGACCCCGTAAGACATGGTGACGTCACTGCAACGTCGTTGTGAAGTCACATTGTGACTTCGTGACCATCGATCGTCGATGTGAAGTCACAGTGACTAAAATGTGAAGTCGTTATGGCCGTTTTAGAGCCTGTTTGTGACATCACATTGTGACCACTTTGTGAAGTCACAGTGTTACAAATTTGTGAAAAATGTGTCATTTGTGACTTCTTTAACATTAACGTTGTGACGAAACTGTGACAAAAGCGACGATATTTAAATTGCCAGAAATATGTTTTTTAAAGTAAAAAACATGTTTTGAAGAATTTTTGTAATTTTCTAATTTATTTTTAAGAAAGTCACATCTCAGTCACAATGTGTCGTCACTGAGTGGTGGCATTTTGGTCACAGATGTGATATGACCAAAGTGACTCACAGTGACGTCATTGTGACATCACTGTGATCATGCATGCTATGAGGGACCCGTATCAGTGCTTTCAAATTTAATATCAAATATGAAAGTTTCAAGACATTTTGTAAAGATAGAATAGAAATCCAGGGGTGCAAAAATATAGGCGCTAGCTGGCAGTCTCTCATCATCAAATTTATTTCATTATTTTTTGTTTAATATTTCGTGTGAAATCCATGCAAGAATGCTATTAAATTTTAATCAGATAAAACTTTTAAATTTTAGTAGTGAAAGACTGCCTGCTAGCGCCTAGATTTTTTTTACCTCTGTAGATATCATGTAAAACTTTTCTAGATATAAAGACGTAAATACCATAATTTCGGGTGTATAAGCCGCGATTCAAACAATTCTTTTTGGATCCAGAAATCTTATTTAGTGATTGAAGACAAATATTTATGGTGATCTAACTAGTTATATTTGTTTCTTAAAAAATTCTGGGTCGAAAAAGAATTGTTTGATCTGCGGCTTATACACCCGAAATTACGGTGTATCATACAAATTGAAAAAGCTTATTCCACTTCGTTATTTCCGGTTTATTGAAAAAGATCATTTCAGCTTGTATAAAAATGTTATCAAATAAATTATTGTCTAATTTATTGCCAAAAATTGTACTGTATTGTACTGTTCGATTGTATTTCCAGCTAATTCTGGAAGAGTAATAACAATTTAGATCAAAGATTCTTAATCCATTCCCGGTCTATACATTTTTTAAGTCATTTAAGAATATTTCAACTTACATATCTTTTTTTATCAGTATGATTGTTTTAAAATAATAAAGGGCGGTAACTCTATTGCGTTTATAAAGTTATATTAAAAACATATTTATGATAATTTTTTCCTTCTTATGGTGAGCTAAGAAATTATGAAATGTTATTATCTACCATATGAATAAGATTTTACTTATTAATAAAGATTATATTATAGAAAGACATAGCTGCCAACATCTTACGTTTTTTCTAACACAATTCTATTGGGTCGTTCGGAAAGTCATTTCCGTTTGGGAAAATCAATTCGTACCAGAAAATTTTGTCCATCTAAATATTAGATATCGAAAACAATATCTAATAATTAAATAACAGAATTTTCCGGTACGAATTGATTTTCCAAAACGGAAATGACTTTCCGAACAACCTAATATAATAAATTTTACCTTCTTAAATCGCAGTAATTTACTAATTAAATAAGCCAAAAAACTCTATTAAATTTTTCTGGTCCAATAAAGTAAAAGATTGGAAGCTATGGAAGGATACACCCCGATTTTAGAAATGCTTAGGTGAGGCGAGGCCAGCAACACTCCTGGCCAAAATTTCAAGCTATGTTATAAATAATTAATTGCAGTATTTAAATCGCTACATTATTTAACCCCCTTACCCCGCCTCGTACGCACCAGTAAATTCTCATACTTTTTTTCTCATAAGTTTTCTAGGAAGTTTTATAATTAACTAAGATGAACAACTATACGGAAAGTTTGGTGAAAACAGGTTAAATAACAGAATCCGCCACTACTTGTTAGCCACATACGCTTGTAAACAAAAAAATATCAATAAAGCAATATTTTATACATTTTTAGTAAGAAAAATGCAACTAAGCTCCCAATATATTTATGTCAGTGCTTTTCAATGCCATTTAAATTCACTTTCCTTTTGTGAGTAATTCTCATCGCTGTAGCCCGAAGCCATGAAAATCATAACATAAGAACTGTAAACAGATTCACGCGAATGCGTTCAACCATGCAAAGCGCATAAGGACTCAGCGCTAATATTATTTGAGCATCTTAACAGCTGGTCAAAGACATCAATTTCTGTGATTTAGCTAGAGAAATATAAAAATAATCAGCAAATTGCGATAGTTTACAACAATGTAATGATGTGCTTACAAAGAGTTAAATGATTGTGCCCTAAATACGTTATTCTCCGCCAGCAAGTCAGATTAGAAGATGTAGCTCAGTTTTACGATTGTATGTTACTCAGAATACATCTGTCTTTCGTCTAACTTAATCAACATAAAAATGCAAAAACTAAACTTGGATATGTTTTACTTTTTGTTGTATTCTTTCGCATACAGGATGTGTAGAAATAATTCAATTATTTCAAAGCTTTACTACGCAACAGGTGGCGATTATACTCATTTGTGAGTTCAAGTTCAAGTGGGTATTGGAGTATGTGCCATAGCTTAATAGTGGCTTGACCTCTATTATTCCATGCGAAAAAAAAGTGCAAAATAGAAAAACTAAAAATCATAACAAGTAGTTTTTAAGGAAACAAAAAACGATTTTCAAATGGTTATCTCTTAACCTTATACAGTGTTATACAGAATATTTTTAACGCCCTTACAATCGTTCTTCTGGCTTTTAAAAAGGAAGATATACCTTAAAAATTTCATCAAATGTATTGTACTCGAGGATAAAATTTACCATATTTTATAGCTTAAGCTCGGGCTTAACATAGACCTTTATACCGGAGAACTTCTTTCTTTCACGTCCCTCCCACCCCCACTTTTTCACTTTTCAAAAAAATAAATAAATAAAACAAAAATAGGTATAACACCACCACTTTCTGCTATAGTGAATAAAATTTTGTATGGTTATAAATAAAGATTTCTAACCATACCAACTAATACCATACTTGGTACTAACCATACTTGGTACTAACTGATAAATGCAGTTGAACACATTAAAGGTGTATTCGAAAAAACGCTTTTCCGCTTTCAAGAGCTGGAAATTTTCCGATACAATTTCAGACATATTTTTAAAAGTAAAAACGTGAAACTGGCTGAGTGGATTTTTGAAGAGACGTATCAGGTGCCGTGTGATGACGTTTTACGCTCCATTCATTAGAATTTCATTTAGAAACAATTACCTTCTCAGTAGGACCCTTTTTTTCGTTCCAAGATCGTTCGCTTCGGAAAAAATCGGTTCAAAATGCCCTTTTTGATTGCTTTTTTTTTTTGCAAAATGTTCTGCTTTTATCGAAGAATCGACCCTTACGACACCTTGTGTACTTTCCAAATAAGACAATTTGCCAGTTGGATGCATCTGAGAGCAAAAATAAATTTAAAAATAAATCGGAAAATAAGCAGCTTGAATCGAACTAACCGCTCCCGAACTTTACGTCTTTGCGTAAAAGTTCAGTTTTCCCGATCTCAAAATAAGTTCGATGTATCAATTCCACAGAGTTCGTGCGCTTCTAGGGCTTTCAAGCACTTTTACCAGAATTTTTGTAAAGTAATATTTGCCTTGTTTAACGAAAAAAAAAAAAAAATCTGTCATCAGACCTAGCGACCAATACTTTACGAAATTTCTGGTATTAAAACAGCTAAAATCCCACGAATCCTTTGATGCGCATGAACCCTATCAACACGAACACTTTGAGAACAGAGGACTTTATGAATAAAAAGGTTAAGACGCTACACTACTGACTGAGAAATACCCGTATGATAATGTAAAGTCTATGGGGGCGTTCTTTTCAAATATCTCGCTCAAATTGTAACATTTTAACGGTTTTTTTTTTTTTTTTTTTTTTTTCCATAGAATAGCTGAAGACGATCCACAACCGGCCTAGTATTTACTTTTTCGATTTTGGTGTCAGATTATTCTTAAAGAAATTACTTTAACTTTCAGCACCGGTTTGAACCGGTTATGAAACTGAAATTATCCTAATATAAAACGAATATAACCAAAATCAAAAAAGTAAAAACTAGGCCGGTTGTGGATCGTCCTCAGCTATCCTATGCAAAAAAAATCATGTCAAACTAATGAAATTTGAGCGAGATATTTGAAAAGAACGCCCCCGTAGACTTTACATTATCATCCGGGTCTTTTTCAATCAGCAATGTGGGCTCTTAATACAACATAATGCATTGCCTAGCAGCTGCGAGTGAAGTAACAGAAGAAGTTGTCACAAAACACCACCTTTTTTTTATTGCATTAGGTGCAATTTCTGATATTTATTTATTTTATTTTATTAGTAATGTAGCGTTTTTATCTAAAATTAATGTAATTTAATTTTAAAATACTATTTATACTTTCCGAAATTCGCTCGCATGAATATACATGTCGGGGGAAGGAAGCTAGAAAATTTTATTCTCTGACTTCAAGTTGGTTCTCTCTACGCCTCTGAACGTGAACAAACTCACTGGTATCAACAAGTCTAAAATAGCTATTTATTTCGTTAACCCTTTAACGATCATAGCATTTTCATTGCTAAGATGTCGAAATAAATGATTGACACCGGTAATTAAGAACAAATATATTTCTAAATAAGAAAACGTGATTTTTCACATACGAAATAAAAGGGATATTTTTCGATAAAAATACCGGTGTCAATGTTGCGTATCGGAATTAAAATTTTGTGGTTTCGTGGCGAAACCAATGAACGTTAAAGGGTTAAAAAGTTTCGGCTGTTTTGCATGATTACCTTTTGATAATTATCTCATCAGATGGGGAATTCAAAGAATCATTTCGCGTGATGCGATAAAATTTATTCATATCATCCAATGGAACACACAGATATGTAAATTTCATAAATTATCTAATTTTACCTTTTTTAGAATGATTTTCACGATTTTATTGCAAGATTTTAAACAAAGAAGAATTTAACACGTTTGCTGCCGCTGACGCGAAAGCGCGTGATATGGCGGCAAAGTTAAGGGGCCATTCACGCGTCAGCGCGTGATGTGGGGTGATGTCCAATAGCCAGTAAGGCGCTGGCGCGGAAAATCTTTCACTGGTTCTTTGTTATGAAAAGTAAATCGGCTTCTGGGAAAAAACCCACTTCTAAAGTGCAGCATTAACTATCATCACATCTTCGTGTAAGCGGCAGTGAACGTGTTAATAGACAATCTTATATCATAAAGTTATAAACACTATGATTTTTTTACACGTTTTCCCTTAGCCAATGGATTTATTTAGAATTTACGTATTTAGAACAAAATTACACTTATCATTATCATTCGTTTATCTCTTTGGCATTCGAATTAATCTTTCTTTTTTAAATAAACATGCTACTAGGTCAAGATTGGCGAACCTTGGCACGTGTTCTTCTTCGTATTCCTCACATTGTCATTCTGGTACATGTGCTAGAAGTGGAACGTAAAGGAACATTTTTGGCGCACCGTTGATTGAATTGGGGTTTTACATCAAGATACACTGACATTACACAAAATGAAAATATTGGGTTGTTCGGAAAATCATTTCTGTTTGGGAAAATCAATTCGTACCGGAAAACGTTGTCCATTAATATCTAAATATCTAATAATTTAATAATAGAATTTTCCGGTACGAATTGATTTTCCCAAACAGAAAGGACTTTCCGAATAACCCAATAGTATACCGACACAGATGTGTTGTGTTTTTTTCAGATTCCATTATTTGGAAATTGAAGAATTTATATTGAGGATTATTAAATTCCAATCCATTTTAATAGGCTAAAAATTGTATCAAATACAGACAAAATATGGAAAATATTCTAAAAAAATATTAGGAAACATAAGCAAAAATGCTGATGATAAAATTACAGCAACTCTTAATTTAATTTTAGAACTATTTTAAGAAACTGTTATATATATTTGCCATTTAAAAATCTTTTCCGCGTACCGACGACTGCGTATAAGTATTTTCACAAGTGAATAACATTCAAACTCAAATATAAACAACTTTAACTCACCACCCAATTTAACTTGCATTCTGTTAAATGAAAATGTATGAATCTCATATTATTTTTCATCCAAGATGCAACAATAAAATTCGCACTTAATCGCATTGAATTTTTTATTTTATTTTCTAAAATATATTAGTTTCTATAAATGTTACAATGTAATACTCCATGTATGTTGGACAACTTTTTAAAATCCCCCCCCCCCTCCAATATATATATATATATATATATATATGTATATTGTAATTTTAATTCTAGACATTTTACTTATTAAATTCGTTTTATAGCTAGCAAGTCATGGTAGAGATCTGCACGAGCCGAAATTTCCAGGCCCGGGTCCGGCCCGTACAGAAATTAGTGAAAACAGGCCCGGCCCGTTATGGACCGACACAATTTTTACTATTTCTAAAAAAAGTCAGATTTTTATTTTATAATTAAGATTCCTTTAAATAATACTTCATACACATCTATGGAATTATTTTACATTACATTTTACAGGAAATACACATTAGCAACATTAATGATTACTTAAATTTTTGGACTTTCATCATTCAAATAAATATTTATTAAAAAATTAATATGGTGTAAAATAAAAGAAAAAAAAAGTTTAAAATATCGTAACTCTTGAAACTATGTAATAAAAGTAGTAAAAAACAAAAATTGTGTAAAAAACACCGATAACACTGGCAATAATTAATAATCAGAATAATACACTTTATAAAAATCACCATTAAACGCAAAAACAAAGCAGGGTGCGTTTCGAGCTATCCTGTACCCTTGCGGACTCGTGTTGGTTCAACTGATGAAGAGCTGTTATGGTTGTGGCTCGAAACGCGCCCTGCTTTATTTTTTCGTTTAACCCTTTAACGTTCATTGGTTTCGCCACGAAACCACAAAATTTTAATTCCGATATGCAACACTGACACCGGTATTTTTATCCAAAATTACCCCTTTTATCATGGATGTGAAAAATCACGTTTTCTTTTTTAGAAATATATTTGTTCTTAATTACCGGTGTCTTTCATTTATTTCGACATCTTAGCAATGAAAATTCTTTGATCATTAAAGGGTTAATGGTTATAAAAGTAGATTTATGAAAACATTTCTACATCATTTTATTAAAGATTCCAAATCCAAATTCATTTTCATATCCAAAAGAGCTAACTTTCTGAAACATTTTTTTATTCATTATTTTTTATGAAAATGCATAAGATTAGCAAGAATTTCTATTCTGAAATTATGTACTCGAATGCGTTATCCATTTTTTGATACAAGTAATTTAAGAAAATACTGTCAAAGTTGGAGTTTTAAATAGAATTTCCGGAAGCGAAAGATTTCTGAAAGAGAAAAAGCTGCAACCATTTGACACGAATTTCTTATATCTCAACAAGATTATGTAAGTATCTTATTTACCAAAAATGAAAGCGGCTATTCGATTCCAAACCCCTCCAATAGTTAGGCTTGTTTATTTTATACTTTTACAGTTAAAGATTAGTTAGAAGATGTGTCAAACTTTCGCGTTGTTGAGAAGTGAATTTAAGAAACACCCAGGAGTATATATCCAAAGATTACGTTAACATGACTTCTTTAGCACTATTAATAATTTTACAAATCATGTTAGCCCTACATATGATGAGAATAATTAAGTCTAGTTCCGGCTCAGCCCCTCTATGTGTAGAAAAAGAATGCAAGCCTGATCTCAGCCCAGCACGAGTCTGCTAAAAAAATATTAAGCCCAAGTTATACACAATGTAACTGTCCGATTCCGATTTCTACACTTTACAAGTTACACTTCTGTATTGATGTTGTCAAACTAGTATCATCAACTAGTTGTCAAATTAGCACATTTATACTAATTCTCGTTAAAGACATGTTCATTGAAAATAACTCATATTTTATCGTCTCTACCGAAATTTTTTTATCGGCCAGACCTGGCCCGTTCAATTTTTTTGCCGGCCCGGCCCGTTAAAAATTTTGGAAGCAATCCGCCGGGCCGGGTACGCGCCAAGGGCCACGCCCGGGCCCGTGCAGACCTCTAAGTCATGGCTGTGAATTATATTTTTTGGAAAAAGTTGGCACGCGAATGAAAAAAGGTTCGCCAACCCTGTGCTAGGTTGAGCAAAATGTTCTGGGAAGTTTGTGAAAGTTGAGTTGTTATGTACAAATTAACAACAAAAGCAACAAGGAGTATTCTTCAAAGTAGACACCATCATAGACTACAACTTTCTGCCAGATTTGCTGGAAGTACCATGGCGGATCCCTGAAATCGACAGACTCTTGGCATCTTCATTATTAACCCTTGGCACTCCGCTGCGGAGACATTATCTTTACTTCCAAAATTTGTTTTTGGCACCAGTAATAATGGAAAATAAAATTTTCCTTATTTAATCAGAGTATTTATGAAATTGTCTGCTTCAAGGAAAGCTCTTTTAAAAAAGTTGTGCCAACCGAATAAAATTTGTGCAAGAGGCACCGGTGTCAGAAGGATTAACCCCTTGAGGGGCGGTGGTATATAGTATATACCACCTACGATTGATGAAGATTTACACCAGAAAAATGTTATTCAATTTCACTTTTCTAACTTTGGTGGCAAACAGTCGTGAAATTGCTTTTCCTCTTTTTTATATAATCTTTTTACAAATTTCCGGTGGGAGTTCAGAATTACTCGAACGCAATTGCTTGCCCCTCAAAGGGTTAAAGGATTCTAATCAACGGCCCTCGAAAAAGTCTCGCAATGATCAAAATAGGCCATAATTGGACGGAGCCACATCCAGACTGCATTCGAGAAATTTTATAGATATACTATTAATATTGCTTTATTCTATACAAAATCTGGTGACCATTAGATTAAATATCTACCACAACTATTCGCTCAATCTAATAAAAAAAGTGTCATAGAAATATAGAAGTTTGTGTATAATGGAATGCCATTTGCATTTTTATTTGTAAGTCAACATAAAAAAAAATAATCCATTAAAAGTTAGTAAATAAGAAACTTTGACTAGTCCTTAACCCCTTGAGGGGCGGCGGTATATATTATATACCACCTACGATCGATGAAGTTTTACACCAGAAAAATTTTATTAAATTTCCCTTTTCTAACTTTGGTGGAAAAAAGGCGTGAAAATGCTTATCCTCTTTTTGATATAACTTTTACAAATTTCCGGTGGGAGTTCAGAATTACACGAACGCAATTGCTTGCCCCTCAAAGGGTTAACACATTTTTAGTGTGTTTAATTT
This sequence comes from Maratus speculifer, assembly GCA_964019185.1. Lineage (NCBI taxonomy): Eukaryota > Metazoa > Arthropoda > Arachnida > Araneae > Salticidae > Maratus > Maratus speculifer. The sequence continues at coordinate 334,014,150 of OZ025295.1, read as the reverse complement.
CTTGAGGGGCAATGGGATACATTATAGTATATTCAACCAAGATTTCTATAAGAAACTTTTAATTAAATTTATTTTTATAGCTTTGCTGGAAAATAAAAGGTTGGAAAAATTGCTTTCTCTTATTTTAAAACAATTTTTTCGAAAAATCCAATGTGAGTGCAACATTACGGAAACATAAGTACTTGTCCCTGAAAGGGTTAAAGTGAAAGAAAAAATACATATCGATATTTAGGTTTTAAAAGCAAAGTTACACTTTTCGGGTAATGGCAAACAGTAGAGTAATGCTGAATAGAGTTATAAAAAAAAGACACGATTTACAAGAATAGCCAAAATTATTTAATCAGTAAACAATAGTAAATCATCTATAAATCATCTGGTTCTTTGGAAAATTGTTTAATTTTTTAAAAACATAAATAATTTGTAGTCTATTGTTATCCCTAATTCATCTATAAATCATCTGACTCGTTAAAAAATTGTTTTATTAAAAAAAAACCACAAATAATTTGCAGTCTATTGATTCCCCTAATCACAGTTCACATGCATAAAAAAGAGCTAGATTTTATGATTTTTTAAATGAAAAAAAAAAAACAATTGAAACGTAAAAATACATTTATTAAACAATAAAAAGTGTATGCTGAAAATAAAGATGAATAATTGAATAGAATAATAATAATTGAGTTGAATAATAATAAACATATTGTATAAAGTTTAGTTGTTAATTGATGACTAAAAAAGTTTATCGATATACAAAACTCGTTAATTCGAAATCGGATAATTCGAATCTTCGCTTGATTCGAATTAACCATGAAGTCCCGAAATTTTCAATGGCAGAATAACGTTAACAATTTTCATTAATTCGAACTCATTCTCTCTTGACTTCATTTAATTCGAACTAATGATAATTACGATTTTTCATTTTTCTTTTCTTTCTCACGGATTTTAGATCATTTAAATAACTTTCTGTCTTTGATTTTTGTGAGAATTGTTCCGAACGAGTATATATATATATGGCTAGTTCCATGGGTATTGTAGTGTAAGTCACATTACCTTATAATTGCTATGCTTGTTTGCCACCGTTATTTTCGAAAAGTCTGCTTGGCCTTATTCAATTAATGAGAACGTGCCGGTAAAATAAATCACATTTTTTTCGTACTAAAATACTGGTTGCCAAAAATCGTAGCCTGTGACTTACACTACAAGTACTCATGGAAATAGCCATATATAATACAATGCATTTGATATCCACTTTCTTATAGCCCCGAGTGTCCATCAGTGACGCTTTAAATTTTTCTTCCATCGTGCTTGTTTCTAATCTTTTAATTAGTTTATGTATTTACACATTCTAATTTAATATTAAGTCATATTCCAATGATAAGAGGCGAAATAAATTTAAAAACACTATATCATTAATTCCTTTGTATTAGAACCATATTAAGCATGTTTTATTTCATTTTTCTATAATTTGAACACCGGATAATTCGAACATTTCTTGTGGTCCCGACGAGTTCGAATTAACGAGAGCCGACTGTATCATTGTTTGGAAGAACAGATCTTTTGTTTATAAATTTCCTTATAAGGAAAAGTTGCTGTTTAGATTTCTCTTTTAAATTTAAGACTCTTCACCAGTCAAGGATCGCATTCTATTGCTTTTTTAACATATAGCTGTTGAAGTTTTAAAATTTCCCATTTAATTTTGCAAAAAAAATTCTCGGAACTTAGGCTATACAGTACAATGCAGCTGTGTAATGTCAACTAGTTTACAGACGTCCGCGACACATTTAAAAAAAAAAAAAATTCATTTATTGAATTAAAATTTAGAATTTTTTTGTGATGGTTAACTATGATATTGGTAAACAAAATAACACGATAAAACATCTCATGTATTTTTTAAATTTTAATTTAAAAATTAATTAAAAAGTGGGGGTAGTCTAAATCTTTATAACTCAAAATATTATTTGTAGAATCTCATTTTTTTTTACAATTAAATAAACAGAAATATCTAAATTTTAATTTTTATAAAGCCTCTTAAATGATATTAATATATTTAAAACGTAAAAAATATAAAAATTAAAAATTGGAAAAAAAATGATGCAACTTTTATTTTAAAAATCATATTTTCAAAAGTATTTTTTTTTTTGCTGAAACAAAATTAAAGTAAAATAACCAAAAAAGACATATTCCAAGTTTGAAGCATTTAGCTTTAACGGTTCTTGAATTATAACAATTAAAATCCGACAAATTATCAAAAACCCATCATGAAGAAAAACGCATTTTCACAAGAAGTCGTTATCCTGACAACCATTGCTTGAAAGCTAGATTTTGAAAATAAAGCAAAACGAAACAATATTTTCTCTTTTAATTATGATAGAAGCAGTGTTCTCGCTGTCGCTCGCAAATGCCCCAAATTGCGACTAAATTCTTCATTTGGCGAGTAAACAAGTGATAAAATTGGCCAAATTGCTAGTGCACAATTTTTGCTTTTTCTTTCTTTACTTTTTTCGTTTTTTATACGTATGCAGTCATACATATTTTTAATATATACATATTTGTAACGTATTTGTTGCGAATAATTGAATTTAAATTAATAACAATCGTTGTCGCTGTTATAAAAACTGTGGCTATTTTAGAACATATTTATTGGTTGGTTGGTTGTATGAATTTTAGTAGTTACAAAATCCCTTGAGGGACATGCTGCGCCAAAACAAGGAGTATTAATACAAAAAAAGGACAAAATCTTAGAACATATTGAAAAAAAGGAGGTACAGTAAAGGATTAAAGATAATTTTTTTAGTGCTACACGGCGAATCTATTTGGCTACCACTTTTTTCATTTGGCGAATGTTCTTTATTTTTAATTAGGCAAATTACTAACGTTGGTCAAATGTCAGCGAGAACACTGGATAGAAGTATGAGTTAAACGTCATTTTAAGCAAAAGTAAACAAAAAAATAAACAGAGAAAGCAAAAAAGTTCTTAAAACATTTAGAATTTGAGTGTTTCATATTTTTTTATTGTTATTTGTACAAAATTTTTAAAATGGTAACTTACGTAAATTTTGAGATAGTTGATTCAATTATAATTTTATTATTTTCTTTTGCTATCATTCAGTATAAATTATTAACATTTATTTTTTTTTCTCCTCATAGGTAAAAGAAAGATGCCTTCAAAGCGAAATAAATTATTAGTTCTTCTAGGTGAGTGAAAACGTATATTTTTTTGACTGGATGTCGATCGTGCACATTATTATTTGTATCAATTTGTTTCGCTTTTATTTAATTTCGTTTATTGTGTGTCTGGATGTTTACCTGTCTGTATATTAACAAGAACATTCTTTCCCATTGTTTGAATACAATCACATATTTAACGAGTCATTTTGTTCAAATATTGCCTACAATTTCATTGTCGATTACAAATCAATATTCAAGTATCGTAAGGATAAAAAGAATATTTCATCAGAGATAGGTCTATGGTCAAACACCTTCCTTGACATTTTGATAGAAATCATACATTTAACCATAGATGGCAACATCTGTTAATTATTCCGGAGTCTAATTCAAGACAAACATGTTTTTAACTGGAAAAAAAGTGTATAATGGAATGTGCCCTCTTTCAGTAAGGTACATTTTACATTTTAGTAATAAAATTTTAATTTCATGTTGAAAACATTTCCATTTTGGAACAGACTCCGGAATATTTAAGAAATGTTGGCACCTATGATTTAATTAACCCTTTCCGGCACACTGTGCCCCGTCTGGGATACCTAACTTTAATTCCAATCTTGCAAACGGCACCAACAATACTTTAGTAAATTTTTGCTTTTACAATAAAACCTTAAATTAAGGAATTCAAAATATCTAAAAAATTCGCTTTTGAATTCCGGTGTCAGTTGACAATTTCTGATTTTACTATCAGATTTTGCCCGTGCCGGAAAGGGTTAACCAATTTTATCCAAATATTGCTCTCAAGTTCATATTCATGTATTTTGAGTATCGTACCTCATCAGGACCAGAACCAATTTTCAACAACATTCTTTTAGATTTTTTATTGGAATCACATATTTAACCCTTTAACGTTCATTGGTTTCTCTAGGAAACCACAAAATTTTAATTCCGATACGCAACACTGACACCGGTATTTTTATCTAAAAATATCCCTTTTATTTTGTATGTGAAAAATCACGTTTTCTTATTTAGAAATATATCTGTTCTTAATTACCGGTGTCATTCATTTATTTCGACATCTTAGCAATAAAAATGCTATGATCGTTAAAGGGTTAACAAACTGATTGTTCTCAAATACTGCACGCAATTTCTCTGTTTATGACAAAACAGAATTCATGTATTATGAGTATCGAACCTCATAAAAAACAACATCCTGAGTCAGAAAAAAATATTTTACGTTTTTAATTTAAATCATACACCCAACAAACCGATTATAAAATCGGTTTGTTGATCTAATCCTTTCCGGCACAAGCAAATTCTTTCTACTCGTAAAATAAGAAATTATTGACTAACACCGGAATTTACAAACGACTTTTTCAGAAATTAAGAACCCCTTAGTTTAAATTTTCTTTGTAAAAAAAAATTTTTTTTTTAATTTTCTTGATGCTACATCCAAGTTTGGAATTAAAATTAGGTGTGGCCGGGAATGGGACCACTGAACCTGGAAAGGTTAAGTTTACTTAAACTGAACTTAAATTACTTAAGCTCACTGTCGATGACATTGAATATTATTTTTATGTTCATGAACTTTATATGGGGATCTCTAATTTATATGAGGAAAATATTTTGATTTATATGAGCACACATGCTTGTAAGAAGTCGAGTTTTTGATACTCTTATAATGGACATAAATTCGGGGCGAATTATAATTTATTAACACTTTCTTTACGATCGTCAAAAAATAGAATTAACCTTTTTTTTTCTGGAAAGAGAGGAGGGGGAGAGGATAAAATATTCCAATAGTACGTAAAACGGAGATATATTGAGTTTGAGTATATTCCATTAAGGGATCCTACATTACGTAAAATGGATTTGATGTGCTATTTGATCTTTGGTCTTTGAAATATGTTATGTATATATATATATATATACAGGGTGGTCATAAAAAAACTTTGCCGATATATGGAGCTCTAGTGGCCAGTCCGCTCAACCGATCGAGGTGAAATTTCAGATATAGCTATTCAGAGGTATGAGCAGAGCCTGATTACTAACGGGGCACTCTCTCACCAGAAAAAATTTATAGAAATTTTCGTCTTCTTTAAACGCTCTATTCATACAAGATTACTGTCATGAATAAGGAAAAATTCTTTATTTCTTTTTCCTGGTGGGAGAGTGCCCCGTTAGTAATCAGGCCCTGGGTATGAGCTCAAGATTCTGTGAACGGCAACAAAATGGCGCTCACGGTTACGGTTATAGTTACAGAAACTCGAAAATTTCCAATGGCAACACCCATTTTTTTTATCTCAAAATGCTCAGCGCATGCGAAAACCCTAAAGAGCGTTGGAACCGTACGTGTATCGCAAGAAACGGACATGTTATGCACGCACAAAAAACTGTTCTGCGAATCCTCCCCCCCCCCCATAGAAAAAACTCGATTGGGGCGCAAGGAGGAAATTTGCATATGACACAGAGTCAGTACACTAATCTCTGATTACAATACACATCGGAGAAATTAAAATTTTTCTTTTGATTACACATTTTCCACATGGGTGCCATCACCATTAATTGCCTGTGATGTTACCCATGTGGAAAATGTGTAATCAAAATAAAAGTTTTAGTTTCTCCGATCTGTATTGTAATCAGAGATTAGTGTACTGACTCTGTGTCATAAGTAAATTTCCCCCTTGCGCCCCAATCGAGTTTTTTTATGGGGGGGAAGGATTCGCAGAACGGTTTTTTGTGCGTGCATAACATGTCCGTTTTTTGCGATACACGTACGGTTCCAACGTTCTTTAGGGTTTTCGCATGCGCTGAGCATTTTGCGATGAAAAAAAATGGGTGTTGCCATTGGAAATTTTCGAGTTTCTGTAACTATAACCGTAACCATGAGCGCCATTTTGTTGTCGTCCACAGAATCTCGAGCTCATACCTCTGAATAGCTATATCTGAAATTTCATTTCGATCGGTTGAGCGGACTGGCCGCTAGAGCTCCGTATATCGGCAAAGTTTTTTTATGACCACCCTGTATATATATATATATATATATATATATGTATGTGTGTGTGTGTATGTGTGTGTAATAAATAAAAAAAAAATTCTCCATTTTCCCTCTTTGAGTTTGTTCTAAAGTTTTATAGGAACATACTTTCATTCTCAGTTTTCCGTAATGTATTAATATTTTTAACGGCTAAATCTCCTTTTATTTTGTTTTTTAACTCAGCATAATCTATTAATTATTTTCTTAAAAAGAGCTAGAATGTATCTTGAATGTCAATATCTTATTGCGAAATCTTAAATTCATTACACAAATCCATTTTCCTTTTTAGAATTAAAAAACATTTATCGAAACTTTAATTTTGTTTTATTTATTTAATAATCGTCTGCTAGCTGAAATTCATCCGCATTTAGTGGGCGTATTACTCTTAAGGTTTATGCCATTTGTTAAAGAGTCCATGCATCTAGTCCCACCCATCAACCAATAGTAGAGCGCGAAGTAAATTACCTTTACATTCCAAACAATTTTAGTGGATTTTTAAAAGCCTTACGTAAAAAGGGAAGGGGCAAGATTAACTTAGAATCTTTGAGAGAGTCATTTTGGTTTTTCGGAGCGAGCAGAATCCTACTGACCTTCCTACCGTTAAGACTCACGTTGCTTATCAGAAAAATGTCGAATGTTTGTGGAGTGCAATGCATTTCCAGCAATACATTTTCAAAGACCACTTTGTGTTGCTTTATTATTTTTGCGGTGATACTAAATTACAAAAAATGGCTTATTTGTTTTAGTGCATTTTCTTTAACGGACATGATTGAATTAACCCTTTCATTCCCATAATAGAATACGTTCTAGAAATCCCGTAGTTCAGAGAATCAGAATTCACACCAGAAAATTTCACTGATAAATTTCCCGTTATTTAAGTATGGAATGTCTGTTATTAAATAAAACAAGTATTTCTATTTTAGCTTTCTGGTATGAATTTGGAACATCAGAATTAATTATAGAAAATAAAATAAGCAATGTCATAATGCCATTTGGACTCACTGGGAATGAAAGGGTTAAGAACATTTTGTATTTATTATAAAATTATGGAGACTGAGGTGTGTGTGAAATATTCAGTGAAAGTGGACAATAATAAAGATTTTGATGCCTCCTTATGTTCGTATATGTTTCATTATTGGAAAAACCTTCAATTAAACTTCTCCATCTGCCTTTATATGCCAGCCACGACAAGGATGTACGTTAATGGTTTTTAACGGAGAATATAAAAAATTTAAATTGGCCAGCGGTATTGTGATATAATTCATTCCTTCCGTCATTTCACCGGATGTTCTTCTATGATCACACTGATGTCTTACATATATGGGTGATTCTACGATAAGAGGTAATTTGTACGGCAATCCGTTTAAAACAGATTTTTTATTCTATATGTTGCTGTTTTTTGAAATGAATCGCATCATCTTAATGTACTTTATTAAATAACATCACGATTGAATGCCTAATTAAAACACATTTTTCTGAAATTTTTTACAAAATCTAAAAAAGTCTCTACTCTGGCATGTCCCCTTGCTGGTTTCAATTTAACTTTCAAACAATACATATATTTTTTCCATCAGATGCTTAGCTAAAGTATGTTTAATTGGAATTTAAGTAATTATACTTACGTATTATTAAATAAAAAATAAAATAATTTTATTAATTTCATATAATTTTTAAAATTAACTTTTGTCCCGCTTTTTTTTGTGTATCTACACTGTCAAATTTCGTTCCACTGAAACAAATATAAAATCAAGGATGGCTATATTGAAAGTAGCGCTCAAGGGCATCTATCGGCTTTCAGTTAGCAATACTAAACGCGCAAGCCATTTAAGCGTCGCCATTTTTAGTTGTTGCTATGCGACCGTGCGGTGTAGTGGTTTCGCAAGTTGATCGTGTATCTCCCCTGCCAAGTCATAGAACTTATATTCATTTAATTCAATTGCATTTACTGCCCTAATTAAACAATTCAGTAATAATTAAAGTGAAATATCCAATTAAAACAAAAACTAATTTAGTCACTTAAAAAATTTGAATTTATCATGAAAATGTCTCTAATCTGCCGTATTTCCCCTGTCAAGATAACTGCCAGGGCAGAGAGTCACTGACCAGAAAAAGTTATAAAATATGTATAAAGTGACTTGCCCTTATATGAAAAGGTAAATAAACGGGACAAAAATCATAATATAAGGTTTTATGATAAAACTCAAACTTTTCTTTTTTGCCGTATCCTCTATGTACTTGAAACTTGTTACCGTAGAATCACCCATATATATATATATATATATATATATATATTTGTTGATAAAATCCATTGGTGAATCTTGTCTACTTTTAATGGTATTATATATATATATATATATATATATATATATATATATATATATATATATTGTCTTATTTACTGTTTTATTTGTATTGATCAGGTCTAATTTTAATATTCTTTAGTGATTTGTTTATTTAATGAGCATTGTTCCGGATTTAATACATACTGCTTGTATCAGGCATGATACTCAATTGTGAATTGTATTCGTGATGGTTGTCGATTTATAGTAGTATATAATAGTTATATACATATTGATTTTTTGTTTGTTTGTTTGTTTGTTTACGTATTTGGGTATTTTTTTTCCTTTATTTAGAAACAAAAATGCAGCCTACGAAGAAAAAGCCATTAAATTTTCTTAGCATAAAATGTAAATTGCGATTTTTTAGAGATTTTGTCGATTGGAAGTTGACCAATAGGTGTTCTCCGCGGGGTCTAAGTCTAGCGGGGTTTTATTTTTGCTTTAGAACTAATAAGTTCTAAAGCAAAAAAAACGCGTTATACCTATTAAAGATCACACAACTATCGTGCAGGATAAAAATCATTGTTGTCAATAATTCAATTTTCTAACTGAAATAAATTCAAATTAAATGTAACTCGAGGAGTTGAATGATGTGAGAGGGGGGGGGGGAAAGAAACTTTTTATTCAACTATTTTTCACATTTTCATTATTATTATATTTATTATTATTATTATTATTTCTAGAGGGTTTTTGTTATTTGTATTACGAACACTATTTTATTATTGTTACACTAACAGGAAGTTTCGCCAGGTGTTTAGCATAAATCATGCATTCAAATGCTCCCGGCACCAGTATTTTAAAGTAATTGTCTTCGCCTAATTTAATGGCTAAATTAACTATACTATTAAAAATAACGAAAGAAGCTGAGAGAAACCAGTGGTGTCAACAGCATTTGGTACCCTTGATTTATAATATCATTACTAATAAGTATGATTAGAACTACAAAATAATTAGATGTTAGCACAAAAACTGTTGTAAAATATAATTTTACCCTGACACATGTCCTATATGTAAACTCCTAAACTGCAATCATTGTTAAATAATGTAAGATTCAATAAATCGGAATCCTTTCCTGTCTGGTCCCTCACTCGGTCGCCAGAAACTGACAGATCTTTCCTCCAGGGATTTAGGGACATTACCGGTAGTCGTTGAGCCAGAAGCCAAAATTAGGGGTTTAGGTTTCATCTCTGGGGATTTGGTGATATATACATTTTTGGATTCACAATGGTCCAAGGAGTTCATTTTAGAATGATACTATTAAATTTGTGGTAGCTTATAAACGCCATATTGAAAAAATGAGCGCCATCTATCGCACATAGATACAAATGATTTTTTTTAACCATTGCCACATTATTAAATTTCAATGAAAAAATGCAGAGAACAAATATTATTGAACATATAACGTTATACAAATTATATATTTGTTAAGATTTTATTTCAATATGATTATTAACATTTTCAATTGGATAAATCAATCAGAAGACATTTGCGATGAAAGAAAATCGAAATCTTGTTTTGCATTTAAATGCATATTATTTTCATGTGGATAAGACACAGCAATCGAAGAAAAAGTAGTACTGGTGAAACTATTGTACTTATTGTACAGCTTTAACCAAAGAAGCCTGATTTTTTGGCCCGAAAAAATTTAACAGAGATTTTTGCCTTAATTAATTGGCAGAGTACGGTGTTTTGAATTGGTAAAATTTACTATGAATTTTTTCCGTGCCAAAAAAGCGAAATATGTTGACAGCTAACTGATAGCCCTTAACTGATAGTAGCGGTGTCACAAACGGTTGCTATTTTTTTTTATTTTTTTTTATTTTTTTTTTATTTTTTTTTTATTTATTTATTTTTATTTTTTATTTTTTTTTTTTATTTTTTTTTTTTTTGTTGTTTAACTCGCAATTTTTAGTTTAACTACGAACACTGTTGAAGTATTATTTCGTTTCAACCTCTAGTACGGGGGGTGGCCAACTGTATATAATTTTACAGTATAAAAATTTAGAGTAAGCATTGCCTTATTTAAAGACCAAATCTATGCAATTCAAAAAATCGGCTTTTTTTTTCTTTTTTTTTTTCTTTTTTTCTTTTTTTTTTTTTTTTTTTTTTTTGATTAACCTTATTTTAGTACTATCGCCAGAGACTTTTGAACAGGTTAATTTTAATAAAAGCGATCCTCACATACCGCTTTGCAGTAGTTATGTGACAATTTCTGCCACAGCAGTTAAGGTTAAACCCAGTGGGTCGCCGTTTAGGAAAATTCTTTCGTTCAGAGGTGTAAAATTCTAGACGTTAGCAAGTAATATCTCACTACTAAATTTGTTTCTTTATTTTTCGTCTAATACTTCGTGTAAAATTCTTAGAGGAATGCTATTAAATGTTAACCGAAGAAAACTTTTAAATTTTAGTGGTGAAAGACTGCCTACTGGCGCCTAGATTTCTACATCCCTGTCTTCTCTCCTATCATATAACGCTAAAAAAGACCATCTGTGCAGAGCTGCCATGTGTTCGTCTTTTTGGATACCAGTATTTTAAAACAGAAAATATTTTATTGTTAAATTGGAACCTATCAGCTATTAAGAAGAACAAAATTTTCTCTAAGATAATAGTGGTGTACAAAAAGCCGGAGACTTGGCAACTCTGTCTGGGCATTTTTCGATATGATGAAATTAAAAATTCTGTAATTATTTTGCAGGTCTATTAACTGTTGCAGTTTCCAAATCACATGTACGTATAATATTTCATTTTATTTTATTTTCATAAATTCTAATTTTATTATTTAATTCGTTAATAAATACAATTCATTAAACATTTATTTCTCTCATATTTTTAATAGAATCAAAGGTTTGAACATGCATTCGAATCATACAGAACACCCAGTGCCAGTAACTTAAGTGCCAATTCCCGCCAAATCAATCCCAAAACAGAAAATGTTACGCCTTCAACGACTAATCATAATAGTTACCTATCATATTATAATTTAGAAAATGACCGTAACCGGGAGACAAAAAATACGTTAAGAAGAAGAATCCTCGGAGATGATTCCGATGAAAGAGTGGAAGAAAAGAAACCCATTACACAATACAGACAAATGCAATTTAACAGAAGAGCTGGAATTCTCGAAGATGATTCAGATCTAAAAACGGATGAAAATAAACCTACTGCACAATCCAGGCAAATGCAATTTAGTAGAAGAGATGGGCTTGTTCATCAAGGTAAGACTATAAATTATTCAATTTATAATCCCATTCTGCTTTTTTAAAATGTTGCAGAGCAAATTGGACTCTGTACTCTGTACTGCCAAATGTTCGGAAAATCGTAAATGCTATTACTATTCTTTTATTATCATTCAAGGATACTGCTGCACTAAAAGAGAAATGGCCATTGCAGCAACTGTGAGTTACAAAGTTGACGCATGCGTATTTGACCTCTGATTGAATCTAAACAGCGCTACTGTTTATAATTGGATAAATTTCAACGTTGACAAGCGGCTTATCCCTGTCATCCCTATAGCATTGTCGACAGCATGCGGGAATTTGAGATTTTTCTGTATAAATTCGAATCCCGCTCGCACTTATTTTTCGGAACGAAAATTTATTTCTTTGTTAAAATAAATAGTAGATTAGGCATTGAAATAACTAAACAAAGTAATTAGAACAAAACAAAATCTGGTCTATAAACATAAAAATTTGTATTTTTATTTATTTTATTATTTTATTATTATTATCATTATTATTATTTACTTTTATTTAAACATTCAAAATTTCGTAGTTAAAAAATTACCTATACGCGACAAAATGTACATTTAATTTATATTTTTTGTAAATTTCAATTATCGTTCATATTTTTTCAATTGCAGTTCGAAAATGATTGATGAAAATTTCCGTTCCATAATATAAGACAGATTGGTATTACATCAATTTTTCGCTCTGTTTTGATTTTCGAGCAGACGAATAATCGTAGCTCAAATATGCATGCGCCAAATTTGTAACTCTCAGTTGCTGCAACGACCAACTCCCGCACTAAAAACTCTCATTTAAAACATTAAATATACCAACAGCCGGTTATTTGGTCGGTGATAAATAAAAATATTTTGCTTCGAAGGCAAAACTTTTTCATACAATAAATAAAATAACAATTAGACGGAAATAAGTTAAATAAATAGTTAAATATTTTTGGGGTGAGGAAAGTGTTATATGACATATTGTGAAATTATATAGGCTAGTTATTTTTGCAATTTACAAAATTATTTATTTATTAGTCTGATTTAATATTCAAGAGAAAATTAAAAATTCAAAATAGGTATTTTTTTGCCTATGTTCTTATAGCAGGATGGCGATTTAAGTGAAATTTCTATCAAAATAATAATCGATGGACAAACATATCCTGTTAATAAAATGCGAGACATAAACTGGTTAGAAAATTATATCCATTGTGGTTCAGTTTTTTTTTTTTTCCCTTAAAAAAAACTATTCTAAGCTAGAAAAATCATTTTTTCCCCTAAGCAATATTTTTATTATTTTCATAATTAAATATAAGAGACAATAAATAACATCCTAAAACATATATTCCTGTTTGATAAAATTCATTAACCTTTTATAGGCCAGTGTTCCCCAATTGGGAAGATAAACAGAGTTTTCAAGTCTCAGGCTTTTTGGATACCGCTATTTTAATACAAAAAATGTTGTTTTATTTAATTTGAACATTTGTGCGATTTAAAAGAACGTTTTATCTGAGATTTTAATGGCGTACAAAAAGTCGGAGACTTGGCAACTCTACATAAAATTAAAAATTTAGAAAAAATTAAATTTGATTAAAATTTAGTTTCTAGCGATCGAAAAAATTAGCAGAAATAGCAAAAAGATAACTTCATTTTTTGAAATAGAAGTTATATTTGCACCATTAATGGGAAACTGTACAGAAAATCATAAAAATGACCAATGACATCCGGAAAATGACCAATCATAAAAATCCTATCATTAATAGGGAAATGTACAGAAAATCTTAAAAACGACAATGACCATCGGAATATGGTCACTGGAAGTGACCAATGTTCCCAATTGGGAACATTTCGAAAATTATTTATACATATATAATTCCATCATATTAACAACTAATACCCCTTAACTAAAGCATTAAAAGGCATAACTTGCAAAAAAATAATTTAAAATAGGGGGAACCGGGGTACATTGATACAGTTTTTTTCTAAGATTTTTTTTTTTTTTTTTTTTTGGTGTCAAGAAAGTAGAAAATTCAAGTTTTTTTTCCATGAGGTGACAGCAAAACTTGTGTAGTATTTTATAAAAATGTACAATCATTGTTTTATATAGTATTTTTGCATGTAATTTAAAAAAAATCAAAAAAAGTCATTTGTATCAATGTGCCCCATCCCCGGGGCAGATTGATACGTTTGAGAAAAATGACGACAAAATAATACCAATGCATATTTTTCATAGAAAATGAATTAGAAAACCCTTTTATATTTATTTATAAAAATTCAAATCACCCACAATTTATTTTTAAGCAATATTAAAGCAATCAAAATTAAATATATTATGACCTGATGTTCTGGCTGTTTCTTGTCTGATTGTTGGCTGTGGTAACTTTGTCATATCTAGCACTTCAAACCCAGCATTATCTTCTTTCTTATGAAAGATGAAAAAATTACCAGTTTTTCTGTTTATAAATAGGCTCATAAACAGAAAATAAAGGATAATTATATTGAAAATTCTGTTTATAATATAAGTATCATTTTCTGTTCTGCAGTTTGTTTCTCTTACTTAACATTTCGCATGTCGAAAATACTTTTTTCTCTGGAGAATCGATATAAATTCGAGATTTGCCAGAATGGCGTCCTTTTCTTTTATATTAGTTCTACAAGCACTAGATGCTGGGTAAGTTCCTACGTCTTCTGTTTTCAAAAATACTATAAAATGTTCTAATATAAAGAAATTAGAGCTATTACACTTCAATAAAAACTAATATTAGAAATTTTTCGTGAAAAAAAAGGTTGGATTAAGGAGTGTATGGTAAAAAAAATAATAAAAGATAATGAAAATATGAACTATTAAAGGATTTAGGCTGTATCAATGTGCCCCGTCATAGACTGTATCAATGTGCCCCATACAGCGATTTTGAATAAAATGAGTCTCAAATCCAACACTTCACAATATATCTAACAATAAATAATGAAGAACTGATAAAGAGTAGCTGTACTTACCAGGGAGAGTATTCATTTTGGTTGAAAATACTGGAACAGTTGTATAATAGCATTTCAATTGTTCAACTCATATTTACTTTTGAACAACAAAAACAATAAATCACCCGTCCCATTTCATCAAACTACTGAATCATTCCAAGATTTTCTGTATGTAGTTGAATACACTAGCATCACCTTTTGGAGCTGTTGTGAAACTTCCTGTAATGACCCTGTGAGCGGTAGAGGGGGTGTATCAATGTGTCCCATGTATCAATGTACCCCAGTTCCCCCTATACCTGGATCTGAATTAGGCCTGTAAAAGGTTCACTTTAACACGTTCGCTGCCGCTTATGTGAAGATATGATGATAGTTAATGCCGCACTGTAGAAGTGGGTTTTTCCCAGAAGCCGATTTATTTTTTACAACAAAGAATCAGTGAAAGATTTTTCCGCGCCAACGCGTGACTGGCCATTGACACATCACCCCACATCAAGCGCTGGCGCGTGAGTGGCCCCTTAACGTTGGCACCATATCACGCTCTGGCGCGTGATCGGCAGCGAATGTGTTAAAAACTACTCAGAAACGTTTCCGAAATTTTGTTGCAGGAAAAAAAAAGTTTTTCTAAAAAATTCTTTAATATATATTGATTTGAGTTTTCTAATGATAAAAACACTTTTCGGGATCATGGGTAACCTGGCATAGGTTACTGTATAAATATATATATTTAATCAGCTTGTAATTAAAAATTTACCAAACATATTCAAAATTTCTTCCTAATCCTACGATCATATTAATTGTGCGCAAAATAACTATAAAAGAATATAAGTTGAAACTGGTGTGAAATAATGTGAAGCGATGAAAACTTCTTTTACACGCCATAAAAAATACTTGAATTCGCTACGCCTTTCGAAAGAACTGAATCTTTCTTCATCACGCGCAAAGAAGATTTCAGTTCTTTCGAAAGGCCTAGCGAATTCAAGTATTTTTGTGGTGTGTTTAAGAAGTTTTTGTCTCTTCAAAATTGCTATATTAGTTAGATTTCAGTAAATGGCACATTTGTTAGATTTCAGTCAAGTTTAACATTTGTCTTTTAGATAGCTATTTTCTTTTAACTTTTTTTTTTTTTTTTTTACTCATATTAATGCTTAAGGGTGTTCTTAAATCAAAAAGGGCAATTTTGTGACATAAGTTTTATTTTTTGTGCAGAAATGCATGAAACTAACTGGTGGTCTTCTTCAGAAACTGTCTAATTGCACTCAGTTTTCTGTTTTTACTTTCTTCTATCTTCAATAGAAGAAAGTATTGTAATCGAAATTTTTTTCTACTTCCGTTTTGCGACGGATTTATACGGTTTAGAGGTCAGAGATTCCAAAAAACCTGTTTTTACAGAATGTCTGTCTGTCCGTGTGTGTCTGTGTGTATGTCGCCATTCTACCATCAAAAAGTGTATGAAGTTATGCATAGAAATGAACCAAATTTTTTGTGAATGTTTCTGGCTGTGGCAAGCAGGTCCTCCTTTAGTTTTGAAATATTCCGCCGGAAGGGGGCACTGCAATCGCGATTTTTGGGCCATTTTAAATATTGTACCGGCCAAAAATATATGAAGTTATGCATCGAATTGAACCAAAATTGTTGTGTAAGTGTATGACTATGGCTAGTTGGTCCTCCCTGAATTTGAAAAAAATCCGCCTAAAGGGGGCGCCGCAATCGCGATTTTTGTGCCATTTTCAATATTGTACCGACGAAAAGTATATGATGTTATGCATCGAATTGAACCAATTTTTTTGTGTAAGTGTATGGCTATGGCTAGTTGGTTCTCCCTGAATTTGAAAAAAAAATCCGCCGGAAGGGGGCACTGCAACAGCCAATTTTGTGCCATTTTCAATATTGCACCACCTAAAAGTGTATGAAGTTAGTTTTAGAACTGAACTAATTTTTTTGTATTTGATTATTTTTTGTAAGGCAAGTAGGTCCTCCCTGAATTTGAAAAAAAATCTGCCTATCATTCTATTGTTCATCGGCTCGTACAGAGACGGAAATTCGTTTTTACTCCGATTAATTGACTGAAGCAGACATTTAAGATGAAAATCAAAGTTGGTACGGTAATTAATTAAAATTATTAAAGCATTAAAATGAGTAACTGCTTTTTTTTAAATATTAAAATGTACGTATGAGATAGAAGAAAGTTTTGGGATTGGCACATCCAACTAGTTTACAAACGCAATAAATCATTCATGACAAGCCTTCAAAGTGGACGTTTTGAACACATTTTCCGACGACAGCAGAAAAACCGGTCGAAAAGCAGGAGAAAAACGAGTGATCACGTGATCGAAATAGCTTAGAACTGATTAGGTAATTTAATTATCATAAAATTGAAAAATAAGTTCGATTCAAAATCGCTTCCATAGTCAGGCCTTTCAATTTCATATGTTTCTGTTAAAAAATTAATTTGTAAACGTGTCAAAACGTTTTGCGCTTGTTGATCGAAGCAGTTGAGAACATCAACCTTAACCTAAATTATCGTTTTAAAATAGCTTCCTAAAGGGTCAACAGGCAATTACATTTACTTTTCTTAGCAGCATAAGAAAACTAGACCAATAATTTCAATAACAATGTAACGTACTTGAATCTATAAAGTGATAAATCTAGCAAACAATATTTTTCAAACATAACTGATTCATCCAACATTTCACAATCAATCATTATTGTTATCCAAGCGTTAAAAACCACAAGTTTTGCGAAGGTTTAAAGCCGATTAAACCATGTAACCCTCCAGCAAAGATTTATTATTTTTCTTTTACTTCAAAATGAAGAGTGAGTAAATAATGAAATGCAAAATTAGAGCAAAAACTAAGTTTGTTTGCTTGATTGTTTCAGTCATTGCAAGGGGGTTGCGTTAACGTCGGTGAAATGCGTAGTCCCACGTTGCTTAACAGTAAAAATTAACAGAAAAACCTTTCAGTGACATTGGTTAACGAACCCTTGGTCAGCAAAGTCTCGTCCGCTAGCTGCTCAGATATCCGTAAAATTCGATTTAGCTGACAAAAGTACCTTATACACTCATGTATAAATCGAAGAATTTTAAACAAAATTTGGGACTTGAAAATGGAAAGTTAATTTATGTACCAGGCTGTATTTTTTTTTTTTTTTTCTACTTTCTTCTATCTTCAATAGAAGAAAGAAGTATTGTAATCGAAATTTTTTTCGACTTCCGGTTTTCGACGGATTTACACGGTTTATGGGCCAGAGATTCCAAAAAACATGGTTTTAGAAAATGTCTGTCTGTCCGTGTGTCTATGTGTCCGTATGTCTGTGTGTATGTCGCCATTCTACCATCAAAAAGTGTATGAAGTTATGCATAGAATTGAACCAAATTTTTTGTGAATGTTTTTGGCTGTGGCAAGCAGTTCCTCCGTCAGTTTTGAAGTATTCCGCCGGAAGGGGGCAATGCAATCGCGATTTTTGTGCCATTTTTAATATTGTACCGACCAAAAGTATATGAATTTATGCATCGAATTTAACTAAATTTTTTGTGTATGTGTATAATTATGGCTAGTTGGTCCTCCTTGAATTTAAAAAAAAATCCGTCGGAAGGGGGCGCTGCAATAGCCAATTTTATGCTATTTTCAATATTGCACCACCTAAAAATGTATAAAGTTAGTCCTAGAACTGAACTAAATTTTTTGTATATGATGATTGTATATGATTTATATATGATTATGTAAATCTGCCTAACATTCTATTGTCCATCGGCTCGTGTAGAGACGGAAATTCGTTTTTACTCCGATTAGTTAACTGAAGCAGAAATTTAAGATGAAAATTAAAGTTCGTATGGTATTCAATTAAAATTATTAAAACATTAAAATGAGTAACTATTTTTTTAATAGTAAAATGTACGTATGAGATAGAAGAAAGTTTTGGGATTGGCACATCCAACTAATTATTTTTCAAATAATTGCGAATAGGCAAGTCTTTTATGTAAAATGCCGAGATTGTAAAGAGAGATAAAAATCGATAATGGTAATTTCCCTGTGATTGACAAAAAAAAAGAAAAAAAAAAAAAAAAGAAAGAAAGAAAAGAAAAGAAAGAAAGAAAGAAAAAGAAAAAAAGAAAAAGAAGAGAAAAAAGAGAAAAACTTAGCAATAGTATTCTTGTAATTGTTCTGCACCCATTTTCAGTGATAAAATTCCCTTCAATACAGGGATATTTCTCTCAACATTTTAATCCCCATATTAAAAATACTACAACTTGAGAATGTTAAATATCTGTTCTAAAATTCCTACAATACAATATTGTATTTTAGAAGTTTAAGAAGCTGTTTACATTTGTAAATGTGGTTTGAATAGAATTTTGTAAGATTTTTTTTCCATTTAAGCATTATTAAATTGATGAGAAAACGTTGAATTAATAAAAAAGCCTAATTAGAAACTTAGAAAAAAAATGCTTACTAATTTAATAAAATTTTACTATTATTTATTTTTTATTTATTTATTTATTTATTTATTTATTTATTTACTTTTATATAAAATAGATTACAAATCATTTTTCAACATGTATCAGATATGTGGTTCAATCTACACACGAAACATTCAACATGCACGAGTATATATGGTACGTTTTGTTGGCCAAAAAACAATTCAAATTAGAGGGATTTCTGATGGCCTGTTGTCAGGCCTATTGTCTGATGGCCATACCTATTCTAAAATTTTCCTACCGTTTCTACAAACTACCAATGAAGAATCGATAATCTGAGCTACTTAAAACCTGTAAATTGACAAATACATTCCCTGGTGTGTCAATATCAAAATACACATTTTCCTGCGTAGCGCATTAAACGGCTTAAGTGTGTAAAATGCTATCGGATAGTTCTAAAATACACAATTTAACGTATAAATTGCACGAGTTCATCTATACCTGTGTAGTATAAAAAAAGATGGATTTTGTGCACACAGTACATAAATTTATAGTCTGGGATGTAAAATTTGAACTAAATGTTCTTATATTTGAAAAATAGATTTGCTTAAAGAACAAACAAGTGTCTTGGTGTATTTGCTTTCTTTGCAGGAGATTTGTTTTTAGACCATAAAATAATGTGACCCTAATTTACCAAAAACCGGTTCGTTCGAAATTATATTTACTGCATACCATTCTTTTTTAAATGTTTTGAAGTGTGTTTGTTTTGAAGCCCTAAAATAGTACAGGCGTACATAAATAAAGGTAAATTTTAACAAAAAGTGCGCAAGTTTTATGACGAATAGTAGGTGTAATTCAACAAATTTACACATGCGTACGTAAAAGTAACTACTTTACACTTTTTAGGTGCGTTCGTAATTATGTAAATACGTAGCACCTATTGTTGTCGCTCAGTCCGTCCGTCTGTCTGTCTGTCTGTCCGTCTGTCCGTCCGCATATAACAACGCAAAAACTACCCAACCGAATCGTTTGAAATTTAAAATACATAATTATTACACAATTTTGTCGAGTCATTTCAAATTTTATGAAAATCGTATGGATAGATCAATTACAGGGATAATCAAAAGGATTCCGTTACATTACGGTCAATGGGGAAAAAAGTTTCAAATGCATTTTAATCGTTTGAAATTTAAAACGTATATTTATTACATAATTTTGTCGAGTCATTTCAAATTTTATGAAAATCGTATGGATAGATCAATTACAGGGACAATCAAAAGGATTCCGTTACATTACGGTCAATGGGGAAAAAAGTTTCAAATGCATTTTAATCGTTTGAAATTTAAAACGTATATTTATTACATAATATTGTCGAGTCATTTCAAATTTTATGAAAATCGTATGGATAGATCAATTACAGGGACAATCAAAAGGATTCCGTTACATTACGGTCAATGGGGAAAAAAGTTTCAAATGCATTTTAATCGTTTGAAATTTAAAACGTATATTTATTGCATAATTTTGTCGAGTCATTTCAAATGTTATGAAAATCGGATGCATTGATCAATTACAGGGACAATCAAAAGTATTCCTTTACATTACGGTCAATGGGGGAAAAAGTTTCAAATGCATTTTAATGGTGTTACACTCATTTGAATATTACAGAATTGACATGAATCTATGAAATATGTACTAAAAAATACATTTTGTACAATCTGTGATGCAAAGAATATTTATTATTAAATTACAGGACCACACAAATGTATTCCATTAAATAATGTTATACGGGGAAACATTGTTTGGGGGGGGGGGGGGTTAATTATATTAAACTACTTCACATTTTATGAATAAGATATACGTTAATGAAGTATAATAAAAATTACTCCTTGCATATTTACAGGAACACAAAAATTTCGACCACTATACTGTATCCAAAGTACGCTCTACTATATCAGCAAGATCTGAATATTTTAAAACTTCGTTATCAACGAACGCACCTCATTTGCTACGCTTTACGTGCAATTTCCAACTTGTTTTTTAAAGAGTATGAGCCCAATGAGTTCCTTTGCCTTTTTAATAGGGCATCTGCTAATGAGCTCTTTCGCTTGTCTCTGTCCGAATGAGTCAAACGATTCTTGATACTCCTGCTCTCTTAAAAGTTTATAAACAGTAGCTCTAATGCAGTCCTTAGAAATACCAGTAGCTGGTTCTGGTCCAACAAAGGAGTAACGGACCCTTTCCTTTCTAGATTATCGGCAAGATGGTTATCAGCATTTTGCCACCATTATTTCTGACTACCGTTTTGGTAGTTCCAGCGATTTCCAGAATAGTACGATACTCGATAGCATATTGAAATGAAATTAGTCTGTCAAGTTTCATGCTGGCGAAAACCACTTGCAGACCCGATTTTAGTGGCTAATAAGTAGGTTTATTATTGCACTTTATTGCACCCAAAGGTATGAAAATATAGAGAACCGGGAACAGAAAAACACAACGGCAAATTTGCCATTCAACCACTAAAAGTGGGTTTGCAGGTGTTTTCCACCAAGATATGATTTGGCAGACCAGTTACATTTCAATATGCGAATCGAGTTTTAAGTAATCTTGGAATTTTAGCAATTAACTCGATGAGGTGATGCTTTCCGCAGCCGCATTCCCGGTCTATTGGCATAGATAGGTCTGAGTTTAGTTTAATACGATTAAATTTATAAAGGATGTGATTTATAAAGGGATGTGATTATAAAGGATGTGATGAAACAATTTTGTAAAAAGTCTGTTTTTAAGACAAAGAGTTTTGTGCAGAATCCCCTTTTAATAAAATGGAAAAAATTCGAAAAATATCTGCGATGAAAAATTCTATGATAGATAGGCCTAATCATAGGTAGTTTGTAATGGTTGGCTGTGTAGAGTTTCAGTGAGCAAAATCCTTTTACTCGGGAAAATTCGCGCAAGGATAGCGTATGAATGGTTTTCAGATTGTCTTCAATAAATACAAATTATAATCGTCCTCCTGTTTTATTGGAGACATTTCTTAAAATTCCTGCAAAAGTTAAATTCCTGAAAATATTAAGTTGAAGATCACTTTTATGAAAATAGTGGTGATAACTGTAAAAATAGTATGCATCCAAGGTCTGTCGGGCCCGGCGCAGTTCTCCCGGGTTAAGGTCATGCTGCGTCAAACAGTGACGAAATATAAAAAAGTGGAAATAAAAGACGGATATTAAAAAATGAAATGAGTATAAAAAAAAAATGGAGATAGAAAAGCTATCTGGGTGGGGTACCTATCGAGATGTAGTCTTAAAAGTGTAGAAAACAACATTATGAAATAAAAACAAGCAAAGCATAAAACAGGGTTCGCACACTTCTTATATTTTGTAAGGACTCTGACACCACTATTGATGATAAGAAAATTTATATTTAATTTTTAAGATACAGAATTCGCAGCGGCCACCTCGATTCGCAATTTTCTCAAAAATTTTGTGCAGTGAAATTCATTGAAAATACTGTAAAAATTTAGTGGTAGAGCTGTGCGAACCCTGTAAAAGTAAATTTTCTAAAAGAGACATGTGAAAGGGATTTCCATCCAGAATGTCAAACAAGATCAACAAAATTATTAAACAGATAAAACCTAAACCTCACAATAAAAACCACTGTGTTCTAAAAAAGTAAAGAATGTCCGGAAAACCTAAAGAAAACCTAATTGTTTCTACAATTAGGTTTGTCAAAATGGGTGATGAGGAATTAAAGTAAATTCTATACAAGTGCCGGAGGCTTAAGCATAGTCTGTTAAAATATGATGGATAGTCAGGTAATCAAAATGACAGTGTGGACACATGGGTGCATCTTCCTGAATTAAGAGATGTTTATGAGTGAGTTTGCAGTGATTATGCATGTTTGTTAGATATAAGAATGAACTTTCTTTGTAATTTTAAACAGTTTTTTTTTTGAAGGAAAATTACATTTAATGCTATTCATGAACAAAGACTAATTTAGACTATTAAGTTTTCTCAGATTAGTAAACTTTACTGAGATTAAATCTCCTTGGTTTTTTACTTCACTTCATCAAACATAAATGTTAAACTCATGACAAGACTGATGAGTAAGCTTCACTATTACTAGAACAGCAATCAGTGATATTTTACAAGAAAATATGTTTCAATGAGCCATGCTTTAAAAGCAGTAAAGTAATTTGTAGAAAAAAAAATTTAACACATTTGTAACAAGGTGATAAAAATAGTGAAAATGACTTTTCAAGCATAATCAGGTATTATGATCTCGACCATGCGTAAAAACCATGATTGTTCCATCTGACGATTTGACAGCTAATTTGAAGTTGTAGGATTCATGAAAGCCTACAGCAAACATTTGATTTGTTTTTAAACTTGAGAATGAGTTTAGAGTATGTAACAGAAGATAAAAATAGCACAGTAAATGATTTTTTAGTAAAAGAAAGGGAAAGTTCACACATTATGTACATATTGTTGTAACGAACTTTTCAGTGTTGTTTATTTTAAGCAATTTATTCATGAATTCATTCAATTTTCTATGCCTAAAAATAATCTATACAATGAATATTAATACATACTTTCACTTACAGAACCCATTATCAATTAATAGTAATTTAAAATGTACTTCAGAAACGTATTGAGTGTTTAGTAAAATAGTGTGTTGTTGTCATTAGCAGTAGTTTAGGGAATAATTTACTGATAGACAAATAATATTCATAGGTAATTTTCCACAATAATGGATAATAAATTAGATAATTCCTATTGATTGATACTTCGCGAAGAGAGTCTTGCACAGAATTTTTAATAAATCAGCACCATTATTTTAAAAAAGAAATTTTTATCTAATTTAATTTCCATAATTCGTTTTTAAATAAATGAAAAATTTCTATAACAAAATTCTAGTGAGAAAAATTAGGAATTCCGGGCACCATCATCCGTCATGTATAAGCAACACTAGTAAAAAAGGAATTAACATAAGAAAATTACATAAAAATTATTCTTAAAGCGGCTCATCAGTCAAATTCTCATCTCCATTCATAAACTTATATACAGTCGACTCTCGTTAATTCGAAATCGGATAATTCGAATCTTCATTTAATTCGAACTAAACATGAAGGCCCAAAATTTTCAAAGGCAGAATAACGTTAAAAATTTTCACTAATTCGAACTCACTTTCTCTTGACTTCGTTTAATTCGAACTCACGAGAATTCCGATTTTTCATTTTTCTTTTCTTTCCCACGGATTTCAGATCTTTTGAATAACTTTCTTTCTTTGATTTTTGTGAAAATTGTTCCAAACGAGTATACGTTTAATCCTATGCATTTGATATCCACTTTCTTAGTGTCCCGTTTGAGCATCAGTGACGCTTTAAAATTTTCTTACATTGTGCTTGTTTTTAATCTTTTAATTAGTTTATGTATTTATGCATTCTAATTTAGTATTAAGTCATATTGTAATGATAACAGATGAAATAAATAAAAACAACACTATAACATTAATTCCTTTGTTACCATATTATGAATGTTTTTATTTTATATTTTCCATAATTCGAACTTCGGATAATTTGAACATTTCCTGTGGTCCCGACGAGTTCGAATTAACGAGAGCGGATACTTTCATAATTATCGAGTTTTCTCATCAGAAAATTAAAATTGCTTACTTTTTGTTTTTGATACTTTTTGTTTGTCATACGAGCAGCGTGATTTTGCCAACCATGGTTTGTCTATCCATACCACGTAAGGACATCTATATTCTAATTATGATTTATTATTCTCACCAGTAAATTTTTACTGTAAATTTTGTCGAAATTTTAATCCGAACATTTTTCTGATTCAATTAGGCAAAAATTTCTGTTTTGAAAAACCGGTGATAAAAGATTAAAAAGTCTGTAAAAGATATAAAAAAATAGACATTTTTTGAAAATTTTTTCAAAAATATTAATCAGTTAAATCCTTTATCGACCGAATTATGAATTCATGAAAATTTTACATTCTAAAGCATTTTACGTAAATTGTTCAAACTAAATTAAAAGATTTACGTAATCATTTAATAAATTTTTGAAGGATTGAAAGATTTAGAAGGATTAATTAAATTTGAATTGACAGGGATTTTGTGCAATTTTTTTATAACCCCATTCAAATCTTTTATTTTTAATTATTTTCTTAATATTTTGTAGAATTATAAAATGTACAGATATTATATTCTTACAATATAAATAAAAAAATATTTCCGCATTGAAAAATCCCCATCCCCTTCCCTCAGCGCCAGGAAAGCTGAAAAGGTACAAAGGCACTAGAAATCATCCTTTTAAAAATACTTTTGTTTTGTGTAACAAATAATACTTTTGGAACTAAATAAAGTAATGTATCTGGAACTCATTCTAAACAGAATTACAACTAATCGACGTATTAAAAGAATTTTATAGTAAGTAATTTTAATCATACTTATAAATACCGTCGGTAGATAAAGGGTTAAAGTAGTTAAAATATTTTTCTTGATCATCTGTTTTGCAATATAAATATAAACCAGTAATTTTTAAGAAAAAATAAACTTCTAGCAATTATTTTTTAATTTTGCGTTTCTGTAGGAACGCTTTATTGTTATTTACTTTTGATATCTGGATTGCATCCTACCCAAAACCAAAAGTTTTGTTTGAAGTAAAACCAAAACCTGAAGCGAACTCGAAAAAAAGTTTTTGTTGACTCTGCAATCCGATTCTAACCTTGTAACACTTCAATTCGAAATTTTATCCAAAATGAAAGAAAATCAATCCATATTTAAATGAAATTATAATAAATACGCTATAATTATATCTCTAACATAAATCTTATCCTTTACGTAAAAAAATAAGCATATATATATTCATATAACTCTTTTATTCTCAAATGTGTAACTTTTTCCAGTAAAACAACACGAATTTGGACTATTCTTTTAAAAATGGATTACCAAACCCGACACACAAGAGTTAGAATCCAACGCATATCCGAAACAATTAAAAACGGGACGTAAACAATAAATAAACTAAAAATTTTGGTGTGTCCTTGTCGAAAAAAAATAGACGCATCTATTCATAGAATAGAATAGAATAGCTATTTAAAAAATGCAAAGTACTTAGCATTCTATTGAAATGTGGCGATAAGTCCATTTTTGCAAATGTTAAAGTTTATGAAATTAAATAAAATATAAGAAAGAAGACCGACAGACAAATGCAATTTTACTACACGTATACTTAAATCCTAATGATATCGTAACAACCGGGATGAGATTTCCGCTTTTTTGCACACAAGTATGTTCTTAAAGAAAAAAAAAAAAAAAAAAAGGATTAAATAATGTAACATTTTCTCTAACAAAATACTGGTGTGCAAAAAAAGCGGAAATATTATCCCTAGAATACAGGATAACTTGTAGACTGAGAAATATTTTCTATCAAAAGAAAAACAGATTAATAAATAAAATTTACGCTTTTATTCATCAAAAAAGACCCGGGATGTCTTCTTAAGGGGATCCAGTACATAAAATTTCTCAAATTTTCTAAAAAAATTATTGCCTTAAAACTTTTTTTTCCTACTTAAAATGATATTTGAATCACGTTTCAATCTTAACTGGAACAGGAAATATATATACAGTGGAACCTGCCTAAAGTGACCACCTTTGGGACCGGTTAAAATGGTCACTATATAAAGGCGGTCACTTTATGAAGCGTCTTTCAAACTGGCACTTTAAAGCTTTTTTGATCTCAAAAAATAAAATATAAATAAGAAAAATGCACTACATTCAAGGCCTGATTACTGACGGGGCACTCTCCCACCAGGAAAAAGAAATAAAGAATTTTTCCTTATTCATGACAGTAATCTTGTATGAAAAGGGCGTTTAAAGAAGACGAAAATTTCTATAAATTTTTTCTGGTGAGAGAGTGCCCCGTTAGTAATCAGGCTCTGACTACATTAAGTAATGAACTGATCAATTAACAACTATAATAATTGAATTACTAATTTAAGATATATTAAATAGAAGATAATTTACATAAAACGTTTTTACTCATTAACAATCATTTACTATATTGAGAAACACCGAAAAAACTGGCGATAAATATATAACAATAAATATAAAAACTTTGTTAAATCACCATAAAAGAAAAATTATACAGGACGCGTTTCGAGCTGCAAAATTACCGCTCGTCATCAGCTGGTCCAAACACGTGTCACAACGGACAGAGTGAAAATAACAGTCAATTTCCACTGTTATTAGTCTGTTATTTCCACTCTGTCCGTTGTGACACGTGTTTGGACCAGCTGATGACGAGCGGTAATTTTGCAGCTCGAAACGCGTCCTGTATAATTTTTCTTTTATGGTGATTTAACAAAGTTTTTATATTTATTGTTATAATCATTTACTCATGCTATTTCTTTTTAATGCAGTTGAAATTCCGCAGTGATTGATTTAAATAACAAATTGTTATTTGTTATTTTTTGGTACACTGTAGTTTATATGAATTTTTATTTTCGTTGTAATTGTATAATGATAATGTTTTTATAACTCGCAGTAATAAACTTTTCATAAAAAAATCGCTTAGACAAGTACAAATATCATTACATTAAAGGACAAAGTGGTCACTTTATACATTAAGCAGGGCACCCAAATGGTCCGCGAACTGAACATCAGTAAATGTTAACAGAAAATTTCATAATAGGGGAAGATGGGGATACTTGAGCCATTTTTTAAATTTTAATTTTTTTAAATTTTTTATAATTTCTTAGAACAAAATAAAATATTGGAAATGAAAATTTGATATTTTTTCTTCATTTGAAAACCACTTTCAACTAATTTTGAACTATTTTTCTATGTCTAATAAATTTTTACTTTTTCTTTTACATCGTGGCTCAAGCATCCCCATGGAGGGGATACTTGAGCCAAATGTCACATTCGCGCCAGTATTTTGCAAAGAAAAGAACCGATTTACAA
Organism: Maratus speculifer; assembly: GCA_964019185.1. Taxonomy (NCBI): domain Eukaryota; kingdom Metazoa; phylum Arthropoda; class Arachnida; order Araneae; family Salticidae; genus Maratus; species Maratus speculifer. The sequence continues at coordinate 333,986,032 of OZ025295.1, read as the reverse complement.
TATACGCGAAAAAATGCATTAAACCTTTTTCAAATAAATTTGGTCGAATTTTCTGGTGTCGTTGTGACATTTCAGAATTAAAATTATGTGGTAGACAATTCTACCAGCAGAGCTCAAAGGGTTAATCACCATACTTTCAAAATGGTACCAAGGTATGTGATTTCTTTTTTACATGTTCAGAACTATAAATATGTTACCATGTTGCCAGTTTTAGAAAGAAAAATTTATCAACTGTAGAGATAATAGGGGTGGCTCAAGTATCCCCTATGCTCAAGTATCCCCACTCTCCCCTACGGTTGCGCTAGAATCAACTTTCAAAGGTGGTTTCTTTGCAATTTGCAAAACAAATCTAAAAGGAAAATTTCTCTAAGAAAATTCTGATGTTCAGTTCGCGGACCATTTGGGTGACCTGATTAAGCAAATGATCACTAAAGGAAATAAATTCTTGTTTTCTTATCGATCAAAATACAATTTCAGAAAATGACCACTTTAGTTATGTAGTTTGAAAATTTTCAGCATGCAGAAAAACGGATGGTCACATTTTACGGGTTCAAATAACATTGACAATGACAGGTTAACTGATCACTTTACACAGGTGGACACATTAGAAAGGTGGTCACAGTACCGGGAAATTCTCATATTATTTTATATGAGTACAAGTAAAATTTTACAAAAGTGGTCACTTTAGCCAGGTGGACACTTTACCAAGGTGGTCACTTCAGCAGGTTCCACTGTATATATACATATATTGGGGAAGGGAGTTGTTTTTAGAATCTAGCTTTCAATGAATGGTTGTCATGACAACGACTTCTTGTGAAAATGCGGTTTCCTTTATGATGGATTTTTACAACCATTTCCCTTATTTAAACTGTTTATGATTCGAAAACCGGGAAAGATATATGGTTTAAACTTCGAACATGTCTTTTTCAATTATTTTAATTTGATTTTGATTCAAGAAATTTGAAAAAAAATATTTACTTTTGGAAATATGATTTTTTTTTTTTTTTTTTTTACGTTAAAAATTTTTAAAGCGCTTAATCAAAAGTAAAGCTTTTATATTTCTGTTTATGTAAATGAAAAAAAAAATAAATTCTACAAGTAATATTTTTTGTTATAACAGTTTAAATTTACCCCACTTTTTAATAAAATTTAAATTAAAAAAAAATCTAAAAATTATGAGAAGTTTTATCATGTGATTTTGTTTACAAATAATATCTATCACAAAACCATGGTCAACCATCACAAAAAAATTCAAAATTTTAATTCAATAAATAAAAATTATTTTAAAATGTGTTCCGGATTCCTTAACCCATAGCTGCCAACATCTCCCATTTTTCTGGCCCGGAAAAATTTTATAGTAAATTTTGCCATTTCAAATCGACATAATCTGCGGATTAAATAAGGCAAAAATTTCTATTAAGTTTTTCCGAATCAAAATAGCGAAAGATTTTGCCAGCTTTGCTTAACAGAAAATTGGCAGTCAGCTGTAACAGAAAATAAGTCAGAAAATTTGCTGTTAAGGGTGTATTCCAATTCAAACTGCTTATTTTCTGATTTATTTTTAAGTACATTTTTGCTCTCATGTGTATCAAACTGATAAATTGTCTTATTTAGAAAGTAGTATACAAGGTGCCGTGATTGTCGATTCTTTGATTAATGCAGATAATATTGCAAGAAAAAGCAATCAAAAATGGCATTTTGTACCAATTTTTCCGAAGCGGGAGATCTGTGAACGAAAAAATGGGTCATACTGAGAAGATAATTGCTTATAAACCAAATTCTAATGAATTGAGCGCAAAATGACATCACACGGCACCTTATATGTCTCTTCAAAAATCCCCTCGGCAAGTTTTATGTCTCTACTTTTAAAAATGTGTATGAAATTGTATCAGAAAATTTCGAGCAGTTGAAGGTGGAAAAGCGTTTCTTCGAATACACCCTTAAGTATTTAAAACCTTTATGCGGGGGCTCAGACAGCATCTGTCCAAGAATACATGCTAAATTGGACAGATGCTGTCCGAGCCCCCACATAGAGGTAAGAAATACTTCGTCTCCCTCTTAAGAAATGATCTTAACTCATTAATGCCAATTAATTCAATACTGTATCATAAAAGTGTTTACCATTTTTCTGATTGAATACCACTTAATTTGAACGGAAACATTATCTTTGTTTGATGGATTAAACTTTCTGATAAAGTCAAACATAAATGCTACTTTAATAAAACTGTTTTCAAATGCAAGTTTTTCATTTATACCCCTTCACAACGAGAGCCTTTTACGAAATATTTAATGTTTTGCCACCGGTTTTTAAAAACAGAACTTTGTGCCTTTTTAAGGAAAAGACTCCAATTAAATACGCCAATTTTTACAGTAAAATTTTACTGGTGTGGATAAACAAGGATTCTTAAGCCTTTTTGCGGCACGCATTCGTGTCGCTCGTCCCCAAAGAGTTGCCCCTTTGAGGGGAAAGCAATTACGTTTGTGTAATTCTGAGCTCCCACCAGAAATTTGGAAAAATTTTATTTCAAAATAAGGAAAAACAGTTTCGCGACCCCCCCCCCCTTTTTTCCGCCAAAGTTAGTAAAGTAAAATTTAATAACATTTTTCTAGTGAAAATCTTTATTAAACGTAGCTGGAGTAAAAGACAGGATGTTTTATTATTATTATTATTAACTGACGCTTTTTAAAGCTCTCTGTAGCTAATTTTAATAATCTTAATTTTAATTCGGAATTAAAATTTATAAGGGGACTAATGAAACCAAGGGCAAAAATATTCCAACAAAAAAAAAATAGTTCCAATCACCAGTAAGGACTATTCCATGTGACATATTATGCTCAGCCATCGAAAATGTTGTACAAAGACTGCAATGTGTGTCCAAGAGAACGGTGGTCACATTGAATGTGGTCGAATTTCTTATCGGGAAAGTGAATATGATGAATAAAACATGAGAGTTTATCCAAATTATTAACTTTGTCTGTTTCTGATATTTTTTTTCCATGTAGGGGAAAGTCGGATAAAACCGGGAACCTAATGTTTTTCTTTTTATTATTGTGCACTATGTGAACAAATCAGTCAAAATTTGTATTAAAACGATAATACAAATTCCTTAGGAAGAAAAAAAGTATTCATTCAGTCACGAATAACAGAAATTGAGATCATAACGACACTTTTTTAGAAGTGTGCAACGTCCCGGTTTTGTCCGACCAGGTCGGATAAAACCGAGAACTAGAAAAAATAATTAAAAGCACGTTGTAATTTTGCAATAATACTATTTATTAAAGGAAAATTGACATATTATACTTATAGAATGTGAATCTATATTAAATCTACGTAAAATAATAATACGTAAGTTCAGTTATGCTTTAAGAGTTAAAATTGTTAGGCACAAAAATCCCAAATGAAAGTTTGATCTTGTTTATTTCCATTGCTGCATGCTTCATGTGCCCACCCTCTGTAATGATGACAATGTATCCCTTAGGTTTAGCTTGTTCATGTAAGCCGTTGCAAAAGATGCATGCTTCACTTTTATCTTCCTCCTCGTTTGATGTCATGGGTTTTTTTTTCTTCCTCAGGACCTTTCTTTTTCACAACAGTTTTTCTACTTTTCTTTTCTATCATCATAGAAAGCTTCGCTTCAGGGTTAAGTTCTTCTTGTCTTACTTTTCCATCATTTTTTTTCTTCTTGTTCGAGTTCTAATTTTTAGGGGATTGAAATAAGGACAGATGTTGCAATAGAAATGACTAAAAACAATCTTTTATATAACAACTTAATTTAAATAATATTTTTTGTATAGTTTTTAAATATTTACAGATTGTCAAATAATGCATATACAAGTTAATTCTGTTTCAATAACGCAAATAAATGATTTGTCCAAAACCGAAAACTTACCGGTTATGTCCGACCATCTGCATTCCGGTTTTGTCTGGCCACGCCATTTTGATGAAATATTACTCTAGTATTGTTAAGATAACTCGTAGACACTAATACAAAACGTTAAATTAACGAGTAAATAATAGCCTATCATACGTTATACTTACCTAATCTAAATCCTTACGTATTTAGGATTGGTAACGTAATATTGCAGGCGTCGAATTTTTACCATTTCCACGTGAAATATTTAAAAAATCACCACTGCGAAATGAGTTCGTATACACGACTTCTGGTTACTGGGAGCTGGCATGCTGCTCGCCTAAAAGTAATTCTAAAAGTTTCGGCCAAATACCGCCGCAAATAAAGCCATAAAGCCTAGTTCCCTGTTTTATCCACCTACCCGGTTTTATCCATCTTTCCCCTATAGCGCCAAACTTCCTGCTATCGGCGGTGATTGGAACTTTATATTTACTTATTTATGTTTTATTGAAATCTTTTTCCCATGGTTTTATTAGTTCATTAATAAAATTTTGTGTCATTTCAGTTATTAAAACGAGCTACCGGTGGCTCTGAATAGCGTCAGTTTTATAATAAAATAAAAAATAAATAAATAAATAAATAAAAACCCTGTATATCCCACTGCTTCTTCTAGGGATTAAAGAGAAGAACAATTCGGGCTTTAATGATTAAGAAAAAAAAATTTTAAGAGGGTATGCCTAGAGAAAAGAAAATTGAGAAATTTGAAGAATGTGAATGATTTTCAAAAATGTATAGCAAAAGAAATAAAGAGGAAAAGGGTATCCTAAAACTATTTTATTTTCTAAAAATAGTGTGAGAAAAATGCGAGAAGTACCATTCGACATGTAATTGTGTCTACTTTCCGAATATGCAAGGGTGGGGAAACGCATCATTTTGCTCGCCAGTGGCGAGTGGATTTTCTGGCAAGGCGAGTGTATTTTTAGTTTTTGAAAACTGTAGGCATATTATCAGATGTGTAGTACATATATGATCTTTTATTAATTAAAAAAAAGTGCCTTTATCATACCCGTCACATAGTTCTAAATTGATATTTTTTGTATGCCAATTGTGCTACAAACAATACAATCCAAACTTTTGATTAAAAATTTCTATTTTTTTTAAGTTTATTTTTCTTGTTTTTACACCATCTAATAAAAAATAGATTTTCATAAAGATTGCAAAAGCATGACATAAAGGGTTATTATTTCATTTCATTCAGGACGATGCTTTTACCTCTTGAAGGGCACTAAATAATATTTCTGTAATATTAAATTGTCACCAGAAAAATCTGAACATATTATTTTAATATATGAAAAAAAGCAACTTCTTAACATTTTGTCAGTGTTGCCAGATTGTCAAAAGCGAATTTCCCCAAAAATTCTGAAATTTTCCCCAAATCAGGGCTTTTTTCAAAAAAAGTCCCCAACGCAATTTCTACTCAAAAAGGCAAATTCTCAATTTCCAATTTTCTGTTATAAAAAATTTTTGACAAATTTAAACTTCATTTTTTCCCCAAATCAAGCACTTTTTTGAAAAAATTCCCCATTTACCAAAAAAAAAAAAAAACATTTAAACTTAGCAGAAATTTTCATGTATATTGGCAGCTAATCGACGAGAAAAAAAAAAGATGTAATTTTGCAATGACAAGCTCGTTTACATTTGTTTTTTAAGTTGTCGCCAGTTGCTGATGCTGGGCTATCATTTCATTAGCTCCATCTACACCTTTTATACCAATGACTTCTTCAAGGCCTTGACAACCTCTGGTAAATTAGAGTTTGAATGAATCTGAGATTATGTTGGCATTATGTGCTTCTATCTGACTTAAACTATAAAACATTATTTTTAATTTTCTGTCACTCCTCCCAAACTGAAGCACTTATCTAATGCAAAACATCTATATTGTATCAATCACTGTGATTTTGTCAATAATAAAACAAACATAGCTGTTTTTAATATCTTTAATTAAATCTTTTAAAAAATACTGGAAATGAACTTTTCGGACATGCCCTGAAGATTTAGTAATGTAAAGGTCTATGTCGTTTAAGATTGCAGAGTTTTCATTTAAGTTTCTTATGAAAAGAATTAGGAGGGCTGATGCATTCATTGAGCGATTGTCAATTATAAAGTTAGCTATGTGATTGTAATATGCATTTTTAGGTTTTGCAATTGCAAATATTTCAACTGGCATTCCATGAAACACAGTTCTAACCATCATTGATAAACAAACAAACAAAATTTATATATATATAATTTTTATACATTTATATTATTAAATGAAATGTATTTCTGTACTTGCGTATCTGTCCGTGATGACAGAAAAAGCTGCCTGACTTACTTATCTGAAAATTCAAAAGGAGGATAGTCCATTGCAGATCGTGATGAATCTGTAAGGCGAGCACGACCACGAGAATAATGATTTGTATCTATTATTTCAGCATTTTATTTTTGCTTTCCAAATCAAAATCAAATTTTAGAGAGATCCAGGCAAATGTCAAAAGTAAAAATTGAAATTGAGAAAACAATTCCCCAAGTTTTTCCCCAAAAATATTCGTCGTCCCCAAACTTGTCCCCAAGAATTGGTTGTCCCCAAAAAAGTCCCCCGGAGGTTCAAAATTCCCCAAATTGGGGACAAAATCCCCAATCTGGCAACACTGCATTTTGTCGCCAAAGATAGAAATATTAAATATTGTTAAAAGTTTCGGGTGAGGATCTCGTTTAAATTAAGCGGAATAAAATATATCTCACCGCCCCTCAAGGGGTTAAATGAAATGATGCATTTAATATTTTGAAATAGCATGATGCTGTTAAATTGAAAAATTAAAATTGCTGTTGAATATTTGTTCCAATAACTGAAAACAAAAAAACTACTTATTCGCAGTTTGTAGAGACATTATCAGAAACACTTTTTTAACCTAGATATTTTAACTTTCCAAATTATTACAGTGTAAATGGTGTACTAAGTTCTATCTTATATTAAGGTTACTCCTGTCTGTATATTTCTTAATATTATAGAAAAATTAAATAAGAAAATGCATTGTAGCAATAGTAACTACTTCTGTAATCGCGTACGATTTTGTCATAATTTTTTTTTTTTTAATTGCATATGTGTTGCATTTTACGGGCTGGTGAAATAAATCCTTGGCTTGTAAGATTTTGGAAAAATTCCCCACCCCTGCGACTATGAATGTAATTTTTTTCAATAAGAGTGAATATTTTACATAATAAAATTTGTACCAACTTTGATTTTTCAAATGGTATCATGTACGTTTGACACTTTTTTGGTTCATAGGCTCAAGACACTCTCGAAAAAGGTATATTTTACATATACGTTTTCAAGGAATCTCTTAGAAAATTTTCTCTTTCATAGCGTTGTTCACAAAATAAAAAAATAAATAAAATACTGCTTTTACTCACGTTTTTTTTCACGTATCTCTTCTAATTTATTTTTATTTTTGTTTGTTTTACTTTGCACAAATTCTGTCTGAATTATTTTACAAATTGCGAATAAGTAGTTTTTTTTTGTTTTGAGTTATTGTAACAAATATTCAATAGCAATTTTAATTTTTCAATTTAACAGCATCATGCTATTTCAAAATATTAAATGCATCATTTCATTTAACCCCTTGAGGGGCGGTGGGATATATTTTATCCCGATTAATTTAAACGAGATTCTCACCCGAAATTTTTAACAATATTTTATACAAATTTTTAATCAAAAGTTTGGATTGTATTGTTTGTGGCACAATTGGCATACAAAAAATATAAATTCAGAGCAATGTGACGAGTATGATAAAGGCACTTTTTTTTAACTAATAACAGATCATATATGTATGTGCTACACATCTGATAATATCCTCTATAATTGAGCATTTATTAATTTAAAAAATAACGATTCTCACTATTAATGCTTGATTTATTCTTCTATAGCTATTTTTGTAAAACAAAATATAAAATAATTTACTTAATAAATGCTGTTAAACAGGATTCATGCTGATTTCTGACCAACATTAGCAATTTGGTGAATAAGAAATAAAAAAACAGTAGCCAAATGGGAAAAAATTTTTAGCAAATTAGATTTGGCATGAAGCATTGAAAAATCTATCTTTAACCCTTTATTGTATCCGTTATTTTCATTGTGCTCAAAATAACATAAATTTTTGTCATTGCTTAGAAAATAAAAATTCTATTATACGCTATACGCTACAGAAACTATTAAAAATAAATGCATTCTAAATGTCTCCTAAATATCTAAATGCTTCAAACATTCCTTTAGCGATAAGTTCTTATGAGATTTCGACTATAATCAATGGAAAGACTTGATGATTGGCCCATGATACTTTGCATACAACCAATAAACAATACAATAACTGGCAAATTTAACTCTTTTCGGCACGGGCAAAATCTATTAGTAAAATTCAAAATTATCACCTGACACCGGAATTCACAAACGAAATTTTTAGATATGTTGAAACCCCTAATTTAAGCTTTTATTGTAAAAGCAAAATTTCACAAAATATTACTGGTGCCGTTTGCAAGTTTGGAATTAAAATTAGGTATCCCAGACCGGGCACAGTGTGCCAGAAAGAGTTACTTTTTTTTTTCTAGTAAACTTGATTTGGCGCTTGATTTGTCGATTTGGCGCTTGATGCGAGTAAATTTTGTCTGTGATTTTACCGGCGCGTAGATAGTGACAAACTGACAACAGAGAAATACTTATCGTATAATCCTGTCTATGTCTTTGGCTGTCACTAAACTGAATTGGTGTTTTGCTATAAATAATAATATAAATGGCACGGTGAGATTGAAGATGAAAAGCGACATAAATAGCAGGGCTCGAAAAATCTACATGCCCGACATCAGTGTTGTTAGACGGCGACTTTTTAAAAATTCAGATTGGCACCACTTCTTTGGATTGGTAAAATTACGTTTAGTTTAATGACATATTAATCAAGAGGAATTTTATCCTTTAATAAAAGTGGTGCCAATCAAATTTTTAAAAAGTCGCCGTCTAACAACACTGATGTCGGGCATGTAGATTTTTCGAGCCCTGATAAATAGTACAGTTCTCATCATACTCTTCTTAAACCCTTGGGGACAAGCGAAACGTATACATGCCTCAAAAAGGCTTGAGAATCCTTGTTTATCCTCCCCAGAAAAGTTTTGCTGTAAAATTTGCCTTATTTAATAGGAGAATTTTCTCAATTTAATAAGCCACAAATTTCTGTTTTAAAAAACCGCTCAATTTAATAAGCCACAAATTTCTGTTTTAAAAAACCGCTCAATTTAATAAGCCACAAATTTGTTTTAAAAAACCGCTCAATTTAATAAGCCACAAATTTCTGCTTTAAAAAACCGATACAAAACAATAAAAATTACGTATAAGGCTCCCTTCGCGAAGGGGTTAAATCTCAACATTTACTTTTAACTTCCGACTGCGAAATTTCAACAGAAAACTTAAAAAACAATTTGTTTTAATAATGCATGTGAAGAGATTTATGTATTTCCAGATCAATTTATCCGTAATTTCTGGTGACACTTAACCATTTCAACAATTTAATAACAGAACTACTTTGCCTATGCAAAGAAATAAAAAATATGAAGTGTGATGAGGTTTCTTTATTAAAATTTTAATAACTGTTATTTGATTGATTTTGAAAGCATTTTTTCTATAATATAGTAAAAATACTTTTTTTTTCAGATTCTACCAGTGAATCTTCTACTGAAATCGACCCAGAAAAATTCTACTTCGAATCACAAAAGGTAAAAGACGAAAACACGACAGACAACAGTGGTGGGGTTATCCTCAGTCGTCGAAGTGGAATCGCAGTTACCGAAAAATCAGATACAGCTCCCAAAAATGATATGAAAGCAGAAGCTAATAACAACACTCCGGTAAAGGATATTAAAGATAAAAAATCGTCAGCCAAAGATTTGCGAAATTCTTCCGGTGGTACGAACTCTACGAAAACGAGCAACAAAAAAAGAAAGAAAGTGCTGAGAGTCAGAGTTCGTGGCCAAAAGAGCAATAAGACTATATCAAGAGATGCTAAAGATACTTTGAAATCCATTGAAAAGACAAAATTAATAACGGTTACAACTACTCAAAAACCTAAACAAGCAACCGAAATTAAGATTTCTGATGCCAAAACAGCAACAGCCGCCAAACACGAGGATTCAAAACCCAAGTTGAAATTTTCTAAATTCACATTACAAACAGAAACTTTCCAATCAAATAAAAGCTCGTATCCCGAGAAGAAAGCTTTGGCAGAGCAGAAACAGTCTTTGGCAAAACAGAAACCAACTTTCGCAGAACTAAAACAATCTAAAGAGCATAAACCAACTTTGACCGAGCAAAAACCATTGAAAGACAATAAATCAGCTTTCACCGAACAAAAACCATTAAAAGAATATAAATCCACGTTTACAAAACAAAAATCAACTTTCACAGAACTGAAACAATCGAAAGAGCATAAACCGGCTTTGCTAAATCAAAAATCCACTTTGACGGAACAAAAACAGTTGAAAGAACATAAGACAACTTTGACACAGCAAAAAACAACTTTAAATGAACAAAATCCTCTGACAACAAAGGCACCTGAAGTAAAACAGTTTATGACATTTTACCGCAGATCTGGTCCAAAGCAACATGTAAATGTTGGGGAACAAGACCAATATTCTCACGCAGATTGGCCGTCGACCCTCAAATCAGAAAATCAAAATGAGGATGAAAATTATTATCTTTTAAGTTTTAACTACAAACGAAATAAGGATGGAAAGTTTGAGGATTCATTACGCTTACCCCAAACTGTCACTCAACAAGAAAATGGACCTCACAAAAGTCCTCAAAGAGAAACAGTTGGATATCCTACAGGTGAGCTGAATATAGGTCATCTTGAAAAATACGCAGACAAGATTTTGGAAAAACAAAAAAACATTGCCAAATCAAATACTTTTCATCACAATCACGATGGATATTATCATACAAAGAGTGACATTTTTCCGATAAATCATAATAATGAGAATCATGCAAAAGAGGTAGATTCACTAGATGATTTATCAATAACTGACAAGAGCTTTCCAGAAAAGCAACATTCGCCTACTGTAACTTTAAAACGTAAACAAACGAAAAAGCAGAAAGAGCCTGTATGGCAACTTCAACCATTAGAAGTGAGATTCCCCAACAACGAACAAAAATCGTTTAAGACAACGGCGAATCATCAAGATACAGAAATTTTTAAACCACCTGTAGTTCGAGATGTCAGACCTAAAAAAGGTGTTGACGAAACAAACTATTATGCTCGCAGCTTTATAAAACTTCCTTTAGGCGATAAAGTAAATATTGATTTTAAACCTGTTACGCAAGGTAATTTTAAAGAAATAAATGTAAAGAGAAGACCTTTTCCTCCTCTAGAAAATAAAGGAGATGGCAATTATTTTATACACATGTACAAAAAAGTAGGAAACATTGAAAACTTCCAAGTTAAGACTGGTAAAATACCAGAACATTTGGGCTATTTGTCATCGCTGAAGTTAAGCTGGACAGATGACGACAGACGAGCACGAGTAGATGAAGCAGTCGATAGCCGTTCGTTTATGCCTTATTCTGCCGAAATCTTCACTTCTGCAGAAGATAATAAAGAATCAGTAATTTCTCAACCTAGTGAACGTTTAATGCAGTATAAGCCACACTATATAGATGACTTCATATCTCCGCTAAATGGTGATCAATTTCATTCTTTTTATGGCGTCCCCATACTACAACGGCGGAAAAGATCAACTGCAGTAATACCTCAAATAACGACACATTTTACCATGGGGAATTCAAAAATAGAAAATAACTATACCTTAAAATATAAACCAAAACTGAGACATTTCAGTAAACGAATGGGTTTAATAGTTAATGATCCAACAGCAATGGTACAACAAGCAGGACCGATCCAGACTCAGTCTCGAAATATTGAAGATCAAATAAACAAAACAACAAACAATGAAAAACAAATTAAAATTCCTTATCGTTATTCTAAGCCTACTGAATCAAGAGGCATAAAGGAAAATAAATCTGTCTACAATACAACCTATATTTTTAACAAATATGAAAAACCTTCAAGAGGTACTACTAATATTCAGATATTTCGCTCGTATCAAACCCCAAACAGAAATCCAAAGCAAGCACACAACATGACTTATTTCCTTAAAGGCAAGAATGCTAAATTGAATTCACAGAAAACAGACAGAGTGAGGACTAGACGAATGCATAATCCCCAACTAAGATCAAACCGTGAAAGAAATGTACCAATCTTGAATAATTTCACAACGTCAGAAAATGTAGGATTTCAATCGACTAATGTAAAAGAATATTATGTAATGCCTGAAAAAGAAACAAATAATAACGAGTCAAATCAAACAAACTCAAATTCTAACTTTTTTCAACAAAATGTTACATCAGAGCAGAATGACAAAAAAAATTCTCCTTCAGTGACAAATAGAACAAACAAAATTACTTCAAAATCAAAAGACACAACATTTGAAGATATAGCATTAACAACTGCAATTCCTACTAGATACAAAACTGATAATATTCTACCGAAAATAAACGTAGAATTGAAGAAAATAACTAATGTATCAGCAAATCAAACTGATGCAAAAACTGATACTCAAACTATTAGCGAAATCACTTCAAATTCTACTGCAACGCTTCCAAAGACCAAAAAAATATCAAAAACGAGTAAAAATCGATCCAATCGAAAAAAAGTAAGTTCTCGGAGAAAAATAAATAAAAATTCACAAAAAGCATCTCATGCGCAAAAAAGAATGGAGAATGAAACCTCCACCATCCTTGAAGAAGCAAACACTACTACTTCAAAACCTACAAAAGTAAAGTCCCAGAAAACAACAAAAGCTCCAACAGCCAGTACAATACCATATGGTCAAAAAACAGATATTAAGAAAAAAACAAACCATACATCACAAACAACTTCTGACAAACACGCGAGAAGAATGGATGAAAATTCTAGTAGTCAAACTGAATATAACGCATTAAAACGTACTACAAAACCTGTCTCTACAACCTACAAAATACATACAACTACAACAATGCGTCCTGTTCAAAAAACAAATGACATTAAAACAAAAATCGAACAACACGGAACACTCGCAGCCTCCAACATAAAAGCTAGGCGCATCGATGAAAAACCTGATATTCTCCTCAAAGTTGATAGAGCTGTCACAAAACCTACCGCTAAAACATTCCTCAAGAAAACGCCAACAGCGACAAGAAAAGCAAAACTCATTCAGAAAAAGAGCGATTTTCGAACCGATGTAGAGAACCTAGCGAGAGCGTCTAACACACAATCAAGACAAAGCGATGACAACACTTGGTATCATCCACAAAAATATGCAGACTATGATAATCAAGACCTTCAAGAAGTTGTGCATCATTCAGACGAAAATGTGTACGGAAATAACCCAAATGATAATCATAAAGAGGGTCAACTTCATACAGATAATGACTACCAAGACAACTCAGTTGGAGTCACGCCTAAAATTCAGTGGCAAGCTCCTCCATCTTCACACCATTGGTCGGAAAAAGGTCATCCGACCTATCATACTATACCCAAAACACATTTTTCATGCAAAGGTCGAGCACCAGGATACTATGCTGATCTTGAAACCGAGTGTCAGGTAAGTCTAGATATCAAATTATTAATTTTTTTTTTTTTTTTTTTTTTTTTTTTTAAGGTTTTATTATTATTATTTAAATTAACCCTTCCCGGCACTGCGATCCACTCCTATTTTTATCTGCAATCATATGCAGTTGAAAATCGATCACTATGAACTTGCATGAGGTCAATGTTTTTGTTTTGTTGTTACTCTTGTTTTAATCCGAAAGGACGCGCGCAGGGCCTAAAAGACCCGGAGTACTTATGGTATTTTACAATTGTAGCCACTAATTTTTTTAAAGTAATCTTCAACTTATTTTATGGCTAAATTTGTAAGATTTGTTTCCGTCTAAATAAAGGGGCTGTTATAATTTGACTAATAAGAATGTATTTATTAAAATACAACACATTGCTCAGTGGTGCACAAAACAAGAATTTTAATATACACTTGTACAATTAAAATAAAATAAAATATTAAACTTGTACAATTATAACAATTATGATATAAGTATAAATAAAACTTGTACAATTAAAATAAAATATTTTATGTTAATTGTACAAGTGTATATTAAAATTCTTGTTTTGTGCACCACTGAGCAATGTGTTGTATTTTAATAAATACATTCTTATTAGTTAAATTTTATGGTGCAACTGTCCTGTATATATTTATGTTATAATTTGATTTTATTGGTGACAAAGTTAAAACCAGTCATACCCTGGGCAAGCGCGCGTTCTCCCGGGTTAATAACTATCATACTAATGCAACAACCTTAATGTCTGTTATTACTTTTCTTAATCTTTCATTCAATGAATCTGAAAAATTAAAAAAGTTATGAAGAGACTGGTTGCTTTTTAAAAACACCTGAAAAGTAAAGAAATTATGATCGTTTTATTTTATTTCTTCATGTATAACCCATGTCTGATTTCTGCTATTTAAAGTGATGAGACCACTTTTGAAAAAAAAAAAAAAAAAAAAAAAAAAAAATTAGGTTAATCCGTTTTCTCGAAGTTAAGTTAAAGAAGGGATTATAAAAAATCATCATTCGAAAGATATTTAGAAAAACAATTTTACACGGTCTGCTGAAATGATCCCATGAATCTTTTAACCAAAGAGGTGTGTGACATGTTAATCCGAACGGTCCAGTAGTAATCTTGCTATCCCACTACCAATGCATTTCTGTAAAGGGAAAAATCAGATTGTTAAACTTTTATACTTTCCTTTGCTCTATTTTAAATTATGTTAATGTAAAAACTGCGATGGTAAAACCTTTGTTTTTCATATCACATAAGATAGACTGTTCTTTTAATGCACGAGGTGGGCTAAAATTTAATCCAACTTGACGTTAATAGCGAACTATCTAATGTGAAATACTAGATACAGTAAAATCCCTCAAATCTACAACCCTAAAATCCGCAACTCTTTAAAATTCGCACATAATTTACGGTTGTAAACAATGAAACTTTTACTTCAAATACAGGGACAAAATTTGACTTTTTTCGTTTATACTAATTCCATATATATTTTAATGTGTAATTTTTGTCACTATTACTGAATTCATATTTTTTCATGAAGGAAGAATAAATTTATTTCCGAAAAAAATCAAGATATTGCTGATATCACTGGTAATCACAACCTCCTTACCAAATATATTTATGTATAAATAAAGCTTTTTCGGTTATCAAGTCAGGCTAAACCTGAAATAAAACTTCCTTACTGTTTGATTGTAATGTGAATTAATAATGTACCTTTATGTGGCAAATTTCATTGAATATTTTAGGAAAAATACATTTCATCTTTATAATTAATAAT
Source organism: Maratus speculifer (assembly GCA_964019185.1). Classification (NCBI taxonomy): domain Eukaryota; kingdom Metazoa; phylum Arthropoda; class Arachnida; order Araneae; family Salticidae; genus Maratus; species Maratus speculifer. The sequence goes on along the minus strand of OZ025295.1, from coordinate 333,970,673 downwards.
TAATAATCATACATTGATTATTAACTTGACCTTTGCTTTTAATATTTTATTCATTTTAAAAATTATCTATTTTTTATTATTTTAGTTCATTACTTATTTTATTAATTTATTATATTCTAAGCATTCATTATAGTTTCGATTGCACTATTAATTACATTCAAATTACTGTTTAAAAAAATGTAAACAAAGCAATGACCAGAAATCTGCAAAATTACAAAATCTGCACAACCTCTGGTCCCGAGCTGTACGGATTTGAGGGAGTCTAGTATAGCCTGATCAAGCCAAACAGCGCTGACGTACAGTCGTAGAAAAAAAGTAAACACCCCCGCCATACTAATTCTGTAACTAATTATTCAAGAATGTTATTAGTACCAAACGATTGGAAATCTACTTTTAAATAATGTGTATAAAATTCACTTAGGGGCAGGGCTCGAAATGTACCGGGGGAAACCGGAACGATCGTCCGGTTCCTGAAATTATAACCAATATTGTTCCTGTTCGTGAAGTAATGGTAAATATCGTTCCAGTGCGTGAAATTTTTAAAATACATTATTGCAGTAATAGACAAATTTGCGTTTTCATGCACGTATAAAGTCTTAAATTTGTCTTATTTTGAATGTAGTACCAAGCAGTGTGTATAAATTCCATAAGCAGCCTACAGAGCTACACAAAAGACTTCGACACATTACCGATTATCTATAGCAATTGCTAAAAATGCATTTTTACTAAGTTGTTCTTAAGTTGCGTTTTTAGATATTTCATTCTAAAAAAAAAAATTAACATCCTGTAATTTTGGAAAGTGTTTCATAATCTATGTCTGATGCATGATTTTTTATTCATGGAAGACTTAAGTAACTGGTGAAATTTCTTAGAGGTTCAGTTCATTTCTATTACTTTGGAATGTGTTATAAAACAAACCAATAAAATTGGCGATAATGATAGATGTATGTAAACTGCTGATTCACGAAACTTATATTTTACAAATTATCAACTCTTTGAGTGGCAAGCAAATGTGTTTCTGCAGTATCGAATTCCTACCGGAAATTTCGGAGGAAAAATTACTTTAAAGTAAGGAAGAGTAATTTTTCAGCTATTTTACCATCAAAGTTTTAAAGGTAAAATTTTATTTAAAGTTTCTGCTGAATTCTTAATTAAAATTAGGTGAGATGTAAAATATCGCATCGCTCCTCAAGGTATTAAACCTATGGACGTGGAATACATTCGTATTTTAAAAATACCTGGTATTTATGGGTTTTTTTTTTTTTTTTTTTTTTTTTTTTTTTTTTTTTTTGTGTGTATTATTTTTTGTACTCTTTTTAAAGAATGTCTCTTTCTTTTTTAGTTTACAAAATATTCTACTATTTATGCTTAGTTGATAAATTATTTCTTTATGGAAAACTTTATAGGTGCATTATTTAGAATTAAATATATGCACTCTAAAAAATAAAGGCATTAATTTACACATTAAAGGAAGTATACCGACTATGCAAAAACTGTTCTGTATGCATAAAAAAGCATAAAATAAATTGACAAATACACACCCTTTTGTTTCAGCTTTAAAATATATATTTTCCTGTGTATTTTAGCGACATAAGTGTGTAAAACATTATCAGTTAACACAAGAAATACACAGTTTAACGTGTAAATTGCATACGACTACACAGAAATACCTTGTAAATCTGTGTAATATACAAAGAAAGAGAAATTTGTGCGCTTACACCCTATCCATAAAGTTTAGGCAATCAATAAAATTTACATTTACATAAAAAGTAATAAGGCACAATTAAAATACGTGAGATAGGTAATAAATAAAAGCAGTTTTGCTGATATACACACATAAATTATGGTCAAAAGTTTAAAATTATAAAATATACATTAAATTATATAACAATGTGCTACGCCAAAAGTATAGACAACTGCAATTTTTAGTGGTTTTACGTGTATAAAAGTAACTAAAAACTTACTTTAATATTGAATTGTATTGCTTCGACACTTTATAACATCCAATACAAGTTGTTCCATAGAATTAACTAAGCATTGCATTACAGAAGAAGATATTTCATACCGCTTTGCCAATCGCGATTTTTATTTCACTTACATATGTATACTGTTTTTTATTTTGATATGTTTTACGAGATAAGATCCCCATATGTTCTCTATGAGATTCAAATCTGGACTAAGTGCTGGACAGTCTAATTACTAAATTGTTTTGCCTAAGCCATGTTTTCGTTGATTTGGAGGTATGGATGAATGCAGGGGTGCAAAAATCTAGACGCCAGCAAGCATTTTCTCACCAGTAAAATTATTTCTTTTTTTCTCGTTTAATATATCGCGTAAAATTCTTGTTTGAATGCGATTAAATTTTCATCGAAGAAAATTTTTAAATTTTAGTGGTGAGAGATTAACCGCTGGCACCTAAATTTTTGCACCTTTGGATGAATGTCTCATCTTGTTGGAAAACATAGTCCGGTCCTGGTAGCAAATCTATAATTGGCAGCAAATTGGTATGTAAAATATCCTGAAAACCCTCTGATTTCACTTTTTTTGTCCTTAAATCCTAGAAATGTTTGCCCGCTGAAAGAAAACACTCCCCAGGTCACTAGGGATCCTCCGCCTTGTAGCCTGCTGAAATAGTTCTTGGGTTCATTTCTTAGGTCATGCCAGTAAAATTTATAACCATCAGGGTAGTCTAAATTCCATTTTTTTTCATCACTGAAGATGACATAAATCAATTTTGCACCGTATGACATATGCTTTCTAGCCCACTTTAGACATGCATCTTTATGTATCTGCTTTACCCCTTTCCGGCACACTGTTACCAGTACGGGATACCTGATTTTAATTCTACACTTGCAAACAGCACCGATAATATTTTAGTAAAATTTTGCTTTTACAATGAAAGCTTAAATTAAAAGATTCTTAATTTGTAAAAAAGTCGTTGGTAAATTCCGGTGAAAATCGATAATTTCTCATTTTACTACAAAAATTGCCCGTGCCGGAAAGGGTTAAGCAAGGTTTTGCATTTATTCTCTTGTAAGCAATGTTTGTTGAAGCTTTAATTCTTCTGTAGACAGTACTTTTTTAAATTCTGGAAATTGATACAATTTTACGCACAGATAAATTATCAATTGAACAGGGCTCCCAAATGGTCCGCCCACAGAGTACGGAACAGAGAATCAACTTTCATACACTGTAATGGCAACTTGTTTAACATGGGATTTCGCATAGACAGTAGCGACACGAGCGGACCACTCTGAAACTGCGATCATAACATAAAAGAGGTTGCTAATTCGGCGAAACATCGCTTCCTTGGCGACAAATGATAAGGGAAAAAAGAAAAAAAAAATACAGCGACGGCTTGCTGCTTCTTGTTTCGAAATTTATGAAAGAATTATTTTAAACTTGTTCTGAAACAGTCGAAATTCAATTTTATTTTAAAATTAATGTTGCAGTAAAATAATAACAAGAATAATAACAGTAATAATTACGAATCAATATAAGCGCGGAAATCTAAGATCAAATAGCATAAGCACGTGAGTAGTAGAGAAAGGAGAGTTGAGCACCAGCAGGTGGAGGGTGGAGGAGCAACTCCTCCTCCACCTACTCCTCCTCCACCTATAGGAGGGAGCCTCCTCCTCCACCTATAGGAGGGAGCCTTCTCCTCCACCTGTGGAAATTGTGTGCTATAAGATGAAGGGTCAAAAAGGAATTTTTTTTTTGGCGTACTCTAACAAGATGTTAATTTTGGAGATTTTTTTAAATTGAACTATAACAGGAAGTTAATTTTGAAGATTAATTTTTTTTGCGAACTCTGATAAGAGGTTAATTTTGAAGAGACAAATTTTCGAAAAAAAAGAGAAAATTTTAAAGAGTGTGCCCTCAACTTTTATCCGGGCTTGGGACCGGCAATCTCTGCTTAAGACATTGCCTAATCAGAAGCAGCGAATGGCAGATTTACACACTCACATATTTATTTATTTATTTTTATTTATTTTTTTTTACAATTTTTTTGACGAATTTTAGACTTTCTACATTTTTTCTTTTAGGCTATAATGCCCATACGCCAGGATGCTGATGCCATCGTCTAACAAATATCTTTTGTCGTCAAATGGGCTGAGGCATTTTTTCACTTGTTTCATGGAATAGAGTCGATGTGATTGCTGCCCAATTCTTTTTTTGCAATTCACATGTTGATTTTGAATAAGACAATTGATTTTTAGAGAAAGGATTTAATTTAATTACAAAGAATATTTTTGTACATTGTAATTTTCAATACAATTAATAGTAATTTTCATCTATACATGAAGAATTTAATTTAAATATTTTATAATGGAACTTAAGAAATTTTTTGAAAGGTAATTCTTTTGAGAATTGTCATATTTTGAAAGCTTTTGGTGCGAATTAAGGCTACTGTCCCTTTTGGAGGGAGTAAAGGGCTCCTCTGTCTGCTCCTACCATGACTAAGGGCAACCCTATACCTGCCGTCAGATTATTATTATTTTAATTATTATTATTATTATTTTAAAAGAAGGTTTAATTAAAGAAAATTTAGAGGTGCTGAAATTTTTTCGGTAAACATAGGTTGAAATAAGTTTAAATTCTGAACTTTCACTTAGATTTATTTACATTTTTATTTTTAATTTTAAGGAAAGTGAAATAATTTCGAAAAGCGAGAATTATTTTTTTAAATCAGTTTAAGAAAGAGAGAATTTTTCAGGGATGCTAATATTTTTAAAACTGTAGTTTAATGTAATAGAATTTTTGTCTCAAGTAAGGAGAGGTATTCGTAATGTTACACCCCCACCAAATTTTTAATTACTAATTTATTAATAATGTTTATTACATTTTAATTAAATTTTGAATTTTTTTCATTTAAAAATAAATAGTTTCAAGTGAATATTTGTAGTCACGTGATCGGATCCCGCCCTCCCTTTTTTTTCCCACTTGCGTGTTATACAAATGGGATTTCATTTGAAAATCTAGAACTGCAAATAATAATAATTCTAATAACTTTTTGATAAAGTATGGAATTAATCGGAATTAAATTTGATTGAGAAATTTTCCTTAGGTATACAGAAAATATATTTTCTTTTGACATATAGCAAAGTTTGATAAATTTTTTATTTAATCTTTTACCGTGTTTAGTTAAACTACTCACCCCCCTCTTTTTTTTTTTTTTTTTTTTTTTTTTTTTTTTTATGAGTCAATTAGTAAAGTTCGCTTATTAATAAAAATTTTCCGCTAACAATTTTTAATGTGGTTGGTGAAATATATTAATTAAGTTTTTTTTTTTTATGATGATGACAAAACATATCAATTTAATTACATAAATATTTTATACATTTTTAATTAAGTTGAATATTTTTTCCAGCTTTTAGCGAAATGTGGAAAGCAAATTTTGAACATCTGTTGACGAACTAATGTTCAAGAAAGATACATTTGTCTGATATTCTATGCCGCACCCAATAAATCCAGATAAATTTATGAGGGATTTTATGGAAAGCGCAAAAATATTTTCTTGTAACATGTAAAAATAATTTCGCATACAAGACTTCACTAATTAGAATTTAAATAGCAATAACGGATGAGCGAGTTTCATTCCTAACCGATATTGAGTACAATTCCAATCGCACCTGTTGGACTAATAGTTCAGAGTTTTCTTCGAATCTTGAATATCCTTGAGTAAATACGTTCTTTTAGAAAGACCCTCACGGAGGGCATCTCTTCCCTTTAGGGGCTATATCCCTCGTCGGTCACATAAAAATAACAAACAATTTAAATAAAATTTTCGAATTTATGTTTTAAAATTTTGTGTTTTCGTATTTTTAATTCATTTTCAGATGGTTACTTCTTAAGAAAATATAAGCGTATTTCTAGACTCACTGTATATTATTTATTTAGAGAATTCCTAAACTACCTAAATTATTTATTTAGAAAATTTCTAAACTGCCCATATTATTTATATCTTTGACCGCCACTTTAGTAAAAGACCTATTATTTATTGAGAAAATGTATGTATATATTATTATTGGATAACGCCTTTCGGACTCATTTTAACACTCATTATTAATTAATTATTGACTAATTATAAAGGATAATTTTACTTTTGATGAATTTCATGTTATGAGCTTCATTAATAGTTATTAGTATTGTATTTCTAAGATTTCTTCTTAATTAAAAAATTTTAAACACTATAAGTTAATGATAGTTTTAGGTCATATGAAAGAATAATGGTTTACAGATTTTTGAATTAGATTTATTTTCAATGAATTAAGATTTTTTTTTTTTTTTTTTTTGAGTTTGAAAAGAAATATCCTTTATCGTACTGTACAAATTAATTTTGTAAAAAAATATTACTCATGATTCATTTTACCCGTGATGATTTTATGTTGCAAAAATTAATAAATATTACTTTCTGATACTATATTGGAAAATAAATAATCAAAATCGGAATAATGTGCTCTAAGTTAATTATACATTTTGAAGATTATATAAATATTCCATAACACAATTTAAAACTGAACTACAAAATGACATATTTGAAATACAAATTCAACGGAAAAGAATACATACATCCTTTATTTTAGTACATATTTTTTTAATATTGAATCAAAATAAGAAAGGGAATTACAGTACCTGCTAATAATCCATGACAATTTTCGTCCACCTAACAACGTCGAAAACGCACTGCCAATACGGTTGCTTATCGCTCACATGCATTAGGTATGTTATCTAAGATACCGATTTCAATAAAGCGGTAAGATCAAAAGCCCAGCGGTCAGTTTCAATAGATAAGATAACCAGATATTTTTTGAATAAGGATTCTTTGGAGTCTGTCTTAATTACAATATATATGAATTCCTTACTTATACATTTATTTTAATGTATTTCGAATCAAACTGCTTATTTTCCGATTTATTTTTAAATTCATTTTTTCTCTCATATGCATCAAACTGGCAAAATGTCTTATTTAGAAAGTACACAGGGTGCCATGACGGTCGATTCATTGATAAATGCAGAAAATATTGCAAAAAAAAAAAGCAATAAAAAACGGCATTTTGAACAGAATTTTCCGAAGCAGAAGATTTGGGAAGGAAAAAAGTGTCATACTGAGAAGATAATTGTTCATAAATCAAATTCTAATGAATGGAGCATAAAACGACATCACACAGCACCTTGTACGTCTCTTTAAAAATCCCTTCAGCAAGTTTCATGTTTCTACTTTTAAAAATGTGTCTGAAATTGTATCGGAAAATTTCGAGCTGTTGAAGGTGGAAAAGCGTTTTTTCGAATACACCCTTAACGTTAGACCTCCACTTTCTGTATATTTTTTATTCAAAAATTTGTTTTGTCAAACATGTCTACCTAAAATTTATACTAAGTTTAAGTGCCTTGCAATGGGAAAACCTCTGGAATTTCTAATACATAGGCATGCTTTAATATAGGTCGAAATTCCCAAAGGAACAACACAAATCCCCATTTTATCATAATTATTTTTAATAACATTTTTGTTTGGATTGATAATATTTAACATACCTGAATCGCATTTCTTATTTGTACTGTTAAAAATAAGCTTTTTCTCTTGAACGATGTATTAACATAACATGCGCAAAATAAATCCCAATAGATTATTTTCACTTTGTTAGTAGATACAATTAAAATTGTTGAAGCTTAGTTCTTTGGATGTACTCGGTACTAATATCAAATATATACTTTTAATAATCATATTTCTTTATCAAAAGTATTTTAAATAATCGTAGTTCAAACTTACTTTTTAACAACACACATCTCATATCATTTTGGATTTTTATTTAAGACGTTCAGAATGAAAACAGAGAAGAATTCACCATTTGGAACGAATATGTGCCATAATAATTAGGATTCTTTGGTGTCTATATTACTTAAAGAAGATTTGAGTAAGGATAGGGATAGTGAAAATACCTATTCTGTACTTTATTATTATTTTTTATACATAAGTTTAACCAATGAATCACAGAAGAAAATTTTGTTAATTGTAATTTACTATTAGCGAAAAGAAACTTTAGCATTTGAAAAGCAATTATTATTTTTATTATTATTAGCGAAGGGAATTTTAAACACATGACTTCTTTTAAAAAGAAGTAACCCCATTTTTTATGAAAGATAAACTTTTTTCATACACGTTCTTTTGTTCGAACAGGTATGAAACGAATGATGAGAATCACTGACCACTGGGCTAAACAGACCCAATAAATTAGTCACATGTGTATGATTTGTTAGAGCTATTTTCTCACACAGACTATAGTAATTTTAGGAAACTGTTGCTATTTTTCAACTTATTATTATTATCATAAATACACTTCTTTTAGTTTCTGGATTTAAACATTTATTTTAATTAAAATAGTTTAGTTCCACTATTCAGATTTTATAAGACTGGTTAACTTTAGATAACTTCCAAACATATTTTCAAACATCACATTAAGACCTAATGTTTTTAGAAATATAAGATATTTATGTTGATTCCAACTGAAATTTTAATCAAAACTGAGTGAATTACTTCTTTTGTTAGTCATGATTTTTTTTTTTTTTTTTTTTTTTTTTTTTTTTTTTGCATATTAAATATTTATTTCACGAAACTGTACAATTTACCTTACAAAACTTTGGTATTTTGGCAACAGAAAATGAACTTGATGTGAAACATTCTAAACACTTATAAAATAACGATAATTAAGTATAAAAATTAAAGAAGAATATTAATAAATGAATAACAAAAAGAATTTCAACTATTTAAAATAATAATAATTGTATAAGTTAGTAAAAGAAAATTATTCAGTTTACCCCCTTTTATTTTTGAAAATTATATTGATCCAATATACTAGCTCATCTATAAGCATATACTAATGGATATAATTATATACTTATGCGTATGTATGCTCAATAACTGTATACCATTGAATCGTTACCAAAAATACGCAAAAATGTTTTGTAAAATGTTACTTAATAGAAATTAAAAATCACAACTCAAAGAGAAAAGTTTCTTAAACAGTTTATATTAATAATAAAAAAAGTTTTTAAAAAATCACAACATTATAAAAATGCAGATAAAGAAGAATTAAAAAATGTATATACTAAATTAAAAAAAAATAATAAATAAATTTTTTGAAATATTTACAACGTAAGAAAAATGTCCCAAGTTAACAAAAACAAATAAGTTTTGAATAATGCAAGCACCCACATACATGACATGAAAATAAGTTTTACTATCAAATTTGGTAATGTTTTAGTGAAAGCTTGATGAAAAATTTAGTTTTTTTTACTTTTGAAAATGTATGTTACCATACGCAATTTTATCCATTAAATTCATCATGACATCAACTGAACTTCACTATTAACCCTACAAATTGACCAATCGTTAAATGATTTATACTTCCTATTTTTCAAAGTTAATTTCCAAACATAGCATTTTTATGTAATACATCACTGTTGAATACATTTGTTTGTGAAAATTATATAGATGGGTTTTTTAATATGTACTAAAATATTTCAAAGTTAAAAAAATTTGTAAAAAAAAATAATAAAAAGTTTTTAAAAAATTATGAAAAAAAAAATAAAGGAATGATTAAAAAAGTTTGACAAAATTTCATGGTAACAAAATGTTATTTGCAGCTTAACAAAATTTTATGTGCTTACTCAGACATGTTTGTCTACATATGTGTAAATATTTGTGCTTATGTATGTATAATTTACAAAATTTAATCAACAAAATAAAAATATGTATCTGTGCAAAATACTTTAAAAATTGACAATATATGCATGAGAATACTTATATACGTTTGTTTACACAATTAATATTTTCTGTTTCACCTAACGCCAGAATACATTAACGAAATAATTGTTTACTATGGCGACCATTCGTTTACTCATCACCTAACCAACCACTCAACTGTTTACCCTAGTAACTGATCGTTTGTCTTGACAGCTAAAAAATTTTATGTATGCACATACGCAGAAACTTAAGTGAAGACAATCGAAAAATCAGACTTTATCTAAGTAGGCCATTACTTATGATTTGATAGAGTGAGACTTAGAGTTTGGAAGAAAATAGGCAAAGATTCTACACGATGATTCACCAGTATAGAATCGACAAGCACAGGTAAATTTAAAATTAACTAAATTCTCACATTAGTTTGCAATTTAAGTAACTTGTAATATTTCTTTATAACTAATGGTTTTCGCACTAATTTTTGATTTATTAAGGTGGATAGCTTACCTGACGAATCTTTTACTATTATCAAGTCATGAAAAATAACTTAAAATTTTATTTTTCTGTTAGTTTAGCATTTCAAATTCTTTAGAATTATTTGAAAAATAATTATATAGCCTAGCAATTTTAAGCATTTAAATTTTAACAAATTTACAATCACTTACATTTACCGGCTTTTTCAAAACACGTCCTTCTAACAGAATGATTTTCAGTGAAATGTCCAATTCTTATCGCGAAACCGGATATCACGTGGTTTTATACTTAATCACGTGACTATTTCCTGACGTCGAATTGGATGATAGAGACTCTTTCTTAATGACGTCACTAGACGATAAGCCTACCTAGGTAAGTAACTTTCACGCCATTTTCACCACTATCTTCGAATGAATTGTCTTGTTTGCTGTTACCTCCTCGCTGGTCTAAACAACTTGTCTGAACTTGTTTCAACTTGTCTGAACTTGTTTAAACTTGTCTACAGTTCCTTTGTTATCTTGTCTAAAATGCGAGTTTATTCATAAGAACTGTTGTATATTTTTAATTTCTAAAGTTGATTAAATAATTAAAATCACCAATTGTCTATTGCAATCAGATCATTTTCGTTAATTGATTTTTATAAGATTTAAAATAAGAATTGATTTATCTATTTATTATTCATAGTAACGATTTTCGAAATAACTTAATTTTCATATGAAAGCGAAAAAGAGTATTTCATCAAATGCTTAATAGAATGCATAATTATATGTATTTAACCTATTATTTATAAATAGTTGCATAATATAATAATTCACCAATCATTTTGTACTATATACGAGCGATTAATACTATACTTATTTAATTTATTTATTTTATAATGCATGGTATGCATACTATTAGGCTGAAATATCTAGATAAATGAATGCCTGTTGTTATCGCATCAAATCGATTTTATATGTATCTATCCGTTTGTGTGCGTGCATGTGAGTGTATCAATATTGACCTGCCCCTAAAGTCGCACACATGTATCGGTCTGTGGGCACGTAGATAAGTGCAAATATAGTAGTAAAAATAAGTGTAGTAAATAAGCATGTAGATAATTACTTTTAAGAAAATTAGAAAATTTACTTATCTAAAATTTTACACCTAAGAAAAAAAAAAACATGTGACAAATTAAAAAAAGTTTTCACAAATTAAAAAAAAAAGTTTTAACAAATTAAAAAAAAGTTTTAACAAATTAAAAAAAAGTTTTAGCAAATTAAAAATTTTTTAACGATACATTTTTATTTTTATAAATAAAAAAAAAAGATTTAACAAATTAAAAAAAAAAATTAACAAATTAAAAAAATTATCAACAATATTTTATTTATTTATTTTTAAAAATGATTTATCAGATTAAAAAAGTTTTAATTTGCTAAAACTTTTTTTTAATTTGTTAAAACTTTTTTTTTAATTTGTTAAAACTTTTTTTTTTAATTTGTGAAAACTTTTTTTAATTTGTCACATATTTTTTTTTTTCTTAGGTGTAAAATTTTAGATAAGTAAATTTTCTAATTTTCTTAAAAGTAATTATCTACATGCTTATTTACTACACTTATTTTTACTACTATATTTGCACTTATCTACGTGCCCACAGACCGATACATGTGTGCGACTTTAGGGGCAGGTCAATATTGATACACTCACATGCACGCACACAAACGGATAGATACATATAAAATCGATTTGATGCGATAACAACAGGCATTCATTTATCTAGATATTTCAGCCTAATAGTATGCATACCATGCATTATAAAATAAATAAATTAAATAAGTATAGTATTAATCGCTCGTATATAGTACAAAATGATTGGTGAATTATTATATTATGCAACTATTTATAAATAATAGGTTAAATACATATAATTATGCATTCTATTAAGCATTTGATGAAATACTCTTTTTCGCTTTCATATGAAAATTAAGTTATTTCGAAAATCGTTACTATGAATAATAAATAGATAAATCAATTCTTATTTTAAATCTTATAAAAATCAATTAACGAAAATGATCTGATTGCAATAGACAATTGGTGATTTTAATTATTTAATCAACTTTAGAAATTAAAAATATACAACAGTTCTTATGAATAAACTCGCATTTTAGACAAGATAACAAAGGAACTGTAGACAAGTTTAAACAAGTTCAGACAAGTTGAAACAAGTTCAGACAAGTTGTTTAGACCAGCGAGGAGGTAACAGCAAACAAGACAATTCATTCGAAGATAGTGGTGAAAATGGCGTGAAAGTTACTTACCTAGGTAGGCTTATCGTCTAGTGACGTCATTAAGAAAGAGTCTCTATCATCCAATTCGACGTCAGGAAATAGTCACGTGATTAAGTATAAAACCACGTGATATCCGGTTTCGCGATAAGAATTGGACATTTCACTGAAAATCATTCTGTTAGAAGGACGTGTTTTGAAAAAGCCGGTAAATGTAAGTGATTGTAAATTTGTTAAAATTTAAATGCTTAAAATTGCTAGGCTATATAATTATTTTTCAAATAATTCTAAAGAATTTGAAATGCTAAACTAACAGAAAAATAAAATTTTAAGTTATTTTTCATGACTTGATAATAGTAAAAGATTCGTCAGGTAAGCTATCCACCTTAATAAATCAAAAATTAGTGCGAAAACCATTAGTTATAAAGAAATATTACAAGTTACTTAAATTGCAAACTAATGTGAGAATTTAGTTAATTTTAAATTTACCTGTGCTTGTCGATTCTATACTGGTGAATCATCGTGTAGAATCTTTGCCTATTTTCTTCCAAACTCTAAGTCTCACTCTATCAAATCATAAGTAATGGCCTACTTAGATAAAGTCTGATTTTTCGATTGTCTTCACTTAAGTTTCTGCGTATGTGCATACATAAAATTTTTTAGCTGTCAAGACAAACGATCAGTTACTAGGGTAAACAGTTGAGTGGTTGGTTAGGTGATGAGTAAACGAATGGTCGCCATAGTAAACAATTATTTCGTTAATGTATTCTGGCGTTAGGTGAAACAGAAAATATTAATTGTGTAAACAAACGTATATAAGTATTCTCATGCATATATTGTCAATTTTTAAAGTATTTTGCACAGATACATATTTTTATTTTGTTGATTAAATTTTGTAAATTATACATACATAAGCACAAATATTTACACATATGTAGACAAACATGTCTGAGTAAGCACATAAAATTTTGTTAAGCTGCAAATAACATTTTGTTACCATGAAATTTTGTCAAACTTTTTTAATCATTCCTTTATTTTTTTTTTTCATAATTTTTTAAAAACTTTTTATTATTTTTTTTTACAAATTTTTTTAACTTTGAAATATTTTAGTACATATTAAAAAACCCATCTATATAATTTTCACAAACAAATGTATTCAACAGTGATGTATTACATAAAAATGCTATGTTTGGAAATTAACTTTGAAAAATAGGAAGTATAAATCATTTAACGATTGGTCAATTTGTAGGGTTAATAGTGAAGTTCAGTTGATGTCATGATGAATTTAATGGATAAAATTGCGTATGGTAACATACATTTTCAAAAGTAAAAAAAACTAAATTTTTCATCAAGCTTTCACTAAAACATTACCAAATTTGATAGTAAAACTTATTTTCATGTCATGTATGTGGGTGCTTGCATTATTCAAAACTTATTTGTTTTTGTTAACTTGGGACATTTTTCTTACGTTGTAAATATTTCAAAAAATTTATTTATTATTTTTTTTTAATTTAGTATATACATTTTTTAATTCTTCTTTATCTGCATTTTTATAATGTTGTGATTTTTTAAAAACTTTTTTTATTATTAATATAAACTGTTTAAGAAACTTTTCTCTTTGAGTTGTGATTTTTAATTTCTATTAAGTAACATTTTACAAAACATTTTTGCGTATTTTTTGTAACGATTCAATGGTATACAGTTATTGAGCATACATACGCATAAGTATATAATTATATCCATTAGTATATGCTTATAGATGAGCTAGTATATTGGATCAATATAATTTTCAAAAATAAAAGGGGGTAAACTGAATAATTTTCTTTTACTAACTTATACAATTATTATTATTTTAAATAGTTGAAATTCTTTTTGTTATTCATTTATTAATATTCTTCTTTAATTTTTATACTTAATTATCGTTATTTTATAAGTGTTTAGAATGTTTCACATCAAGTTCATTTTCTGTTACCAAAATACCAAAGTTTTGTAAGGTAAATTGTACAGTTTCGTGAAATAAATATTTAATATGCAAAAAAAAAAAAAAAAAAAAAAAAAAAAAAAAAAATCATGACTAACAAAAGAAGTAATTCACTCAGTTTTGATTAAAATTTCAGTTGGAATCAACATAAATATCTTATATTTCTAAAAACATTAGGCCTTAATGTGATGTTTGAAAATATGTTTGGAAGTTATCTAAAGTTAACCAGTCTTATAAAATCTGAATAGTGGAACTAAACTATTTTAATTAAAATAAATGTTTAAATCCAGAAACTAAAAGAAGTGTATTTATGATAATAATAATAAGTTGAAAAATAGCAACAGTTTCCTAAAATTACTATAGTCTGTGTGAGAAAATAGCTCTAACAAATCATACACATGTGACTAATTTATTGGGTCTGTTTAGCCCAGTGGTCAGTGATTCTCATCATTCGTTTCATACCTGTTCGAACAAAAGAACGTGTATGAAAAAAGTTTATCTTTCATAAAAAATGGGGTTACTTCTTTTTAAAAGAAGTCATGTGTTTAAAATTCCCTTCGCTAATAATAATAAAAATAATAATTGCTTTTCAAATGCTAAAGTTTCTTTTCGCTAATAGTAAATTACAATTAACAAAATTTTCTTCTGTGATTCATTGGTTAAACTTATGTATAAAAAATAATAATAAAGTACAGAATAGGTATTTTCACTATCCCTATCCTTACTCAAATCTTCTTTAAGTAATATAGACACCAAAGAATCCTAATTATTATGGCACATATTCGTTCCAAATGGTGAATTCTTCTCTGTTTTCATTCTGAACGTCTTAAATAAAAATCCAAAATGATATGAGATGTGTGTTGTTAAAAAGTAAGTTTGAACTACGATTATTTAAAATACTTTTGATAAAGAAATATGATTATTAAAAGTATATATTTGATATTAGTACCGAGTACATCCAAAGAACTAAGCTTCAACAATTTTAATTGTATCTACTAACAAAGTGAAAATAATCTATTGGGATTTATTTTGCGCATGTTATGTTAATACATCGTTCAATAGAAAAAGCTTATTTTTAACAGTACAAATAAGAAATGCGATTCAGGTATGTTAAATATTATCAATCCAAACAAAAATGTTATTAAAAATAATTATGATAAAATGGGGATTTGTGTTGTTCCTTTGGGAATTTCGACCTATATTAAAGCATGCCTATGTATTAGAAATTCCAGAGGTTTTCCCATTGCAAGGCACTTAAACTTAGTATAAATTTTAGGTAGACATGTTTGACAAAACAAATTTTTGAATAAAAAATATACAGAAAGTGGAGGTCTAACGTTAAGGGTGTATTCGAAAAAACGCTTTTCCACCTTCAACAGCTCGAAATTTTCCGATACAATTTCAGACACATTTTTAAAAGTAGAAACATGAAACTTGCTGAAGGGATTTTTAAAGAGACGTACAAGGTGCTGTGTGATGTCGTTTTATGCTCCATTCATTAGAATTTGATTTATGAACAATTATCTTCTCAGTATGACACTTTTTTCCTTCCCAAATCTTCTGCTTCGGAAAATTCTGTTCAAAATGCCGTTTTTTATTGCTTTTTTTTTTTTGCAATATTTTCTGCATTTATCAATGAATCGACCGTCATGGCACCCTGTGTACTTTCTAAATAAGACATTTTGCCAGTTTGATGCATATGAGAGAAAAAATGAATTTAAAAATAAATCGGAAAATAAGCAGTTTGATTCGAAATACATTAAAATAAATGTATAAGTAAGGAATTCATATATATTGTAATTAAGACAGACTCCAAAGAATCCTTATTCAAAAAATATCTGGTTATCTTATCTATTGAAACTGACCGCTGGGCTTTTGATCTTACCGCTTTATTGAAATCGGTATCTTAGATAACATACCTAATGCATGTGAGCGATAAGCAACCGTATTGGCAGTGCGTTTTCGACGTTGTTAGGTGGACGAAAATTGTCATGGATTATTAGCAGGTACTGTAATTCCCTTTCTTATTTTGATTCAATATTAAAAAAATATGTACTAAAATAAAGGATGTATGTATTCTTTTCCGTTGAATTTGTATTTCAAATATGTCATTTTGTAGTTCAGTTTTAAATTGTGTTATGGAATATTTATATAATCTTCAAAATGTATAATTAACTGAGAGCACATTATTCCGATTTTGATTATTTATTTTCCAATATAGTATCAGAAAGTAATATTTATTAATTTTTGCAACATAAAATCATCACGGGTAAAATGAATCATGAGTAATATTTTTTTACAAAATTAATTTGTACAGTACGATAAAGGATATTTCTTTTCAAACTCAAAAAAAAAAAAAAAAATCTTAATTCATTGAAAATAAAT
This sequence comes from Maratus speculifer, assembly GCA_964019185.1. Classification (NCBI taxonomy): domain Eukaryota; kingdom Metazoa; phylum Arthropoda; class Arachnida; order Araneae; family Salticidae; genus Maratus; species Maratus speculifer. Next base: position 333,953,827 of record OZ025295.1, on the reverse strand, counting down.
CTAATTCAAAAATCTGTAAACCATTATTCTTTCATATGACCTAAAACTATCATTAACTTATAGTGTTTAAAATTTTTTAATTAAGAAGAAATCTTAGAAATACAATACTAATAACTATTAATGAAGCTCATAACATGAAATTCATCAAAAGTAAAATTATCCTTTATAATTAGTCAATAATTAATTAATAATGAGTGTTAAAATGAGTCCGAAAGGCGTTATCCAATAATAATATATACATACATTTTCTCAATAAATAATAGGTCTTTTACTAAAGTGGCGGTCAAAGATATAAATAATATGGGCAGTTTAGAAATTTTCTAAATAAATAATTTAGGTAGTTTAGGAATTCTCTAAATAAATAATATACAGTGAGTCTAGAAATACGCTTATATTTTCTTAAGAAGTAACCATCTGAAAATGAATTAAAAATACGAAAACACATAATTTTAAAACATAAATTCGAAAATTTTATTTAAATTGTTTGTTATTTTTATGTGACCGACGAGGGATATAGCCCCTAAAGGGAAGAGATGCCCTCCGTGAGGGTCTTTCTAAAAGAACGTATTTACTCAAGGATATTCAAGATTCGAAGAAAACTCTGAACTATTAGTCCAACAGGTGCGATTGGAATTGTACTCAATATCGGTTAGGAATGAAACTCGCTCATCCGTTATTGCTATTTAAATTCTAATTAGTGAAGTCTTGTATGCGAAATTATTTTTACATGTTACAAGAAAATATTTTTGCGCTTTCCATAAAATCCCTCATAAATTTATCTGGATTTATTGGGTGCGGCATAGAATATCAGACAAATGTATCTTTCGTGAACATTAGTTCGTCAACAGATGTTCAAAATTTGCTTTCCACATTTCGCTAAAAGCTGGAAAAAATATTCAACTTAATTAAAAATGTATAAAATATTTATGTAATTAAATTGATATGTTTTGTCATCATCATAAAAAAAAAAAAACTTAATTAATATATTTCACCAACCACATTAAAAATTGTTAGCGGAAAATTTTTATTAATAAGCGAACTTTACTAATTGACTCATAAAAAAAAAAAAAAAAAAAAAAAAAAAAAAAAAAAAGAGGGGGGTGAGTAGTTTAACTAAACACGGTAAAAGATTAAATAAAAAATTTATCAAACTTTGCTATATGTCAAAAGAAAATATATTTTCTGTATACCTAAGGAAAATTTCTCAATCAAATTTAATTCCGATTAATTCCATACTTTATCAAAAAGTTATTAGAATTATTATTATTTGCAGTTCTAGATTTTCAAATGAAATCCCATTTGTATAACACGCAAGTGGGAAAAAAAAGGGAGGGCGGGATCCGATCACGTGACTACAAATATTCACTTGAAACTATTTATTTTTAAATGAAAAAAATTCAAAATTTAATTAAAATGTAATAAACATTATTAATAAATTAGTAATTAAAAATTTGGTGGGGGTGTAACATTACGAATACCTCTCCTTACTTGAGACAAAAATTCTATTACATTAAACTACAGTTTTAAAAATATTAGCATCCCTGAAAAATTCTCTCTTTCTTAAACTGATTTAAAAAAATAATTCTCGCTTTTCGAAATTATTTCACTTTCCTTAAAATTAAAAATAAAAATGTAAATAAATCTAAGTGAAAGTTCAGAATTTAAACTTATTTCAACCTATGTTTACCGAAAAAATTTCAGCACCTCTAAATTTTCTTTAATTAAACCTTCTTTTAAAATAATAATAATAATAATTAAAATAATAATAATCTGACGGCAGGTATAGGGTTGCCCTTAGTCATGGTAGGAGCAGACAGAGGAGCCCTTTACTCCCTCCAAAAGGGACAGTAGCCTTAATTCGCACCAAAAGCTTTCAAAATATGACAATTCTCAAAAGAATTACCTTTCAAAAAATTTCTTAAGTTCCATTATAAAATATTTAAATTAAATTCTTCATGTATAGATGAAAATTACTATTAATTGTATTGAAAATTACAATGTACAAAAATATTCTTTGTAATTAAATTAAATCCTTTCTCTAAAAATCAATTGTCTTATTCAAAATCAACATGTGAATTGCAAAAAAAGAATTGGGCAGCAATCACATCGACTCTATTCCATGAAACAAGTGAAAAAATGCCTCAGCCCATTTGACGACAAAAGATATTTGTTAGACGATGGCATCAGCATCCTGGCGTATGGGCATTATAGCCTAAAAGAAAAAATGTAGAAAGTCTAAAATTCGTCAAAAAAATTGTAAAAAAAAATAAATAAAAATAAATAAATAAATATGTGAGTGTGTAAATCTGCCATTCGCTGCTTCTGATTAGGCAATGTCTTAAGCAGAGATTGCCGGTCCCAAGCCCGGATAAAAGTTGAGGGCACACTCTTTAAAATTTTCTCTTTTTTTTCGAAAATTTGTCTCTTCAAAATTAACCTCTTATCAGAGTTCGCAAAAAAAATTAATCTTCAAAATTAACTTCCTGTTATAGTTCAATTTAAAAAAATCTCCAAAATTAACCTCTTGTTAGAGTACGCCAAAAAAAAAATTCCTTTTTGACCCTTCATCTTATAGCACACAATTTCCACAGGTGGAGGAGAAGGCTCCCTCCTATAGGTGGAGGAGGAGGCTCCCTCCTATAGGTGGAGGAGGAGTAGGTGGAGGAGGAGTTGCTCCTCCACCCTCCACCTGCTGGTGCTCAACTCTCCTTTCTCTACTACTCACGTGTGCAAAGATAATCAAATCAGCATTCAGCAAGAAGCGCCAAGCAGAATAAGGTTACAGTTAAACAGAAATCACGAGGATAAAAATCGCCAACGTGATGGTTTAGTTTGTAAGTGATCCACTGAGGGGGCTCTTTTCAAGCCGAGTTGAGGCTCTGTTGTACTCTGTGGGTCCGCCAACTGAACATCAATATTTTCGTTTTATATTTTTCTTGCAAATTGCGCAGAAATCGCCTCCGGCGGTTAGTTTTAGCACAAATACTGTAGAAACTTACTATGAAACTTTCTTTTAAAAAATATTGGTGTTCAGTTCGCGGACCATTTGGGAACCCTAATTGAAGCCATTTTTATTAACATTCGTTCATCACGGAACATTGTTTTTAGGTCTTCAAGACTACTTTTCTAGTATTTCATGTTCCGTCTGATCTCAAAACTCCATGTATATGCTACTCAAGGATCTCTTTATTCGTCTCGATATTAATACAGAATTTTGTCCTTGAGCTTTTAAATTTAAAATAATAATTTCATCTTTAGAAATTTCTTTAGAACGTGGCATTTTTATCAGAATACGCAGGAAATGTCTTTTCTGAATCACAAATAAAACAATACATTGAACTCATTTCATTTCACGTTCCAAGTTTCAATAAATTATTATGCTAAAAATACAGTAGTCGATATTTCAATTCAGGGGAAAAAATTATTCTGAATTTACAGAAGCCCACGAAAATAAAAACACTTTATTTTGTAAAAAAAAAATTTACAAGAAAACATGTAATGGTATTGTGTCTATACTTTTGGGACGGTACATTGTCATATAGTTTAATGCACATCTTATAATTTTAGATCTTTGACAATAATTTATATGTGTATATCAGCAAAATTACTTTTATTTCATACATATCTCACGAATTTTAATTGTACCTTATTACCTTTTATATTAATTCAAATTTTATTGATTGTTTAAACTTTTGGGAGAGGGTATAGTTGTAGTGCATAACTTTATAGTTTCGGATGTAAATTTTCAATTAAATATTTTTATGGTCACAAAACAAATTTTCATGAAGAATAAACAAAGGTAATTGGTGTGTTTCATCTCTATCTCTTTCCAGAAAATTTATTTACTATAAAATAGTGTAACCTTAATTTACAAATAACAGCATCGTCTGAAATTATATTCACTGCATGTCATTCTCTGTTAAAGTTGTTTTGAAGCTCTTAACCCTTTAACGTTCATTGGTTTCGCCACGAAACCACAAAATTTTAATTCCGATACGCAACACTGACACCGGTATTTTTATCTAAAAATATCCCTTTTATTTTGTATGTGAAAAATCGCGTTTTCTTATTTAGAAATATATTTGTTCTTTATTACTGGTGTCGTTCATTTCTTTCGACATCTTAGCAATGAAAATTCTATGATCGTTAAAGGGTTAAAGTAGTATACAATAGAGTCCGTGGTTCCGAACTAATTAAGGCCGAATACTGTTCAGTGTAGCGGGAATTCGAAATTGACGGATTTCATTAATAATAATCAACTTATCGACTTGTTGACGCGTAAATTAAGTGCATGGACATCTGCTATATGTCAGCTCTATACAGCATTGATTGTCTTGTAGTAAACAGGTTCTATTATTTCTAATACCGTAATTTCGGGTGTATAAGCCGCGGATTAAACAATTCTTTTTTGACCCAGAATTTTTTTTAAATGAATGTTACTACTTAGATCGCCGTAAGTATTTGTGTTCAATCACTAAATAAGATTTCTGGGTCCAAAAAGAATTTTTTGATCCGCGGCTTATACACCCGAAATTACGGTAATTTAAAATTCACTATTAATATATAACAAACTCTATCAGGGTTCGTAGTTTGGAAGGACATGTAAGGACGTTGTATCAGAATTTTTGTAATGTGATATTTGTTTTACTTAACAAAAAAAAAAATCCATTTTCAGATATAGCAACTAGTACAGTAATCTCTTAACATTCGCGATGGTTAGGTTCCGCAAATGTCAAAACCGCGGTCGCAAAACTGCTATTTTTATATTTTGTTCGCACCGCTATTTTAAAAATATACATTTTGTATTATACTTTTCTTGCAAATATTTTCGACACGTATGTAAAAGATTTTTCTTTTTTAAAAGTGGTGCAACTGTTGAAATGTTCTGCATTTTCCATTTGAAAACTCTCTGAATGTTAAGGGATTACTGTACTTTACAAAATTTCTGATGCAAAAACGTTTAAAATACTATGAATCCCTTCATGCCTACGATTCCTGTGTTCAAATAAAAACTATAACTGTAGTATCATAGCAAAAAATGCGCTTTTTCTCCACACATAAATCTGAGTCAACGATGACAAAAAACAAGTCACTTAGTCGATTCAGAGCCAGTGTTGAATTCAGGTGGTGACCCGGGGGGGGGGGATATTCCCCCCGGAAAATTTCAGATTTTGGATTTTCAACTGTCAAAAAGTGCAATTCCCTTTTCCCGGAACTCTATCATGTCCCCCCCCCGGAGCTACAGAAGTCCCTCCCGGAGAAAAGTGTCTGAATTCAACACTGTAGAGCTCATCGTCAGAAAAAAAAATCACTGACTTGACATCTTAAGTGTGTGTAAATTAGTTATTTTTGGATTTAGTAGTAATTAAAAATGATTCTACCGAGTTGTATAAATGGAGCCGGCATATACTGTAAGTAAACAGCTTTTATTCCAATTTGGTTTCACCCCACTAGTGGCCGAGCAGTTTTGCCCTCAAAACTGGTAAACTGCTGGTGCTGGACTCAAATCCAATCGCGGCCGTCGGCCTGATCATTCCGTGATTTCCTTCGAACCCTCGATTTCTTTGCGTAAATACGGATTAGATTCTCTTAGAAAGAACCTCACGGAGGGCCACCCCCCCCCCCTTAAGGCCCATATCCCACATGTTGATAATTGACCGGCATAAACAAAACCAACCAACCAACCAATTTGGTTCCAGGCGTTTTTATCAAGCTTAGGCTGTATGTATGCTTATATTTAACTTCTTTGTATAACAATAAATATACGTTTTTTCATGAATGTCTTTTTAATTTTTCCTATTTTTAAGACAAAATAATCGATATTTTTTTTTTTTTAACTCTGTTCGGAATAGGTGTATTTTCGAAATAGCCGGGTTCGAAATAACAGAGCTCTACTGTAGAAATAATTTTCAATAGAATCTGTATAATCTGAATAAATGCATTGTGAAATAAAATTTTGAAAATCGTGACGCCGATGCTATCTCCGTATTTAATCAGATTCTTTTCTGTTTATCTTTCAATCACAAGTTTTAAAAAATACATCTGCATCAAGAGAAAAAAATACATATTAATTCGATATACAGTAAATAAGCAATGTTTACCGAAATGGAATATAAACTCACGATTTGCGACTTTCTGAGCCATTAGGCATTAACCCCTTAACTGGTATCTTTTTTTTATGTGCAATAAATTGAAAATATGGGTTTACACCACTTTTTTTAAGCTAAAATAGTCGTAATATTCATTCTAAACATTTCTACTTTTGAATAGTATGCCATTCCATTTTTAAAAGTTAGTGTTGTCAAAAAGCTTTAAATGATGCATTAAGCAAATTCGTCTTGCCCGAACGGCGTACGGGTAAATCAGTTAAGTGGTTAACTTGACCATTTAGGTACTTTAATGCATAGCTGCCAACTCTTCCGATTTTTTGGCCCGGAAAAATTTAATAGAATTTTTTGATTTATATAAGTGGCAGATTAAAGCGATTTGAAATGGTAAAATTTTCTACAAAATGTTTCCGGCCTGAAAAAGGGAAAGATGTTGGCAGCTATGCTATAACGTATGTCAAGTTTTCATTTACCGATAATTTTTGTTGTTGTTCAGATAAGGACACATATTTCTGTGTAATATTCTATTTTTACACATATTTCTGCTTAATATTGTTACACATAATCCTGTGTAATATATTCTTGTACTCATCTATCTGTGCAAAATTTGTATACATACTTCTGCGCAAGATTCTTTTTCTAAGCATATATCTGTATAATGTTTTCACACATTTTTCGGTGTAATAGGCAAAATACACATATATTTGAGTAATATGAAAAATTTGTAAATTACATAAACACACCAACTCGAGTAAATCTGTAAAATTTTCCACCATTTACACTCTTTTGTTTGCGTTTTGACAATATAAATTGAACAATTACATTAAGCTAATAAACACACATAAATACAAGAACATTTTTTTATAGTATATGTTTTTCTTATATGCACATAATTAAAAGCAGAAAAACTCAGAGGTATTGTATAAGAAGTTTAATATTTATTCGTATTATTCTTTTAGCCTTTTTTATTAGCACTTTCCAACAAAGTTGAAAAGTGCTTATGCATTCGGTTTGTCTGGCCGTCTGTCCGCGCTCTAACTCTCGTAAATATACTCGGATTGTCATGAAATTTCTGTACATTAATGACGTTTACCTAAGCACGAACCCTATTGAAAATGAAGTTTCTGCCATGATTAGTTTATTTACAGGGACAGTCAAAAGTTTTCCATTACATTACAGCCGATGGGGAAAAATCGTTTCAAATGAATTTTAAAGATGTTACACCCTGTAAAACCTCTTCAAATTTATATGCATCTACAAAGTGCACTAAAATATGCATTTTCTAGAGTATGCAGCGAAAATAATAGTTATTATTCATTTACAGGGCCACACAAAAGAATTCCAATACATAATAATAAAGAGGGGAATTGTTTGCGACATATTTTAATTATGGTAAACGATTTCATATATAACAAATTGATATACGTTGCTGAGGATTAATATGAGTTATTCTACGCATAATACAAAGTAGCATTTTCAGGGACACACAAAAAAAATTCAAATCGTCTATTCTATCTGAAGTCCTGTATATTATGGATGGTGGCTATTAGATAGATGAAATGCATTTTTAATTATGATATATGCTTTCAAGTTTCACTAGATGTATGTATATCATATGCTTTATATAAATGTTAATTGTTACAAATTTAGATATACAAGGTTACACAAAAGATCTTGGAATAGTTACTGAATATGAGCTTAATTTACTTAAAGGTGGTTTTGAAATATGTTATGCCTTTTTACGATGAACGGCATTGAGTTTACTAAAAAATGTTTGTAGAATATAGATAAAGTGGTACACAGGGTCACGCAAAGAACTGGACACATGGTCGCCTTTGGATGATAATTTCTGGAAATTTGTTCTAAGTAGTTTAAATAGAATTTATTTTTAAACTAAACTTTAGCAAAATGCTTTCGTGTGTTAAAGGTACTATGTATTTTATAGGGCTGAACAAAAGTATTCAAGTATGTTTCCTTCTATTAGTGTAAATTGGTGAAAGGAAATATTCAACCAGTTAGGTGTTTTCTTGATAAAATAAATTTGATCATTATATAATCTATATATGAACCGACATATCAAATACAAGGCTTTTCAAAAGTACTGGAATACACATGTGGATATGGACAATAATACGTTATTTCCTTGGATAACGAAGTTTTGTTAAAGATTTCAAGAAGTGTTGGAAAGTACTTCATAATCTATGCTTAATGCATGATTTTTCTTACTTGTTTAATTCTGACAGGGAAAAAAAATAAACAAGTTATCCAATAACTGTTGAAACAGTTAAAAGATCTACGCATTATAATACGGATAATCTAAAAACATTATGACACTTTTACGCCATAAAAATGTGCTACAAAAGGAGGTAATGTGTACCGCATTTTGTGCTACGAAAACATTATGGCATTTTTATCATGAATTACAGAAATTTGATTATTCTGCAGCAATCAACACGCTTTTTAAATTTTCAAATAAAGGAGTCGCGACTAATTATTTATAGAGATGGCATCATGCAGAGTAATAGTATTTTTCTAATGAGGCTGGATGATTCACATTGTCTTCGAACATTTTCGTCACTAATTACAAAAAATGAAGCATTTTATAAGCCTAATTTAAATCCCAAGTACCGCTAAAATAAATTTTTCTTTATGTTTGGAATGTTTTTATCATAAATGAGACCCAACGGAAACAAAATAAATCTACGTGGATCCAAAATTTTTCGAACAGCCTACGGCTTATAACAGTAAATCGTTTTGTGTATTCCGAAAAAATTATTTTTAAGTTTCATTTATACTATTTTTGGTATTCCGAAAGAGCTACATAATTTACATTTCTGTCGAAATTTTGCATTAATACAAAATATTTTAGTCTCAAAGGTTCTTTATTCCCGTGTCAGAATACATTTTTCACGCAGTTCCTCACACATATTTGCGAGTGGATAGCACAAGACAAACCTATATTCCAGGTTTTAAAAACTTCGATTAATGCACTATAAAAACTATAGACCGGGAGGCGACAGCGCAGACAATCACCTCATCGAGTTCACGGATGAAAATCTAGGTTTAGTTAAATCTCGATTCGCATATTACAACGCAATCGGTCTGCCTAATCGTGTCTTGGTGGAAAACATCGAAAACCTGATTTTAATGGTTGACTCATAAGTTTACCATTATGTTTTCCTGCTTCCAATCCTCCATGTTTTCATACTTTTGGGTGCAGGAAAGCACAAGGTAAACCTACGAATCAACCGCTAAATCGCTTTTTTAGGTTTATTTCCACCAAAATACGATTAGGCAGATCGATTACGTTATAATATGCGAATCAAAATATAATTAACCCTAAATTTTCAGCCGTGTACGTGATGAGGTTATTGTCTGGTCTCTGCCTTCCGGTCTACTCTCTTAAACGTTGCCGAAAACCTGACACCAAAAGAAATTTTGTTTTTATCAATGTTTCTTTAAATCTAAAATATATATTGGTTACTGAGTTTTCTAAAGTTAAACAAAGCCCGAATAAGCTGAAGTTGGGTTCAGGGCCTGTTAAAAAGTTGGGCCCCCTACCTACTCATTTTCGGCGACACTTTCTTAAAAAAAAAGGAAATTTATTTGATGAGTTGACAAGATTGTTTGGGTGAAAACTTCCTAGGTTAAAGCTTCTAAAATTTTTATTGAGTCATTTAGAATATTTAAATTTTACGTTCCATATTTTATAAAACAATATTATTTTTAAAAATATTTGATTAAGGAAAAAAATCAGCCACATAATTTATGGGCCCTTGAAATTGGTGGGCCCAAGGCCGAGGCCCCAGAGGCCCGTGCATTAATCAGGCCCTGAAGGTAAAGGACGCTTTTTAGAATTGTGAGTAATTCTGAACAGCTTATTGCATATTTTCGTTTGTGTCTATATATTATATTTCTAGATTAAGAAATATTATTTTTTTTTTCTTACAATGTAGTTACATTTGTTTGAAATTTTCATTGATACAATTTTTTTTATTTCATAGGTATTTCATGTGTGCCATGGAGATGGTGTGAAGCATTCGTTCCTATGTCCTAATGGAACAATATTTAATCAGAGATTGTTAGTCTGCGATTGGCATAGTAAAGTCCTCTGCGAAACTGCAGAAACATTCTACGGCGTTAATAACCAGCTTTATAAGTATTCTGAACAAGAAGAAAGAAATTATAAATCACAAGAAAGAAACAATTGGATTCCTCACAAAAATCAGAATACCGCAAAGTATACCATTTCATTAAATGGAAAACCCAGTAATAAACCCATACAAGTTAACTCACATAGCGACAATAATAAAGGTGAAGATGTACCTTTGTTTATCGTCAAGCATATTAAAGAAAACATTCCAAATGCCGAAATCGGAAAACCCAGAAGTGTGTCAAAAAGCTACAGCGCAGTTATTGCACAACAGAATGATGACGTCAGTTCATCAGTGAATGATCGAACAAGTCATCGTCATTTTAACGATTATGAAAATACTCAAACTTATAACCGACCTCCAAAATCAGAAATACTGATACGAAACACATTTGCAGATGATCAAAAAGCTCTTAAAAGCAGTTGGAATACAAAAGAAGTGGAAAAGAAACTCAAACATGAATTGTCAGCTGTTCCGGAACAGCCTTACAGTTATCAAGAAGAGCCTGCTCATAATCAACAATACAGTCATGAGGTGCACTCAAAGACTAACAGTGCACCAGTAACAAACTCACAGAACTCTTATTATGTGCCAAATGTAAATCAAAATTACAATGATGATGATGATGTGCATGTTGCAGGCAGGCATAATGATCAGGTAATAATTGTAAACAGAAATCGACTAAATCCGGATTTTGGTTCATCTGAAAGCCGTGAATCAACAGAGCAGGGACCACCAGCTTTCTATAACTCTCAACCAAATTATCAACATCAAGTAAAAACAACAACAATGACAAAGCCGCCATACAGTGATAAAGTGATTTTGCAGAAAAATAGATCGCCTCATATCCAAAAAATTCCAACCAACCAAAATCAAAAACCACCAGTTTTTTATGATTCTCAATCCAAATACCTACATAAAGCGGCACAGCCACCATATAACAATAAACACCTTTTGAAGAAAGATAGATCGCCTCTTATTCAAAAATTCCCAGGAAATCAAAATAATGAACCACAAGCCTTTCATGATACTCAATCAAAATATTTACACGAAGTAAAAACAACTACGGTGACCCAGACACCATTTATCGGTAAAAACATTTTACAAAAAGATAGATCCCCTCTTATTCAAAAGACCCCGACGAATCAAAGTCAGGGGCATGCTGAAGTCAGAGTACCACAATATATATATCCGCTTCCGGGAATAGTCCAAAACAGTGACGGATCTACAAAATTCAATTACGGCTACCGAGTAGAAAATCCAGAAACTGTTAAGTTAGAAAAGACTCACGTTTTCAAACTTAGCCCACTCTCTTCAAACGATGATTTGGAATCAGATTTTCTTTCAAACACAGATAACGAGGGCAAAAGAAAACCCTCAGAAGAAGGAATAAAATTACGAATCCAAGAAATTAAATCGTCGGTTGATAGTATTGGATCTAAAGTCGGTAAAATATTAGACGGTTCGGATAACACTTTCAAAAATGTCCGCATTTTTAAGCTGAAACCTGATGGGACAAGCGGTGAATTAGAAGAAATACGACTGACACCATTTAAATTTCAAAAGCAATCAGAACCTAGAAATTCAAAACCGAAAGAAGATAGAAGGGAAAAATTAGAAATCGAAGTCACCGAGGACCCATCAAGGGATCGTGAGATTAATCAGCAAAATTTTATACCTAATGCTAAACAAAATCCAACAAATAATGGTATAAAAACAACAGAATTTAATTCAAATTCTCAAATAAATCCCGATGAAAATACGCGTCCAAATTATAGACATACTAACAGAAATATAGTCATATCAATGCCAAAACTGCCCCATAAAGTGACACAAAACGTTCCTTTAAACTATAAATTATCTTCAACAGATACACCAAGCACGGAGGATAACCTGAAAAATATAAGACAACTCTCGGCATACGAGCAAATGATGAAAATTGTACCTAATACCAATGTGCACATCATATCAAATCAAGATGTCAACAAAGAAAGTAATTTAGGGAGCTTCCATGGAAATGTAAATGAAAATCCTCATACCGGTGCGGTGAACGTTGAAAATAGACTAAATAATCAAAATACGCAAATAATTTTGTCTTCAAAAAATATGCTTACTAACAACCCAGACAAAAAATATGAAATAAAATATATTCCATTAATAAAAATTGATGGGGTTCCTAAACCAAGAACTTATGATCTCCAAGATACGAAACCCCAACCACAATATAAAGATGAAAAATCCGAACAATTTGAAAATATTTACATACCGAAAAACTTAAATGGCAAAGATCCTTCAGATTTTATATACCCAGATAAAATAATACTCCACAGGCCGAAAGATTCATTTATAAAAGCACAACAGGCTAATTTAGCAAATAAGAAACTCCTAAACTCGAATTATAAGAATAGCAAATACCATTTCGACAATACTTATAAAAATGAGCCAATAAGTACCGGTAATGTAAATGAAAATTTATTTAATTCAAAAACTTCAACGATACATGACAATAACCAATACTTAATCCATACAACAAATGCATCACAAAAAGATATAAATGACCAAAAACTTTTAACCGCCATTTCAAAAACACCTGAAAATGGAGTGTATCCAAACGACAATCCAACACCAAACAAAAGCAATTACCAATATTATAATATAAATATTCCACAAAATCCTGTGTTAATTCAAAATACGAATCAACAACTGGCTTCTGACTCTGACGATTCTGATTCATTAAATTCTAACAGTAATTTACGCCTGGAATTGGGAAAAAATGGTCCTAACCATCACTCAGTACAATTTGATCGAGCCAAAGTTATTTCAAATACAGATAAAACATATCACAATCCTCCAAATGAAAATGGAATTAAATGTCTCGGAACTGGTGATGATAATAATAAAGAAAATCAAAGTGAACATTTTGCAACTGAAGAACCATTCTCCCAAACACTGGGTCCATATAAAAATCCTGTATCAAAAATCATATTTAAAGAACTGAAACGGCCAAAGTATGCTTATGCACCAGAAAAGACATCCCCCAAAACTGCTGATGAATCAGTACAACTTACAAGCAAACCAGTCAAACTTTTCCAACTTCAGAGGAACACTCGTCCAGCTTTTGTAAAACCAATAACAGCCATTCCTATTATCCCAGCTTCTGCTGAAGGAAGAAGTAATTTTCACCCATCGGGAATAATAAAAGAAGTGAGGCCCATCAGCCATTATCCTGGCCAGAATATGACACCTGTAGGCTATTACCATGGCAGACAAGAAATGAGGCCTGTCAGCCATAATCAGAGACAGCCTGTTTATCATCACAGCCAAGAAAGAAGAGAACTAAGGCCTACAATTCCTACACACGGAAGGAAAATAGTAAGACCTATTCCTAGCCAAGTCCAGAGTAGCAGAAGCTTAACAAGTGCACCCAAAACAAGAGCTAATGTTCCGAATTCAAAATATGCTGAACTTGAAAAAGCTGCTGAAATGAAAGCTATGCTCAAGCTTAACGAGCAAAGAGAAAAGATGAATAGTCATCCTCCAGCAAGAACGAGACCACAAGGGAAAATCTTGAGTCGAGAAAGACCAGAACCTATCGTAACGTCTAGTAATAATTCAAAGAACTCCAAGTACTCATCTTTGGAAAGAGAAGCAGAACTGAAAGCTGAACGTATGTTACGAAGTAAAAAGCAAAAGATGCAGGCATAAAGAATCGTTTGTGCATTTATATACAGTGTTCCGGTTTTTTACAAACCAAACTTTTCTGTGATTTTGGATATGACTTTTGATAGAAAAAAAATGGTTGAGTATTTTCTTTTCCGTAATATTCTTAAGCCAAAATTTTACATCATAAAAATTTCAGAAATAGACAGAGTATGGCAATATTTTTGTCTGTGTCTGCTGTCGTCAAAAATCAGTCATATTTCCTAATTATGCGGGACTAGATCAATGGCGGCAGGAAGAGGAACAAATCGGAAAAAAGTCGCCCAGTCCACTGTAAAAAGTGGTCCCTGCTGCTACAAATGTGATACAATTATTCTGAAAGAATATTGATTTAAAATAGTCCTTTTCAAGATTAATTGTTTATTATATATTCCTCTTAAAGAAACATTCTGTCTAAAAATAATGCAACACACTATATTCATCGCATATGCCTACTTTAATGCTTCCAATTTGCTTTAGTGCTATTTTATTCCAGTTTATTTCTATGACTCATAATGGAAACATAAAATTACATGTGCATGTTATTATCTGAATATTATCTGTATTTTGTAAAAAGAAAATGCCAACAGTTAAAATTTATTAATTAAGTTTTATTCAAAAATTAAATTAATGCAAAATGAGTTGTTAAAAACATAGAAATTAGTTAAAAGATAGTTAAATTTTAGAATAGTTTTTTTTAATAAACACTATTAATATATTCTAAAATTCCTACTTTTATGTAAATAGATACAAAGAATAGATATATGCGCCCTCCTACCCACGAAATGTTACCCCTATGTTAAGATACAAGTTGGCACCTCTGGACTTGATTAGACTAATATGCTGATAGCAATAACCATTCTCACATGTTTCGTATGACCTTGCAAAGTCTATGTAAAATACAGGAATCAAAAAGTGTAAAATATATAAAACAAGCCAAGACCATTATCATTTCTGGTCAAAAATTAGCTGAAACTTTTTATGAGAAATGGCTAGTATAACAGCCCAAGACAGTTTTATCAATTCTTGCTAGGAATCTAATCATTTTACACAATTTTTTAAACTCATTACTGTAAAATACCACCAACTCTATATACGATAAAGATTTTAAAGTAAAATGCTTGATAAACTATTTACAGATAAGCACAATAAAATATTTCACACTATAGCATCTTTAATCAATGATGCGTTGGTGGGATAAGCGGAACCTATCTTCGCCTCATCCTTAAAAATATTTTGGAGAGGGAATTTGGTGCTATGGATTTTCTTGTTTTATTTTAGATTTGTTTATATATGTACAATGTATATGCATAAATTGAATAGGGGAGAGTGTTAAGAGTCTTATTAAGCTTTATTATTATGAATTTAAATAATTTAATTTAGTAAAATCACAAAGGAAATAAATCTTTTCGATTGCAAATAAAATTAAAGTCTCAGATGTATTTTCGTGACTTAATATATTATTATCAATCAAATTAATGTTTGAGATTTTGTACACATGTTTTTAAATGTTTTATAGTCAAAAATGTATTTCCAGTAATGTATGTCAGAACAGATAAGTTTGTGAATATTTTAAATAATTGTCTTTGCATCTTCAAAAATTTTGACTAAAAAGCTCTTGCAATCTATATCAAATTGTCTCTTTCGTAGTCATTTTATTTTAACAGTGTTAACATTCTGCTTTTACAGAGTTGTCATTACAAAAATTTCGAATGAATTTAAAACATATTTTAGATATTTTGACATACTAATAGAATTAAACATTAAAGATATGCTAGGATCAAGTTTTATTTTTCGAATCTTGATTATCTTAACTGACAGTTACTGGCATATTTGTAGTTGCAGTCATATTGACAGATATTTCGGAGGTTGATCAAACTTTGGTGTCTCGTCTTTAGCTAGTGCATTGGTCGAAACTTAAATGGCGGTTCTTTAAAATGTTTCAGCCTTTCATTAAAAGTCAGTTAGCACATCCTATATCACTAATATAGTTACATGGGAAAAAACTGCTTCGAAATTAACTCCAAAATAATTGACATTTCCACCAAAATATTCCCGCAATCCACAACAAAACATGCTATTCAAAAAGCTTTTGTCCGCTTTAAATAACTCGCGATTTACGTATTTTGCTTCTGCTATTTCAAATTTTAGCATAGGAAATTTGATATAAATATTTTACTACAGCAATTTCTAATGTGAGAACATATACAGAGGAGTCAATTACTGACATTCAACAAAAAATTATTCGCCCTAAGGCACGGCATTTGTAAACATAATACGTAATGTAGAGGGCACGGGCTGGCAAAATGAAAACAAACTTTCAAACGGGCTAGGCCGGTAGAATATATAAAATGTTTTTAACCGGCCGGATTGACAAAAATAAATATTAATAAACAGCCTAGAAAAAAAAAAAAACGATCGATCGACCCGATATAATAAATTTAAAATAGTCGAACTAAACCGATAGAACATGAACAATTTTCAATAGACTCGGGAATAAGTTATAAATGTGCTGCACGAATTAATACAAGTTTGACAACATCATTACAGAAATTTAGATCCGCATCAGTCATGTTACATTGTGTCTGAGCCCGGGGATAATTTTTTTCAGCAGATAGGGACTTGTCGAACAAGGAACATTGTTTTCTACATATTCGGACCAGGCCGGACCTGGACTTAATTGTTTCCAGCATGTGTCAGATAAGCTTCCCCCCCCCCCAAAAAAAAAAAAAATAAATAAATAAATAAATAAATAAATAAATAAATAATGATAATGAACTGTGAAACCTTAGAAGATATACTTCAATAAATTACAATGAAATATTTTCAAAAATTTACCCTTTTTTCTTATTATACATACACTTTCAAAAGTTATGTTTATTTTAATCCTCTATTCAAAACTACATTTTTTTTTTTAAATCTTTAT